>OY813001.1:38253518-39453518 GCA_963681545.1 Germaria angustata
TTTGAAATTTTCTACGCTGAAAGACCGAAATTGTATTATTTAAACCAATTTTTTGCTAATCGTTAATGGCAGTAGCCATGTAGTGTATTTATCATTTATATTTGTAAAAAAAACAACGACAATGGACTTCTAATATCTTGGATACTTCCCTTTTGAAATTTTTGTTTGTTTTTGCCACCGCTACTCCTTTACTTCTATTTTCATTTCGCTGCTCTTTTAGTTCTTTCTATATCATTTTAGTTAAAGCCATATACGAGTACAACTTAAATTTAACTTTTGCCACTACAAAGGACCTTCGCAAAAGATTGACATTAGATGACTGTCCTTGTATCCTTCGCTTTATAACTACCTCCAACTATTTAGTTTTCATTTTTTAAAGGGAAAAATATTCCTTTTTAGGCAGTTAGGACCCCCAAATAATATGGATGGGATGCTGTGCACTTAAGTCTGAATGTAAGTGTTTGTGTGAAGGCCACATTAACATTAAGAAACAAAAATAAAAAAGCAAGAAAATCGCCAAAAATAATCTTACAACAGTTAGTAACTGTTTGGACGTCGCCGGCTATTGTTCGTTACTACAAGAATTATTTTTTATTTTCTCTTTTAATAAAATTACTTTAAGTGAAAAGAAAACAAACAACAACGAAAAAAATGGAATGAAGGGGCATGTCAGAGATTATCAAAGTTAAAATTTTTGGAAACGAAATCATCGAAATTCGAAAATATTTCCGGTAACAAACACAAAATAAAATTAAGCAAATGTAAAAATATACATATACGGAAATATTTTTGGTTTTAAGAAATATATGACAAAATAGAGTTTTTAAATATATTAATATATGATTTCAAACGATGTTAAAGAATTTTTAAATTGATAAAGTTTTTGTTTTATGCAGTTGTCACTTTCTTCCTTTTTATAATAAAAAGAGTGCGTATGTAAATGTGTGTGTTTTTGTGCAAGAGCGTTTGATGATTTCTTCATTTTTTCCATTTTTTTAATATCCTGTTAAAAATATTGTGATTTTTTTTATTTGTTGTTATTTTATTTGCATATGTGTAAGCATTTACTATTTATTACACACATACTTAAATTTATATGAAGACATGTATATAGAGCAAGGGAGAACGAAACGTTGAGAGTAAAATTATTATCATCATCACTCTCTTTCCTTTATAAACATATTAAATAAAAAAGAAGAAAAAAAATATATATATATAATAAATATAAAACAACTACAATATGAAATACAAAGCAAAACATAAAAATAAAATTAAAATTAAAAAAGCACTTTATTGTACAAAAAATGCACGGGGAGAATTATTATCCTTTTTTCGGTTGGTTATTTTTATTTTCTACTTGTCTTTTTCGCCGCACCGTTAACACCAACAACACTAACGGACACACATACAAACAATTATCCCCTTTTTACTCACACCTTGCGGCAAGTAACTGTTACAGAGAATTTCCCCTTTTTTTGAAATAAAAAATCTCAGTGCAGGAATGAGGAGAGCGACAGAGAGCGAAAGCAAAAGCTTTTTTTCGCCTTGTCAACAAACACCACGTACACACATACTAACGCTCACTATGAAGGGGATGTTGCTTCTAGCATTTTGGGGGTTGTTAGTGGTGTTTCCTGTGGTACTTTTTTGTATTTTTTTTCATTGTTGTTGGCTTTAACTTGTTGTAATTTTACCAACCTTTTCTTAAATAGACAGTAGATTTTTTTTAGTTTTTTAACTCGCATCCTCTGTTTCCCTTTTTGTGTTTTTGTATATGTGTTGTTGTTGCATTTGCTTTTAAAAAAGCAGAGTTTGTTTTGATTGTGCACTAAACAAAATAGAGAAGAGTCAGAGCGAGAGTGTAAGGGAGACTGTCAGGTGGGTGTTTGGGTTGCTGCCAACGGTCCCCTGTATCTAGATTTGTTTGGTTAGTTGTTAGTTTTGGTGAAGCATTACTTTTTTTTAATGGTTTGTTTGAAATTTCGCGACAGCGATGCTGGCTGCTGCGTCAAAATGTAAAAAATTTTAAAATTAACAGGCAAAAACAATGTACAACAACTATGATTAGCGCAAAACACTTTCAGTTGCCGCCGTAGAAAGTTGTAACGAGTTACGCGTAACAATCATTACCTTTTTATTTTTGCACTAACTCTAAGTGAAAAAAAAACTAAGAAGAAAATATTTTTAACGAAAATTGGCAAAAAGCACGTGAGGAACGCAAAAGCATATAGAAAACTTCTCTACATTTTGTCACTACAATATGTGAGACGATCAACATTTTTGAGTGAAGTACAACGAGGACCCCGTCACCTAAAGAGTAAGAGAGTGACTTTTTCGTTTTTGTCCTTAAAGGAGGCTTTTATGTTTATGTTCTCTAGTCTCTTAATTTTATTGATGTAACATCATTTTGCTCTGTTACCAAAACAAACTTGTTAAGCTACTGCCTTCATGCATGTACATATGTATAAGTGTAACTGTGTGCTGGTTAACGTTACAACATTTTATTTAAAGATGTAACATTAGAATACGGTGTTTTGTTTTGTATTTGCTTTTATGTGCAAGCGAACATATGTGTGTGTGTGTATGTGTTAAGTTTGGTCTCCGACAAGTCACAAGTTTAGTTTAGTCCTTAAATCCGTATCCTGCTGTTCGGCAACACATACAAATAAATCACCAACAACAATCAAATCTATACATTTATAATTTCTAGACAACATTAGTTGCTGTTTGTTGCTGGGTAAGTGCGCGCGTATAATACGGACAAAAAAATTTCAAAAATAAATAAAACAAAAATAATTCCAAATTAAAATAATAAATCATTAAACCAATAACGTTGCAACAACAACAAAATTAATAAAACTTGGAAGAATTTTACATTAACTTGATTTTTTTCTGAAAATTTATTAAAAAAAAAAACAAAAAAGTGCAATATATATTTTTTAAGTTTGGAATATTTTGAATCGAATTCATTAATCAAAAAAAAATTGTGAAACGACTCAAACAAATATTTAGGCATATAAGAACAACATCTTCATTTTAACATTAGAAGAAAAGAGAAATAATTTTTGTTTTAAAAAACAGCAAACCTTATCTCAAAGGGTCGCCCTTGAAAACAGGACCATAGAAATAGTTTGCGAGTTTTTTTAATATTAAGGTAAGTTTAACATAAAATTTTAAATATAGTATTAAGAATTATAAAAAATCAATTTAAAAAATGTGATTAAACTTTAATTTCCACAAAAGTTTAAAAATGGCCTAAAGAAATGAAAGAAATTTTTCTTTTTGAGCCACAAAAACTTTAAGTCTTAATTAATAATTTATACATCTTTACAATAATTTATATTAATATTCACTAAATATTGGCCTCAAATCAAGTCATCGGATTTAAAGATAAACCTCAATATTAATTTATTGATCCAACAAGAAATTTTTAAAACTTTGAAATATAGAAGTAAAAAACATAGGAAAAATTATGAAACATATGACCGCCGAAGGACTTGTGCCAGTAGTAGTGCTGATCATTTTATGGATCGAAAAATTAATAGATGGTGCAGTAGCAACAAGAAATAAAAAATTAGCACAAAAAAGTTTATTAGCACTAATCAAAGAAAAGGAAATGGAAATCATTCTTGAGGAATGGCCTTTCCAAAGCATCCTCTTCCTTCCTACGAAGCCAAGTTGACAATATTTCGATTACACGAAATCATGAGTATTGACAACTTTCTACTTTTTCCGGAAAAAATGTCTACAACCAAATGAAATTTGATCTAAAATCATTATATTTGCAAAAAATAAAAACATAAAAAAACTTTTCCTGACATATTGAAAACTGATTTCAAATCGATGAATAAGCGTTAAAGAAGGAACATTCTCCAACGACAAGCCTATTTCAAAATCAATCTTTAAAATTTCTTTTGTTTTTTAAGTCGTTTTTTTCGGGGTATTTGTATGGAATTTTATGAAAAAAAAATTTTCAAATAAAATAAAATGTATTAAAAAATATTAGAAAAGCAATACATACTTAAAACCATTTAAAATTAATAAGAATCGTCCAGTTTTAGGAAAGGGATATTTTATAAGGATATAAGCAAATATACCAAAATATGCGACTGGATACAAAATATGTTGTAGAAAAACAAATCGGATTAAGAAAAATTCTTGTACATGCAAATTCTTCAATTTTCCGTAATAATCATATTTTTCCCCAATATTTTTTTATTCTTTTTTATTTTTTTTATATTGTTGTGTTAATTAGATGCTCTTAATATCTTTAGAAGCATTTTGTGAAATTTAAAACATATATGTAAAGTTGGTTTTCTTACTAAACAGAAAAAGATTAGAAAGGCCCGAATTTAAACCCCAAAAATTCAATGCCCGCTTTAATTTTTTTAGTCCTTGCACGCAAAATTTTTTTTTTAAATTTTCGGTCTTGTTTATAAAAATTATTATTGATTTTTAGAAGGCTTGGTAAATGAGTTTCCGTAAAAAAGTCTCTTTATAAATGTTTCATAGACCGAAAATATGTTCTATGAATGAGGCAGTTAATTTACAACCGAGAACTACACTGTACCACTAAACCGGGCAATTTCATTCGTTATAGACAAAGTTCGTTATAAACGGATTAAAAATTTTGTTTTTATTAATAAAAGTATATATATATAAATAAGTTATAAATAATTATATATATTATATAAATAAATTTTTTTTCTCTGTGTTTACAAAAAATATCGTATATCGCTTATTTTTTATCGCTTTGTCAAATAATGGCAAATAATTATTTTAACCATTCAGAAAATTAAAGGAAAAAAAAGACATTTTCTATTCGTGATTCAAATATTGTTTATTATATATTCAAAAGAGAATTCGATATAAGTTCGCTATGTCCAAAATTCATTGTAACCGTAATTTTTTCTATGAAATGTTCGTTCAAAATTATTTGGACCGAGAAAGTTGTTCCTTGTAAATGAAAATTCGTTGTAACTGAAGCATGTTGTAAGCGAACTCCGCAGTTTATACTTGTTATAAAAACCATTTTATTTTATTTGAATATTTGGGAATTGCAAAATTTATTTCTATTCTTTTCTCAATTAGAA
This sequence comes from Germaria angustata, assembly GCA_963681545.1. NCBI lineage: Eukaryota > Metazoa > Arthropoda > Insecta > Diptera > Tachinidae > Germaria > Germaria angustata. The sequence goes on from OY813001.1 coordinate 38,258,612, forward strand.
TTATACCCGTCAAGAAATTATAAAATTTTATGAATTTATTAACTAAATAGAAATTGTATATTTATATATTTTATTTTCCAAGCTATTCGACTTTAAATTTTGTTCTAAATTATTAAAGAAAATTTCTAAACAGCTACATTTTTTTTATCTTCGATTCGCTCCCTGAAGAGCTTCGTACCGAAATTTTTGAACTCGAAATATTTGAAATCAAAATTTTTGTAAAAATATTTTACATAAAATAATAAAATTTTTACATAAACCAAAGTATTCTATGCATATTTCATTTTGTTTTTATTCTGTATTAAATTAACTTTATTTTTAATTTATTAGATTTTTTGTTTTATTTATTTACATATTTAACTTTCTTTGCCTAAATAAGCGGAATTTACCAAAAGTTGTTTATTATTATTATTCTTTTTTAAAGTTATGAATACAATTACGAATTATATTACAACCTAGGTTTTAAGGAACATAGCAACAATAGATCTTTATTCATTTGTAGTGAAGCAGACCATAATCTCAGATGGGAATCAAACCCACAGCCTGCGTAAGAACAGAATAAAACACTACCCGATAGACTAGCGATGCAGCAAAATTGCATATAATAACCCCAACACAAGATATATTGGTTGTTCTTTTCGTTACGAGAAAAACAGTGGAACTTAAAAAGTAATAAATTTAATAGGAAAATAATGCAAAGAAGAAGCCAAAATTATCAATTAAAAAACTACAAACTTTTAATAAAATTTTCATTAACCAAAGACTTTATTAGGTCAGACTTTTTCCTTAATCACTATTAGCTTAAAAACAGTATCATTTCAGAAAAATTCAAACTCAATAAATGAATGAATAAATGGTAATACGTTTTCATGGATTAAACATGGAAATAATTCATAAATAAATGTTAAATCAGACAGTAAAAAATTAATAAACCTACAAAATTGTTAAGTCTCAATGGCTTTCAAAAATCAATTGAGTGCAAATCTTTCTGGTGCCTTTAGACTGGGATGTCCTTAAAGAAAAATAAGCAAATAATTTATACGTTTCATTATTAATTTCGAATTTTTTGGCTAAATATATATAATTTCGTTTTGTTTTTTTGAACAAATTAAATATTTTGCTAAAGAATTTTTTAAAAAGAATTTATTAAAAAAAACCTAACTTCCTTAAAGGATTTCTAACAAGCTTGCACTTATTAAAGAACACTGAAACTTGTATGTTTTTAGAAAACAACGTAACAATCGCAAAATATATTAAAAAATGTATTAAGTTACATGTGGACGATTGGACTAATGTTTTATGCTCTAATTGCATCGTTTCATCATGGCACGTATGATATCGCTGTCGTCTTATTAAAACCTCGTCTGCATCAAAATAATCGGTTATATTCGGTTTCATGTCGGTATTTAAATACCATGTATTTTAATTTAGAACAAAATATATATATGGTAGTTTTATGTTAAGATCATTTTTATGCAAAAAATTATCTTGTAAGTGTTATAAAATTTTCAAATTGTATACAACTTACAACTTTGTATATAACTTGCCAACTTTTAATATATTTTACAAAAATTTCGTAGAACATTTTGTTTTTCAAAACGGTGGATTAAAACCGAGCGTACAAATTTTTGAGAACATGATGGTATCGGCTTCTGCCTGCTGTTTGCAGAATAAAAAATAATATTTTAAATAATATTTAAAAAATAATAATAGCAAAAGTAAAGATGTGTAGTCGCAGTAGGAGAAAGATCATTACAGGATGCCGATATTTTTCCATATGGCAATATCTTTGGAATAGTATAGAATAGTCACCATGCATCCAATCGACCTCTTTCGGCTTGATGTTGATCTTTGGGACATTCACGAGGTTTATTAGAATTTGGAATGATTTTCCTTTATCTCTTGTCAAATTTTGTTTGTAAACAGACCGGCTTCAGCTGCGGCATCTACAGTGTCCTGAGAGAGACACGGGCAAACAAACAACCACGATAGACTGAAATAAAATAGATCAGTGGCTATACAAATTCACGCGAGTGAACATACACAACCGAAGGAACTAAGTATATAAGGACCATGAACAACAGGAAAGCGATTTAATGAGGAAAAAAACACTGCAGTTGGCACATAGCCGAAACCGGTCTGTTTACAAACCAAATTTAACGTGGGATAGGAGAAAATCGTTCCAAATTCTAACCGACCTTGTCGGAAGTTAAGCACGATTCACTACAATGACAAGTTAGTTTCAAAATTATTGCAAGTTATCTGATTTTGCACGACTTCCGGGTCATTCTCTCAGCTTTTTAATACGTTTTTGGAAGCGTTCTTCTTTGCTAGATGAGATTTGCTATACTATTCACTCGCATAATAGTAACAAGCTTGTAGTCCTTTTATTCAAATTGATAAGTAAAAAAATTTTCAACTTTTAAAGGAGACCGAAATATTCAGATTTTTTTAAATCATCCTTTGCACCATATTTTTCCATAATTTTTTATAAAAAGCATATTTATGTAATATTGTTAGAGGCATATTTTTCTTTCATTACAATATGCATAAAATAAAATTTTCTGGTCACCTCCACGTGAGACGACCATTTCCTCAAATCTTTCGTGCAGAATGTCCAATGAGATGTGTGATAAGTAACGTACGTTGTGTTGAAACTGCAATCACATCATTCGATACAGGCCAAAGGGAGCTGGTAATCATCGACCTGTAGCGGTCGCCGTTGACGGTGATGGCTTGGCCATACCAAAGAGTAACTTTTGTGGGATGCAATGGACGCTCTTGGATCTCATGTGAATTGATATCTTACCAAATTCGCGAATTTCGTTTGCTGACGTACACATTCATCCAGAATTGGGCCTCATCGCTGAAGATGAGTTTTTAGGAACATCAAGATCAGTTTCCAACTGCTACCGGGCCCATTCAGCGAACAGACTTCGTTGTCTATAGTCGTTTACATTCAGCTCCTGGGCCGGGCCCAAGTCATTAGTAGCAACGCGACATTGACTGCCTCGGATTCTACCGCACTCTCTCACGGACAGTGGCGATTTTTTTTAGATCTTGCCTTTCGTCATTATACGGGTATTGGTTGCGAACTCAAATTTATCTTCCATAGTTCGAATAGTCCTCTCTGTAGGACTCTCATGGAGACAGTAAAATGATCCAAGCGCACAGAACGTTGCCTGAACAGAACGTACATTTTGAAAAAAAAACAATTTTGTCATTTGAACGTATTGTTGAATCTTATATCCGTCCACGCTAATTTTGCAAAGCAAAATTAATAAATTATAATCAATTCGACAGATGGTTGCTATCAACTGTCAAATTTTAAAAGTCCTTATGTGGAGACCTGCTACTTAGAGCCTCCTATTAAAGTCGGTTAAAAATCTTGATGAAAAATTATTATTTTAAGTCGGTCAGAACAACAATTTAAAAGATTCTCACAATTGGGCAGATATAGGATAATTAAGTACTAATATGTATGGGAGGCACCTCTACTTCTTACTCTGGCGCATTTCTCTTACAAAAAAGTCACAAATGAGTGAAAAATTTGCTAGAAATGTAAAAAAATATATACAGATGAATATTAAAACTCCTTCCTTTTCTAAAGTCGGTTAAAAAATAAGTTTTAGGAATATATTTTGTTTATTTTGATGGGCGTAATACAAAATTTTTAAAGCTTATTTCCTGTTTTCAAGTTTACTTTGTATGTTAACATCATCTTCGGAAACTCCAACAGAAATTATATATTTCATTACATTTCCAAAAAAAAAATTAAAAAATTAATTAATGAAATATTAATTTGTTAAGTTCAATTGGCAAAATACTGCAGAAAAAGATCTTCATCTTTTTTGTAATAAAATATTTATTAAAAAAACTAGAAAACCTTGTATAGTAAAATTATTAAATAAACAACAACAAAAGAATAAGGAGAAAAAACTCAAGCGAAATCTATAATACAACCCCAGATAAATGTTTTTGTAACACCTTTTTATTTGTTTAAATTTTACATATACATTAACGTAACAAAAGCGCCTTTGAAAAGAGACAAAAATATTAAAACAATTTTCTTATTTGTAGTTCAATATACTAAAAATTTTTAAGAGCAAAATGAGAGCCAAAAAAAAAACATTTATATTATCAAACCCAGTAAAAGTCAATGATCTTGAAGGCAGCAAAATGTATTTAAAAGTGTGTTATACAAAGAATTATATATTTTTCACACAAAAAAAAAATTAATTAAATGATCTTACTATTTCACTTAGTATGTGTAAATATAAAATAAATATTAAGAAAATGTTGCAAAAATTTTGTGTAAATTACTACAAGGACACTGACTCGAATAAGTAACCTGTTTTAATTAAAATATCATCAGCAATATAAAATGCATATACAAAGATAATGACTAATAGGCAAGTTCGTAAAAAAATACAAGTATTAAAAAGATAATCCGGTCAAATGAAAAAATTATTGCAAGAAAAAATATTCTTCGTTACAGGCACTAATTAAAAAACTTACAAAATATTGCTTTTTTTATACAAGCAAGGACTCGAAAACATCTTTAATAAAGAGATAAAACAAAGTGCTGAGAAAATAATATGAAAAATAGAGTTAAAAAACTAAGATGTATATATATATATATATATATATATATATATATATATATATATATATATACATACGTGTGCACATTATTGCATGTGATATTCCATTTACAAGGACTTTTTAGATAACAGCAAGATACAGATTTCATATCAATAGTTTTTTCTTCTAAAACACTTCAAATATATGTAGATACTTTCAACTTTAAGACTAAAATACTTTTTTTCATTATAGGATCTAAGGAAACTTTAATTATTTTACTTCCAATAAAACTTTCCCTTAGAAGAATGTGAACATTTTGATTCAAGATGTTACGATCAACTTTTTTCATTCATGCTGGTGTGTACAAAATTTAGATGAATTTATTATTCATATTTATTAAACATTGTATTATTATTTATACATATTTATTATATTCATTGTAGTCCCCTTTAAAGTAATTCCTCTCAGGTGATTATCACTTTTTGGTATAGGTTTTGAGCTGATCAAGTGACGCACATTCTCTTTCTGCTCAATTGTCAAAAATATGTTCATCCTTTCACAGGCCTATTGTGCTCTGAGTACGGTACAAAGCCATAGGCAACCAAACTCATTGAATATATGTTGACTTAAACATGATTTTGGTATGATTTTCGTACAGAAGCAACTGGCCGACTCCAACACATGTCCTACTCATAGGACCGCAATGGAACAATTTAACTACATAAAACAAAAAGTATATTTTTTTGCAAGTATATCAATCGATATTTTAATTGCTTTCAAAAATCCAATGGTACTTTTTCAACCTTCCTTTAAATCAAGTTGAAAAAATTTTGATTTAAAGTAAGAATTACTACTAAAAATCGCTGAAACTCAATGTGAGAACAAAATTACGGCATTCTGAATGCAAAAATTCATTATTTAATTTCTTTTTATTTAGTTTATTTTTTTCTAATTGAATTTATAATAAACAAATTTGTTCATAAACAAAGTTCATATATTTGTAGAGGACACAAAAATTCTAAAAACAGCAGTGGCATTATAAAAATTTAAGAATTGAATTTTGAAAATTCTACGGAAATATTACAGTTTCGCAATAAAATAAAGTCATAAATTCGTAGCATTTACATGATTATAATACATGCTTGTCATTAGAGAATGTTCTCTTTTTGATGCTTATTCACCGATTTGAAAGTCTATTGTTTGCTATTGTAAAATTACAATGGCTTATTTTTTTAACAAGAATAGACTGTACAACGGGAAAGGGTGCAAACTTGCCAATAGTCACGGTTTTCTTTTCCTTTTATGAAAGCAAGGGTACCAATAAATAAATTTAAATTAAAAACAATATTATCTTGCTTTTTACTAAAAAAAAGTACATATTTTCAAAATCGGGAATACATTTGTGAAAGTGATTTGAATTTTTAATCCACATTTTGTCAATTTGACTTTCTGCGAAGTGGAAAAAATGTAGTTGTGGAAGCATTGAAAATGTCGTTTCTTAAGAATTACTTTAAATTTTTTCACTGGGTTGTTCTAAATAAATTTTGTACCTACGAGGTGCTAAAGGGAGTTCGTTTTCTAGTTAACACGCCGTTATTCGCTGTAAGTATATAAACGTGGCAAACATTTTATTATGCATAGGATTGAAGATCTGTTTATTGTTGTAAATTTATTTATCAAAACAATTCCTTATTACTTTTTTGGAACTACTACAAATAATATGTATCTCTCTCTTTGTACATATAGTATATGTAAGTACGTATGAAGCATAAATAAACTACTTAGTTCAAATTTTAAGTTCATTTCTTGAATGGGTATACCTTTTCTGTCACCCACACCTTGCAATTACTTATTTTTTCCATTTTTAGGACACTTTTCGATAGTGTATGAAACTTTTTTCGAATAATATTATTATAAAGGACATTATATCCTGTATAATGAGCAAAATAGTTCTTCGAACTAACGAACAGGTCTCAAAGACCTGTCTGTAATATTTAGAAAAGCATTGAAAACTTTTGTATTCCGCAGCACACCCAAACATTTGTGAATATGTGTGGATGCGTACTTATATGTAAATGCGAACATACATACATACACACATATGCAAATTTTTCACATTCCTTTGTTAACGTTTTGATCTAAAAAATCTATTAAAATCATTGTTGTGAAATTAGTAAAAGTGAATAACCTTCACTTGAGCCGGATGCAATTAATATTATTAATATTTTTAACCATACCAACAAAATATTATGAAATTAAAAATACATTTTTTTTATTAATAAGTACAATAGAAACCTAAAATTTAGTACTGCTCTAAATTGGAAGGTTTTTTCCTAAGTATATTACCTAGAATTAAATGTATTTTTAACCAACTTCAAAACAGCAGGATTAAAATTTGTACGTATTTTTTACTTTTTTTAATGTTTGTACACGCATAACTTGTATCATTTGTGAACCGATTTTTGTTTCTGGGTGCAATATTTTTTTTCGAAAATGGGACAGACAATTTTCATCCCGAAGTATTGATTATCGCATAACTCCCATATTTGTGGACCGATTTTGAAAAAAAAAAACTTTTTTATTTGATAGTGCAACTTGGAGTTTGATTTTTAAGAAATTTAAGTCGAAATCGAAGGGACAAAGTGGCCGTCCGCAATAATAATTATAACATAACTCCTCTACTTATGGCCTTATTTTCAAAAATGTTTATTTAAGAAGGTATTTCAATCTTTCTTGGGAGCAAAATATACATAAACTAGAAATGGATTATTAAGGATTCTAAACTAAACCATAGTTGGTTCGGTTTGTAATCTGGTCTATTGACTCTTTATATTGAAGTAAGTTTTTTTTGCCGGAGTTACATACTTATAAGTATGTACATATGTAAGTATATTAGAACATGTCACATTTAATATGCATGTACATACATATGTACAGACAGACATACATACTACATAAGTAAGTATGTATGTAAGTACATATTTCAATTAATTGAGAACATGAGGTCTTACATAAAACTTTTTGCTACACAGGCTTGTAGAAGCCAAATAAACGTAAAAAGAACGCATTACCTTTGGCCAATAAGATAAAAATATTGAAAAGGCTTAACGATTCCAAGCATGGAAAACGGTGATTCAAGGATTTTCATTGAACTGTATGTTAAAACACTTTAAATGTTAATAAATAAAAGTTCTTTTGTACTACCGCAACTAATTTTATTATTTGCTTATCATTTTAAGTAAGTATATTTAAAAAAAATTCCAGATATTAGTACATTTCATATATTACAACCACCCAAGGAGGAAAGTGGTTCTAATTATGAGATTCTACTAATTCAATAACATACTTAAGTATGTACATATGTACATACATACATACATACATAATTATGTACATAAATATATGATGATCAGCAAGCAATTGCCTTAAATTATAAACGAAAGACCTTTGAAAATGGTCGTATATAAGTATGTACATATGTATGTATGTATGTAAGTATGTAAATGCATATTGTACAAAGAAAGAGAAAGTTGAGGATATTTACACAATATTATATAATAAACTCTCTTGGATTTCTAAAGGAGAGAGAGAGAAACTGTTATAATTAATATGAGATTATTTTTTTATTGATAAATAAAGTTCAATTTTAAAAAGAACAATCAAAATATATAGTATATGTACAAATTATATATTTATGTATGTACATATTAACATGAATATATATAAATGTAAGTATATATGTTTAAATACTATGTATTACATAAGTATGTATGTAATGTAATCTGAAAAAATTAGCAATTTAAAGTGCAATTTTGAATGCGCTTACTTGTGTACATACTTATGTACATATATACTTATTTGCATATATGTAAGTATATATGCATGTTTTTAGGTATTTTAGAAGTTAGCTGCAACAAGAGAGCGAAAAGAAGAGTGCGATAAAAAAACTGAATAAAACAAAACACAAAATGTGAGTCAAATTAGGTACCCCGTTTAAAAGTGCGTTGAATAATTTCATAGGGTCTCATGTAAAACAAGCACAGAAGTAAAACTTTAAATATTGGAGAAAAAAAGTAAAGAGAATTGAGTTTATTTTGTTGCTGTTTTTATATAAATAAAAAAAAACAGAAAACAATAAATAAAAAATACATACAACAATCATCACAACAATAAAAAAAATGGGCAAATTTATAACATTTCCCTGTTTCCAGTAATGAGTACAATGAACGTCGTAACGACTTCTAAAAAAATTTGTTTTTCAGCAACAGCAAGATTTTAGCAAACAAAATTGAGCACTAAAGAGTCACTAAAAGTGTCAGTATAATTGCTTCTTCTACTTTTTTTTAAATTTTGGCTTTTTTGGCAATGTATGCGAAATTTTAAATGACAATACACATGAGGCCCATATAATTATGATGCGCTGCTGCTACCTTCACCAAGTAAACAACAGCAAACACATGACACAGTCTACTCATTCATTGAAACGTTTACGCCATGTCGCAGCAAATGCTGCATGTTCGTTTACATGCCGAGTGTCTATGAACAGGATGGTTGTAGACAGAACAAAACTTTTTGCCTGCAATACGAGGAACGATCGACCGCTACCGCCGCCCCTGATACCGACTAACTGCCTGCCTGCCGGCCTTCTATACCCTATAACTTGTATGACTGATTGACGACTGCTTGCATTTCAGTATACTTATGTATGAGTAAATTTCGGTCGCTGTCAACGTTGACTGACAGTCTTTGCTGAGTTCTCTACTAAATTTAATATTATTACGGTATGATAGTAATGACGATTTTTTTCTTTTTGCTTTTTTGCTGCCCTAACTGCAACGACTTGAAATTATATGTATGTTACAAACAACAACAGCAGCTACCACAGCAATAACAATAACAACAAAATGCCAAATAATACTCAACAACAACAATGTCTCGTAAAGAGAATACTCTACACACGAAAAAAACAACACACACAAAATTCAAAATACCACACAGGGTATTTATTATTTCTCTGATTCAATTGGACATAAACTGCACATTTTTCAATTCAGTTGAATTTTTTAATTCGATCAGTAAAGGTTCAAAATATAATAACAACAACAAAGAAGATCTGATGTTCAATTTACAAAAATAATAATCAAAAAAAAAACAATAAGGCAAAAAAAGCCCACAGCAAGTAATCAAAACACAGTTAAATTTTTTGACTAAAACCAAAAACTACCTCAAAAGCTTAGATTTGTACAAAAAGCTAATTTCTAAGACTAGTGCAAAAGAAAACAAATTTTGTGGAAATTTGAAACTCCTTCAATAAAAAAATAAAAAACAATAGAATATGATATGAAAATATAAGATTATAAAAAATAAAATATGAATTTTTTACAAAAAGCGCAAAATCAACAGAAACAGAAGCATTTTTTAAAAGTGTTGGAAATTGTGCAAAATTAAAACAAAATAAAAAATCTTCAAAAGAAATGCTGGCAATCATTTGAAGAATTTTTTATTAAAATAACAAGTGCTTAAAAATAATTTGAATTTGTAAAATAAACATAAAAACTAACTAAATAAATTTATTAAACTGGAAACGTTGACGTTTTCAAGAATCACTTAAAGGAAAACACTTTTTCTCCAAAATGTTCTTTGTTAAAGTAAAAACTCCGTAATAAAAAAAGCTTATAAGACCATCATACGAGTATAAAGTAGTAAGTTTGAAAATTATTTTACTAAAATTACTAATAAATAAATAAATCACAAAAATATTAAAAATCTAAATCAAGAACATTGATATTCTTATTTTATCCTAAAACAAAATTTTTTACACTCTCTAACAAACGCAATGGAGGGACAATAATTTTAATATATGAATTCAAACTACGATCGATATCGAATGGCGTAAAATTAATAAAAATTTCAAGATCTGGGGATGAATTACGATCGAAATTGAATGCCGTAGTTTTATTACATTCAAAATGCGGTATATGAAAATTTAACTTCAAGGAAGATTTTTTGGAAGTAGTCCGTTCGTACGAAAAATAAATTAATAAGCTTCTACTTAATTGAAGACTATTAAAGCCTTTTAACAGCTTAAGCCTTATATGTAGTATATAACTTCTAGATATATAGACCCCTAAGTACAACACAAATGCAATGGGCCGGCCTCTATTTGGTAGACTAAAGAAATACTATTTTCTTTTCACATTTTATTTTGTTAAAAAATATTTTTTTCTAAATCTAACCAAGAGTATATCCATCATATGCTGATGATATACATACGTGGCTTCAAGAAAAATTATGTACCATTAGCTGATTTATAAAAAGTACCTGAAACCAAAACGTCAACAAAAATTCTCACGCCATGCCGTCTCTAACTGACGCTGTCAGAAGTACAGCCGCTCTATTTCACATCCATCTATATAGAAATTCCTGAGTGCATTGTCCCATAAAGAATAAATTTTGTGAATGCAACATTGTCTCAACAAGCCTCAAAGAGGAAATCTGATTAATCGGCGTGTAACATTTTCATATGAAAATGAGATCATGCAACAAATTTTTAAAAATTTTGGGTATTAGTGATCATTCTTGTCTTTGTTTTTACAAGAGAAAAATTAATAAGGATCAAGGATAACTCATGAAGGAATAACTAAATTGTATTTGAATTATTTCATTATCCTGGCTATAAAATTTTATGAAATAATGATGACATTTATATTTTTAAAAATTTTTTAAATTCTGATTACAATGACAGCTTTTGTAGGTGGAGATATTTTCTTTAGCAATTTATTCCAAGAAAAGAAAATTATCTGCTCAAGGAAGGTATTCGATTATAGCATATATCCTCTAGTAGAGTCGTCACTGACGAACTTACTTTCTTCAAAATGTTGTTTTAGAACTTTTTAACTAATTTTATGTGGTGTTTTAGATATTTTAAATTACATTTAAAAACTTAACAATTATAACGAGGTTTACGATTTTTTTCGCGGACATCTGTTATACTTCTTCGAAGTTCAAATGATTAAAATTTATAATCAAAATAAATATTATATTTTTTTCTACAAAGAAGTTGTAACATTTTTTGCCGTTTAATAAGCGCAAATTTACTAGGAAAGAACTGGCATTCTTGTACTGGAGTTAAATTTTTAAATTATGGTATAGATTTTTAAAAATAAATTTTATGAACAATATTTTAAGTTTTTTCAAGAAAACAAAAATACCATTAGTTAATGCACACTCTGCATTCTCTCGGCGAAAGAAGAGATCCGTCAATGTCGGCTGTCCAATGTTTGGTGATTACATCCGAGATGACCTCTTCCAGAAAACGCTCAACAAATAATCGTCTAAGGAATACTGAACTATCTGAAAATATGTGAATATGCTCAGAAATTTGGAAAATTAAGCTTATCCCGATATGAATGATATGAACGAGCAGATGATGGCATGTCATTTTAGCAGATCGGCAAAAGGCAAAGGTTATAGTATAACATAATTATATACATATGTATGTATGCTGGTTTAGGGTTCTTTTGAAGATGCAGATATACGCAAATAAGCCTAAATCACTTTTGAACCATGTCTTTCTCATTCTCCATATAATTGTAGCATGAGCCAATGCGTTTTGTCACAAACTCCCTTAGATCTTAAGCGATTCCATTTCGAAATCTAACAGTTTTACTGTACAATCCTTTATTTTAAAACGAAAGCAATGTTTAATTAAAAATATCTCAGCATATGGCAGGATTTCACAAAAATCCTGACAAAAATCAAAAAAATTCATATATTTTTTGAGGAAACACTTCGAACATTGTGAAATTGTTTTTTACAATTTTTTATGCAAGAAAATATAGTAAGTTTAGATATGAACTTTCTCCCTTGCACTAGATATGTTTCGCTCTAACGTAAAGGTTTCACTCAAAGTTTTATAAGTGGGAATATTTTTTGCAAAAACCCTTTTTTAACTTAAAACAACCAAACAAAAAACAAGAAATGAGAGCGATTTGAAAACAAACTACAGTAGTTAATTGAGAGCTTTTTTTAAGCCAAAAATTTATATTTTGTTGTTGTTATTATTATTTTTCCTTAATCAGAAGGACATTTGAGTAATTTTTTTTGTTGTTGTGCAAACTTGAATACTCCTTTTTCTTCTTCTTTGTCGTCGTCTGTTTGTACTTTTTAATGAATCTTGTAGCAACTTCTAGCTCTTTCGTATAGCGATATACTCATACATATAAGTATATATTTGTTTGTTTGTCTGTCTGTCTGTCTGTCTGTCCGTCCATATTATTTGTTCGATGTTGGGTTTGATCGTGTTTAGCAGTTTGCTGTTCATCATACGTTATTTTATCGTCTGCACTTTTTACTTGATTTCCTTTACTTTTCTACAACATCAACATTATCATCATCATCCACCGTCCACACCATCATCCTCCTCTGATTCGCAATTGCTGTTGGATTGTGTGTGTTTCTGATTTTTTTTCCTTTTTATTATTACACTGTTCAATGTTTAAATAAGTTAAGGAATGTATGGCTGTGTGTATTGTTGAGTTTATGTTGACGGACAAGTAGGTTCTTCTTATACTACAATTTGTATTACTTTTTTTAGTTTGTTGTATGTTTCATTGTCGTTGTTTTAGACTTCGTAGAGTTGCAAACGAGAACGCACGCACAAAGCGGAAGATCACCACAAACTTTTTTTGTAACAAATTGGAAATACTTTTTAATAAAAATTAAGAAAAAAATACACTGCCTTATAAAACATACCATTTTATTGGGCACACACAGTGATCGAGCCAGTGAGTGAATGGTGGTGACGGTAAAGTCAAATATACACACACAAAAATTAAATTTTAATTAAAAACAACCCTCAAGTTTTGATAAATGAAGTTCAACAAAATAGTGCAATTATTGTTTTCTTCACAATTATCCAAAAGCAATGTTATGACAAATTATTTATGTTTTCCATAAATGTGGAAAAAATTTGGAAAAAAGAAAATTCAAGTGCTCTTCTTTTCATAGTAAATATTACTCAGGATATGTTTAGCTTTACAATTATATATTATTACCTCAGGATTTAAATGCTGTTTATTTTTATACATCCATATATAACATATACACACAAACACAGTTTTTGTTCATTGTGTGGTTAATAAGGTAAGTTTTTTATTAAAAATAAAAGGTGGCGCAATTGTAACGTCATAATCGCCAATTTGGGACTAGATCTTTTGCGAGCAGCATTTCAAAATGCCATTTGAGCGATACAATTTTTTGTAATTAATGCCATCAATATTATACTTTCAAATAAACATTTTATAAAAACAGAGATCTTTTTTCATTCATGACAAATTATCACATCACTTTGGGTTACCTTGTACATAAAATCATATTTTGATATATAAATATTTAATTTTATTATTATTTTCCAAATACAGTAATAAATTTTAATGCATCATTTCGATTTGATTCTAAAGAACACTGCATTAAATTTTGTTTAACTTGTCTGATGTATTTTCGCTATTTGAGCCAGTAAATGTTTTCGGAATCAATTTCTATAATTGCAGTCTAGAAACTATAATCTCATCCACAAAACTTTTAGGGTAGTTTTCAAAAAATTACAAATCTCTTCGAGTTGAACTTCTAACTAGTGTAAACTGACCTTCAATAAAAGCAAATTTAATAAAATTTTGTATTAGTAATACGCTTATGTTAAACTTTACGTGGAAACATTTTAAACGGACACAACTCTTCGACTCCATTTTGCAACTGTTCTTTTTTCTAGGAGGAAACTGAAAATTTTGCTTGATTAAAATAACAGATTTTGTATATTAATTTGAACAATTTTATACCCCAGAAGGATTTTATTGCAACTTGCCGGTAAAGTAGAAATAGTTAAAGGTACCTTTAGCAAAATTGAGCGAACGACCTTTAACAATTTTTCATTATTACAACTTTTCTAAAAAATAATTATCTTCCTCCAATTGTGGCCATACCAAAACATATACCAACTACTTTTGAATAGTACATATTTACTTTTTACTTCTTATAAAACGAATATTTTTTGATTAATTTAATTCTTGTATATAAAATATCATCTTCCAAAAAACTTGTCACTCAATCGCTGAGGAAGCGGTGTAAAAATTAATAAAGTAGAACTTGTGGAAAATTCAAATAACTCTATCTCGCAGTAAAATTTATGTGTAGGATGTATGTACATATGTACTTTAATTTAACTTATCGCTCAATTGTACAAAAAAAAATTATAGAAATGCATCTAAGACTTTATTTTATTATTTATTGCAATTGTTGGTGGAACTTTTTTCTTAGCAAAAAAATATATAAAAATATGCTCCGAAAATTTGTGTCAAACAATTTTTCTACCCATCTTACTTTGTTACGTCAAATATTATCAAATGAAATCAATTATATGAAAAAATATCGTGTAAGTCTAGTTCAAAGGTACGTAACGTAACCACTAATTGTGTCAAATGTTCATACAATCGTATATGTCATACATATAATATAAAATGAAATGAAATAATGTCATACCCGTATTGCTGTTATATTTCCTGCTATTTGAAATAAACGTTTATTTCACTTCAAGAATAATTGTATAAAATGAAAAAGAGTGAATATGGTATTAGTGGAGTCGTTAATTCCACTAATATTTTTCCTGGCTGACTGTGTCTTTATTGCACTCTAACCTTTTACATTTGCATACAGCAGAATTCGATACTTAATTATTTAAAAATCAATACTAATATCACTATTTGACTTCTCTGCCTCTTGTATATTTCAAACTTAAAATTTTTTATATTTTAGGTTTAAGATTTCTCTTTATTTATGAACATTTTTCCTTTCTGTTTGTGATTTTTTATTTAAATTTAGATAGGCTACTTAGTTCAATCGTATTTTATAAGCCAAATTACATGTGATAGTTATCAAAGAACAAATTACACCAAAGACACACGTGTAAATCATTCTGACAAACACTACCAGAACGAAAGTTTTTTATTTTAAATTTATTTGAATAATTTTTTTTATTTTTGGAGATAAATAATGAATTGATAACTTATTGGTATAACTTTATTGTATATAAAAATTAAAATATTTGTACGAATTCCGAAATTTTACTAGACAATTCGAAAATAAAATGTTGGTTGGAGTAGCATTTGTCCACATTCTTTGCGCGAGCTATAAAAATCAGGCTTTTGGTGGAAATTAAAATATAATTCTTTAAGTTTTTATTATTGTTATTTTTTTAATTTTAATTTTTTTGAAACTATATTGGCGATATTTTTTTCAATATTTTTTGCAGTCTTTGTCATGTTTTGATCATGTTTTAATATCTTAATACTGAATTCGAATGGCACCTTCCACACCCACAAATCTATTGAACTGAATTGATAACGCCAAAAAGAAGATATATATATATATATATATATATATATATATATATATATATATTGTACACATATATAGATGTATATATATATATATATATATATATATATATATATTGTACACATATATAGATGTATATATATATATATATATATATATATATATATATATATATATATATATATATATATATATATATATATATATATATATATATATATATATATATTATACACACACACACACACATATATATATATATATATATATATATATATATACTATATATATATATATATATATATATATATATATATATATATATATATATATATATATATAAGTTATTTAAGACACGAATTTATGATCAGATATATGATCTTTAATAAAAGACGTGTTTTAAGTTTGAGAATATTTTCAATAATAATTATATTTTAATTGAAAAATATTGACAAAGCCAAAAAATAATTATAAGGTAACTTAATTTTGTAATCAAGAATTTTAACAAGTATGAACATTAAACAGAACGGCAAAAGTATGTTAACATTAAAATAAACAACTATTAATAACTATTTTTAACAATTAAAAATTACAAATGACAATATAATTAAATTGAAATACAAATTTGTTATTAATTATCAATTAACAATAATATTAAAAAATGGTACAACAACCTTATGTTAACTTCTCCCCCTCTTAAAAATAAAACGTCCTCGTTTTTAATATATTGGGAGTTTTAAATAAAACAAAAACAAAAGGAAGAAAAAAAAAATATCAAAATGAATGGAAATTTCAGTTTACCTAATATTATCTTTATGAACTTGTTTGCCGTCAATAATTACTCTAGTACCTAAGTCATTTTCTACAACCTTCTCTAAATATACCTTATCAAACTTATTTCCCAACCTCCTATTTCGTCGCACAAAAACGGTATCTCCCGCATTAAATTTTCTATTATCAGTGACCGTCTTAATTCCAATCTTTGCCTGTGCAGCAATTAATCTTTCCCTTATGTTTCTTAGGCTCACAGGAACGGGAGATTGAAGAATATCAATGGGCTTTTTCCCCGTAACAGAATGTATAGTATTATTGTATCGGTATGTGGAAATAAGTATCAAGTCGGAAGTATCGGTCACATCATATTGCGATTTAATGCATCTGGCGATCTCAAGCAATGTTGAGTGGAACCTCTCAACCTGACCATTGCTTTCGCTATGTAAAGGCGGTACAAAAAATTGATCAATCCCAAAGAAATCCCTAAGCATATTTTTAATTGTATTTGATTGAAAAGACCTTTCATTATCAGAAACAATAAGCTTAGTATTTTTAAAACTATTAAGCATTTGTAAAAAACCATTTTTAACATCAATTATAGTTCTTGAAGCTATTGGAAGGGCAATCGCATATTTGGAAAATTTGTCGAGACAAGTAAGGAAATGAACTCCATTAGTTGAAAATATGTCTACGTGAAGTATCTGGCCAGGGAAATCTGGTATTGGCGATACTCCGATCGTTGGCTTTGCTGGTTTTCTATTGTACTTGTTTTCCAAACATATTCTGCAGTTTCCTATGATTGAATGAAGCATTTTCTTTATTTTAGGAAAAAAATATTCCGACGTTATTTGCTTGTAATTTTCATTTAAGGACCTATGGGCCCTGTTATGTTCTAAATGTAATGTCTCCAGTTGATCATTTTTGTTTGTCAAATCTATTACGATCTTCTCTGTGTGAATAAATTTAATTGATGGAAAGTGATCAAGAACTTCGTTTTGAATTTCTGCCAACGTGCTCAAATCACAGTATATTGCGTTTACTGCTCTAGGGCTTATACTGTTTTGCAGAGTTACCAAAAGTTGCCGAATACTGGTATAGTTTATAATATGTCTTTTATATTGTTGAAATAAAATTTTTGTTGTTTTGCTATCATCTGAAGATTTAGAAATAATTAATTGATTGGTAAATTGATTCACTGGAGCGGTGACCGATTTTATTGTTCTTGAATATGATATTTCACTATGAACTGTTTCCGAATCCGTTTCACTAAAATTGTTCATATATTGGCGAGACAAAGCGTCCGCCACAACATTTTCTTTACCAGGTTTGTAATGAAATTTTGGAGTAAAATCAGCTATAAATGCCTGCCATCGTTTTATTTTCGCATTTGGATTCTTATCAGAAGTTGCAAATGTTAAAGGCTGATGATCTGTAAATATTTCAATGTTCTTGACACCATATAGAAAATGCCGTAATTTTTGCAAAGACCAAACAATTGATAACAACTCACGTTCATTTGTTGCATAATTTTGTTCAGTCGAAGAGAGTGTGCGTGAAATCATTGTTATTGGTTTACCGTTTTGTGAGAGCACTGCTCCAATAGCGTTCGAGCTAGCATCAGTCGTCAATTCAAATGGCTTATTAAAATCGGGATGCAGAAGCAGTACATCCTCGGAAGCTAATATTCGCTTTACTTTTTCGAACGCATTGAGTGCTTCTTGGGACAAATTTATTTTAATACTTTTAGAAGTTTTCGCGTTAACATTTCCATTTTCTCCACGAAGGTATTTAGTCAGCGGTTTCACTATATCGGCATAACTTTTTATAAATCTTCTGTAATATCCAGCTAGACCAAGGAAGGATCTCAAAGCCCTTAGAGTCTTCGGCATTTGAAAATTCAGGATATCGTGAACTTTATCGGGCGAGGTTTTGATGCCTTTTCCCGAAACGACAAACCCGAGAAACTCTACTTCTTTTCTAAAAAATTTTGATTTTTCCGTTGATATTCGCATTCCAGCATTTGATAGTTTTTTCAATATTTCATCAACGTGAGCGATATGACTTTTTGCATTCTTCGAAAAAATTATTACATCATCCATGTAAACAAAACACGTTTTTCCAATTACGTCCCGCAAAATGTCATCTATAGCCCGTTGAAAGATACTAGGAGCATTTCTGAGCCCAAAAGGCAGGCGACAAAACTCATATTTTCCATTATTGACGCTGAAGGCTGTCTTACTCCTATCTTTTTCTGCCAAAGTAATTTGGTGAAAACCGGATTTTAAATCAAGTGTTGTAAAAAAGTTTGAATTGCCGAGATTTGACAAAATAACTGATATATCCGGCATGGGATATTTGTCTGGAATAGTAAAATCATTTATTTTCCTGAAATCTATAACCATTCGTAATTTTTGCCTTCCGTCTTTATCCACACCTTTTTTGTTAACAACGTGGATTGGCGAATTGTAGGGCGATGAAGATTTCCTTATTATGCCATCTTTTAAAAGGCTTTCTATTTCCTCATTTATGAATTCTGTTGCCGAAATAGGATACGGATAACTTCGAGAATAAATTGGTTCTTTTCTAGATAAATTTATGGTAGCTTCGACTTGAGTATTAGCTGGCAATGCCCTATTTGGATCAGCGAAAGCAATTGCGTTTCTCTGAATAAGCTTTTCGATTTCCTTGTCTAAATTTATAGAATCACACTCATCATCAATCTCAATTGAATTTACATGCTTACACAAAAAATGGTTAATTTCCTCTTTCCCTTTTTTATGAAAAAGTATACCAGACTTTACATCAATCAAAGCTTCAACTTTGCTCAAAAAGTCATAGCCAATAATTCCATCGAAAAAATTAAGGCATGGCAATAAAAAGAAAGTTGTTTTGTTATTAAGCAGGTGAATTTCACATTTTTCTTTAATAAGCGTTGATCCGTTTATGGATTTTATTCGAAATGGTTCAGAAACTGATTTAATTCCCTTAATAAAACTTAAGTTGCGAATATAATTTTTAGATGTGCCTGTGTCAACTAAAAGTTTAAGCTCTTGACCATTAGTGGTTTTCTTAACGATATATGGCAAGAGCGACCTTACACTAAAAAATTCAAGTTGTCAATTGCGTCTCCCTCAGATCCATTACGAGAAAAATCGTAAATTTCATACGCATCATCTTCTTCATTATTTTCGACGTAATTAATTCTTTGCAACTTCTGAACTGGAGACCTGCCGGAGTTGTTACTAGCATAATGACGTTTAAAATTATTTCCAAATGAAATTGGTTTTTGCTTACCGAAGTTTGTATTCAAGCTTTGCTGCTGGGGGTCTAATTCCTTTGAAAGTGGTATTGATTTTCTTAAGTAGGAAGTATTTTTATCTATTTCCATTGGTACGGGCGATTGATATAAGTTTTGGTTTTCGAATGCTATTCGCTGAGACGTATCTTCTTTGGCTGAGTTATAATTTGGGTAAAGTGTTTGCTGCATATTTCTGGAGCTAGCAAATGCGTTTGCAAATCTGTATCGTTCGTGATTTTGTTCGAGCTCCTGTGCTGTCGCTAGAGCAGTCGGCAAATCTGTTGGATTTGCAGAAAAGCAGATATCGCTTAATGGTTTACGAAGACCTGAAATAAATACGCGCAGCGCGTTAGCTCTTGCCCTTTCATTCAAAGCTTTAATAACTTCTTCTTTACCGGTATTAGCCATAAGAATTTTGTTTATAATCAGAGTAAGATGCTTGTTAACTCTATCATAATATTCATTTATTGTCAACTTGCCTTGTCGCAAAACACTAAGCTCATTTTCTAACAAATATAGTGGTTTTTTATCAGAATAAGATTGGTCTAACCGAGCTAATATAGCTTCAAAATTGAAAACTGTGTTAAACGAACTCAAAGTGCAATTAGCTTCCCCCACTATCTTATTTCTTAAAATACCCATTGCAACATAATAAGTTTCTGACCCTTTCGTATAATAATTTATAGCAAATTTTGCAGATTCCCTCCATGCCGGATATTCCTCTGAATTTCCACTAAACTGAGGAAGCGATTTAATCAGATCCAAATTTGTGTTTCCTGGAGCAGCATCAGGCTTAATTGTGACAGGGACTAAAGGTTCTACTTGAATTGGCTTTAATTGTTCGATGGCCCTAGTTAAGTCATTAATCTGATCTAAAATTTCTTTGTTACTAACCTCTATCGTAGATTCAACAATACTCATAACTTCATTTCTATTCATTCTGATTATTTTTTTTTCCTTTTTAACAAAACTCTTTACAAAAAATAAAAATTTGGTGTGTAAAATTTTATATGTGTGTAATTAAAGACAGATTAAAAAAAAATTTATAGATATAACTTAATATACCAATAAAATATAAAATTTATAAGAATACTTAGCTAAATTCTTTAACATAAAGACTTCTATTTGGCAATTGGGTTGCACTGATTTATTCACAGCTGCACTTGTTTATTCTGCCTTGAAGAATAAGTCATCTGGGGACCAAGATAATCCAATTATTTTCTTCTATTCTTGAACTCTTCAAATGCTGAATTTCTTTCATCAATATCTTGATAATGGCTTTAATATTACATCTGTCGTCTTCTTAACTCACAAATTATTTATTGAGTGTTCAATAGATTTCTTCTTGTTCTGTTTTTTTTTTTTTTTGTTTTAATTTTCACCACACAAGAAATATTTCTTATTATATTATTCACCATTAAATTTCAAAATTCTTGATCCATTTGCAATTGATATTTTCGGCAATATTTATACAACAATAACGATTGTAAATAATTTTTGTTTTTTTGATATTTTATTAATAAAAAAGATAAAGAAAATTTACGTTGGGCGCCAGTTATTTAAGACACGAATTTATGATCAGATATATGATCTTTAATAAAAGACGTGTTTTAAGTTTGAGAATATTTTCAATAATAATTATATTTTAATTGAAAAATATTGACAAAGCCAAAAAATAATTATAAGGTAACTTAATTTTGTAATCAAGAATTTTAACAAGTATGAACATTAAACAGAACGGCAAAAGTATGTTAACATTAAAATAAACAACTATTAATAACTATTTTTAACAATTAAAAATTACAAATGACAATATAATTAAATTGAAATACAAATTTGTTATTAATTATCAATTAACAATAATATTAAAAAATGGTACAACAACCTTATGTTAACTTATATATACTATATATATACATACTATATGTATGATATACAAAATTAGGCTCTATGGTATTCTTCCGAAAATAGTTTTTGGCTATTAAATAATATTTTTTAAATAGTCTCATGGACTATAGTCTTGGTCTCATGGACTTGCTCATGAGACCAAGACATGCTACAAAGAATAAAATCTGCAAGAATGTGCAAATAACAAACACAATTTCTCAAAAAGTTCTGAATTATAACTATAAATATTTTACGCAATTGCCTATTTTTATTCTCTCTGCTTTTATAAATCAGATAATAGCAACAATGGTTTGGTTTTCAACTTTATATTCAGTTTCAAATAATAAATATTTTATTTTTGAATACTTAGAAACTTTCACTATTTACATGCATTACATATGTATGTACATATTTATCAGTTTATTTTAACAAATATCAGATTAAGAAACCACTTTCATTAAGCATTTTAAATATGTATGTTAGCTGCAAAAATAGTTTATCTAACACAATAGACACATATTTATACTTAGGGAAATAATGAAAACATTTAAATTCAAGTACATATATAAGTATTTACGTACATATGTAATAAAAAGCCATATTGGAACGATTGTCACAGTCATTGTCAGTTAAACTTACTAATAACTCCAAAGACATATACGCGCACTCATTCAATCAACAAAATATTCATGGTCATACGTCTAGTTATTATAAAAACATAACTAACCGCATACAAACATACAAATCCATACATGCATGTAAACTATATGTGTAAAACAAATCACAAACTTAATGTATACACATGCCTTTTATGTGTATTAGTTGGAGAGACTATTGTGAACATGTGTATGAGTAACTGTTGAATGCATCTGTTCAGGCTGTTTTGGATACTTTACAAAGTCTTCAAAACAAATCAACAAGCATATCCGCCAACTCTCCATTATGTAGACAACAGCAACAATCATACGAAAAAAAAACAGTCTGACGGACTGTTATACACGTTCAACTAAAACCAACACTAATGTCCCAACTAATATTATTTTTTCTATACATGCTACGCAAAATTTCAAGGCTCTCATGCAACTATTTGTCTGCCCGTCAGACTTACTAAAGCTGTCTGTGTGCTTGACACTCTAACTGTCTGTCTGTCCGTCAGTCAGTGTGTATGGTATATTTCACTCTTACTTTTCTTGGTATTTAGTTTTTGTAATAATAGAATTGATGATAATCATGATAACGATGATGATGATGATGAAGTTGTTAAAGAAACAGAGGGAGCCTCTGTCTTCCTGTTGATATAAATTATAACCCAGACCGAAAAGCAAAAAAAAAAAATTAATAAAATCATGAAACAAAATACAACAACTGCAAAAAAATACTAAACGAAACAGTCAGACAGACGACAAAAAAACCGGCATCTTCTCTAGTAACAAGGTGACGTAATGCACAACTACTCCACTAACACATTTTTGTACATTCCGCTTTTACACTGTCAGCAGCAGCAGCAGACGCAGCAAAAACAATGCATATATGTATGTACATAGATATTATAAAACTAGTAGGAACAGACAGCTCCACAACAACAGCAATAAACTTAAAACATACAGACATTGAATCCAGCCAGCCATGGTATCAACCCAAAACAAACAAACGAACTGAAGCAAAAAAAAATACATACAAGACCAACCGTTCTTTCTAGATATTTTTTTCCTTGCAAATCGCTACTCAATTCGTTGTACAACCACAAATAGAAGAAATTCTACTAGATTCTAAAAAGGGCTCCAGTCCAACAACAATACCAAACTCAGCATGATAACAAAGACAACTACTCGACTGTAAGAAAACTTGAAGAAGAAAATATACTTTGGAAAGGAACGGCCAGACGCAAAACACATGCAGAGGTTGATTATCTGAACAGGCTTCTTTTAAAACACTATTAACAATAACAACAAGAAGAGAAAAGAAAATAGCCAATATTTGCCAGAGCACTGCACTGCACAATGGGATTGATAGGAGAAAAAGACAAAGTAGTTTAGAGATTCAAATTTTTTATATAAGTTATAATGGAACTTGATATTCATTGCAAACTACAAACCACCAACATCTAGGTGGTGTTGCTTAGCAGCATAAGCCATTATTGCGAGTGGTCGTAGATAGCTCCAGCTTCTTAGTAAAGAGCTTGTCTATTGTCCATGCAGACATACACGAATAATGTCAATTGTGTTCTAAGAACAGAAGTTGGCATACAAGGGTGTACGATCATTTCATAAATGTTTTATTTCTCTTATTAAAACTAAAGGGTGATTTTTTAGCAATTTTCTTTTTGGAAACACTGTTTTCGGCATCTCATCGGTTTCCGTGCAAGAAGTCACTTTAACATGTTCAGTTTGGTCTTAAATTTAACCATGAATCGATTTACAAACGAATCCGAAAATACGCTGTTTGTTATGGATTATGGGCCGGTGGGATCATTGGAACGTTACTGTACCATCATTACAGTACATAGAAGATCTGAACTTTGCTGAGATGTGATTTCAACAAGACGTTGCCACATCCCACACAGCACGCGAAATAATGAGAGGCAAGTTCGATGAACATTTATTTCACGTTTAGGCTGGTCTTTTGACCGCCTAGAGAGAGTATGCCAAATTTGGTCAACATTTACATAAAATCATTGAATTATATAAATTGTTATATCGATTTAAATAAAGATTTCATACATTACTCCAAATTTTATGTTTTTTTTTTTTTTGTAAATCAAATCTGAACGCTCTTAAAAAGTATAATAAAAATAAAATAATTTTTAAATAATTTTTATATTTTATAACATTTATCTCAAGCTGACAGCAAACACATACAATAACGCGATCCACCACACAAACATTCTCAACCATAAACGCTGTTAGCAAGGACACAACTCACAGAAAGTAATTGTAACGGAAAAATTCTCGGTGTTTCCGGTTGCACTTTTGCATCTATATAAGCTCGTTTAATGCTCGACATGAAGAGCATAACGATAAAAAAAAATAACTTTATGTTACTATACGTTTTGCTACACAATTACTTAAGAGTATAGACACTTACGTTTTAAAGAAAAACTAAAGTTAAAGTATATTTGTGCGCTATCAAAAGTAATTTGCGTTGCCTTCTAATCAGAAAGCTTTTAATCACATGACAACTGGAAACTCTTAAATTTCTAAAAAAATTACATATAAACAAAAATAAAATTTCCTCAAGCCATTGTGCACGCAAAGCTCTCCCAATAATTGTGTAAACAAACACATATACAAAAGCACCAAAATGATCTTTTACTTTATTTATTCTTCACACAGATATCACGCACTAGCATTATGTCTAGGTATTAGTTGAAATAGTATTTTAAAAGTTTCTTTTCTTCTCTTTGTATTTCTGAAATATATTTTTTATTTATTCCGTTTTTTTTTTTTTTTTTTTTTTGATAGAAGAAACCTGACTAGAATTGCATTGTAGCTGTGAAAAAAATGGTCATATTTTCAAGGTTTCTTGATAATCTTTTTTTTTAGTTTATTGCTTTTATTATAAATTGAAATTCTATTTTTTCTGATAAAAGGCTTTAAATGGAAAAAAGCAATCTTTGAAAATAGGGGAATAAAAGCGAGTATATTATGGAAAAAATTATTATACATGTACATAAGTTTTTTTCCAGCTTTTTAATAGTTATGTCAGTAGTAGTGGTAGACAAACATACAATAGACCCACATGTTTTGGAATATTTGGCATATAATAAAAAAATCTATAAAAAGAACATATAAGGTTTCACTGATAATGTGATACCTTCCAAAAATGCAAAAAGTATACTTAGAAAAATAATAATAAAAAAGAAAAGTAAATTCGTTAAAATGACGTAAGTTTGTAAAATTTCTAGGGAAGTGGCTTTTAATTTAATTTTATTTTATTTTTTACTATAAAAAAGTAGAGCACAATGCAAATTTCTAAATATTTTACTTATCAAGATCTGAAGGCAGAGTCACACTTCATTTAGCAATAAATTTTAGTGATGAAAGCCTTGGTAATCTAATAAAGTGTTGTAATTTATTAACTTGGGGGATATTTGTGCGATTTACAGCAAAAACGTTGATCCCCTTGGCTACAAAGAACTAAGGATTTTATTACTGTGTGTGTGCTAAATTAACTTGCAAACGCAATATTCCTTACCTGAAGTGGTAAAGAATATGACGATATTCATACAAAATATAAATTAAATAGAAAATATGTTCTTCGATGTTTTAATTTGAATGGGTGTTGAATTTGATTAAAAGATTTAATATGTGCAATTTGTCCCATGCGCGAATTTAAATCAACATTTCAACCAAATTACGATGTATAACTTAATTAATTAATTTGCTGTTCATTCCTTAAGAAATTCCGCTGTCAGTTATTTCACTAGTTAATTATTTGCCTTATTGCGGCAATTGCTATTAAGAACTAAAAATAGGTAACTTTTCTTTTTTTAAATAACACAATTATATACTTATGTACATGTACTCACGTTCGTTTCCAACATTTTAAAACTTGAAACTTTTATGTCATTAATTGATCTAAGTAATTTATACAAAAAAAAATCCCTTGAATTCATAATTAGTCGAGTTCCCATAAAATTCTGTCCCTCTAACTACAGATCGTCATTTCTCTATAGTTAATTGCAATTCATTTAGACTCCACTTCCGTTAGCCTTGATCTCTAATTAGTGCTTAATGAATAGTGAGAGTAAATGGTCAAAGTACAGACATGCAATCGTACATAAACATACAAAAATAATAATAACTTAGATTAAATTCTTGTGAGAGAACTTTCAGGCATTTAGAACAAACAATACAAATGCCCACAATAAACTCAAATCTAAGGAAAATATATACAATTTTTATTTTTATATTATATTAACAGTTCACGTATGTGTACAAATTTTATATTAAATAAACTTAAGTTTATTTAGCAAACATCCTTTTGTATTACATTTTTTTTTTTTGTTGTGCTTAATGTTGTTGCTGTGTTGTAAATAGATATAACAGAAGAAAAAACAGCAGCAGTAGAAGTAACAACAATAACGTTATATTGATGCCATTCAAGGCCGTATTTTATAGTTTTGTATTTAACATAGACACATAGAAAAGCACCCAACAAAAAAATAAAAAAATAAGCCACACTGATATGAAGTCAAAATGCAAGCAGAGAAGTAGGATGCTTACATACTAAAATTGCATACTCATACGCACAGGCACACTCACATACCCATGCATTTATATTTATTGTGAAAAACAAAACAAACCACAAAATATAAACTGATGAAGCAAGTTATTCTCGGAAACTGAAACCAAGGCCAACTGCATATTACTAGTTGTTAGGTTCACAGATATAACAACAACAATGATAATAATAATGCATACATAGAAAAAATAGCAACAACAATAAGAAGCTCTTTGTATAGACATCATCATTGTCGTCTACATGAATATTGGAGTCAACATTTATTCATGCACTTTATCACCGTCTCAAATTTACGCACACATCCTAAAACACATGCACACTCTCTTACTGCAACTAACATTTACTTAACTTCAAAAGCAAAATCATTCAAAGCACACATTTTTTTAAACAAATGTATTAAAAAATAAACTGCACACAACAACCACATCAAAAAAGAACAAATGCACATTTAATAAAATGCATGCAACTCAAGTCGACGACAATAACAGTGGACAGACAAACAGGCGGGCGGACAGACGAACAGATAAACAAGCAGAGCCGAGGAACAGAAGGACGGACACACTATTTGTGTTGTGTTTTAAGTTTTAGGAGTAGAAAAATGCTCAAGCTTTGTCAATATGTTTGTTTTACTACACTTACACAGGCAGGCACGAACTTCAGCACTGTGGGGCGCCGACATAGGCAATTAAAAGAAAAATAAATTTTAATCTCTTCGCTGTAAA
This sequence comes from Germaria angustata, assembly GCA_963681545.1. NCBI lineage: Eukaryota > Metazoa > Arthropoda > Insecta > Diptera > Tachinidae > Germaria > Germaria angustata. The sequence continues at coordinate 38,286,512 of OY813001.1, forward strand.
AAAAAAAACATTTGAATCTAGCAATAATTGCACAAAGTATACAAAGATAAACTTTTTGGCGATTATTACGTTAATTAGGAGAATGATAGAAATATATCTAATTCATTGGCACGAATAAGAGAATAGCAACAAAGAGCAAAAATTTTGAGAAATGAAAAAAATTATAAAACAAAGGACAAAAGACTCTTCAAATAATGAAGAATCTAATAAAAAAAAACATTATGCAATTCAGAAAAAATATTTTCTATTTTCTAACGTCTCTGTATGGTTTGTTATAAGATGTTTCTCAGGTCATTTATAAATTTTATTTGTTTTGTGGCTTTTGTTTAATAAAAATTCTCAAACTGCAGTAAATACCGCACCGAAAGAATTAATTTATTATTTTAAAAGATTTTATTTAAAAATAATCAGATATTTTTTTATTAAAAAAGCGAAATTATCTTAACAAACCTTGCGCAGGAAAATTAAATAAATACATAAAGGACATTAATTATTACTACTTTGTATAGTAAACAAATAGGCCTCCGAAATCATTGTATTTTACTCGTAATAAGAAAGAAGAGAAACTATTCAATACTTTTGAAATAGAACAGAACTTGGTATTGAATGGCGAAGCAATAATTAACTTTTTTTGAATCAAAAATAAATTTCAATTTTAATAATAAGTAAATTTGGATATACATATATAAATTATAACTTTATGTTGTATTGAAATATAAGATTTCAATACGTACCATTTTCAAAGTTAATTTCAACAAACTTAAGCATGAAAATTGATACACTATTTTAATTTTCTACAAAGTTTAAAGGCTGGAACACAATGTGCAGCTGAGGCTGAAGTTGAGGCAATAGCTGAAGTTGTAGCTGAGGCGGAGTTTGAAGTACGAACACAATGATGAGGCGTGAGTTCATTGTTGCCAATTGTACTTAATCAAAATTTTATGTACAAATGTATTGAATTTGTATGAACGATAAACATTATTGGCATCTCTGGATATAATAATATGTTAACACAATCTGTTAACTATCAACGTTAACATAATAAACAAAATTAATTTAAGTTTTTTGTGTATTTGTTCAAAAATAAAAATATTGTTTTGTGGAAAAATAAAAATATTCTGTCAAAAAAAATGTAAACGAACATAATATGTTAAAGAAGCGCTGTTAATTTGAGGCGCTGTAAAAAGTTAAAATGTTCGAACTTTGCGCCTCAGGCTTTGCCTCAGCTTCAGCTTCAAATTCACATTGTGCTGGCATACATTTGAAGCAATGTATTTTACTTTTAACAGAGAGAAGTATACTTCTCGCCTCACGCCTCAGCTGCACATTGTGTTCCAGCCTTAAATCTTCAGCATTCTTCATAATTTATTATTTTTTTTCTTGAATTCCCTTTTAAAACGAAATTATAATTCTAGCATTCCTGAAAATCTTTAATTTTGTAATATTAAATAAATTACAAAATGTGATGATATTGGGATATGTCATTTGTTGTTGACACGATTTCGAAAATGAGTATGTTTGTTTAACCATAAAAATTTTATTTTCGATATATAAGTATGATTTAAAGAAATTTTGGCTTAAAAAATGCATATTTCCCTCAAGTTCGAAAAATCGAAATTATATTCGAAGTTTTCAATATACTTCTAGAATTATAATTTTTAAATTTTTTGCGAATTAAACAACATCCATTTTGATCTCTTATCGGCCAACATCATATTCTATAACAATAAGATGACAAATGATTATTTGAGTAATAAGAGATCTTAAAAATGTTTAGTAGGTAAATTAGTAGAACTTCTGCTATAAAAATTAGGACCAACATTGTTCATGCATTGCAATAAAAAATATTTTATTAAGCAAACTGGCCTTTTATTATTTGCTCAGTATCTATCAGCTCTATGTATATGTATGTACGTATATAAGGAATTTTATTTACAAATATTTTGATGTCGTACAACCCACAGTGCAGCCTGAATATCTATCCCTGAAATTGTGGAAAATTTTTCACATTGTACTCGTATATTTTTATTTCTAAAGTATCTACGAAGTAGCGATAATTCCCAACCCATATTTTTCTGTTATTATCACGTGTTGTTGTTGTTGTTGTAGACTTAGTTGTTGCAATTATTATTGCAGTGTTTGTTGTTGCTGTTGTTGCGCGTATTAATCCGCTTTTTTGTTTGTTGTTTTATTTCTATGTAAGTCAGTTTGTTGGTTGGTCGGCTGATTTTGTTGGTCTATTATTATATTTAGTTCGTTTGGTTGCCCGATTCATATTTAGTTGATTGGGTTGCCTGCCTATCATTCGTTGTTGTATGTTAAGTATTACAACAATATATATACATACATATGTATATATGCATCATGCATGCTCCACTTTCATTTTGCTGCTGTTGTAAAGCAAATGTAAAAGAACAAGACCAGAATGAAGGGACGAAAAGCTAAACAAATACATTGACAATGTGAATGAAGATACAAAAACAACTAAAGTGGATTTTCCGTTGCAATTTAATTTGATATATACTGGCACATATGTACATCCATATATGTATATATGTATATATATATATATATATATATATATATATATATATATATATATATATATATATATATATATATATATATATATATGTGTGTGTGTGTGTGTGTGTGTGTGTGTGTGTGTGTGTGTGTGTGTGTGTGTGTGTGTGTGTGTGTGTGTGTGTGTGTGTGTGTGTGTGTTTACTTTCGTACGTTTTAGATTTTGAAAGGCGCCTTTTTGTGTGTCGAACAGTTAAAAAAGTGAAGAAATGGTGGCAGCAACACATGCAATTTTTCCATTGCTGGTTTTTGTCTCAGTTTCCCAAGCCATTTATGTCAGTCAGTCAGTTGGTCATGAGTTGTATTTTTAGTAAAAGCATGTATATGTATTTATACATACGTATACGTACAAGTACATATGTATGTATATTCGTATGTAATTATTCATTTTGTAATATTAGCTCTTTTATTGAAATTTTGTTCATTGTTGCGGTGGTATTTATTTACTAAAAACAACGTTCATGCTGGTGTTAATTTGTTAATGATTTAATAATGACAGACATTTAGCTCATGTATCATCATTACGTTTACGTGTATATGTTGAAGTAAAATAATTCGTTACACCTTTCATCATTACAACTACTGTGATTTCAACTAGGAATTATTTTTAAAATAGTTATAGACTCAATTTACACACCAATACATGTTGTAGTACAACATATTTAAACTTGACCCTGAACGTTGTTGTACTGAATTCCATGTTTAACTACTCGTGGCATGAATGAAATATTAACCATCGTTTGTATAAAACGTGTATTACAAATTGTTAAATGAAAAGCAATATTTGTGTTTTAGAATAATTTATATTTTAAACAACTAAAAGAAATTTTTATAAAAATATTAATTGAATCTTATACGAAACAAACTGCGATTTGTGCAAAAAACTAATAATATAGATATAATGACATTACGAACTGTTATACAAAAGAAGGCATTCTATGCAAATGTTTTAATTTTTAAGGGATTTGTAGAATTTCACACGAAAACACATAGTTAGACAAAAATGTTTATAGAAAATTACAATTTTGAGATTTGTTATTGATGGATGTACAATTTCAGGAAAAATTTGCTAAATAATATTTTATAACTGTTATACAACTCCCACAAAAGTTACGTTTTTAGTCATTTTTAGTACTGAAAATACATTATTTTAAAAAGTATAAATCTATTTGTATGTATGTCATCCGATGTTGTGGAGAAATATTGAAAATAATAAAATTTTAAATAAATTTTTCGTTTGATTTAAAAGACCTGGCGCTTGAATAAACGTTTATTTAAATTAATTAAATGTCAAAGAACATTAAAATTATTCTTTTAAATTTGATTCATTTACTAAAAATTGAACATTAAACTGTTATACTTATTCTATATATTGGTACGTTTAAAACGATGATGAATGTTTATTTAATACCAGTGCCTCACATAACAGTATAACAGCTACGTTATTATAAAAAGATCTTCAATTCAAATGTTGCACTGGTCTTGGAGTCATTTGGTTAAATATTTCTACAACAGCAGTTGTATAACTGTTTGCATAACAGCTTTGAGACTATAGATTTTTTATTTAAACTGTTATACTGTTCTATTATTAATTACTTCAATTAAAAAATTTTTACAACTCTATGTAGTGTATGGCTTTAGCCACTTTTTAATCAAAATATTTACTTAACACAAGTAACCATCCTTTAACGCGATAGAAATGTTGCAAAAAGGTCTGGTGTTGTCTAAAAATGCATTTTATGATTATAAGGCGAAAACATAATTAAAAATTAGATGTGTAACAGCCTTATATACAACATAAGCAAATGTAAAAAGTTAATGTTCTCTACATAGAAGTACCAAGTTAAGTTTTAATTCTTGTTGGAGTGAAACGCCTTGAAGAACAGCGCTTTTTGAGAGGGTTACCTATAATATGCGACCCATAAAGAAGTTAAAAAAAAAATTGTTGAGAAATAAATTTGTATTATTTGAAATGATTGAAAATTATTGATGAAACTGTTGTACTGGGTTTAAGCTTCATTATTGGTCATTATGTTTTAACTATTTTAACCATTTAAAAATGTTTCTTTCAATTCTCTACTTGATTTATTAAAGTTGCTTTAAAATTGTTTTCTTTATTTAGTTTTTCTAAAATTTATTTTTACTTTAATCGTCATATTCGATGCATCATCAAGAAAAATCATTTTTATTTTATTATATTCATTCCCACAACAAATTCGGTAATTATATATCACATTAATTTCGAAATATACACTGTGCAAATGTGCAAAAAATATTTTAAGATTTTTTGCAAGAGTATTTGAAAATCTATTGAGATATTTTTCAAATATTTTATATATTCAATGGAGGATTTGTGTATATATTGCTTTTTAAAAATGCAATTCTAAGTTCTATGTATTTGTTGCTAAATATTTGTGCATTTCCTTGTTTTTTTTTTTGTCTTATTTTGAACAACAAATTTCATTTATCATTTTTGAGACCTTAAACTTTCATTGTTGCAATGATAACCTTACGGCATTTGCGTAATAAAATAATTTATAAATTTTCATTTATAAATTTAACGACATCGCCATCATGCAAATTTTTTAAATCAACACAAAACAAAAACTTCATAAACTTCCTACGAAACACTTATTCCCCCATATACACGCTTTTAGTGTTTTTTTTTTGTGTTTACAATATTGCTATGACTGGCCAAAAACAATGCCAACCACCTCATTCAATATTGCAGATCATTAACATCAAGATCAATTAATAATGACTAAAAGCAATGAAAAGTTCTTCTAAATATATTGTTGTTGTAGTATAACAATCAATTGTGATTATAAATAATTTGTATTATTTCGCAACAATTGTTGCTTCAATGCAGCTTGCAATTTGAAGGCACAGTTAGAGAGAGAGTGAGTATCAATTCTACTCTAAGTACAATGAACATATGCACACTTCTTACCTCTCTTGCGTTATAAACACACACACACACACATAAGAAGCGAACATGTATTTGCGTTCTAAAAGCATTACTTACGAGTGGGAGTGCGAAGGAGGGGTGGGGTAAAAAGTTAACTTAAGTTAATTGAGTGTGTGTTGTATGATTATTATAAATGCTAAATTTGTTTTGTTTTCGTTTTGTTGTTTATCTAATAACCTTGTGAAATGTTATTAAACCCAATAAGTTTCTTAACCTTTTTGGTTTGTATGGAATGTGTGTGTCTGTGTGTGACGAATGCAAAAATGAACCAGCTAATAATATAGAAATACAACAAATACCATATTTATTCTACTTATATGCCTTTATGTCTTTTGTATTTATTTAGTAACTGCATCATATACTTTTTAACACATACGCATCCACGACTGTGTGTCCATGTGAGAGAACATGCATAACAAATACTAAAATACTCACAATAATACGAGTAAATAAATGTGAAATAAACATTTGCATACAAACACTTTCATACATTGCCACTTAGCATACAGAAATACAAAATTGTATTTAAAAAAAAATTATATATATATATATATATATATATATATATATATATATATATATATATATATATATATATATATATATTATATATATATATATATACATATATACAAATGTTTATTACTAGACATAGAATTTCATAAATTATTTTAAATTGAACAAAATTAAAAAAAAAACAAAAAAAGTTTAAACAAGGCAATGGCGTACGGAGACTTAACAAGGAAACGTATGCACTTTTAAAGAAAACTCTTTATATGATTACAAATTTCTTAAAATTTTCAGTAAGGAAATAGAAAAAAGTATGAAAAAAGTTTTACAACTCACTTTTTACTATATAAAAAAAATAGAATTTTCAATTTAATAAATGTTAGTTTTAGTCCAAACGAGAGTAAAATATTGATTTCCTTTTCTTTATCGGCATAAGTTTCTTTTAAGGTACTATTTTTTATAACATAAAATTTCATTTAAAATTTTATACAATGAGGCAATTATAAAAATCCAGTTTATTATTACTATCAATTAATAGAATGCTGTTATTGCCAATTAGCAGCTATAAATTATTGCAAGTCCACAAAAAACACTTAATATTCGTTACGGGTTTTTTTTAATATTAATTAGTTTCTTTTAATTTTAAGAATTTTGTTGGCAATAAATTGCGTAGTTGAAATTGCAAAGCACTTTTTAAATGTCACTATTCTCTTCAGATTTATTATAAGTATGTATATGAATTTACATATGTACATATTTGTATGTACGTACGAGTAAGTTTAACATTTAACATTTCCCATAAAGAATTGGTCATGGTCATTAATATAAAAGGAATAGTTTTTAATGACTGTTTGCACACCAAATGCATTAGCTTTAATATAATTTTAAAATCGATTTCTAGCGAATTACTAAGTACTTTATTTTGTATAAAGCTTATTAATGAAGAGCGTAGTACGACGACACAAGTACAAAGTTGACGATTTTATCCCCACCGGAATAATTTGGTCCCGAAATGGTATTTGTTTTTAAAACCCTGTTCCAGAGCGCAACAAAATAATTTAGCAATAGTGCACTACGAGTAATTAAAAGGTCTGAAACCAAACACATGAACTAAAAAACAAACACATGCACTGAAAAGGTACTTTCTGAAAAGGTACTTTAATAAAAGGTACTTTTCAAATAGGTTCATTCTAAAAAGGCACTCACTATTTAAAACGGTTATTTCTAAAAAAAACAGTACATTCCAAAAAGTTACATTTTGAAAAGGCTCTTTTTTCTATTGGTGCTACAAAAAAGATCTTTTGCAAAGGTATCTTTAACATTTAAATAAAATGTTCTTTTGAATAATATTTTTAATATTATTTAAAAGGGCAAAAAAGTTCTAATTACAAATAAATATTTTAAACTTAAGATATCATTCCAATTACTAACATATTGAACACGTTTATAAATTGAATATGTTGATTTATAAAAAATGATGTAGACTTTTACAAATTCCAAAAACAATACGATAAAAAACTGTCATAATTTAGACACACAAACAAAACAACAGCGAAATCAACAACAACAATCGTACATACATATTTATTTATTAATTTTAAAGCAACAACGAGATAAGAAATTAATAAAAATTTTGAAATTTAACAAACAGCAACGTCAAAATAAAATGCATTTACATGCACAAGTACATACGAATAGAAATGAACTTACACTTTTGACAAATAAATAAATTAAACAAACAACTAGTACACAGTACTAAAGTCAAGTAACTCTTAAAATGTGCTTAATTTCAATATTTGAAATCACTCATACATTTACAAATAATATGAATAATATATAAAAGACTAGTCAATCGTTCAGCGCGGAAGGAAGTTATGAATTTATTTCGATTTTAAGAATTACGCGCGTCTGGTAAAAGCTCGTTATCATTAATTTTAAGTATGTATTTGGTTGGCCCAAAAATGTGTTAAGGCAGGAAAAGGGTTAAAGGGGCAGTAATTTTTATGTTCCCTTAAATAAAAGAAAATGCACAAAAATATGTTCAAATGCTTTTTCTAGTCATTCGGCGAATTAAAAATAATAAGTACGAGTATGTGTAGATGAATGTACTCGCATGTCCATATGTGTCTATATACCATATGTATGTACACATGTGCATTTAGAACGAGCTCCATCATACAAATGTCTTTTCACCATTTTACGTCTTTGTTTACGAGTATTACTTTCAACGTACGAATATGCATCTTTGCAAAATATTACGCGCTGATGAATGCAATGAGAGTCAGAAGGAGAGAGTGTTTCTGGCGACTGTTAAGTGAATGGAATGGGTTCGTTGACCCACCAAATGATCGTAAATAGCCCCCTAAAAAAATATTAAACGCAATAATCAACACAATATTTTCGAAAGAACCACAAAATTTTTGCGTGAGTTTCTCTTTGCTTCCTCTGACTTTTGTTAGGGGGTATGTTCAAAATAGTAGAAATAAATTTTAGAAAGAAAGAATTGATAAAAGGAAAAACGCTACTTTTAGACCATACATACATATTTAAAGTTTCTAAAAAATAACTTGAAGTTGTTTTAACCAATGTTTTATATTTATGCAAAAGTTTATATAAAAAGAAAACCACCAGACAACCAGGAATATATATCGTTCCTTTAATGCAACATAGTCATATCTCCAAAAAAAGATGAACTCCATAAAATACTTTTTAGCTTCAGATATAATTCTGATTTATTTTATGCGCATATAAAATGTATTTAGAAATACATACTATGGTATATTGCATTTAAGAGAATGTAAAGTTCAGATCGGCATTTTTTTTCTATTTATAAAAAGGATAAGAAAATTTTGGTTTTTGTTGTGATTTTGGCTTCAGCCATAACGTTTGAAAAGCAGTTGAATAAATATGTATGTATTTTGTATAATATCCCGAATAATGATTTTAACGAATATTATTAAGATGATATTGACTTTTCTCTCTATAATTTGAAAATTTTGATTATTGGTATATAACCCAGATATTGAGATTTCATTACCAGTTTTAGTCACGGTTAAGAAAATCATTAAAGCATCAGAAAACAAAAAATTTGTTTAATATATTTTGCTCTTACGGATGAATTGTACTGAAACCTTAAGTATTCTGAAATCAGTAACAGCAGATTAGAAAAGTTTTAACAATCAAGCTTCATTTTTAAGATTTAGAAAATAGACGATTTAAAAAATAAAACTACAACAAAAATTGGTTTTTACTATTCGCATTGATGAAAAATACAGATACAGCCGTATTCGGCAGAGATATTTTCGTTTAAACGGACTTTGGATAAGAGAAACCCGTTTCATTTAAACGAACTTAGCACCTTAAAAATTGTTCTTTGAACTGAAGAAGATGGATTTATATTAAATTCAGATTTTAAATTCAAATTTATTTTATGACCAAAAATTTTATCAGTTGCATGCAATACAATTATATAGAACCGACACTACATGGTATTTCGACAGCGGTAAATGAATAATTTTTTTTCAAACGATGTTTGTTTCTTAGAATCTTACACTTTCACAAACAAAATATGTTTCTTTTAAACGGAGTTTTAACATTTTGAAATTAAACATAAAGAAAAATTGTGAATTTTTATTTTCCTATAAGCGATTTTTTCTTTCAAACGACGTTCGTTTATCCAAATTCGACTGTATTTCTTCTCAAAAATGGTGTTATAATAAAGAAAAGTGAGATTTATGACAAGCTTTTTCAATCATTTAGTAAAAGTAAATATTATATATTTTATTTTTGAGCTAGATCTTTTTATTTTAAGCTTATGGCATTTTTTGGAAACAACGTAACATTTTGTTGACCTAATTATGAGAAAAATCTTGTTATCGCATTAATTAAAAAACTTTAACTCCCTTGCGGGAGTACTCGCGGACACTTTAAAAGGGTAAGAAATGTTAATATTTTTAGAAAAGAAAATTCCATTTTATTCAGTATTTTATATTAATTGTAATTAATATCTATATATATTCATTCCGATAGTAATTTTTCGTGATCCACTAAACACTCCTCAGTCACTTAATTATAAGACAATTATTTGAAAATCTAATTAAGTTCATTTGTTTTATAAATACAAAAAAATATTATAAATTGGAATATATATATATATATATATATATATATATATATATATATATATATATATATATATATATATTATATCTAATATACATATATGTATATTAGATTTTTATTATTTTTGCACTTTAATTTAAATGACTTTTACTATGTTTGTTTGTTAGATGTTTTTTGATTCTTTTTTTTTATTTACCCAAGCGAACTAATCTCAACATTCATTTGACATTTAAATTTTCAAGAAGGTAAATGCACTTTTTATAAAAAAGAAATAAAGATTTACAAACTTGAAATTTGTTTTGCTATTTTATTATCAAAGTCAATAAGTTCGGGCTGATATTTTGATGATTTTTTTATTTGAGATTATAAATTTTTTATATTTATGTGTATATATTTTATTATAAAATTTAGAATTTTTCGTTTTTGAATAATACAAATTTATTTAAGCGCATTATTCATTGATGGTTGTGGGTAAATGAACTTGAACAACAAGGACTTGAATATGATTTGATTTTCTTATTATTTAAATTGACTTTTGAAAGTGTTACATAATAAGAATTAAAGTTCTCTCAAGAAATTTATTGAATTTAATTCCTTTCATAAGCCTTTTTTAAGATATAATAATTTTAATTAATATAAACATTTTATATGAATTTTTGTATCAATTTTAATGGAGTTTTTAATTTTTTTTCGAAAATTCCAAATGATATTAGAATAGTAACAGTTTTTTAAACACTTCCACGTAGTTTTTAAATCGAATATATATTTAATAATTGATTTAAAATATTCACTTTTTCACTTGTATATCGTTTTATCAGACAACTGAAAATAGCTAATTTTTTACACATAAAATATCCCTAAGCCATTCACTTTTAAATATATTTTTTAAATTTCCATTTGTTACATAACAAATTAAAAAAATTAATGTTTGAAAATCTTAAATTTTTTAATTGAACAAATATTTATTAAAAACATTTTTATTTCTTTTTTTAACCAACTTTTTATTATATGTTGCTCACTTTTTATTTTTTAAAACTAGGTATGTATATTTTTTTAATAGTTTATAAATGCAAGAATTGCTTAGAAAATTCTTTCAATAAAACAATTATACATTTATGTAAAAATTGAATTTAAATTTCTTTAAGAGTAAAAATCGTTTCAAAATTATCCTCATCAAAAATTTTAATCTTTAAAAATTTTGGATATTTGAAAACGAAGTTTATTTAAAATCCTTTTATTTAAATTTATTTAAATTATAAAATATTTTAATTTTTTTCAAATACACGTTTACTGATATTAATGAAGCAATGAAGAAGTAATTCCCTAAAATTAATACCAATTTTTTTCTGTTACTATTTATGTAGCTGCATTGAAATTGCTTTTTCAATATCTGTAATTTATGTTTATCTTTCTTTTACAAATAATTTTCAAATTTTAACACTTTCGATCCATCGCCGAGAGGCACCGATATACACAAGTCGAAGGTTATTGTACATATTTTTCCATACATTTCTTTTCATTAAATAATGTTAATTATTTTTTGTAGATCTCTTTTCTAAAATTAAGAGAATATTTTAATAAATACTCTACATATATGTATTTTTTATGTGTTTGAATTTTCGATATACATACATATATTTTTTTAATTTGTTATTAAAAATTTTATTTATGTATTTCAGATATTTTTTTACTTTTACTAAAATGAGAAACTCTGACGAAGTTATAAAAATATTGCTCATTTTGCCACATAGTAAAATTTGTTTGTTTTTCTATTTCAATTTTAACACATTGAGCTTTTGTGAAGCTACAGCAAATTTTTTTTATTTTAATTTAAATACATAATTTTCTTATTTACAGCTTAATTTTTTCTTGTATTTTTGAATGAAATATAAATTTTCCGATTTTGTATTTACATTTCTTCTATTACTTTAAAATTCCTAAACTCTATAAAAGCAATTGCACAGTTTTCCACTTAAAGAACATCATAAAAATTTTTCCGCTACGACATCGAACAAAACGTCTTTTCTTCTTCATCCGATATTCTCTGCTTAAACCGATCACCGAAACTGTTAAATGAAAACTAAAATGTCAAACACACCATGGATTTATCTATTAGTTGATTTTTTTACTTTCCATTTTTTTCTTTTTAAAATAGGCAAAACATTTGTTGTTCGATTCGTTTTACTATGAATAGTTTTTCACCACAAAATTATAAGAGAAAACTAATACAGCAACAAATAACACACTCGCAAAAGCTAAAGCAACCAACGGGTCTAGCCTAGAAAAAGAGATGATGCCCAACTAGTAGAACTACTAGCAAATCAGGGATGGAAAGTTCTATTCTATCAGTATTATTTAACAGTGCTTTTTGGATATTGAATTAATTATTAAACCATTTTATATGTCTTGAATATATTTTCCAAATCCAATTTCTGCTTTTTATGCACTTCATGCACTTAAAGCAATTTATGGTCGTAAGGAGTTATACGCTTTGAGATATTTAGAACAACACAAAAAGGTATACGAACTACCCTCAATTTAACACCAACGTATCGTTCTTCTTCATAAAAAATGTACTTCTATTACCAAAAAAAAATTAATTTGATTCATCATTTAATATTTTGTGATTTCCATCCCTGTCTTACAGTCTTACATACTTTTAAACTATAAAAACAAATACATGCTGAAGAGAAAAAAAAATAGAATAGAAGAAGCAAAAAAAAGCTCAACTATAAACTATTATCAATGGAAATTGTTACAACAACATAAAAGCTTTGAGCAATAAAATTAGAGCATTTATGTGATAGTATGTGAAAAAATAAGCTGACAAGTTTCATACTCGATCACGCATGATTATTGTGAGTAACTGTTTCTAGTGATGGTACGGTGATTACCATTTTGCTCAGCACGATATAGATGATCATCCACGGCACTTTATTTCTTATTCTCAAGTATGAAAAATTTATAAACATGAGCGTTGTGTAAAAGTTTTCTTGTTGATAATTCACTTTTTTTAAGAATCATGTGAGGTCGCAGGAACGTGAACGATAATAAGTCGCGCATGACCGCATATGAATAAATAGCAGCATTTCTTATTGCTAGGGAGTGTGCGTGACAGTGAATGAAAATATCCATTTTTTATATTAAATTTTCGAGGACATTAGGCCTCAAAACATATAAAACTCTTCTATTAGGAAGTTTAATGCTTTTAAATATTTACTATATATGCATACATATATAAAAAATATGCATGTATAAAAATATGTACCTACATATGTATGTATGCAGTATGTATATATGTATTATTACATTCCATTAATATTATTGGTAGTGTTGTTGTTATTATTTTCTTTCTTATTATTATCCTTATTATTATTAACATTGCTAATATTAATTTATATTTAATTTACAATAATCCTACAACAAATTCAAGGCAAAACTTAAGTTATTTTTTTAATAAAAGTCTGAAGAAAAGAATTTACATATTATTCATTATTTTATCGCAAAACCAACTTCCTCAATAGTAAATACATGTGCACATGTACACAAAATTTTTTCTACTATAGAGTTCATATTTCTAACCCATTGTGCGCGCTAAAAAAAACCTATTTCCTTTCTTAAAACAAACAACTTTTTTTGCGATCTTGCATTTTAAGGTATTCTTTAAGCATTCTTTAAGCCTACAAACGGCATGTGTTTGTGTATAGAATATCAATAGAAGCACATAATATATAAAAAGTGTCTGGTTTGTCACTTTTATGTGAAATTTGTTAGTGCTTTAATAGGGTTTAAAAAATTTAACAACAGTCTATTGAACACACACACCAGGGTTTCTTTTAAACATGCAGAAAAAAATTGCTGAGTTCAAATATTTTTGGATTGTCTGAAAGCCAGTCTTATGGACGGAAACAAGTTTGAATTCAATTTCATAGTACACATTTAACACGGCAAAAATTCAAATGAAGCCAAATGCATATACATATGAATATACCTGTGTATATACCTGCGTATGTAGTATATACTATGTACATATGTGTAGGTAATTAGTTAAAGTAGTTGGTATAAGATTTTAGTTTAGTTAAACCAATAAAAGGTTTTTTATTTAAATCGTTTGAAGTCTAGAGGCAAACATTGCCCATTAAGGAGGTAACTTTTTAAATCAAAATATCCTGCCGGCATTGTGCTAATAACAATAATAATCATTTCTATTGTTTAATTTTTGTGTCTGGTCAAATGTAAAAGAATAATTAAATACACTTAGAATTATGTACAGGAAGATCATTTATCTTAGAAGTAGTTTTATGATCACCTTTTAGCACATACTCTGCGATCAGGGAACTAAATTTTAATTTAAAAAAAATTCAGCTGCATTGCAAATGGTTGAGCCCCTAATGTATATAACGCATTTTAAATACAAAGCAGGCAGTATTTACTGCATAAATGCTGTTGTTTTTGTCATGGTCTATAAAGAAACACTCTGTCTCTGAGCTAGCAACACAACATCCATACACAGGGTTGTCAGACTATTTGAGGTACTTTCTGATATTCGGGATTTCAAAATGCACTTAACAAAATAGCCTTTCTGCGCTGATACACATTTACTATGTCTTTTATTTAGAAAGAAAAAAATTAAAGAAAATTACGGAAATTTTAAATATAAAAAAACATATTTTGTTACAATTTTAAAATTATTGATATTAGTTATTTGAACCTTTTGTTTTAACTTTTATCTTTAAATTAATTTGAGCTTGGGGTTTGTTCTTTTTATAAAAAAAACGAAATTTTTTTGAAAAGAAACACAAGCTGCAAAGCCATTTTGGTTTGTCTGCAGGATCTTGGCAGGAATGGAATGCACAACTACTAGCCCAGTACACTATTATCTACTAGTCTTCCGGGCTATCAAATCAATCTAATATTTCACTAATCAATCAAATATGTATCTTATTCAGACAAAATATTCAAAGTTTCTAATACATAAATTTATACAATGTTTTGTTTGTTGTGTGTTTAGCTGTTTACTAAACCAAATCGTCAGTAAACTTCATGTTGAGTATAATTGTTTGTTGTGTCGTTACTAAACTTATTATGATTATATATTTTGTAATGATTATATACAATACTGAATTCTCATTTGTATTTTATTCCTTTGGCTTTAACATACGAGGTTGAATGTTTTTAAACTGCTTGAAATCCACTGACGAATTGTTTTCGCGACCAACGAAATGTCGGCATATGAACAGCTAAAGACACAACAAACAAAACGTTTTGCACAAACTCTAGATTTTTATAAAAGAAAGAATTTTCCTTTTTGAAAATACTCAAAACGTATTGAAATATTAGATTGTAACATATACATACGTTTTTTATATAAAGCTAAACTTAAGATTGTTTAAATACAAATACAATACAATATATAATTTAATTTATATTTTTTCGGGCATGATTCTTTTCAAAATAAATGCTGAATTAATTTCCGATAATTCGCAACTCATCTTCATAATTAATAAAACAATTTTATACAACATTTACATACATTAAAAAGACGAAATTCTTAATAAAAGTAATAAATTATACATAATATTTTTATTTGCTACATTTTATTTATCATGAAAAAGCAAAATCTTATGAGATCAATATAAAAGGAATCATATATTAATATCCAATTATTGTGGTACATACATATATACACATTGTATTTATATGTATGTATATCGGTGTAGCCTGATCAGTTTTCTGGGAGGACTACTACCTTCACCCAAAAAAATTTATGATCTGTACGGCTTATAAATTCACCACAAGCAGGACTTTTTCATTCTCCATAATTAACAACACCAACATAAAACTTTAATTGAGTATTTGGAGAGAAACAAAGAAACGGAAAAACATTTTACGAAATATTACGAATAAATGTAAAAATTACAAAATTAAACTATATGACATTCAACAAAAAATAACACTTTAACAAAACTAAACAAATATATATTCGTCTATTTTTTCTTTTTCCCTCAAAATAATTTATATAATCGCCATCTCGCAATACTTTAATTTCTATTGCCAACAGAAATTGAGAATTGTCAAGCTTATCAGCGAATCGACATGTCTGGCTGCCCTACCCAGTAAATGAAAAGCTTGCTCTAACTCTCTGTCTAATAAATATTACTAAACATTGATACAAGCAATTTATTCTTGCCTCTTTTCTCTGTAGCCAAATAATTGCAGTCACTCTTCTCTTTTCTTACATATTCTTGATTATTTGGGATCTCATCACTAACACTCTTGCAACAAATATTATTAGTCGTAAGTGAATTGTTCTGTTTTTTGTTGTTGTTTTTTATTCTGTAAAAAAAAAGCTTTGTACAGCCGACGTCTAACGTTGAGTGTCTGTGGAGTTAGAGGGGAGCAGACAGACGATATATGCACTATTTAGTAAGTAGGGTAAATGACCGAAAGTCCGACAAACGATGACTAGGTTAAGGTGAAGGTCACATACTCAAAACAATTTTTGTGGAGAGTAAAAATTTTAAATGAAACTGTATAATATTGACGTCTCAATAGAAAAGTTTATTGTATGGTTTTAATACTCGCATTATATGTACATATTATATTATATGTACGTATTAGATCATGATATGTGATTTCTTATGAGAGAGTGAAGTTGTTTGCTGAGACCATGACTATTTTGATTTATAATGATAATTATAATTAGATAATTTAGATATATATTTTTTTTTAATTTGCGGCTATAATTGTAAATTTTAATACCTGCAGTATTTTAAATATTTTTGCAATCTTTATAAAATATGTATAATTGAGTTTCTATGATTAGATTTTTTTAAGTTACTTTTTTGGAAAAGATTTTTTTTCTAGAAAATCACTTTGTCGTTCTTATGCCAATTACGTACGAATTTCATAAAAATATCTTGAATTATCACCAATGAAAGGATATTTTAGTTTTGGGTAAGTGATTATTGAACTAGTTATCTGAATTAAGACGTCCTTGCAAAAAATTATTAATTATGGAAACTAAACGAACCTTACAAAATTACTACAGATCTGCTTTCAATTACTTTTTCAAAAGTGTTATCTGACTACAATCATATACATAATTCTATAATACTAAATAAATTCCTGATTTTTGTGTTTTTCTTCCGACGCGGTTTGTTTGAAGAGAACACTGAAGATGGCACAAAGCCGAAACCGGTCTGGTTACAAACCAAATTTGACGTGGGATGACGGAAAATCGTCCCAAATTCAAATAAATTGCTATTAAATTATGGTCATATTAACCATGTTCTTTACTTGCGTCTACGTTCGCATATTCTTAAATATTTTTCTAACTTTTGAGTCCAACGACACTAAACAAGTCAACATTTTTTTCTATACGAGTATTTATATATGTATAAATAGATGATTGTTATTGTATGTATTTATGTTTTATTTTATTTTTATTGTTATTTATTTAAGTTGTCCGTTATAAAATTCTAGTGATTTTTCTTTTAGCAACATTGACATCACCATTCACTTTATTTTTTAAATCTTATTTGCCTTGAGTTAAAAACAAACAAAAACTTATTGTGCCTTTACTCTGTCTACATTTTTTATAATTCCAGAAAGTCTGCGTTTTTTTTCTTGTTTTATTTATTTTGATCTTAAAGAACCACATTGTTTTTTTCAACTATTGAGTAACCCAACTTTAAACCAAAACACATAAAACAAAAACGGACTTGCAATAAGAGAAATACCCATTGATTGCTAAATTGTTCAAATGGGCTTTGTGTTTATTTGTTGTAGAGAAACCAACAACATCGCCATTAGTAACAGCAATAACAAAAGGAACATTTAGGCTTCTATTCTCTTGTTTGTTTATTTACCGATCGCATATTAATAAATAAAAAAAAACAGAGTCTACGAATGTCTGGCTGTGTCTATTGTTTTTTCAATATTTGTTCTGGATTTCGGCAGACATTGTTATTTTGTAAGACCTTGAACTGGAAAGTCTACACATGCTTTAGACTTTTTATAATAGAATAATTATTTTTTTACACATGAAGGCACTCATTGAAAATATTTTTTATTTATCTAATAACATCTTGAAGGGGGTATAAATTATATCCAAGTACAACATAATCAGTATATTATATATAGTATACATATGTACATATGTGTTTTATGGGCACATTGGCAAATACAAATTTCTAATGTGATTTTTATTTTTTTGTGTATGTGTTTGTATGTTTGTTACTTCACGCCGTGCCAGAGGCAATTAACGTAATTGATACCATTTAAAATTCACTAAAATGTTGATCAGTACATATACTTACATACATACTAGCGACAAAGGTGTAATAGTTAAAAGACTTTTTTCAAAATTGTAATTATTATAGTACACTACAAAACTTGTCACTAAATACTATAATCTTATTTTATAAACTTGATATTCTGTTTATTTTTCAAAACTTCATATGGAATTTATAATTGAAAACATTCTTTTAGGATTTACAATGATCAAGTCGCGTTAGATTTAAGTCGTATTAGATTTAAAGTCATGTTAGATTTAAAAGAGTAACTTGTTTTTAAATTACAATCGAATTTTATACATTTTGCGAAAAAAAATTAAAATCGGGTTTCAGCAATAAGGGCGGTCAACTCGTCTAGGAAATGTGTCTGACTATCTAGATTGTGAAAATAAATAGATAAACCAAAAATATACGCAAAACCATTCATAAATCAGTAGTCCGAAAGCTGCAGGTTCGATTCCTGCCAAACACTCTGGGTGTTTCTGCAAACAAGACGAGTAGCCTCGCAGTTTTTGTTTGTTAACTTAAAGAAAAAGCTTACAAGCTTTTTAAAGTTTTCTTAGTTTCATTTGGTAAGTTTGGCCTGAGCTTATGATATTTTGATCATTACTAAATTTAATATATGATGCAATATATTATATGTGGATCAATATCATGAATTTGCACTGCATAGTTTTAATATTGAAAATAATTATTATATATTTAACATTCTTTTATTTTCCAATACATATACATGTTTATATATTTTAATAGTCTTTACAAGATATTAATATAATTTTTTCTTTACAGGTAAGACATCCTTACATACGTAAGTAATTAAGAAGACAGCAAAATTCGTGAGTAGAATTTCGATTAGAAAAGATTTTAAAATCAGTATACGAGCACATATCATATAAATTTCATAATTTGTGTATCTGTGTATGAATACATTTTTCTCCTAAAAGTATGCTACTACTACATAGTTTTTTTTGCACACATACATAAATTGCTATTCAAAATTAGACAAAGTCATTCCTCTAGTTCTAAACAAAATATTTCAAATCTTTCACCAGATATTGCGACCATTTCTGGAAATAAAAATAATAATAGTAAAATACATACTGACAAAAAAACTTCTGTTCTACAATCATTATCCTCTGTCCTACCATAATAAAGACACAGATAGCAGAGATTAACACCAAGTTCTGTTTTAACCTCAACAAGACTCCACTGCAACTTTAATTTATACATACAGATAGACAAAAAATAGTTAACAAATAGAAAAAAAGCTAGACACAAACAACATCAAGTAAAAGTCATGAATGATGCCACGTGATATCGAGCACCGGTTGATTTTCTCAGTTAAAAAGTAGAAATCAAATAGAAAGAAAAACACAACAGTTGCCGAAGGCGGCATATGAAAGTGGCAGTTTCGTCACTAAACACAACACCAGCAATGATCTACAACAACCAAATGCAACCAACTACTGCGGTTATGATGATGACGATGATAAATTGTAGACGTTAGAAGAACCTTGGCCATCAGAGCTTCTTATATAAGTAATACAAACGAATATACTTATGTACTCGTACTTCCATAATATATATGTATTTATGTATGTGTGAATCATTTCTCTTTGCTGTGTTTGTATACAAAACACAACATGGCGGCTGCACTCGTACATGTGCGTATGTATGTATAAGCAAGCAGTTTGTGTGTACAAAATGGAAACTTTCACTTTCTATTCGCACATCGTTGCACTTCTGGTGAATGAACGAATGAATGATATTGTTCGTTAGTTCGGCTAGTGGTATGTTGGCTGTCAGGCTGTATGCGTGTTACAAAACCGAGCTATTTTTGTTTGGTTGTGTGTGTATGTTAACATGAATGTAATGTGTACATGGGCGAACATCTCACGGGTACATTGTTAATTTTACTTAATAAATATGAATACAGATTTTTTTAAAGAAAATTTTCTATTTAAAAAATTAAGAAAAAAATATAATTTAAAACAATTTTTTTTTGTTACCAATTTTATGTTAAAACATTTTTATAAAAGAGTAATATGATATACGCTTTGAATTTTTTTTATCGATTTCAAGTTTACCAATATTTTCGCCTATTGCATTCCAATTCAGTCCGCTAGAATTCGAAGACCTATGTATGTACTTCACACATGTTTATTTAGAAAAGCTTTGGGTCTAAAATTTCTGACATATCAACTGCAAACATTAACAAATCTTTCTTTCTAATCACTTCTAAATCCACCCTCTCTGCCTCTTGATAAAAAAAACATTATTCATCCAACAACTAGTTATTGCATATTTGATTATTTACCAACTTGTGGCGTCTCTTCCTGGGCTCTTTTGATCTGGTCTAGTTTTACATACATAAGTTTTTTATTTTTATTCTTCGTCGTAGTTCACTTCATCATCATCGTTGCCAACAGCAACAAAAGCATCATCATCATCAGCCAAACTTGAATAGAAAATGCATGAATGAATGGAACAACTGGAGAATGTAAAAGCAACAAAAAAATCTGAACTACCAGTCAGTCAGTATTTACATAAGTACATATATACATATGAGTATGTATGAATGTGTGTAAGTCTCAAGGTTGGGTTGGTTAGTTAGTTTAGGTTCTTTCTGAATGTATTTATTGTACTAGTAAAGTGGATACACAATTGTTTTAAGCAAACAGTAGGAGGGGGAATGAATATATTAACGATGACGACAACTATTGTGCCTTGACTAGACGAGTACTCCAAAGTTCCCTAACGGTTGCAAATACAAAAAAAAAATACTATCCGCATTTGTTTGTAAATGTGTTTTAGCACACTTTACAGTAGTGCCAGCATACAAATGTGTGTGAATACGTACATATGGATATGTGTAAAATAGTGTGCATTTATGCATTTCCACTATGTATGTATGTGGTGCGGCTGCAACAGCCAGCGTGCTAGACATCATGCTCTTATTTTTATAGTATTTGTATGTGTGTATGGTATGTAATTTGTTCACATTTGTGTGTAAAAAGCTATTTTTATTATTTAGCCTTTTTAAAAACGACTTGTTGGCACTATTAGTTTTAGTTTAGAAGGTGGTTAAAGGAATCAACAAGAGCAAGAGGAGGTCACTGGGGATTACATGTGTATGGTACATGTGGGTATGTAATTTGTAAAGTTTTTGTTTGTTGGTGGCTTCTGCTGCTGCTGATGTTGCTGGTTGATGTCTAGCTATTTTACATTTGCTGTTTGTTGGCTTTTATGACTTTTTACGTCTAGAGACGCGAGCAACAAGTGTTATGGAATTTTCTATTACACTTATGGCAACAGTGAATGACTAAGAGGAATCATGTGCTTGGTTATGTATATGTACGCGTACGTACATATGTATGTGAAACTGTCTGGTTATTGTTTGTTTTGGTTTCAAAGAGTGGATTTCCTGACCTTGTAAATCATTACACCACATATACTCCTAGGCACACAAATGTATAGGAGACATATACAGACATACATATGTTGGCATAAATTTTGTAGTTGGTAAAGATGTTAACAAACTGTTTCAGATGCATTTGTATGTGTATGTGCCACATGTTTAAATTTTCAATTTAAGGGCTTAAGATAGTTAAGTTCAACTTTATCAAAAGTAAAAAAGAATACATTAAGGAGGCCTAGAAATAACTAATAAAAGGAATTAAGGCAATTATCATTGAAGACAAAAGCAGCTTGAGCGTAATGTTTTTAAATAATAGATATCCAAATACATACATACATATCTACGTTCAAAGGTATTACAAAATTTTATTATTCAAATCAAATTGATTGGAAGCCTTAATCTACATCTCCATGAAGGCCAGCAAATGCAAATGAGCGAGCGCAAAACACCTCAGCAAATATTGATTATTTATTTTCCAATTAAGTTTCAAGTAAATTGAAAACTTTGAATAAAAGATCAGCAACATGAAATAATGAAGAAAGCAGTCGCGTGTGGGTATGGAATTTTGGTACAATTTGAAAAATGATAGTTGGGACCGACATTAGATGTTACAAATATTATGCCACAGTATAAGTTTTATAAGTTTGGTTATAAAATAAAGTTTAAAAAATGCACGCATATAAGTACTAAAATACACATGTGTGAATGCGTTTGCGTTAAAATTTAATTCATTACTTATACGTAACTTTCTCACATGCATTTCGTATATAAAAATATCATAAGTATACCCATTAGTATGCTACATAAGTATATAGGAACACAGATGTTGCATATTGTTACATATGTATGTATATAGCAAGGCTATCACTACTACATTGTTATTCTCTGGTATATTTATATGTATGTACTCACACCTTAAATTCTTTTCTTAATAATGGTTCGAGTATGAGTGGCGGCCACCGAACTCAGTTGAGTGGCAAGTTACTGAAACGTACATACATACATACTTGTGTTGAGAATGACAAATCTTAACTATTATTTGTTTCTTTTATCAGCTATAAATAATAGCAACGCAACTAGCTTTAAGCACTTTTTTTAATTATTTTTCACAATAGGAAATTATAAATATCATTATACTTAATTTGTTTTATTATTATACTTAATTATACTTAATTTTGTTTAAATATATATACATATGTACATACATATAACGTTTTGATACCACTTTCCTGTACTTTAAATATAATAATAATTGTTGTTGTACAGGAATTGAACATGCAAATAAATAAATAAATAAATAAACCTGAGATTCGGTTGCAAACTATAATCAAGCTACAAATTGGTATATACATACATGTATACATGCATGCATACTTATTTGCAAAATCAAACTTTCCATCCCTGTTAAAGCAATTTTGTTTGCTTTTGCTCCATTTCTTTTTCTATATGTTCATATGTATGTATGTATGTATGTACCCTTTTTTAACCCACATTTCATTGATGTTGATTTATTTGGTCACAAAACTATGAGACATTCTTGTACAATTTAGTCTGAAAATTAAATAATTCTTGGAATCAATTTAGTATTCTTTTGTGTATGTATGTACATATGTACATACATAAGTATATACTTTGTTGGTTTTTTCAAACTTTTTAATTTTATTTCATTATTTTTTCTTCTTTGTCCACTTTCGATTTTCAGTCTCTTGTTGTTGGTTTTCTGCAGGCATATATATTAGTGTATTAGTAGTGCAACTCATTTTCAAAGCTAAATTGTTCTATTCAGCTTATGTCATACTAGAGATGGGCAACGCTCACCTCCATAATCCGCTTCATCAATAAATTTCGTATAAGATACGTACATATAAATACTATAACTAGAGATTTTAAAAAGAAAAATATAGAGGTTCTGACAGCAGCTTGCATGACGCTGAAAATGTAAACAATAAAATTTAACTGTAAGACTCAAAAAATTTAAATTTGCAATTGTGACAAAATCCCATTCACGTGAACATGTGCAAGTGATGAATTTTTGCACCTTTAAGCAAGTATTTTTTATGGTAAAATCTGGAAAAAAATCCAAGCTTTGGTTTACAATTTTATATTTCATTCTCAGAAGATTTCAAAACACATTTTTAATTCACTTCTTTTAGCGTTCATAAAAGTAAAATAAGAAATTTAATTCTAAAAGAATGAGAGTGAGACATACTAACATATAGTAGTATTTGTGGTGGACTTTTCATGTCGTGAAAGCTGATATTTCCGCCGCATGTGAGACCTTTATATACAAGCGACTTGAGGATCCATATAAAAAATTTACGTGCGTGTATTATTGTAATAAACTCAGCTTAGAGAATTGAAATAGACAAAAATCTGCTTTTTCGCTCAAGAATATTAAAATCTGCATTTTGCTAATTTGTACTTGTGGCAGCAGTGCCCTTTAGTAGCCAGCACAATTGTGAGTGAAAAGTTAATCACGATCCCATATCTATTGCATAAACTAAAACAGGCATTAAAAAAGAGCCGGTAAACAACCAAACTCTACTATAAACATCATCATCGTCATCAACATCATATGGTGACTATAATCGTCATCATATGAGAGAACATAGTAATGGAAACATACACACTCCAACACACATAAATATGATTTTATATGCATGTATATTAGTAATATTGTTATATACTCCACTACAATTTTTCACTCTTAATCTACAGTATTCGTTCGTCTGTTCCTAACTAAAATTTAGCCTTGAAAATAGCAAAAATGAACTCAAATGTATGTATATAGGTATGGACGTGTGCATATATGTGTGTATGCATGCATACGTGTATGCATGTGTATGTATGTTTGAGCAAACAAATCTAAATAAAAATAAAATAATATTAATTCATATAAAAAACAGAACTTTATGGCTTTTGGTTTTTTGCAATAAGAGATATACAGTGAAGTTCGGTTATAGCAGACTCGTATACCAGCTGTATCGAGTTATTGCATATGAGTACGTATGTACCACTCTTTCTTTGATTTTATTATTACGGTTGCAATTAATTGAAGTTATAGCAAACTTTCGCTTATAACTACTATGTATGTAAGTATGTACGTATGTGTTGAGTACCAATTACGCAAATGCTTGTAAAGTTTTATACGAAGAAAGAATGAATTAATAGCAAAATTTTTTCACTAATTTTCTAAGGTGCTAAAATTATTTATTAATATATGACAGTAATGATACTTACATACTATATACATAAGTATGTATGCAGATCATAATGAAAAGTATGTAAGCTATTTCAGTGTTGCTTACTTGAATACTCCGGTCATTAAGAACTTCTGAATTTCCCGAATAACTTTATTTCGTTATAACCGTAGTCTACTATGCATATGTGCATATACATATGTACATATATACACATATGTATATAGTTATGAATATTTAGTTATATATATATACATATAAACATACATACATATATACAACACACATATGTATGTATATTGCAAAAAATAAAAGCAAACATTTCAACATTTATTTTAGAGGAGAATTAAAAGGAATATTTGCACTTTTAGTATACACGAAATAGGGTACAGCTGTGAGCAGCAGTATAGCAAGATATCTACATACATATGCATATTTCAAACTGGTTAAGTCCCCTGATACACGTCTAATTTTTAAATATATTTTTATATTTTTTTTTTATATTTGAAATTGCATTCGTGTCCATACAATGAAATGCTGGTTTTGAAATTTTAGTTTTTTACTTGTGGAAATTTCATTTTGTGCGTAAAAGCTGAATTAGAAAACAAACGGGAATAACGTAACTCTGGACCCATTTGTATTCGTCTTTCTCTTCAGCAACTAAAACTTAGTTTAGACAGTTACTAAATAAAATAACAGAAAATTCTGTTATTATTTCGAAAGTTCATGTTTTAAGGACTTTTGCCTGAACTTCAATATCGGAATTTTGTGGAGAAACTTTTAGTAAACACACAGCTTAATTAATTATTAGACAAACAGAAAAAAAATTCTGAACATTCAATTTTGTTTCAGTTGAGAGGAAAAAGTCTCCAAAAATTGTTAAAGAAATTTTAAGAAAAACAGGCATTTATGGAATATATGTTAGTAGGACTTGCAATGAAAATTTGATAACATTCCCAAAATATGTGATATCATACATATGTAAATCATAAGCCACAAGCAGCATACACATATGTATGCGTCCATAAACGGTATTTCCATAAGAGTGTCTCGATGTTCACGACTATATTGTTACTGCAGCGCTTGTCAAAATAGGTAATCGATTCATAATCACCTCGAAAGTAACACACTTCGTCAAAGAATTCAAGATCAAATGGGAGCTGTAATCGAAATATATACATACATACATAAGTATGTCCGCAAACACAAACGCTTTGAGCCGGATTTATAAGGCATATGCACATATTACGAACTGGTAATCTCATATAAGTATGTATGTGCAGTTTGGTGAAGTCGCGAAATAAGTTTGAAATGAGCCTTAGTGCCAAAAAAAGAAAGCATTTTGATATCATATCTTGCAATAAATGCGTACGTCACATTTGACCCGTTCATTAAAAAAAAAATTATATATAAAATTACATCTGGTGGTCGTACTTGCCTACATTTTTACTCATCACTATCTTTAAAGCTATATAGTGCATGAAATCTAGAGGGAATTTAATTATTTGCTATTAGAGTTTTGTATTTGAACAGAGATGGGTAGTTAAATTTAGTTTAACAAATTTTTATAGCTAGCAATCGCATATGAATTTCATATGAGCTTGCATAAGTTAAGTTTTCATGTTGTTACATAATACTTAAATAATAGTTAATTAAGAAATATATTCAAATAGTTTGCACCGAACTTTATATGTAAGTTTTATAAAAGTAAAACCCTAATATTTTCAAAATTTCAAAAATTGTAAGAGCTTGTTTTTGTTCTTGTTTGTCATTTAAATTTTTTTCCGACCAAACGCATCAAAATTCGAGCATTGCTTTGCTTATCAAAAGTGTTCAAGTTTTCATGAGAAACAACAACAAATTAAAAATTTTGTTTCCGCTTTTCTTGTGAATTGAACTCATAATGTTTGGTTATTAGGTCATTTAATAAAGATTTATATTTATTACTATTGCAAAATTAACATTGCATATGCGAATAAGTGTATGTAAGTACTTATAACACGTTAATAGTATATATTATAGTCTTTTTTACCATTTCAATTAAATTTTTTATATTTAACCTTAAGTTCTTTCGTTTATTGGCTGAAGTTCTCCTAGATAGGGACTGAGAATGTGAGTTCTCAATACCTGCTCAAGACAAATTATCAACATCATGAATTTTTCTGATGGCATAATATTAGTTGTTGTTGGACTGTTTAAGTGATGAAGGCTTGACACATTTCACTGAACAGTACCGACAGAGATCGATGCTCTTCTACGATAGTTTCCATCAGAGCGCCATAATAATAATATTTTTATTATTGCTATAAGAAATAAATAAATTTTCTGAAGATATGTACTTAAAGAACACCGGAATATTGATATTAAAATAAAAAAAAGACCTTAAGCTTTAATACTAAATAAAGCTAATATATAAATAATATTATTGCTATTAACTAACAAGCTTACGTACTTATGTATTTTAGACACTTCCACCTAAAATTATGATTTTCTAGGAACGTTTTTAAATAATGAATATGGGTGTCTCTTAATAGATCCATATTTCACCGGTATAATTTTGAAAACATTAAACGTACGTTTATTGTTTCTCTAATTGATTCAGTATACTTTATTGAGTTCTTATGTATTTGCAAGAGAACAGGATATAGGGCATACATATACATTTACACATTTGGAACTAAGAGAGGGGTCGTATTTCTTCACTAAATGAAACATTTACTTATAAGTATATAATATCCCAGACTGGTAATACTCGATATTTGATAGATGAACTGAGAAAATTGAACTGCTATCATTTTAAATTTTTCGTTTATATATATATATATATATATATATATATATATATATATATATATATATTTATATATATATATATATATATATATATACATTTAAAAGAAAAAGTATCTTATAAGGAAACAAAAACTCTAATATTTATTTTTGAGAAATTTCAAAATCCTTTACTTCGCTTAAAAGAAAATCTGCTTAAACAAAATAGTAACCAAAATATATTTAATATTTAAAATCTTAGTTTACAACCGAAATACATACATATTTATTTTTAATATGTATTATTTATATTATAGGTACATACATATTTTTTTATTCGGTTCAAAATATTTTTCAATTACTGTAGTTCTCTTAAGCGAAACGGTTTTCTTTTATTCAAAGTCTGTTTAAACGAAAATCTGGGTTAAATGAAGAAAAAATTATGAAAATGACCACTTTCTTACATATGTATGTGTATGTATCTGAATTGGACTGTGGCACAATTTTCCATTCCTGAATTATATGCACAAAATCTATATGTATGTATGTATGTATGTATGCAGACACCTAAGTATGTATGTATGCACATATATGTATGTATGTATATCTTTATGTGCTTAAAAATGATGTTTCTTAAGACAAACAGTTAAATGTTTCATATAATATACATAAGTATATGTATGTACATATGTATAATTATGTGTGTTTTTCTATTTCTTTTAAACTAAGGAATTTTTTAACCAAGTAGATACTTACCTATTATTTTAATTTAAATTGAAGAAAAATATAAAATTAAGGATCGTTATATGCATGCATGATTAAATACCAACATCCATATTTATAAATCTACTTATGTACATATGTAAGTATATACACACATGTATATACATATACATACTTATGTATATGTAATCAAGCCAATTTCCATACATAAGTACATATATTCATATTTATATACATACTTACATACATATGTATATATAAGTATGTATATATATAAGTAGATGTTTGACTTTTTATTTAAATTGCCCCTACAACTTTACATACTTGCGCCATTTCGACGTACATACTTAAGTATATCCACGACATTCGAACTTTGCGGTAAAAGCGTCAAAGGACAAAACAGCCAATAGAATTTTCTTCTTTGTGGAATAAACATAATGTGTAGGGACCCAAGACCCTATCCCATATTAAGGAGCTGTCAAAAAGCCATTGAAACAGTGGCAGTCGAACAAAGTTAAGGTTAGCGGTAGGGAATGAGAAGGCAAATGACCTCCCAAAAAGAAGTAGAGCTTGATCAATGAATAAATATCAGAAATATGTATGTATGTATGTATTGGAATGGCAATCGTCCAAATCACTAGAACTATCATCATTATAATATGTTTGTAATCAGAGGTGAAAACCAATCTTCTCACACTTTCCATGATTTTTTTATTTAAATTCTAGCCTCCCAATTGGTCAATGTTGACTTTTAATTTGCAAATTTATTATATAAGTATGTATGTATGTACATACATACATACATATTGCCTGGAAAAATAGTTCAACTACATACATATGCATGTATGTATGTATGTATGTATATACATACGTATGTACATATGTAGCTACAATGTTTATTGTCTTCCGAATTAACCTCAACTATAATTGACTTACATATGTATGTATATACTTATGTACATAAGTAGGTAAATACTAATAGTATGATGGAATATTCATATCCGTATTTATGTTCGCCAAATTCAGGCGTATATGTACTTATGTATATTTCGAATATTTTCGTCTCAAAAATATACATGGCACAAAAATACATACATATATTAATTCGTAATGATCTATGATATGTACATACATATTTATCGTAATAATGTTAAATATAATAGTCTGGTAATTTGATTCAATTTATTGTTATTAGTTGTGTTCCTGGTAATTATGGTCCGCACAAAAACAAATGTGTATGTACATATGTATGTATATACATATGTATGTATGTACATATGTATGTGTTCCTAACCAAAAATTTCGGCCGTTAATTCCCATTAGAAAAATGCAACTTATCCTCAAAGATCAACATTTTTATTGCCTCCAAAAATACAGAAGTGCATTTTTCCAACTTCCTATGAGGTCAAGTAAGAAAACTTTGATTACAAGTATGAATTACTTAATGTATGTATACAATTCTGTGAAACTTGATTTGAAAATACTTTTCTTTAAAATATTTACGCCCTTAAATCTACAGGAAGACATTAATTTTTTTCAATCAATAAGTGATAGATTTCTTTTACATATGTACATACATAAGGAACAATAAATCGTGAGTCCTGGAATTTTGTAGCTTTTCTAAATGTAAAGTTTTATCCCAATTCAAAGTGAAATTATTTTCTTCACGAAAAAAACAAATAAATTTATTTTTCTTAACATATTAAACTTGGTGTATAGAAAAAAATATCATCCTGCAATGACTAGGATAAAATAATAGAAAATGATCCGAATTTGCGGACCCTTGTTTCAAAATTTTCATTGCCTTTTCGGGTGCAAGATATTTGCTTTTTTACTCTTCATTAGTGCAGTTTCGTATATGTATGTACATACATATGTATGTATTCGTATTCGCAAATATTGCGATTATCGCAATAACAACAATAACACAATTTGCATATCATATTTTAATCCTTGGAGTCAACAAATTTAGGAAACTCTTCCTTAAAGTCGATTAATATGCTTTTTATATATACTATATACATAAGTATGTATGTACATAACTACATATTACATAGATACATACTTATATATGTATGTATGTATATAAATATACAACTTAACATGAATTGAGAATTTGCCTATACATATGTACATACATACATAATACATACATATACATACTTATTTTTATCGAAGAGGAAAATTGTGTCATATGTACTTACATTTAAGAATGAAAAAGTTATTGCGGGGGGATTAGCTACATACATAAGTATAAGTAAGTATG
Source organism: Germaria angustata (assembly GCA_963681545.1). Lineage (NCBI taxonomy): Eukaryota > Metazoa > Arthropoda > Insecta > Diptera > Tachinidae > Germaria > Germaria angustata. Next base: position 38,317,368 of record OY813001.1, read on the forward strand.
TATATGTTCTGGGGGTGGTTCAGCCTCCCAATAAAAGCTTCTCAAGATACACATCTACATACTTATGTACATATGTACATATGAACTTAAGTACATATGTATATGTACCTACTTATGTAAGTATGTTAATTTCTAGCGATCTACATACATACTTTGCTACACACTATGTACATACATTCATACATACACATTAACTTATGTACATACATATGTACATACTTATGTTTGTATAAAAAATTGCAACAGTGATAGGTTGCAATTATCGCTTTAGTTTTAGTCTGGACATAAGTAGTATGTATGTATGTATGTATGTACATACTATGATTATAGCTTAAAAAATGGTTTAGAATTCCTCTTATAAAAGCAAATGCACAAAATTTTAGACTAAATAACAAAAAATACTACATTATTTTTTTTTGTTGCTAAAACTACCTTTACTCTCTTCTTTAACCAAAATTCCCTCACTCATACTATCATAAAAGCTTAGTTAGAAAATTTATACATACATAAGTATGTACATATGTATGTATCAGCGACCGCATTTAAACAAATACAATAACAGTTTCTTTTTGTTGTTAATATTTTTATATTTTGATAATGTTCCCCAAATAATAATATAAAAATGAATAGTATATAAAATAATAGAGTGCGAGTAAGTGAAAAGAAAAAAATCTCACGGTTTCAAAATTCGTCGTCGAGACCGCAACAACTCACGATACATTAATGCAGAATACAACGACAACAACATCTAAAGCAACACATACTTTTGTATGAAAAAATCAACCAAAATTTGGGAAACAAATTCTAACACATAAAGTAGAAAATTATAAAAAATCCAGTGGAAGAGGAGAATACTAATACATATATATGTATACGTATGTATGTATGTATGTATTAACATGGAAACAGAAGAAAAAAAAACTGCAAAGAAATTCTGCTCTAAACACACTCCCTCAAACATTAAGAGTAAAAATAGCAACAACAAGAGTAAAAATGAATTAAAAAAGAGGACAAACAAACTCCTGCTGGATGATGACGACGGTGTTGAATGCGTTGTTGCTGCTGCTGTGTTGTGTTGTTGTTGTTTTTCAAATATTCTATTTGTTATTGCTGTCGCTTGTATTATTGTTGGTGTAGTTGTATGCGGCGTTTTTTCTTACTGTTTGAATTTTTTGGGCGCAGCAGCAGTTCGCGTGGTTCAAGTGAATATTTTTGGATAGTTTTTTAGCAGTTGCTTAATGCGCTTTTTTAACGCTGGTCAGGGTCAGTTGCGCATATTCCAACAACAAATATCCTTGTTGTTAGAACAAATTATACTTCTATTGCGTTTTAAAGCTGATCTTTTCTTATAACTAGGAAATATGTATATAAAATAATTTTTTTTCAATAAGAATTTAAGCTCCTGGTCGGTCGGTCGGTCGTTCAAAAAACGGTTAAAAGTGGTTATTCGGAAAAATTTGAATTTATATGAAAAAGTGAATAAGTATGTAAATAAATTGAATTTTAAAATGTGTACCATAGTATAAATAAATGTGAACAATTATTATTCATAAATTAAAATAAATTTTATATTTATTTAATCATTACTAATAAAAATTAAAAAATAATATAAAAATCTAAATATGTGCTAAAAAATTTAATCATTTAAAAAAAATCGAAATAAAATCTCATTGAACGGTTAAGGGCAAAGGAAACTGAGTTAAAATAATAATTTAAGTTTAACGTCTATCTAAAAAAACAACCAATTTAAAAAAAATATTAAACATTTGAAAACTGTTCAAAATATTTTAGAAAAAGTATTAAAAATACTAAATCAAGCTTTAAAACTAAAAATAAACAATATACCTACTACCCTGAAGTATATTTTAAATAAATTAAAAAAAGAAATATTTATTAAAAAATAAAACTATATTAAATACGCGAATAAAATACGCGAAATAAATATTTTTTGAGGTAAAATATTAAACTATTCTGAGAATAAACAATTTTACTTAAAAAATAAAATATAAAATGAAAAGCCAAAAATGTTTGTTTTTTTTTAAATCCGAACTAACATAAAAAGTTAAACTTTAATCAAAAATAATAATTGTGAGAAGATGTTGTCCTTAAAACAACGGGAAAAATATGACATTTTTTTAAAAAGTGACTTAATCATCCCCATAAAAATTGCAATAAATGCTGGAAAAGAATAATATTTAAAATAACTAAAAATAAAATACAATAAAAGGTGAGATAGTGACAAGCATTTAACCTTGTCGTTGAAAAGAAGAAAAAAAAACATCACTTTTATAGCAAAATAAAACGAAACAAAACATGAATGATTAGATTATTTCAAGAGTGGCCTTTGCTCTTCCTCTCTAGCTCTCTAGTAGAATGCACTTGAAGAAACTACTACATATAATAAAAAATAATCAAAACTAAAATAACATTATTTACGTACATTCATGCATAAACAGTATGTAGGTTTGTACATATGCATATGTATTGACATATGTATGTACTTGCATACGAACAAGTATGTGGTATATGATGCGTAACAAAAAAGTGTCTCGGAAGAGACTGGAAAAAAAGTCTGAATAAATTGCTAGATGCTTTTTTATTTTGCATACATACATATGTATGTATATGTATAACACATACACATATATACATATGTGTCTATGTGTATGTATGAATGTGGAGACATTAGACTATAAAAAATCCACAGAATTATGCATTCTTCTATTACCGCATGCATACATACATACATACATATATACGAGTGTGTATTTTTGTATACATATTTGTATGTACTCTACGTGCATACCCATATGCATACATACATATAACATTCAGAACAAAAGCAATTAAGAGAGCTTAGTTTATAATATAAACTTTATATACTTACATACATATGTACATACATATGTACGAGTACATACATTCATGTGTATTTTCCTGTTGTACTCTATTTCTATGATTATTTTACCGTAAACAAAAAAAGCAATGAGAGAACGTTTTTTTGTGATCAATTTATCGTTGCATACTCATTGCTTTCATAAAAAACCGGCAAAAAATACCTTTTTTGGAATTAGAGATTTTTTTCAGAGAAGATCATGCAGTTATAAATAATAGAGATGCTTAAAAGGAATATTTTTTTTTTCAAAATAAAATTAAAAAACCTTGACCATGAAAGACAGGAATGATGCAATAGGTTTATTAACACCATATTTTCGTTTATTGCATTGTTGAAGCTTTTTAAATAATAAAACACCTGAATAGACTATCTATGTATGTATGTACATACATATGTACTTATATATGCACATACGTACATATTTACATGTTAATAGACACATAAGTAAGTATGTACATACATATGTACATGTTTTTACTGTCGAAAAAGCCGTTAAAATATAAAACCAAAAATTTTAAAACTGTAAAAAGAAACAAAGTTTTACCTACATATGTATGTACATACATATGTACAAATAATTTAAGAAAAATAGAAAAGATGTTCACTTTTAGGTACAGACGCCTCTCGATAATTTGAAACTAAAGCGAGAAGAGAACATATACTAATAAAGAGGAGTTATTTGAGTACAAATAAATTTGAATATAAATAACAAATTGAATTAAAATTGTTAATGTTTTTTTCGAACTTATCACAGTTACATATACTTACTTACATATGTAGGTACATACATACATATGTATGTACGTATTTACATATTTACGTATATATATGTATACAGTCGAATAGACAAGATTTTAATTTAAACGGACCTTGGTTAAGCTAATTCAGAAAATACGATGCATTTTAAAAATAAGTGGGATGTATGTATGTATGTATGTATGTAATATGTATGTATATTGATATTAAAGTCATATTTTCATATACATATGTATGTACATAGTGATTTTTGGCCTACCTGCACAATCAACTGTTGCATTGTTTATTGAGCAGATATGTATGTATGTAAGTCAAAAATGCTGCAGTCTCAAATGCACCTACATATCTGCTCAAAAGTACAATTATAAGTATGTATGTATATGTATTTATATGAGGTCTTTTAGTAGAAACGTTCGATAACCTCGATAATACTATCTTTCTAGGGCATTAGCCTATTGTAAATTATTGGTATGGATTTCCGACTTCCGATAATTGTGCAAGTAAGAATCTAGCGTGATCACTTAACATTTGATTTTAGGTGTGTTGTTTTAACGCAACGTGAATTTCGTCGTTGCAGACGTTCGTTGCATCGAGTTTCTTGGAATGATAAATGATTATGCAGCCAATTCAAATTATGACAATACATTTGTGCCACTTTGTATATATGCATGTACGTGATTATGTACATATACATGTACATATCTCTATATGTATGTATCATAAAAATAACCACTTCTATATGCCATATCCCATGGACTTTTGTTGCTTCAATTTTCATAGAATGGAGTCAAAACTTTAAATTATGTTACAAATTATAAGTCTTGGTAACGTGATTTATAAAATTGGTCCTGTAAAATGTCGGCTAGTAATATGCTATACCTAAAACCTCAAAATATCCGAAGATACCAACAAAATAAATAGATTTTTTAATGAAATATTTTAGTTAATTAGATCAAATTATCAAAAGATTGAAATTGCCAAGTTTATTTAGCGAATTTCTCTACATCAGACATTGCATACCCCATTTAACATTGCAGGGTTTCCTAGTCTGTACGCCACATTGCTTTGCTTTGGAATTTCAAAAAATACACACTTGACTTTAGCTTAAGAATATAATAAATTATACATACATATATGTATGTATATAATTTGATGAATGACAATGAGTGATCGATTTTATATCCCTGGCACAAATAAAGGATACCAATGGGTATATTTATAACATTTTTATGTGTGAAATTCCCATGAAGCAGTTGCGCTTAAGTATAAATTCCACTTGGTACATATTTGATTGCGGTGTAGTAATTAGTAACTCTTTCTCATTTTTTGATATGTATGTATGTATATTCATATTATATATTATAAAAAATATTTATGCTTTACTCTCTCTTTATTCCTTTTCGTTACAGTTTACCTTTAATTTATCAATAATAATTTAAAACTACAACGGAAACAATAAATCTTCTTCAGCAATCGCCGTTACATTTTCAAACAAAATTCGTTAGGAAACCAATACAAGAAAAATCAACTTGAAACTTGAATCAGTAGAAGTAGGAGAAAAGGAATAAATACATTTACGCCTAAATATTTTTGTTGATCTAAAATATTATTTAAGAAATCGCATATACACACACGCAAGAGAAATCATCGCATTCTTTATTTTCTTGCATTACAATATAATAATTGAAATTATATTATATCCAATCATATTTTAATAAATCGCAGACACAATGGATGAAACACAACATTTTTGTCTGCGCTGGAATAACTACCAAAGTAGCATAACATCAGCATTTGAAAATTTACGAGATGATGAAGATTTCGTTGATGTTACACTAGCCTGCGAGGGTCGCAGCATTAAGGCTCATCGTGTTGTTTTATCAGCGTGCAGTCCATATTTCAGAGATTTATTAAAGGTAAGTGGAGGTTTTATTTGAGAATTTATGGTATCTTTAATTATTTATTTTTATACACATATGCACTCGAACAAACACTGGTTGTTGTATGTCGTTTAAGTAATTTTTTTTACTAGTATATTATTTGAAAAGATTTTTATTCAACAGTCCATGATGGGTTCGAACTAGCAATCTTTTGTTTAATAAATTAGAGCTCTACCACTACTTGTCTATTGGTTCATTGTGCGTAAGCAACGAAACTATTTATTTTAAACAAAAGGGTGAACAAGTTCAAATATTCGCGTACTCTTTCTTAACTCCACTAATCAACATGAGCTAAGAAATAGCTTTTAGAATATTTATTCTGAATTTTGGAAAGGTTTTACTAAAATAGGGGAAAGTATGAACTAAAATTTATGCATACAATTTACAAATTTTAAGTATGTAAAAATTTTATAAATTATTCGAGAGTAAATCAATTCCTTAACTTCTTTTCTCTTTACTAAAAGAAAATAAAAAGTTTAACGAACATTTACTAAATTTTAGAAAATATATTCTTAAAGTCCGTCAATTTCTCGTTAAGTGTAGGAGTTCGTTTTAGGAAACCTTTGACTATTTCTAAGTCCAACTTTTATCACATTTAAGTTTTTGTTTCCTACTTTCAGCGAAACTTTATTTAAATCAAGTAAATTTTTAAACTAAATTTTAGGAAATTTATTTACTTGAATTTATAATACATATGGCTTTTTTGTATATATGTGAATAAATCACAAAGCTGCAGTTGCGTGCTTGAAATTTTAGTACGTAATTGCCTCTTTTTTAATGTAAATAAATTTTTTCCTTAATTTATACGTTAATGTCATAAATAGCGATTGCATTAGTTTACAAGTTTTGGTTTGAAAAGCTACCTCAAACCTTTTACAATGCAAACAAAATAAAAGAAAAATCAGTTTAAACTAACATAATAACTTGCAAATATTCTAAGTTTTAAGTCTGGTATCGCAAGACATATTTGTTATTAAAACTAAACAAGAAACTACTAAGGGAAAACCCCCTTAAACGGTATGCATAATTTTTCTTTATACTGCAGCCGTAACATTATAAATTTATACTGAAATTTATAAATGATAGTCTTGCCAGCTGGTTTAGCCCTATGCCTTTTCTTATTTTTTGCGCAAACAGAAACACTTCCTCTTACTATAAGCATATCCTCATCTTGTACTCGCCAAACGAGCCGCGTTAACTCACGCTATATGCATTATAACGAATATAGCACGAAAACCGCAAAAAGAAAGAAGAAATAGTTAATGCGCTTGCATAGAATAAAAAGAATTGGCAAGTTAGTAAATAAATTAAAATGTGTACAAAACAAACATACTAAAGCTACTCGTACAAACAACATTTTAAAATATTTGTTATTATTTTAAGTTGTAAATAAAAACATTTTGTCTTCATACCCTAAGAATACGCCTATTTTATTTTCCCTACGTTTTTATTATTTAAAAATTTCCTACAAAAGAACAGTTTTGTAACTTTTCACAACTGTCGGCAAAATCCAAACAACAACAGCAACTTTTACAAAACGACATCTAAATATGGTTTCAGTTTTCAGCACGTGATATTTTATAATTTTTATTTTTATTAATTAGGTTGCTATTAAAGTTTTTGACTAAAGCTAAATGCCACAGAAAACAAACACACACACACACACACACACACACACACACACACACACACACAAACAAAGATACATGATTAGCCGTACCTGCAAGATACGATACTTTATACCACACAAATGTGAATCTAAAATTTACAAACTGCGGCAGACATTTATGGTCTAATGTACAAGCATTGGCAGTAGAAGTAACATTGCAATACTTTCTCAAACAACCATACACTCATACTAACAAAGACAAAATCAGGCTAACAAAGTATAACGATAAACTATTTTAGAAAAACTTTTTGTTGTTGTGCATTGCATAGTTTTAGGGGCTTTCTTAAGAAATGCCCCTTTTTGTTTATTTTTTACTGTTGTGTTGTTCGTGTACTCGTACTTTGTTTATTGTTTGTGGCATTAAAATGAGCAAATTTCGTTTTATTTTAAAACCGCATCATTTTTAAACTATAAACGTTTCTTTTCTTTCATTTTCTTTCTTCTTTATAATTTTAATGCAATTATATGAAAGTTTTCATTATTAAGTAAAAAAATTAAAAATAATAGGTTTCATTTAAGTAATTTTTGTGGCATGACAGTGATATTGTATTGCAATGGAATTAAGTTCAATTTAATGATTCAAGTCATTTTAAATTCTGTTAAATTAAGACTTTAGAAGGATGCATTTGCGCAGAGATCAGATTAGATCTTTTGGGCAGCGACTAACTCTCCCTCTTAGTTAGGGGAATACATTTCAATTGCAAAAACTTTGTCTTATTAACATAGTCATGTGATATACAGCATCTAAGCCCAAAGTCCCCTCTATCGAGCAAGAACTTTTTAAAATGGGCGATGATTATTCTTTCAAGAAATTATTGTTATAGAAATCAAATTGGCAATTATTGGCCAACTACACGGAATACCCAACTTAGTAAAGTTTTGGTTGAACAGTAGTTATTGTTGCCGCACAACACATAGTACGAGAGCAGGTCAATAAGTCCGTGTCTTTTTAATATCTCGCCTCTTAACTGATAAAGCATCATTACTGTCATTACAAATGCGATCGTGTGACAACTTCATCATTTTAATAATTTTGTGATCAAAAGAAACTAATCTTTTTTCTCTTGACTCAAATAACTCTAATCTACATATCTGCGCAACCATATATGTATGTATTATTGCCATGCGTTTACTATGTGTGTTCAGAAAAAAGAACCAATGCTTGGCTTGACCATAAAAATTTTTTTCTTGATGCCTTCAATGTATCCACTTGTAGAGACTATTACAATCTCTTATCTTGCTTATGCATATTGTTATTAAATCAAAAGAAAGTTCCCTGTCGAAAAAAGTATATAAAACTGTAAAAATCGAAAAACTAATTTCGAACAATCTCAATTTCCAATAATGAATTTTTTACAATGGCCAAAAATCTTAATAAAAAAACGAATTTAAAATAAAATACAATTAAGAACAATTTGATTAAAAGCCATTTACAGACCCAATAATGAATTTGGCATTTAAACCTAAAAAAATGCGTTGAAAACTTTACTTCAAATTAAGTTGAACAAAAACAACAAAAAACGTTAACAAATTCTTAAAACTCAATTTTTACTTCTACTGCCAAAGTTCTTACACCGAAGTAAAAAATGGGCCTACTTATGCAAAAATTAATGTCTAGAAAAACTGTATAGAAAAATTGAGACAATAAAAACTTTGAAGAAATCTAGAAAAAAAGCTAAAAGAAATTAAAAAAAAATGCTTAAAAAACATTATACTTAGTAATGTCACGACATTTTGTATACTTTGAAGTGCATAAAATATCGCACAGCCAAATTAAAATCAACTAAATTGAAAAAAAGAACAAACTTAAATACAAAATCCAACACAGATTGCAAAAAGAAAGAACACAACATTTAATTTGCTAAATAGCAAAAAATACACACATATAACTCAACAATAATAACAACAATTGAAAAAAATAAAATTAAAAAAAACAAATTATTGAAAGACACACAGAAAAAATTTAACAAATGCAACTTAACTAAACTGAAATCAACAGCAAATAAGTACAACCAACAACAACTTGAAAAAATAAAAACATGGTCAAGCAAAAAAAAAATAATAATAATAATAAAATATATAATTTAAATTACATTATCAAAACAAACAACAAGAAGGAAAAAAATGAACAAATTTATAAAAAAGCAAATGCTTTGTAAAATGAAAGTAGACGGAAGAAAAAAAGCTTCGCTACAAAATAAAATGGCACAAAACTTTGTTGGCACAATACGAAAACATTTTTTTATTTTTATTTTTGCAAGAGATATAGTTCGCTTTTTTGCTTCTTTCGAATTACAATAAATTTGTTTCAATGAATAGGCTGAAATAAATTTACAATAAATGAATTACAAGGCGTTGTGTTGAAGAACTGCAAATGATATTATGCAAAAGACGCCTGACTGCCTGTTTGTTTAGTCACAGCATTTTGATGAAATTAAAATAAGTTTTAAAATGGACTAGCCTTAAACATGACAACTGCTGCTTATTGTGAGAAACTGATAAGGATAATAAAGAAATGTAAAAATACCTTAACAGCCTTACAGTGGGGATTGAAACTATTCAAGTTTATTTTAAACGATTACTCGTTTCTATTTCAAAATTATTTTTAGTTTATATTTAGACATTTTTACAACTAACTTGCATCCTTACAATAAATTCACTGATAACTGGGATATTCAAGCAAAAATACGAGCTCATGAAATTTCATAAGATTTAAATTTTTTTTATAGCATTTGTTTGTTTTACTGCTGCTTATATTGGCAGTAACGAAAGGTTCATGCAATCAATTTTTAAGAAAAATTTTATAGTCGCACGTAAGTTTACGTGTTTGATTCCAAATTGCTTGTAGTTAAATACAAACTTCTTAGAATCAGTTAAGCGCACCTAAGTTCTGCAAATTATATGGATCAATCCAAAAGCCAGTTAAATGAACTATAAAAAATTAGTTCATCAGCTTTTCTCCATTTCAAATGTTTTGTGCTTCAAATGAATCTGAAGAAACATTAATCATTGCAAAATAATGACTTGATATCGGGGATCGGGATCAAGATCTTTGAATCCTGGGATAGGGATATTTATAAGAACGGAAATCCATTTGGGATGTCTTACAATAATTCAATTTGTTGGAATGTAATTTATTCGTAGAATACATATATATGTACATAAATATGTATGTATATGCAAATTCATGGAAAAATTTATTCTATCACAATAAAAAATTATGTTAACCGAAATGGAAAGAGTTGCAATCGGTTATTTAAATACTTTCAACCGGTAATTTGGCTTGTGATAGCGATTTTCATAAACAAAACCGAGAAGCCAAATGAAAGAAATTTCAGTTGCCAATATGACACATGGCATAAAAAAGAATTAAAATGATCAAAATTAAAAATTTTGATAATACTGATCAAGTTTCAGTCCTAAATTTGACAATTTTGTTCAATATTTTTTCTTTTCAAATTCGAATAAGAATTTCAATATGAACATATAACATTTGAAAAATTTAATAAAAACACAATTGTTGTTACTTTAAATATAGAAAAATGAGAAAAAAATTAATACGCTTTTGTTTAGGTTTTAAATGTTTTCTGTTCTGATTGAGATTTGTAAATATTTTTTTAAGAAAAATCTGAGCCTTGAAAATTTAACATAAAAAACACTTAGAAACGATGAAAAATTTCTTTTTAAAAAGATTTAGAAGAAACTCCGGTTTTAGAAAGAATTAAGAACCATTAAAAAAATTACAGAAAAAGATTTATACCTGTTTCACACAGGTCAAGTTTTCTTGCTCAAGTTTTTATTCAACTCCAAGAGAGAAAGGAAGAAGACCACATACTCTCCCTATCGGTCTCTCAGCTGAATTGAAACTTGACGTGTGTGAAACCGCACTAAACGTAATTCAATACACATGAATACTGTGAGTTTTAGAAGAATTTTATAGAAATTTTCAATGAGTTGCAGTTCTAGGAAAGATCTAAAAAAAACACATTTTTAACGTGAAATTCAAATAATTTTAGCATTTTACATCCCATTGTTATTTGCTTTACACTTTCAACATTGTCAAGTGCTGAAATTCTAGAAAATAAAAGCTTTTCCTCTATATATAAATTTATTTAGATAAATTCTAAAGGTATTAATATTTAATTAGCTGCAGATAGAATTATTATTTTAATTACTTAGGTGCTTAACTGCAACAACGAAGCCAAGCAATACAAAACGGCTGTTATTTAGCATAAAATGCAAAAATAAAAGAAACAACACTTAATGAAATGAGAGCAAAACTACAAAAAAAAACAAGTACGAGCCCTAGCCCTATATGGTACTTGCATCTAGAAGCAGCAGAAAGAAGTGATAACGGTCATACATTTTTTTGAGCAAATGAGCCACTTGTAATGCTAATTGTCTCTTGAAGTTGAGCGCCGTTTAAGCGGCATGTAACTGTAAAGCAAAATGTTGCAGCTGTTAAGCTTTGTTCCTTTATTTATTATATGGGAGTTGTTGACAATTTGCACTTTTTACGTTTTTGAAGCAGTTCAAAATGTTAAAGCTTCGCAAAATAAAAGCGGCCTCTAGATGTTGTAATTGTATTTGAACCAAAAAAAAATTGGTTTTATAAAAAAGGTTACATATATACATACTCGTATGTAAGTATGTATGTATGAATGTTACATCTATCTATAATGTTGAAAAAATTGCGTTTCTCGCAAATGGGCTTAATAAGAGGAGCTAGAGCTAAATAATATTTATATACATACAATCATACGTACTACATACATCATCGCACAATACACATACATATGCAAAGCACTTGTAAAATGTTATCGAATGGACTGAATGTTGTGGCCCACTTTTTGTTTCTTGATGTTGTTGCTATTTGCTGGCGAAATGTGTTATATGGACATACACACAAATATGCATGTGTAAGTATGTGAGAATGTGTTTATATACGAGTAAACAAATTCAATGCGGTAAATTAACAGCTTCTATACATTTATTACAATGTATGTACATATACATATAGTACATAAGTATGTATGTATTCAATAAACAAACTGCAACCAATTGAATTGAACAGAAAGACGTTGTCAATAATTGATCCATGCCTTTGTGATTATATACAATGTATGTACATATGTACTTACATTATTTTATGACCAAGATACAAAGGGTTTTCATTACTAATTTAAAATGATTTGAAATAATTTTTGCATTATAGTGATAAATATGATTTTAAGCCGATTCTTTTTTTTAATGAAATGCTGCACTGTATTCCTTACGTGATTTTTTATAGAAATACATTATTATCTCGATTTCTCCACAAAATCGAATAAGCGGTCTTTGAAATTAAGCGACCCCTATCCTATTCATAAGATAAAAATTTGTAATACCATACTTGCCAATATGTTTTTAAGTATACATATTTATTAAGCGAACAAATTTTTTGTACATTATGCACATTTCCATTTTCAAAATATTTTAAAAATTTTCATAAACTTTTGCAGGACTTATGCAAATTTGTATATGTACTTTTTATTTATATATATATTTTTTTAAAGCATTCACAACTCAAATTTTTTAAGCGCTTGCTTTCGAATCCAATGAATTTCCAATACAAATTTGGCTGATTTGTTGCATAACGTCCTACCGTTCCCTATATGGGTATATGTATTTCCAAAATGTTTCAATTCGTGCTGAATTTTGACGACCTCCGATTTCTCTAAGAATAAGTACACATAGTCTACTATCGCCTTTGCATTATATGATGTTTAAACCAGTACAAAACCTTTTATGGCTGCAAAGTTATAGCCCTACAAAATTTTAATTTTTTGTGAAAATTTAGCAGCTTTCAAGATTTTATAACTTTGGAACTCGACTTGAGATACAAATAAAGTTGGTGTCATTTAAATGCGCTGAATTTCTTCTCTTGAAATAGTTAACGTAAGTGACATACCTTCTTGATGCAAGGAACGCACGTCGAAAAGTGTTAGCAAGATATCTTTCGCAATCTATATTATATGCAAAATTTAAAAAAAAATTTCAGAACTGGCCAGTTGCTACGAACATTTTTTTATTTACCAGTGAAAATGAAATTAAAAACAACATAAATACATTATTTTTCTTAGTCAAACTTCAATTTCCCTGGGTTCCAGACAAAATTTTACTTAAAAAATATATCGAATAATAACACAAGAAACAAATTTGAAAAGTTCGAATAATAACGCCATTATATTTCAGTATCAATTCAAACACACACACACAGATTTCTTTCTTACATTAATTTTTAAATATTTTTATTTTGTACTTTATTGTTTATTTGTATGAACAAAGTGTATTTATTGCACACATTATTTTCTGTTAATATTGTGAACGTACTTGATTTTATTACTTTTTATCTGTGTGGGTATGTGTATGGGACTTTGTGGTATGTAATATATAGGAGACCTAAACAAGATTTTCGATCTGCTGACCTCAATTTGAAGAGAAACGAAAAAGTAAATACAAATAAGTATTACAAAAATAGCAACTGCAGCAGCTTTTAAAATTTTAAAATGCAGCAAAAAGATGTGCCTTTACAAACGTACATATGCATATACACATACATAAACATATACTAAAAATACGAAAATATGTCTTTTTGCAAAATCATGATCATCCTGTTGCACAAATACCAGCACCAACACCACTAAATACTTCCGACTATACTTTTGAACAATCACCAGTATTGTTTTCAAATATGTGAACGATACTTGAATATGTTGGTGTAAGATTATAATACTGACGACTGATTGCCTGCGGCCTTTGGCAAACGACAATATAGACAACAGACGAACAGACGACGCAACTGCAGCAAAAATATCTCATGTTTTATCATCTGATGCATGACCTAATTTCTAGATGAACGATCACATGCAGGCTGCATGCATTTCAATGCGTAGAAAACTGGAATGTAAAAGTCTTATAAACTATATTTAGATGTCGATACGTATAGTGAAATATAAAGTGTATAAAAAAATTAAATAGCCCAACATGTACATCAGTATGTATTGAACAGAGACACTAAGATTATATAAAAAAATAATTAAGATTTTTACTAAGTATTACTTTTTTATAATATTTTCAAACAACTTCTAATTAAAAAAAAATATATATATATTTTTATTCTAGAGCACACCCTGCAAACACCCAGTGATTTTATTGCAGGATGTAAATTTTCATGATTTACATTCATTGGTTGAATTTATATATCATGGTGAGGTAAATGTCCATCAGAAATCCCTACAATCATTTCTTAAAACCGCCGAAGTTTTAAGAGTTTCTGGCCTCACACAACAGCAAGCAGAAGAAACTAATAGTGTAAGTAAAATTGCCCACGATTATTTAAAATTTGGCAAAGAATTAAAACAATTAATCACAATTAAATTGGCATTTTTCTATTTTCTTCTTTAGCAATTACTTCAAATACAAAATCTCGCCAACAGTGGCGTCCGTACGCCCTTAAATTCACACCACTCCTCAATGCAGGATGAATCGCCACTGTATCCGCGTAATATTGCTGGTTCACCACCGCCACCACCATTTCCACCCACCCAATTACCCTTATTTAAACGTAACATTGCCATGATCAGACGCGAACAACACAATAATTCGACATCATCGGCAGAGGATCCCAATAATGTTTTAAAACGTATGCGTAGCTCAGATAATGGTTTGCCACCCAGTAGCACTAACAGCCCCGATATAGTACATCCACGCAGTGCTTCTCCACAATTAACGCCTACAGATTTTTCAACAATGAAACACAACAACAACAATTCACCACCACCAAAAGATGAGAAACGTGTGTTTAAAAGAATTTTAAATGGCAATCGAAATTGTTGTAATTATTGTAAATCTTTTTTTTATCTAGGTAATGGTTCCTCGCTTAATGCTAGCGGCAATGGAACAAATTCAAACACAAATGGCAATGGAGTCACTTCAAGCGAAAAGTTAGGCAGTCTTACACCTTCACCTTTGACACGTTCAGCCGAAGATGTTAAAGCGGAACCCATGGAATTGGTTTGTCCCAATAACAATGATAATGACCATAGCAATGATTCGACCGGCGAAAATGATGTACATCGTGCTAACAGCGCTGATTGCGGTAAAGGTTCTATGAGGTAAGTTTCGTAAGGGAATCTGGTTAAACTAAGTTTATGGATTAATCAAATTTTGTGTTTTATTTCAGTTCGGGAAACGATGAAGAAATTGAAAATACCATGCCACCACATCCAGCCTCGGCACCATTTCCATTTTCACCAGGTGAAAAGTTATTTCCATCGGCCCCATTTCCACCGTTTTCCATGAGCAACATTGATCCAGCAGCATTTGCCAGTAAGTATTTTATCATTATTCCTCTCAAAGTTTATACAACTAGCTCCCAACCAGAAAAGAGTGAACCTTAGTACCCAGGTCTGCGAGACGGCTTAGCCAATAAGTTTGATCCTTTCTTCACTCGCTGGGCAGGATAATTTTTTTATTTGTTTTTTTTTGGTACCACTGTATATAAAATTGGTTCTTAATATTGACAGCAGTTATTTGTATTAAAAATCATGCATTTTAAAACACTAGATTGTAGTTTCCTTATTTTCCTTTTTTCTTAACATGGTCCTTTGAGCCGATCTCGATCTGGTAAAAGACATCGTTCACGATGCTGCAACCGCAACTGCAAGTGCAGTATTAGCGTTAACACCACTTACATTTCTAAGCTGTCCCAAGGTCTGATGCTGCAAATTGGTATTCTAAAAATTACACCAGCATGAAGTACAACCGTAGTCCATAGACAACAGTTATAGTTACTGATTTCAACTGGTTTATGATTTTTCGGAATGTCTTTTAGTTACAGGCATTAATAACACTACGTTCTTTAAACTATGTATATAAGTATATAATTTTAAAGCTAGTCTTATGTTTACGATGGGATTAAACAAAATACCAACTAGACAATAAAAGTGTCCCGCTAGTATATGATTATAGTAGACTAACAGTAGATTGTAATCCCATTTCATTGGAAAACGCATTCTTAATTTCCAAAGCCCTGTTCCATAATGCAAGCTAAATATTCTTCCATGCAGCTCATCACGTTCTTTTGAACCATTCTTTTCGTTAAGTCATATTTTACACTTTTTGCCAATTGCATAAAGTTTATATTTTTCAAAGACTTCTTTGTGTAGTATTGAGTAGATAATACATATTTGGTATTGTTAAAATGTTTACTTGCTGTTAATTTTTTCAATATGTTCATTTTATTTTCAGATTTGAATCCTCAATTACAAACTGCTGCCGAATTAGCTGCATCTCCCCAAGGTGAGTGCTTTCTTTTTATTACTATTGCTTAGAATTCATTGACATTTTTTACATCAATGCGTACAAAATTTCCTTATTTTCTAAATATTTTTTTTAAATTTTATTGTTTTTTTTTCAATATTACATTAGTATACATTGATATTCTTCATTTAACTTTTGGTTTATTTATTTATTATTTTTTTCTTTATTTATTAGAATGAAAAGAAAAAATAATAATAATTTTTATAATCGAGTTATAAAATAAAACAAATTTCATTTACTTCTACGCATTCACATTATAATAAAAAAAATAAATAAAGTATTAAAAACAAAAAAAAAAACTCGAAATCAACTATAACAAAAATTCGATGATATTAACTTTAAACAAAGAATCGCAAAGAAAATTAGAACTTTTATTGAAGGGTTAAAATATTGCAAAATTCAAAACTTCATGAATTCGAATTAATTAATTTTCAATTAATTTGGTATATAAGACATTTTAATCCTTTTCCTATCTATGAAATAAAATGTATTTAATTAATTTGGCGTTAAGAATTCTTAACCAAAGAATCATAAATATAAATTTCTTTCTTGTTTGATTGTTTCAAATGGTAAATGACTTCATTTATTTCCGTCAATTAAATGCTTTTTTTAAACAAATAAAAATTATATGTATATATGTTTGTATATTTAACATAATATTTCTGGCACACATGAAAATTGAAGTGAACGCTTATTTAATATGAAACACAATTTTAACGGTAATAACGTATGTATGCACACTTATACAAATACACATGCATTAGCTATTCATATTATTAGAAAAGTTTTTCCTTCCGTTTTGGATGTTAAACGTTACATCCTTAAATAGTTTAAAAACCTGTTGATTTAACTAATGATAATGATGTTTTATGGTTATTATTGGGCTTAGAACTAATTAACAGTCTCTTACTCTTTATTAAATCCCATCAATGTGCCTAGTGACTGACGGCATCATCTTCTCATTTTTCAGTCATTTGTATGCGAAAATTTTAGAAATCATACATTCTCTTTCAAGAGGAAATGAGAAAATTTTTAATTACTCGTATGCTATGAAATTGTAGTTGCTAAATTATACACGATGCACGGCAGTACATATTTGTATTTTGTCAAGCCACAACAATTTCATCACTAGCATTCCCCTTGCCGCGGTTTCATGTTATCAACCTGTCGTTGTATCAAAGAGTATCTTTTATCACTTAAAGTAGACAGTTATTGAGGAGGAAAAAACTTTAGTGAAGCAATTGCTTTTAAAATAAAAGTTATTTTTGCTTTCTGTATGTATTGGAGGAAATATCTCATATTGTTTGTATGCAACTTTCTCCTCTATACTACCATTATCATCTAGAATGAAGTTTAAAAAGATTTTGTTACAAACACAAACAATTTTACAAAAGCCTTAAAGCATATGTGTAAAACATTATTGTTGTAAGAACATGAGGTTACATGATGGTTTTTTAACCACAAACCTACTTCTTTCCCCCCACCCCTGCAAATGATGCACTCACTATGTGCCTAGCTGTATGGCTGGGTAATTGCCTGCCAATCTGCCTGCCTCATGTTGTTAGTTTTCCTATAGTACAAAGATAAGTAGCTGCTTTATTGTTCTATTGTTGTTGTTGTTGTTATTTATTTCAAATAATATTTTAATCCTTTTCCTTTTTACAATTTTTTATAGGAAAACAAACAAACTCTAACACTTCAATTTTCATGGTGTTTTTTATATATACAACAATACAAATATATAAATTTAGTTGTTGTTTTTTCATAAATATAATTTTGTTACTACAACTATAATTAATATAATAAATTAAGGAAAAAGAAAGTTGAAGCGCTCGTTGAAATAAAATTACGCTCGAAATTAAAATATCAACTAAATCGGTTCAAATTTGTCGACTAACACGTGTTTTTTAAGTGCTAAAATGAGAAGAAACATTTAAAGTAAACCTTATGTGAGAAGTAAAGTCTTACATTTGTATTGCAGTATTGAAGAGAAAAGAAAATTATTAAAATAAATATATATTTTCCGTGAATTGTTTTTTGTGTACTAATTTTTGTATTCGTACTCTTAATACAAAATTTTTTTGTTGTCTTTAATTAAGTTTTTCGTTCACATTCTTAATTTTCTTATGATTTTCTATTCATTTTATTGAATTAAAAATACATTTGCCTCATTTTTATTTTTAATTAAATCAATTCAATATTAAAAACAATTTAAAAATTGGTTTTATTTATAGCTTAGTTACAAAAATTTCATTCACCCACCCTTAATGTTTTTTTTAATAAAAATCATTTATAATTGAGTTAATAATTAATAATATAAATGTGCTTTGTTTTCTTTATAAAATTCCTTAATACAAATAATTATTACGAACAATTTTAAAATTCTTTTAATTTCTTTAACCAATAATTTGAACTAAACGTCGTATATGTGTGTAATTTTTTAACTTAAAACTAATTTTTAGTTTTATTTTTTACAAATAATTTCATTAGAAGAAAAAAACATAATTATATTTTTCGTTTTAAAAATAAATGTTTTTTGTTAAAATTATTTTCATTTCAATTTAACAAACGTGTTATCGCACGATTTTCTTATTAATAAATTAAAAAAAAACCAAACAAAAAATTGTTAAACAAAACAAACTTTTCGAAAGTTCATTTTGTATACAGAATTTGTAAAATTGTGATATGAAATTTGTAACTAATAGGGCGTCAAAGGCAACGAAACGATTTCGATAAACGTATATAATGCATCGTTGTACATAAGTTTTCCGGTCATGTTCCAAAATGATTACCATAGCTTTTGTTGAAGCAACTCCATTTTTACTATACAACTTAATTCCTTTTATACCAAGCTTGATTACTATTCTTCGTGGACTGACTCTTAGACTTAAACGTCATATCACCGTTGCAATATCTTTTTATGTTTTCCTTGTAACTTCATCTTAAACATGAGCTAAAGAGCATTTATTTATTTAAAAAATCGAATCACACCTACGGTTTAATTGTTTGGAAATATATGCAAATATGTGTCAGTTGCCATAACTTTATGGTGCAATTGTTATTCTATTTTGAATAAATAAATGACCACTGCTCTAAAAGATCTAGACTATCATGCAATTTTTATTGTACAATTGCAATTCATAAAAAAAATATTTAAACTTAATGTAACCGCTGAAGATTTTTTTTCTCCTACCATATTAATTGGTCAGACAAACAAAATAAAACAATAATTTAAGAAATATATTTGCGTCCAGTGTTTTTTGTTGCAAATTTAAATTTGAAATGTTTCTTCTTTACAGAAGTCAAATAATTGAATAAGTTTTTGAAACAACCAAATTGAGAGTAAGACATGCAGCATATTTAACAATTCTTTAAAAGATATGTTTAGAAAAGAACACAAAAGTCTGAAAATCACCAGCAAGGCGTATTCATTCTGCTGGATAGGGCCTATTAGCATTGTCCACCTCCAGGAATAATATCACTTCAACAAAGGCTGAAGGGACCTAAATTTGATATTGGAAGAATTTAGCACTCATTTGTTATATAAAATAATTGCAACATTTCTGTAAGAAAATAATCCGCCATTAGTACAATTTGGGTGAATTCATATCATTTCATGGATTCCATACAATTAAATGCTGTCTTGCATTTTGTTTAATAACATGCGATATAAATAAACATCTAGCGAGGGCACAAAAGATGGATTGTTTGATGAGCTGTGAATGTGCAAGCTGTACTTGGTAGAACTATGTGTTTGGCTTTGCAACTTTTGTCACCGGAGAGAATAATATATAAAAGCCTCTTTTGTTTTTGTTTTCTTACATCTTCTCTTTAATATTTGAATTAAAGTATTAAGCTTGTATTACTGAATTTCCGTCAAGCAATTTCCGTAATCAAGAGCTTGAAGACAAGCACATGAAATAATATGTGATGTATGGTTGTTTAGCTTTGTTTCAAATGCATTGCCTTATGTTAATAAGTACCTCCAGCGATAATGATGTAGTATAAACGGAAAATAATGCATTTTGCAAAGCAAATCAAAGTTTTTTATTCCAAAAATGGAAACAATAAAAACGACTTACAGATATTTATTGCTTCGAAATCAGGCTTAATTTTTACTGATGTGTGTGACTTTAGTTCTTCTTTCATCCAAAACATGTTCCATAAACGGTCGCTTAATTTATTTAAATTGTTTTCACTCTTTCCTTTGTATACAAAAAAAAAACACTTAATATGTTTGTTTTGTTTACTAAACCACAGTGTTAAAAACAACTAATTCTTAGCTCAAGTGAGAAAACAATATTTTTATTTAATTGAAAAAAAAACTTTTCTTCAGATACTAGAAAAAAAAACAGGCTGTCTAGCAAAAATATCACATTATTCTTTTAAGGAGTGAAAATTGGCTTAAATTTATACGCAAAAGAATAGCAAAAAATACGAATACAAGAGTGTGCACCATGTAAAAAATAATAATAAAACAGAGAGACGTTTATTTAAATCTTCGTTTATAGCGTAAAAACTTTTACAACTACTTTAATTGTGAATATTATTATGAAAAAAGATGAAAATTGATCCCTCAAAATTTTCCCTTTAATGATGCGTTGAGAAATTCTCAAATTGTATATCGATTTTGAGAATTATTAACAATTTGTAAATTTACAACAAATAAAAAAAACATAAAATAAATTGAAAACCACACTTACATATAACACATCCCAACAAATACAGCCTCATTTTCATTTTCATGCTATCATGCACACATACATACATAAATGCCTTCATTTATATATACATACTTATATACATACATGTTTATTTTCCTTTCTTCATTCAAACACTTACACAAAAATTTCATTATTATTAATCTGGCTTATTTAGTTAATGTTTTAATTGTTTTTGATAACATATTTAACAAACTACTAAAACCTCTTCTTAACTTCTCTTAAAGAAAAACCTCTACTAATTTTTTCCCATTAACACGTTTTATATGTTTAGAATATTTACAATTGCTAATTATGATTAACCTGGCAAAATCCAAATATATTGAAATGGTTTTTAAACAAATCCCTTATAACAAAAATGGAAATTCCCCAAAAATTAAAAAAAACTACTCCACAAAATTTTTAAACATAAACGTATATTAAAATTAAACTAAATTATTAGATTTAAGCTATAATCCTAAAAAGTTCAAGTGAACAAAAATCGGACAGGTTCCTTAAAAAATATAAAACAAATTGTAAATTATTTTAAGTTACACTGTAAGAAATTAAAACCCTTAAATTAGAAAATTGGTACCTAAAACGAAATTGCATGACACAAAAGAAAACATATAAGAACAAAGTAATTGTAAAAGTTTCGGTTTTAAACAAACTATTGGGTTAAGGACTTATATGCATACACATGTACATATTTAAAGAAAATTTAACGTTAAAAATCAATTTACGTTTGCTAATATACC
The DNA here is from genome assembly GCA_963681545.1 of Germaria angustata. Lineage (NCBI taxonomy): Eukaryota > Metazoa > Arthropoda > Insecta > Diptera > Tachinidae > Germaria > Germaria angustata. The sequence continues at coordinate 38,339,450 of OY813001.1, forward strand.
TTTTTAGTACTTTGTTTGCTTTTTGTATTATAATTTCAATTTCAAATTCAATATTAATGTACATTTTTTTTTGTTTCTTCAACTACCCAACATTATGTGGTTCTTATTTTTATTTTAAGTTATAAATAATTATTAGCCATGTCTTTTTAGTGTATAAGGCTTAAGAAAAAAAACACACCTTAAGAGCAACGGTTAAAGGACAAAACAATACACACAAATACCTAAACACTGCTAAGAAAACCAAAGGTTCTAAACATCTAAAGTAAAAAAAAAAAAAACAAAATACACAAGTATTGAAGTACACTACCAAATCTAGAATTTATAAAAATTATAACTAACTAAATTAATGGGATAAAAACGTATCGGTTTTGTAAGGTGTTATGGCTTGAAGAATTTTTGAAACAAAACCCTCCTACACTGAGCAAAACAAGAGAAAAATTTAAAAAAAACTACCACCAAGCAAAGCATGTTTTGTATCAAGAAAGAATTCAATACCAAACCTATAAGTATGCTACAAAATTTGTAATATATGAAAAGTAGTTATAAACCCCTAACTCCTCCTACAAATCCACTTAAATACCTTAATTCTACAAAAAACAAACAACACACAAACTATACACTACCTGTTCCCAACAACCCTGCTATCAATAGTAAATTTTAACAAAATTTGGTTAAAACTCCTTTAAAATTAAATTAAATGAAAAATTTTGAACACACAAAATACACAGCAACAAAAAATATGGTGACGGTGTTCAACACGTTTATGACACACAACACACAAAAAACAAAATCGAGTCCGGAATTTAAGAGTAAAACTCAATATACTCTTTAATGTTTCAACATATTGTCGGTAGTATATTGCATAACGTAACTGCCAAAATTGAACTGAAAGAAATCTTTGAACAAGAACAAGTGAAAAATGTTTTCCTTGCTTAACTGCGTTTACCTTGAAAAAAAAGGAACCAAACTTCTCTTTAGTGAAATTTTGTCAAAACAGTATTTAGTCATCGTATTTAGATAGCAAAATTTTTAAATAACAACTGGAAAAAACAATCAAAAAAGAAATAAATTTTTTTTATAAACCAAGCTTAAATTTAGTTTAAAACCACTAAGTAAACCCAAAGTTAAATTGAGAATAAGTACAAAGAAAAAGAAAAAAAAATTCCTAAAATATAAACACCCTCAAAAAAATTGATGGCAAATTTTGAAATTGAATTCTAAACAACAACAACAATTCAATAAAACAAAATTTTGCAAAACTATCAAATGGTTTAATACGACGTTTTTCTTTCCCTTGTCGTCAGGTCAACTGACGACAATATCACTTTCTACAACCAACAACAACAACCACCATCATTTCTACAATAACAATAATGATAACGACCAACACAATAACATCAATTTCAACAACAACAATAACAACAACAATATGAATAACAATACCAATTTTTGTAACAACTTTTTTAAAAACAATAAATGTTTCTCATCATCATCACCTCTAATGTCTACATCATCTCCAGCCATGTCAGCCGCCTCAGCCGCCTCTGCCATGTGTGGCCTTAATTTGTCACCATTTTCCAATAATTGCAATGCCAGCAACAGCCACAACACGGGATCCTCAAACAATCAAATCTTGCCTTCTAATCTCATGCAAAACAATTCGTCTGCTAATCCTGCAATGGGAGGAAATCCCTCCAATAATATTGGTAACGCTAACAGCAGCAATATGTTTGCTGCCGCTGCCGCAGCCATGGCCAATATGGCTGCCTCGACTAGTAACTCGAATGCCTTAAATACATCTACAAGTAGTTTAAATACATCTAGTGGAGGTGATGATTTTCGCTGTGATCCCTGCAACAAAAATTTATCGTCCTTGACACGCCTTAAGCGTCACATACAAAACGTTCATATGCGGCCGACGAAAGAGCCGGTGTGCAACATTTGTAAACGGGTCTATAGTTCGTTGAATAGCTTACGCAATCATAAGAGTATTTATCATAGAAACCTTAAGCAACCGAAACAAGAACCGCCCCAATCGCCCGACATGGGTGGCCATCATGCCAACAATATGGGTGTCACTGTTAACAACCCCTACTACACGGCCATTAATCATCGTTCATCTTCATAGGGTTTTATGTATTTCGATTACTTAGCAAATGTTAATTTTTAACCGTTATCATAGTAATAATAGTTACAACAGTAACAATAAACATGTTATCAAATGTTACCACAAACTCGTCAAAGAGCAAAAGACCTTAAAACACCAGGAATAGTGAAGAGAAGTTTGCAAGAAAGTTTGCTGTTTGACAAGACTCTTTTGTTTTGCATTGAATTGATCGGTCATACGCTTTATTATTATTGTTATTAATTTTTTTTAGTTGTATATACATACATATATCTCATTACTTAATTACTTACTTGTAATGTGCTTAAGTACAAGTTGCGAATGAAAGGAATAAAAGCATTTTTATATAATGAACTAATCTGAGCGGAAATTAAGGTATTGAATATCATGACATTTATTTCGCTGAGGTATCGTTTTAGATTTATTGTTTGTAAAAAAAATCATTGTGCAGTAGAATAAAATACGACATGTATTAGGCAAGTAACACAATTTAGTTTAGAATATTTGCGTATGGAATAAAGACGGAAAAGAGGCTTCGTTGGGGCATATTAGTAAATCAGTCCCTGTGTTTTGATAAATTTTTCCCCCTAAAACTATTCATTACGTGCTCCAAACTCTTTATTTAAATGATTTAAGAAAACAACAATATTTATGTATACACATACATATAAAAATAAAAAAAAAAACAATAAGGAGATATAGATCAATGTATTTTTTACATATGTAATAGATTTGGGGAATTTGTAGCTTCTATGCAAATATTGAACATGAAAAGAAATATACATCTTTTGAACTTTCTTTTAAGTTTCAGATGTACTTTTTTCAGTGTTATTGGCATTTTTGTAAGCCATTTTTAACAAAACAATAACATTAATATCTAAATATAAAAAATAAACAAAAATACGAAGAGATATTAAGGAGCCCACTTCAAGATGTAAAATCATTCCAGCTGTACAGTGGTTTTATGTAAATTATTTTAAGTTGGAAAAAAATGTTCTTAATTTTATCAGCACAGAAGACTGGATGTGTTTGTAAAGCACTAGTATTCAAAAACCATACAGTTCTTAGCATTAATATGAATTAAAAAACCGCAGAGAAGAGAAAAATAATCTTATGAAACTGCTCAATAGAGATCATCCAATGTAGATCAATTATGTTTTGAACAAACGTAAACATTCTGCAAGCCTTTCACGCAAAATGTAATTATACTTATATACATCTAATAATTTAAGGTGCTTTAAAAATGAAATTTTTTAATTATTTGTAGAATTCTATAAGAATTTTTGTTAATATTTTGAATATATTTTTTTCTAAAAGTAAAAAAAAACGAAACAGGATACGATATATATACAACTGATTTTTTCCCTAAGTAATCTAAACACTCTATACAAAAAAAATTAAGCAATATAGTTAATAATATGAAAATTTTTTCATTGAATTTGTCAGGTTGAAAAAAGAATAGTTTAATGAATTTGTTACTAATATTTAATAAATATAAAAAAGTGGCTTTAATATATACATACATATATAAATATAAATAAGAAAGTTTAAATATTTAGAATTATCAACCAAGGAAAGAAACTTTAATAACAATGAATATATTGAATATATGCATTATAGAAAATAAGATTTTTTAACAAGAAATTTATAATTATCATAAGTTTGAATTTTACATGAAAAAAGGTATATATATATATATATATATATATATATATATATATATATATATATATATATATATACATATATATATATATATATATATATATATATATATATATATATATATATATATATATATATATATATATATATATAAATATAGAAGAAACATTATATAAGTTGCAATAATTTTAAGGACTAAATAGAAAATTAAAAAAAAAATCGGGCAATATAATGAACGACCGACCGACCAACACTTTTTAAGCTTGATTTGTTTTTTTATTTTCTTTAAATTAAGCATTATCTCAAAACTTTATTTTGTATAAATAAGTTTTTTTGTATATATAATCTTTTAATTTCATTTTGTAAAATTAAATATTATTATTATTATTATTATTATTATTATTAATGGAGATACTTTAATCTAAATAATTGTGTTCGTTTAATTTTTATACATTTAAACTTATATTAATGTCTTTTTATATAATATTTCGTTTAACCAATTTTTGTTGAGAATTTATAAAATAAGTCCTTTTCAAAACGCTATTTTATATCAAATCATTTTATAAAAATCACCATATTTTTCCACAAGTCAAAGCACCAATTTTTCATACACATTTTTTGTTGCATCAATTGGTATTAACACTGATTAAAGATATTTTAGAAATTCCCTTGAAAATTTCTTCCTACTCCTTAACTCTTTTTAAATTATTGATTTCCAATCTCTAATTATGAAAAAGATATTTAATTTTTATATGGATAAAAAAGAGCAAATAATTTATATAGAATTTAAGCTATAACATATAGCAAATGAACTTTTATCTTTGCTGTTATTTTAAAAATTCAACAAAAAATACCCCCTCAATATTGTAGGTGGTGTGCTAACAATGAAAAGAAAGAGACACTAGTGACAAAAAAATTAAATAAATTTAAAAAGTATAACAAAAAATTTTGTACTTTTATACAAAAAAAAAAAAAAAAACTAAACAAATCAATCAGGCCAAAAATGTTTCAAAATTTTACTTAAAAACTATTGATTCCTTCAAAATTCTCGAGGAACAAAATTATCAAAAAGCATGCTTTTAATAAAAAAAAAGCAAATTAAATTTATAATCTTACAAATTCAAAAACTTTTTTGAATTTGTTAAACTCCAAAAAATCTTTAAAATCGCTTTAAAATTTGAAGCAATTTTTAAATTTTTTTTATATAAGTGTTTAATAGTTTTCATTTTATAAATGTATCAATGTGTTGTTCATTATCTTATCTAAACAAAAATATTGAAATTAGAAAAATCCCTTCCCAAAACTGCCTATTCAAAATTCAAATTAACAGTTTTTCAAAACTAGAAAGAAAAAAGACAAACATCTATCCAAAAGCAAATGTTATTAATACTTTATTTTTGTTTTAATCCATTTATTTGTTGCAAAAGAAAAAGGCAAATTTTACTTGGTTCCCCTATAAACCAGACAAAACCGAATTCCTAAAAGATCAAGCTAAAATAATTTTGAACATTTTTATAGAGCCTGGATTTGTTAGTGTACCTAGAGAAACAATTAAACAACAGAAACAAATACATACATAAAAACAAAATCAAAATCTTTGAGACACAAAAAGACGATTGAAAACACGTTGAAAAATAAGTTGAACAGTACAAAAAAATCACAAGAAACAAACAAATAAACAAAACAAAAACGAAAAAAACAAAACCCTACTACTTATTCAAAATGTTGCAAAAAACAGAAAGTCACTATTGTCTCTTTTCTCTTCTCTTCCTATATTCAATATAGGTGGAAGCACTAACCTACTCGGTGGCGTTATAGTACCCGGGGTCAATCCTAATACAAGTAGCAACCACCACCACCATCATTCCACTCATGCACTACATCAACATGAACATCATATGCACAGCCACCATCAACAGCAACAACAACAGCTACAAGGAAAAGAACGTAGTTCTGATCAGCGCGATAATGAATTAGATAACGAACGTGATAGAGAACGCCATGGCCAACGGGCGACACCAGATCTAAAGGGCCAGCAGCAGCAGCAACAACACCAACAGCAACAGCAAGGGAGTTCCTTTTCTAATACTCCCTCACCCCACCATCATCAATCACAGTCCCAACAATCTCAAACCCCACCTCCACACCTCTCCCATGCTCACTCCCAATTTGCTTTACAGCAACATCAATTGTCATTGATGCCCTCTCACCATTTACACTCCCATCATGACCTCTCTCCTAGTAGTCACCATCACCATCATCACTTGACCAGAGCTCCTTCACCCTACGACCATCATCATTTATTACAACATAGACGTTCCTCGTTATCACCTTCACCCACCGGTCGTTCTTCGAACAATTCTTCGGCTGCTGGTATTTTAGCCTCCTCAAGAGCCTCGGAACTAGGTGGAGGTAGTCGTTTGCTATTGCCTCTTCCCCTCAACGCCTGTCATCGATGCGATGTTTGTGGCAAGTTGTTAAGCACTAAACTCACCCTTAAACGTCACAAGGAGCAACAGCACTTACAGCCTCTCAATAATGCCGTGTGTAATTTGTGCCACAAGGTTTTCCGCACTCTAAACTCTCTTAACAATCACAAGAGCATCTATCACAGACGGCAAAAACATCATTCGTATTTTCATCATGGCTCGGTGGGATCCGGTGTGACTTCTTCCGCTGGCCCCGGCAGCCGTCTACACCAATCCCTTAGTTCACTACAGGCCGCTGCAGTCGCCAGTAACTCTGTTTCGAATCGTAACAATGATAATGCTGTAGCTGCAGCTGCTGCAGCAGCAGCCGCCGCCGCCGAGCTGTTACTATCTCCCATTGTCGGTGCTGGCGCTGCCAATTCGGGACCGACCATGCAAATGTCCTCACATCCACAGCAGTCTTCACCAAATATGGTGAAACCGTGTATGGATTACTTATAAGATCAGCATAATTTCTTGCAACATCTCTTCAGTTTTGCCATGAATCCAGCCGCCGCCGGGCCAACACATCCGGCTCTAACGACAAATCCTACATCCCCAACGTCTACGACGAATACAAATGAAGCTGGACTAGTCTCTTTAAACCCGCCGCCACCACCACCACCAATTGTTGATTTAACACAAATTGAAAGTTATGCATTGGGTTCTTGTGAGGATCCCTATAGTAGTATGAATTTATTAAATCATTAAAAAGAAATTGTCCTACTTTTTCTATAAAAAAAAACTCATCTTCAGCAAGTTCAAGTCCTGATAAAGTTCCTCTCCACATACTTGTACTCTCACTGATTATATTTATTTACTTTTGGCACTGAAGCCCATTCAAATGGTCAACAAACAAAGTCCTGAAAAACGCTCTTAACTGAGACAATTTTACAAGTATTAAATGTTTAATAATTTTTAAGTGTTTTCGAATATTATTCGCACTTCAAAATATTACACCTTTAATATAATTTACAATGATTGCGAATTTCAGGCGTTTTGAATAAATTTCTTTTCACTAGACTTTTCGAAGACTATTATCATTCTCGTATATACATATTCATACATCAATTTCACTATCCCTTTCCCCTACAAAGTCCTACCAGCAAATCCCCTTTTTGGATCTCAAAAACGAAAAAAAAATACTAAAAAAACAACAACAAAAACAAAACTTACAAAGATTTATTTTTTATTAATATTTAGGCGAATTCAAAACTGTGATTTTTACAAATATTTTTTTAATTTCATTTTGAAAAAGAAAAACAAAAATGAAATAAAAACTCATATGATGAGCATCATATGCATATAAATTATATACATATGTATATTATCGGGTTCGATTGAACGCAAAAAATCACATAAACTTTACATATAAAAAAGAAATGAAAACGTAGTTAAGAATCATTATAGTGTATGAAAAAAAATGACTTGTGCAATTAAAACTCTTTTTCGTTGACAATACATTTAATTTTAATTTGAAATAAAAAGAAATTAAGATAAAAAACATGGGAGTATATAGAATAATATGAGAAAAGTTTTCTCAGAAAACCCAATAAGATGTATTGTAAGCTAATATTAAATTTAAACAATAAAAATAAAACCTAAACTACATTTTTAAACTAATTACTTTCAAAGGACTTATTGTGTAAAACTCAACAAAAAAAAAAAAAGAAAGGAAACAAATCGACAAGATTTCAAATCATTGTAATATATATTTTTAGACTTTAAGATAGGACAAAGTTTTGTTTCAACAAATGTAAATATGTATTTAATACATTTAAACAAACAAAAATACACATAAACCTACAAACACACACATTTCAACAACATGAGCAGAACATCAACATTCTATTTTTGAGTGGAATGTGGAACATATTTCAAAATATCAAAAAAAATTTTAGCTAAAGTCCTTCAAACACACGATGATTGGGCCGAAAAATCAGATAGATATATCAAATTGCAACATTCTTATAACGCTGGTCCCTTGTGAGCATGTTGCACATAAATTTTTTGCATATATGTATTTACGTATGTATTTGGTTGGGCTCTTTTCAGTTCTACTTTCTTATCTATATAGATACATATATATATATATATATATATATATATATATATATATATATATATATATATATATATATATATATGTATATATATATATATATATATATATATATATATATATTACTATATATATATATATATATATATATATATATATATATATATATATATATATATGTATATATATATATATATATATATATATATTACTATATATATATATATATATATATATATATATATATATATATAACTATATATATATATATATATATATATATATATATATATATTACTATATATATATATATATATATATATATATATATATATATATATATATATATTACTATATATACATATATATATATATATATATATATATATATATATATATATATATATATATATAACTATATATATATATATATATATATATATATATATATATATATATATATATATATATATATATATATATATATATATATATATATATATATATATATATATATATATATATATATATATATAACTAATTTGTAGTAAGGATGGGAATTAAACTAAAAACGCACGAGCCAACCTTTTTTTAATTTCTTTACCATTTATGTGTTGAGCACCATAAATAAATGTAACCGCCCTTACCCATGCGTGATAATTCACGAAAAGTGTGCTCTATTTTTTCAGTCTCCGCCAATACCAAATAAATTGATTTGCGTTTTTTTTTTTCAAAATGGACAATTTGTAAAATTTTATTGTACACAGAACCAAAATTCTAGTTCCACATTCTACTGCCATCCCATTTATCTTTCATTTATTCCATTAAAATATTTTTTAATCTCTACAGTTTTATTCAAATATCTATTTTTTTTAATATTTTGGGTTTGTGTAAAACACAATTATGAAAAAATTAAATTTTTTTTATATTTTTCTTAGGCATTGAAAGAAAGGACTGATAGCTTTTAGGTTTAAGATCGAAAATTTATATATACATATTTTTTTTGGCAATTTTAGATACCAAATTGAAACAAAAATATTGAAAACAAATATGTGATTGGCAAAAAGAAAAAATATTATTTTAGTTAAAATAAAAATCAAAATTATTGAGAATAGAGAAAGAAAAAAGCAAAATGTTTGTGTTAAAAAGACTGAATTTTTTTTTAATTTTCGCAAGAAATAAAATTTTTTTTCTTTAAATCTTTTCCAAATTAACAAGAGTTGTTATATTAAACCAAATATATCAACATTTTAAAATTCTTAATTATTTTTTTCGTTTTATTTATAATATATAGCAAAAATATTTACATATTTTCTTTGGAAAGAGAAGTCTGAATTTTATTTTTTTTATTTTTTTAAGTTTTTTTTATACTTTTTGAAATACCAAAATAAATTTTTATACACCATTTTTACTTACTTTTCTTTTAAAGGTATTCTCTCATGTAAAAGCCTGGAGCTGGTAAGCTCACGAGCTACATGTTTCGGTTAAGAGAATCTGGTAAAAATTTTACAACAGGCATTTTAATTAATTTCATGTGCCGTACTTAAAGAAAGCCTTTATCCGTTATTTATTTGGATATATTTCTGTAGCTCGTGGGCCACAAAACTCTAGCAAACACAAAAGTTATAACATTTAAGTATTATTATTTTGCATAATATTTTATGCTTTTAAGTTTTAATTTGATTTTAAGCAGTTATTTTCACTAATATTTTCAATATTATATTATCATTAATTTTCTTTTTAAATTATGTATTCACTATATTAACTGCAAAATACAATATACTAGATATATTTTTAATGTAAATGTTTGTTTTTCATAATTAAATTTAAATATGTAAATATTATCGAACCCTAAACAAAACGTATGTTAAAGTTATTTTTTTATATACATATATATACATATAAATATTTTTATTTTCTTAATTTTTCCATAGATTTATTTTAAAGGATTTTCCATCTTAATTTTAAAAGTTAAAATACAATAAAAATATATTAAAAATACAACTAAAACATTAAACTAATTCCTATTTTTTTTAATAAATGTATGTCATAAACTAAAGCAAAAAGTTAATCAAACAATAGTTTTAAACAAACAAACAAAAAAAATAATAAAAATAATAAAAATAGAAAAGTGCAGAATTTATGTTGAAAATTTCCAAGAGTCCAAGCAAATTGCTAAATATATGGTAGAAGAGAATGCAAAGATTTTTGAAAAGCACAAATTATAAGGAAAATATTAAGGTACATTCACAATAGTTTGTTAATTATTGTATAGATTGTATGTGGAAAAGTTTCACAAAATTTGTATAGTGGGTTTTTGATATTTTCCATGAAAAACGAAATAATATAATAAGAAAAAGAAATAATATAATAAAAGGTAACAATTTTATACGTTTTATCTCAATTTGCTCGAACTATATTTGTTACGTTTATATGACCTGGCATCGGATTATCAAGTTTATCCTTTTCATATCACAATCACAAATTATATTGCCACTAATTCTTGCAACTTACTTATTTAATTATCTATTAAATAGTTGTTCTACTAATTACAATCAATTGAGTGCAATTAAAATTGCACATAATTTTAAATGTTAAATATTTTGTGAGTACAATATTATCGCGAAGAATTTCACACACAAAAAATATCAATTATTGTTTCGTATAATTCAATTTGTTACAACCAGAAGCGTTTGATTTTTTCAATATTTTTGAAACTATAAAATTTTTTTGAGTTCGTTAGCATTTGAATTAGAGAATAAAGAAAAAATCAAAAATATGCCTTGTCAACTGTGGCACTTACTCGTATATAATACATATATATAGAAAATTATGTCGAATGTCGAAGATATGAACTTTAAATTTCAATAACATTTTTTTGTAGTTGTGCTTTTTACTAGTATAATTATAATTAAAAGTAATTGAAATCGCTAATATTTTAATTACAAACACATACACGTAATTCTAACAGTTGATACTCGTAATTCTATTAAAAGGATAATTAATTAATATGCCTTAAATCACGAACCTTTTTTACTTCTTTGCATTAATTTATTAACTATTTATTTGAGTTCATTATTAATATCACTTTTCGTTTATATGCATCAGAGGATAACTTCTACCTGAACAAAAAATATTATGAAATGTTCCTACTTCTTGATATACATTTTAGTGATTATGTTTTATAAAATCAAATTAACGCAAAATTTTTTATTTATTTATTTTTTTTTTTAAGAAAATTAAAATTACAGAAAACTTAAGTATTGAAAAATTATCAATGGATTCGAAAAAAATCATAGAATAATTGGTAACTTTCGTAAAGAAATTTTAATTTTTCGATTAAACTCATCAATTATTTCAAGTTATGTAGCCAATTTTTTTTTTTTTTTTTGTCAAAAAGATTTTAGGCAAGCTTCCAAAATCGTTGTAGACAAAATTTCTAAATTTATATTTTTATTTTATTACGGAGGAAATTGTAAAATGTATAATTAAATTGTCAACAGAAAATTAAATTCATTCATGGAGTTTTCCATATATTTTATTTGAGTTATTTCAAGGAAAGCTAAATTTTAAAATTACATTAACAATTATATTATATTAACACCTTAGGTCATATCTATGTTAAGCAATTATTTTTCAAGATCTTGTGGACAACTTCAGCACCAAACGATATCCACTTAAAAAATTAAATATAAATGTATACTACGCAACAAAAAAAAATAATTAAAAAAAAATTTAAATAATTATTTCGAACCTTTACTCATGAACATTTCAAAGTAATTTCAGTTCTTCTAATAATAAATAGATATTTTAACACTTACAATAATTTTGTACTAAATCGTCGGTATAGTCGTATAATAAAATATCGAATTTTCTTTTTCACAAAAAATTAATAGGTCAATTTTCTTAAAGTTACTCTAACCTAAAAATTGCTCTTTTAAATCTTTGCATTCTGCATATTTAGTTGGATAAGCTTTAATATAGACGAATATTCGAAGAATTCTGAAATATACATTTTCAATATTTTTCCTTAACACAGGCCCTTAATATTAGGTTTTTTTTTAGATTAATGCTTTTCAAAGTCTTTACAAATAACTTATCCAACTAAACAAGCTTTATCGAAATTTAGTAACAATTTACCAAATTCTACATCATCATAAATATCGGAAATAGAAATATAGTACATAACAAAAAATAGTAATAATTTTTAATTGAATCATTAAAGAAACTCCTCTACATAGTAACAGTAATACTACCATATATAAAAAATAAAACCAACATATATGTTATAAATATACTACTACAACCACACTCATTCACACTAATCAAATCCAATAGAAAAATAATAAACCAAATGAGAATTACAAATAATCAACATATAAAACATGATAAAACATTAACGTGTATTTAAAACTTTTACTTTATTTGACATACAATAAATAATTAACATACAAAATAATTACTCTAAAAATCCTTCAAACAAAATAACAAACATAACGATCACATAAACTTCATGTGTTAATGTATCCACAAAGTATAACTAAACAAAAGAAGTAAAATGAGCAAAATAAAATAATTATGAACCAATCACCCAAGAACAATAGAAAAGGAAAATAAAACTTTAATACTTGAAAAGGTCTTAAAGCAACAGATCTATAGTCGTTAATTTTTAGCCTGTATACATTACTATTAATTAATCAATTATTTTATTTGATTTACTTGTTTGTTTGTTATAATTGCAACTATTCTCAGTTAAACGAGGAAAATTTACCTTCATGTTTTAAGCAGATGTAAAACAACTACACACTACAACTTCCATTTTCTGTTTGTAATTTTAATTATTACTATTATTATTGATAGTAAAACAAATTCTTTTGAAACAATATACATACATACATATATAAATATAAATTTTGTTATAACTTATTTAAAATATTGTTTTTTGTTCTGATACATACTTATTTCTTCTTGCGTTTTATATTAAAGTGTCTAACACATTCTTGAGAAATTAAATTTAAACTAAACTAAAGTAACTATTAATTCAAATAATGATTTAAAGTTTTATGTTTTTGAGACAAAATAAACCATTACCTTTTATTTAATAAAAATACCAAACATATTTTCGTAAAATAAACACAATTGAAAAAGTTTTCATTTAAATATAAACAATAAAAACAAGCATTAAGAAGAAAAAAACCGTATATATTGTTTAATTTTTTGCAAAAAAAACATCTCTAATTAAAATATGAAATCTAAAATGCCAAAGCTTTTATGGATATACTCGTCTTATTATTAATCTGTTATGTTGCAAGTTCTTAACGAAACTTACAGAAAATGCTCAAGTTTAACATAAAACTTTTTTATGTTCTTCTACTACTGTTGCATATAAAGCTTTTAATCCTTTTAACATAACTGCGAAAAGTAGCTTATAAGCCTAAAAAAGAATACGCGAAATACATTTGGGCCTGGCCAATTCTTTTCATGCATAAAATTTATTTTTCCCAGGGGTTCAGAGTTTTAAAACTATGCTTTTATTTTTTCTCAAATCATCTTAGTTCGTAACCATCATGCTATGATTTTTTTCTTTAATGTATGTTTCGCAAGCACTGATTATGAAAAGAAATCTGCATATAAAGAGACATGATGTTACATAGAATTTGTCTAAAACTACATATGTTTGTGCTCTGTGCAATTTGTCTGTTATTTCATATATTTTCTATGTAAAACAAAATATCAAGCTTTTATTTTATTAATTAGTAACTATGTATTTGTTAAAAATCTTCAAATCGCTCTATCTGCCTACGGACCATGTGTCATTTAACATTTCTTACTCTAGCCATATCATTATTTAAGCATTTTACTCATATATATGTATAATTAAACATTTTTGTTCGTTAATGGTATACAAATTTGTTTTTAATAAAACCAGTAACAAAAAACTTTAATTTAAACAATTATAGTTATAACCTTTTTGCAATATATAAACACAATTACAGGAAATTCGCCTAAAAAGCTCTTCTCATGCCAACTATGTGGTAAGCTTCTTTGCTCAAAAGCTTCGCTCAAACGTCACATTGCCGACAAACATGCTGTACGCCAAGAGGAATACCGTTGTATCATCTGCGAAAGAGTCTATTGCTCGCGTAACTCCCTGATGACCCACATTTATACATACCACAAATCACGACCCGGTGAAATGGAAATGAAAGACATTAAACTTTTCAATCAGTACAATAATACGATCTGAAATCAGAAGTTGCATGACTCTGCGTCATGTCAGTATTGTGCAACTAACCATAACAGTAATTGTAAAAATTTCTTGCAACCTTTAAGAGGGGATCATCACCATCAGCATCGTCATAATCATCATTATACTCAACATGCCCACCCAATACCACTCCCGCCAGCTCCTCCTCTAACCCACAACCATAAGCAAATGCAAAAGCAGCAACATGAACAAACTAAGCAACCTCAGCAACGACATTTAATGACAAGTTTATATGATTATTATTTATACCACTTGAAGACAACTTAAAGCAACAACAAAGGACATACTTTCCATAAACTTTAAAGCAATGCCATACCTAACGTAGTGATAATACATTTTATACTATACTTATAGATACTTTACAATTTACACGCTTAAACTATACAAATTTTCGTATGAATTTACTAGTAGTTGACCAGACAATTTTAGCATAATTTAATTATACATACATACATATGTACTTTTTATAATGACAAACAAGCAACTAACTACCTTTGAATACAAAATGCAACATTGCAGCATTACAATTGTTATTGTTATTAACTTGAATCAAAATTATAACGAATCACCTTAGAAACCTTATTCTTATGGACCATTTATCTCTCTGTGGCCTTCTACTTTATACCTCTTAACATAGTAGTCAATTTGTACACATACATATAAGCAAACTAGGACTATAACTACATCGTAACTTATACATGGACTCATTTCCTTAATTTCATATTGCAAAAATAAAATAAATCGTGTTATAAATGTGGAGACTCATCAGTGGAGTACAAGGCTTTCTGAACAAATTTAAATATATATAACAATCAAAAGACACACACATAAAAACATCTGAGTGGTAATAAGAAAATTTTATGCATTATTAGAGGATCACACAAATATAAATTGTCTATATCCTGTTAACCAATGAGAGACGAGGTGAGGATCATTATTAATCATTCAAACAATCAATTAATTAAACACAAATCTAATTTTTACTTATAAGCTTTTTATTTACGAAAGCTGTTAAGCCTTTAGATGATGTAGTTAGTCTAAATTGCTAAAAAAAAGAAATAAAATAAAAAAACTCACTGACTCTCTTCTATGATACTTTTAACTAAACTCTCTCCCTCTCTCACTTAATCACTCTCTGTATCTGTCTGTTTAACGACTTGATGACGGGCTTTAAAGTAAAACTACAAAATTTGATATCAAATTTTAACCATTAGATTTGTCTGTCTCTCCCAACTGGTTGTCTGTCACCTTTAAACTCTACGTAAACTTTTGTATATTAGCGATTACTTCTTCTTCCCTCTGGTAGTAATTCTTCGGATTTTAACTCGTTGGAACAGATATACATTCTCTGTCTCTCTATACTATCCTGTAGATATTACTCATTAATATATACGCATCTGCAATGAACTACATCTACATTATATCTGACCATAATTGAGAAAGTTTGAATATCTATCATACGTAGCATTTATATTAGCGAATATGAACACAATTTGCATTCATACTTTTCTATACTATTTGATTATTTTCCGCTTTCACCTAGAGATGTAAGTATAAACTATATATAAATATTCTTTTCAAAGGATCTACAAACTCTAACATCAACTTTCTCTTTTAAGAATTGCTTAAAAAATATAGTGGAGTTTAAATTAAAATATATACATACAAGCATTTAAACTATTTTTTTTTTTTATTGAAGAAAACTTTGCTTAAATACTTAAACACGTCTCAAAAAAATTACATTAAAGAAAAGCTGGGCTGGTATCATTAGGAAGAAGTGAAAACTCTCAATACTTGAAAACGCAATCAGGCATTTTACAGCAGCAGTTGTATTGTTGTAAACGCACACACAAACACATACGCACACACACACACACATATATATGTAAATGCATCTTCTCATCCACTTTATAGACATAATATTTCCTGAAGAAAAGCTTTTGCCGACACTTCGAAACTCGTTGGTACAACTATAATACATGACTTGTTGCAATGCCTGGTGTAAATTCAGCTCAATTTTTTTAATGTCAATTTTACTTGTAATATATTTTCAAGGGTAGCTCTGGTTCTCTAATTCTGCTCTTTAAAACTATTTCTTACTCTCTTTTTCTTTCCATAAAGCAAAGCAAAATAAAGTGAGCTTTAAAAACATGGTCAAAGTTCAGTTGCTTCCATTGTTACTTTTCTTTATTTCCTTTTTAGATTTGAATTATATTTTACATAATTTACTTACTCTAGTTAAATCATGCATAAACTGTAAGTTCATTATTGTTTAGTTAAACATTTGGTAAGTCTTTTGTTGATCATATTTTTCATTTCATAAGCTTTATTATTATGGGTTTTAAGTCATTTTTCAATTATTTTGCATTTGTATCATTCGAATGAGGTGCATGGTGTATAGAGTTATGAAAGCATGACGTTTAGTGTTTTGTCATATATGTACATATACATGTAGTTGTATATAATTTTTACACATTTTAAGTTGGAAAATATATATATTTATATAAAAACGAAAACTTTGTTAAAATCTCAAAAAATAAAACACCAAATATAAAGTATTTATTATGCATGCTTAATAATAAATACTTTTCATAATTGGTAGTTTATTTTAGAAATTACAAAACAAAAATATCAAACCAACATTTGTAGATTTTTACTATCGCTTTAGAAAAATCAAAACCAAACAACTTTCTTTAAATTTGTTTCTACTTCTTAAAAACAACTGCAACTATTTTTTTTTTCTTCAAACCTAAAATTTTTAGACGCGTTTTGAATCGTTTTAAAATGAAAACCCAAAAATTATGTATTTACCTAAATTATTAAACGAAACTTTTGTTTATGAGACAAAAAAAAAACAAAAACCAAAAAGAAAAAAACTATAAGGACTTAATATACTCATAGTAATGAAAAAATCTCGTAGTCGCTAAGCTTTAGAGATTTTTTAATTCTATGTTCTTTACTTTCCATAACCTTTTTCATTCTTTATTCATTTAATTTTTCATTTTTCACTTTCAACAAGCACTATTTTTTACTTTTTAGTTTACTTTCTTGTTCTTCCCCGAAAAATTTTATTAAAACATAACAGCTAATATAAAATTTATGTTTATTTCCCACTATAAAACAATCAAGGACCTCACAACTCGATGCGCTCTAATACCTCTTCGCCGACCAGTTCTACCTCAGCACCACCGTCACCGCCCACAGCTATGACTTCGCCAAATTCATCATTGGGTTCGATGATGTGCAATAGTAATAATAATAATAATTCAAGTTTAAATAATGGAGCCGGTCCTTTTAACATACACGCATCGCCGCCAAGGCCAGCCAGTGGAGGTGCATCTGGCTTAACACCGTCTAATAATAATATTCCCCAAATGCCTTTACGCATGCCACCACCCACCAGTGGCGGCATTAACGAGCCCCAAGAGTGTCCCTACTGTCGAAGAACATTCTCCTGCTACTATTCTTTAAAACGACACTTTCAAGACAAACACGAACAGTCGGACACCTTGTATGTGTGTGAATTTTGTAATAGACGTTATCGCACCAAAAATTCATTGACCACCCACAAGAGCTTGCAGCATCGGGGTTCTAGTGGCATGCTCAAACGACTATTGAAGACTTCAATGAAAAATGTTTTAGTACCTCCACACCACCACCATCATCATCATCATCATGCCATGACACATCAAAGAACTGCATTATTTGATTTCAGCAGTGAACTGGGTCAACCTCCACCAGGCATCCAATAGGATTTATTATGGAATGCAATTTTTTAGAGAATTAAAATAAAAACAAATAAACAACAAGCAGAAAATAATACAGCTCAAACCAGAGTAAAACGGAAAATAATATAAATTTTGTACTTTCCATCTCTGGTACGCATTTGTTGTCCGTGCAATATTTGTAGATGATACAATACAAAATGCATTCATTGATTGATTTTGCTCCATATTTTGCTAAGGAAAAAGGAAAACCTCTTCAGTTTTGTATATATATATATATATATATCTATATTAAAATTAAGATTTGAAAAGGTTTTTTTCTTAAGGTATTTCTCTTTACATTTTAGTTTATTTTTCTCTATCTTAGTAGCTATTTATACACACTCGTATTTAATTAAATTATAATAATAATTTTCAAATACATTTCTTTAAATACAGTTTAAACATATTTAAATTAATATTTAATCATAAGTTCGTTTTTTAAGTTAAAAGCCTGCTCACACTTAACGAAAGTGATGATCAGGCTGTAAAAAGGGAAGAGAATGAAGGACTTTTTTTTGTAAAATTTGTGTTAATAAGAATGAGGAAAACTAAATTTTATTTAATTTTTGTACTAGCAGTTCAACATATCACAGCGTATACGCACATTTTTCTTTAAATATAAAAGTAAAATATTATTTCGCTTAAAAATTAAATTTTTTCAAAAATAAAAAGATTTCCTTTATTCTAATTTTATTCATTCAGTTATTCAAAATGAAAGTTATTGATTTTTCGTTTTATAATTCGTTAAAAAAAATAATGAAAACTGAAGCAAAATTGAATTTAAATTCTCTAAAAAATTTATATTCCAACATTTCTAAATGTAAACAAATTGTATAAAAAAAACAACAAATTCGAACTTAAGGGTTACGAAATTGAAAAAAAAAATAAATTTAACATTTATTGAAATTATTACTTAGTTTTAAGTTACGGCAACCAACAAGAAGCATAATTACATCAGGGAAATATTTACATTTTATGCAAAAAATCTACTTCTATAAAACCCTTATGAAATGAAAAATATCGCTAAAAGGAAATATTTTTTTTAAATAAAATAAAAAACAGTGATTTTCACCAGTGAAGTACAAATGTCATGAATTAAATAAATACACACACAACAAGCGTTAAAAAAGTGAAACTAAAAACATTTTTGAAAATTTACAATTTTTTAAATCAAGGCTTGAAAAATATTTATATAACTGTTAATAAAAAAAATACAAAAATCACTGATCTTAAACAAAGTAAATATTAAACATTTTATAGATTTTTTTTTTTCAAATAAATAATAAAAAATTATATTCAGGTATTAAATAAAGGAAAGCTCAAAATTTATTAAAACAAAATAAAGATAAAAGTACTTTTTAACTTTTAGCAAAACAAAATTTTTTTTGCACATATCTGTAAAATGTCTCAGGAATTTTTCAATTTATATTTATAAAAAAATATTATATACAACAACAAAAACCTACACATACATATTTATAAAAAGAATTAAACATAACAACCTCTATTAATATGAATAAGTTTATTTTATACGATAAATAATAGAAGAAAACTGAGGATATCGCCATCTCTATCGTAAAATTAACAATAAGAAACATATTTCATTAATTCGCTCTATATCATTAAAGCGAAAAAGGCCAGTGTGTTATAATTAGTAAAATTTATCGAATTTTACTTTGATCAAGTTGAAAAATGTAACTGGAACATTTTGTGCCATTTCGTTTATTTAAATAAGCACTATACACTACGTGGCATAAGAACCATAAAGTTGTGTCTTCAGAGTGAAAGCGGAACGAATGAGATATTAAGAATTTTGGCACTTTGGTTAAATGTGATTAAAGTTTTATAATTAAAATTAATTTTCCACATATTCGTATACATACATGCATATGTATTTCCTCAAAACACAGAAATGTGAGAAAATCTTTATGAATCATTTAGAAAAAAAAGAAGAAATTTACCTAATAAATGAAATTCCTTCACGTAGATACGTAATCGAGTCAAAATTCAAAAATATTGAATTGAAGATGTTATAAGAGTTACATTGGCTGAAGAAAGTTGCATAAAAATTAATTCATACTCGTACAATGCAAAATTTACCGAATTTGATGTTAGAAAATGAAGCTTTTGTACATATAAATTTTAAATTTACAAACATTATGTCACTTAGTGTATATGGACGTGTTACCTCATCTGCAAAAAGAAATAAAACAACAAGTGCACCTCATGTTTATGTAACTACAGGCGTTTTGTCATTCAAATTGGAAAATTGTTTAATTTTTTATGTAATTATTTTATAGTTTTAATATTAAGTTTAGTTTTTATCAATCTTAGTTTTTAATTCTACTTTATAATTTGAAATACCTCGTAGTTTTTAGTTATATAAGATGGTCTCTTTAATAAATTTTTTTTTTATTAGTTCTCTAGGTTTTTTTTTGTAATTTTATGATAAAAATTTCGAAAACCTTAAATTTTGAAACGAAAAATGCCTACAAACTGTGATCTTTATTTTCAAATATCCAATATTTTTTTACAAAAAATGTATTCTAAATTTATGTTTGGCTGTTATCTATTTTATATATTATTTTTTTATACATCTGTTTTTTAAACATTCTTTTGTCAAAATTTTACGTTTGGAAAAAAATAAAACAAAAATATGTTTGTTTGAAGAAAAAATTTTGGATTTGTTTTGTTGAGTAACAGAAAAAGAAAAAGCCTGCCATAGCCCAGAAATACCGTTAAACTTACCGTTAAATTTTGGATTTGTTTTGTTGAGTAACAGAAAAAGAAAAAGCCTGCCATAGCCCAGAAATACCGTTAAACTTCACTAAAACCAGTGCCAATTTTACAACTACATATTAATAGAAAACAATTATGAAACATAATAAAGGACCATGGTAACACCTCAGGTTGTTAATATTAACAAATATATATACATATATACATATACATATATTAAATTATAAATATAAAAACTAAAAAAAATCACCATAATTAAATGTTTTAATTCTATTATATCTTCTTTTTGAAATCGATACACATATTTAAATTTTCAAGAAACTTGAGTAAGTTAATAGTATATAAATAAAAGAAAAGTTTTAAAAGTAAAATAAAATAAAAATTTTAGGCGTATTCTTGTCCCTGTCATGAAAGCTGCAATCAAGAATTGTCTAAAGTTTGTAACCTTTTTTCAATAAAAGTAAAAGAACACTTTTCTTAATGACAATTTGTATAAAAGAAAATAAAGAAATCGTCTAATTAATGATTTATTTCAATTTATTTGTTTGAAAACATCTAAAAAATTCTAATAAGCATCTGTCTGTATTAGTGTTGTTATTGCAAATAAAAATTAAAAGAAAAAAAAACAAAAACAAAAACATGTTAAAACAAATCTCCAAATTTTCTTTAAATTTGAAATAAATAAAAAAATGCAACGCATATCAAAGAAGTTACGAAGAAAAAATAACCTCAATAAAAAAATTAAAAACACACATCTTTAGGTAATTAAAATTAAAATAATAGAACTCTTTAGTCAAAATTACAATTTTTTAAACTTAAACTTTTAGTCGTACTGCGTCTATTATTTTGACATTTTTTTAAACCAAAATCTGTGATTTAAAACAAAATTTAAATTTTTATTATTATAAATGATATATAGAAAATAAAAAATAATAAAAAATAAAATTTAATTATAAAAGCAACAAATCTTGAATGAGAAATTGGCAAAATAATTTTGAAATGTTATTAAATTTTAACTGTCCCACAACCTACAACAATCTCTAGGCCAAATAAATATTTGTTTTAACATTTGACAGCAACCTTGTTAGTAAGAAGTTTCAACAATGGAAATAAGTAATAGAAATAATTTTTACAAAACTTTCTTAACCGACACACTCACACATATACGTACACAATACAACAAACACATACTTAAAATCTCTGCTCCCTAAGTATGTATTGAAAATATTGAAGAATTCAACTTTAAACAAAAATCATATTGAAAAAAGTCCGAATTTATACAAATAAAAGAGTATATAAAAAATTCAAATAGTTTTAATGTTTTAAATAAGTTTATCAAGATATAAATAAAGAAAAAATACGATTGAATTAATTAATTATTCTAAAATGTAAATGTTATTTAAATTAAATCCACAACAAATAAAAACAATTTCAAAATTAAAACTGAAAACCGTATTCAAAATCGAACATGAATAAATGAAGTGCGACGTTGAAATAATTATAGAAAGATGGAATGTATTTAATCTCTTTTTAAGAGGAAATACCGGTAAGACGAGAGTAATTTTTAAATAATTATAAATCAATTGCATGTATACAGAAATAAAACAAACATTTTTAAAAATTAACCCTATTTTCTTTCAATTAATCTGATATGAAATTAATCTGATATAAGAATTTTTTTACGACTTAAAAGTAAGTACATTTTGGTAATTTTTAAAGTTTCATTTTGTTTAGTAATTAGGTTTTCAAATATGTTGTGCCTTTAGCCGTTCATATATCGACATTTCATTGGTCGCTAAACCAAATCATCAGTTATAATTTAAGCAGTTTAAAAACATTTAACCTCATGTAATTATGCCAATACCTTCAAACAGAATATGCATATTATCGTATACGAGTATTACAAAATATATAAGCAAATTAGGCTTAAAATGCTTGTATACAAACAGCACAACAAACAATATATATTAGATTTGCATCTATTTCATTTTTCTTCCAACATGTATGTACATATGTATGTGTATATGTAGAATTGTCACGGCAATTCATTGTTTCATAGGAATAGGTTAAGTACAAAGATTTGAAAAGTATTTAAGTATAAAGAGTTTCTTAAGAAAAGAGTTTGTCAGGAAAAAAATCAAATATACAGACTGGTAAAGAATAAAACAAATTATAAAAAATTCAATAGATCATATATTTACTGATATCAAACATATTAATTTATAAATTATTTAAGCTTTAGGTCTTTTCTAATAAAATTATTTATTACATCTCCATATTCTCTATCATATTTAGGAAAATATATTTGATATAAAGGAAATTTTTTTTTTTGACAACATTGTTTTTGGCTGCTCAGCTGTTTTCGTGTAACATGTTACTGTTAAACATGTTCAGTTTGGTGTATAATTTAATTATTAATCGACTTACAAACGATTAACGTTTGCTGATTATCGAATTTTATTATCAAAATGCATGATCGGTTAAGAAAGTGAATCGTCCACTATTTTATCGGAAAATTGTATTCAGCGACGAAGCTCGTTTCTGGTTGAATGAGTACGTGAACAAGCAAAATTGCCGTATTTGGTGTGAAGATAGTATACATTGAATTATATACTTAGATCGTTCTATAGACTCAAATAACGATTTCATAAATTTCTCCAAATTTTGTTATTTTTTTAATAAAATCCGGAAGCTTTTAAAAAATCACCCTTTATTTGCAAATTCTGTCCAAAATCCTTGGATAAATTTAAATTTATGTAGGTAGCAGAGACAAAAACCAATTTCTTTAAAGAAATGTTAATAATCTAATTCATATAAGACAACGCATGGAACAGGTGCTCCAGAGTGTAGGTGTTGGACGCATAATAAAAGGAAATGCAAAAAACGTTCAAAACAATACAAAAAATCAATAAAAAAAAATAGACATTTTCTCGGAGATATAAGTTGCCACTAAGGAAAAATTGTGAGTTGTAGATATATCCCACTATATAGAAATGGTGGCGGTATTTCGGAAATAATTTTGGAATTTCAAAATAATGAATTTGAAAAAAAATATATATTTTTGAAAAATTTCTTTAGAAGATCACTGTCAACGAGTATTGAATAAAAATGATGAGTTATAGGTATATCTCACTAAGGAGCACATTGGGTGGTATTTCTGAAATAATTTTGGAAAAATTAAAAAAAAAATCTTGAGAAGAATTATTATGTTAAGTCAAATATATTTTCCTAGAGACAGAATATATACAATAATAAATAATTTCATTAAAAGAGAAACAAACGTGAATTATTTCTGTGTCAAAAAGACGAATTAAGCTTAAAACGAATTAATAGTAGCATTGTAATTTTAAAAGTACCCCTCAGCACAATTTCCCTTATTTCGCCTAATTTTGCAGTAAGTTACAATGTAATAAATTTCTCCTTGTCTGTTCTGATGCACAAATTCATTTGGAACAATTACTCATAAAATTACATAAAATTAGTGAAATGTAGGTTAGGTTCAACAGGAAGCTTTCGGTCACTTGGGTCCATAATATGCTCCCTTTGTGATACCCGAAATAGGTAGAGAATAGAAAACCAGATTAAAGAAGACAGAAAGCAGAAAACAGCCATAGTCTAAGGCAGGGATCGAACCTGCGACCCTCTGACTATTAGTATACTAGTATACTACGAGGGTACCCTCGTGTAAAATTTAGAATAATTTATTACTAATATAAGATAATGCAGAAAGTTTATAAGCACGTTTTCCTTATTACGGGTTTATAATTGAAATTAGTTTAAAGGTAAAAAATTAATAAATATCAAAAATAATAAGAAAAATTTTATTTATAATTGTTCTTAAAAAGTATATATACAAATACATTTGAGTAAAAATTAGTAATTTACATACCTTGCTCATTAACAGCAACATTTCCCAAAAAAATATTAATTTCTTGATAATTTTTCTGCATTTTTAATTTTGTAATACATTATATAACACAGGTAACACTTATTATGAGGCATGGAGTTTCTTAGTCAATTTTGATACCCATATTAATAAAGTGAGTTAAAATTAAAGTTTCAAGAAATTTTTTTACTTTTTGTATTAAAAAAAATTATATCCAATACAGATGCAAAAATTTTCTCCCTTTTCAACAGAGATTTACATAAGTATATATGTAAGCGTTGTCAATTGATGCATCATTGCAGGTTTTTTTATAGAAATTTTAAATTTGGTTTTAAAAACTCACTTTGCGCTGGATTTTCTAAAACTGCGAATCATAAGTTTGTTACTATTTATTACTATATTAGTTCATGAATCGTAAAACCCTTGGAATCATGATGTAAAAGTGGTTTTACTAAAATCGATCGATTGATGCAGGAAATCGCACAATCCGAATTCCAATGAAACGATGCACTGGCTTTTTATAAAAGCCAGATGTATGTAGTGGAATAATCTTCACATATTAAGGCCTAACATAGTTTATGTCAACAAAAACTTTTTTACATATCACCCTAACGTTACGGGTGTAGTTCCTAACAGGCTGTTGATCGACATCTAACTAAAAAACTGAAATTTAAGTTTACAATACATAGTAAATTTTATGGACCACGTTCTGGCAATAATTGAAATTGACAGAGATGAAGTTTTCCACACACCCGAAATTGCAGTTCACTATTGAGAAGAAGAAATATTGCAAATTTCCGTATATAAATATGTATAATGTTAGAAGTTCTAACTTGGAACGTGATATATGAAGGATATAGAATCAGAAAGATCAGTTATTTAAAAGCATAAAAACTAAAATGAACGTGCCAGAATATAAAATTTTTGAACTTTGTATGAATATTTTAGTTTTTCACCATGTGAAGATGATTTAATTTGTTGCATGCAACTTCTTTGATTCGCTGAAACGGGATAACAAAACTAATGGGATATGAAATTTCATACGATTTCTTGCAGTATTTTTTTATCCCAACTGTTTAACTCTAACTTATATTGGCAAATATATAAAGATTTATACAACAAATTCGTGGAAAATATTTAGTGTAAATAAAGTCTTAGAAATAATTAGAAAAAAATTAGACAGATATTTCTCAAGCTGTTAGGGTTACTTGGAGCAATCCACATTGTTGCACACATAATGGCACATCTCGAGAACCAGAGTCAACTCGAAATAAGAACCTTATTAATATATGTATATAACTGTATGTATCCAAATTGGTTAAGAAGCTCCTGGCCATACAAAAAATGATAAACCTGTGAAATTTTTATTTGTTTATTCAAATTCTCCATAAATATTTTGTATTTTTAAATTTCACTTGCATTTTTAAATTTGTATTTTTAAATTTAATTAATATTATAATTTTTAACACTTTGTGTACATTCACTTGTTTGTTGCACACTATTATATGTACATATTCTTTACCGAATTCAAATCCGATTGTCATAAATACATTAATCCCAGCAATCGCACATATAATTGTATATGTACTTAAGTATATATGAGTATTTATGTATGCATATCTATGTATATACTCGCATGTATGTATTGTATTTATGTACAATTAAACAAATTTTAAAATCCCAAAAATATTTGATACGAAGCATTTAGAAATTAACTGAATTCATTGAAAAATTATAGTTGCCCTTAATATTAACAAATTGATTTTAAATTAGTTTTAAGGTCCAACTAAAAACGTTCTAAAACTGATTTACTCAATAATACGAGTATGTATGGAGGGATGTGTTAAGAACTGCACGATTGCAATTTTGTACAATTAAGTCCCATGGTATAGAATTACAAGCTACAAGATTAAATCAATTTCATTTCAAGTTTTTTTTTTTAATTTTAAATGTTTCCTAAATATTTTCTAGATGATTTAATTTGAAACCCGTTAAATTTTTACCAATTTTTAGCAGCACGCAAAAAATTCAAGATGCGTGAACTTTCCAAATTAACTACGCCTTTAAAATGTAAGAATACAAACCCTCCTTAGTACAGAAACGAAACTGTTTAAGTTTAAGTAGAATATTTAAACCACGTCATGATCCTGGGTGACAAATTTTGAAATAGCTGATACTATTAGAAATTTTATACGAGGAGCTATTAAAAACAAAGGTTAAGACATTAGAAAAAGGTAAAGTAACTTCTGAAAAGCGTAGAAAAAAATTTAAAGCTACGAAGAAAAAATATTCAATATATTTAATAGTAAGTATTATATTTTGCAACCGAAATAAAAAATTAAAGACAGTGTATTGTGTGGCAAGTTTAACATAATTTCAGATTTTTACCTTTTCATTGGAATCGATGCTTTAAAACCACTAAAATTAAATTTCGATGTATTAGAAATGGCATTACAAACTTAGAACAAAATCAATTTCAGAGTGATCAAACTCAATGCCAAGGCAGTTATTAAAAACACTTCTCTTGTAAAATTGTATGTTACTTAAGCTTTTTCGGCGGTCAAGGTACGATATGTACATACATATGTACTTCTAGAGCCACTAAAATCAAAATAAAATATCGGAAGGATGTCAAAAGCTTCAAAACAAACTTCATCCGTTCTTCCTCGTAGTGCGTTATATAATCTTATATTTTAAGTGAATAAGAAATTTAAACGTTACATCATTTCTTATTAAATTATAATCGTTTTGTGTTTTTGCTTCAGTTTTCAATGTGTTGTTTGATTATGATAATTAGTTTTTCTTAATACTTGTTTAAGGTAACAAGAAGACTAGTATATCCAAAAGCTTAATAAATTCTCAAATCTATTTCCGCTTCCTCTATAGAAAATAATGGAATTATAATAAAGGTTCCATTCTGATGACAAATGTCCGTCAGCCAATTTAGGCGACAATAAAAAATAGGAAGATGTTTTTGAAATGTAAATCTAATTAAATGGACAAGGCAATCATTTCTAAAAAAGGAGACTTTAAAAATCGAAGACATTTATAGATCTTTGGATTTTCTAAATCAATTTGATTCCATGGTTTTATTTTTGTGATGTACATACATACATACATGCATACTTTCATACTTTAATACATATAGTACATGTGTATACATGAATTAAAAATGTTTTTGATAAATATTTTTTAGATGCATTTGCATCTGAAAACATTATTCTATATATTGAACATACAAAAGTTATTTAATTTCGTAGTGGTACATCTAAATGAAATACTATTATTCATACATTTCTAACCGCCATCTTGTCTCTTTTAAATACACTTTTGCACAAAAAGTAAGTCGCAGCACTTTTATTTTCACACACTTTTCTACATAAATTGCAAGAATCGTTATCAAACTATATATTCACTGAGAAAAAGGCACTTTGAAGAATATTTGTATGCATTTTGTTTAATTACAGATGCATTTCTTTCTCACATAAATGTTATTTAATTTTACACTAAAACACTCCACGAACTCTGTTTTTAATAGACGATCACAAAAACTAAACGAATATTGAGTTGCGGTTACTAATTACACTAACACAGTGCTGCCATCGCAGTCATTCGGTTACCTGATTTCGTTGTCTTACAAAGTGGACTAAAAAGCTCTTCTTGGTGACTATCAAGTAAAAGTGAGTTACTAATGCAAGAAACATGTAATCCATACAAAATTGTCATATTTTTACTAATATTGAAGCAATTAGAAAGAAGTTTTTGCATTAATTCTGTTTTGTAACGGTCACTTTCCCGTTTTCGGGGTAACGACTAGTTTCCTCTTTGAGAAACAGAGTTGTTAGTTTGTTGTTCTTAATCAGCTGATGCGACTAAAATTTTAATATGGCTGCAAAAGTAGCTGCTGGCCAATAATTTTTAAACATTTGTAGCACAAAGAGATAGTGTATTCTTATTAATATAACTGCAGCTAATATTTTATTCCATATCTGGCGGGGAAATAACGGCAAAACAAAGGCTTTAACAAATGGTGTCCTGTCATAAACTACGTTGAACAAATCCATGATAAATTTCTTATCGGATTATTCGTAAATCCTGTATATACATAACAAAAGTGCGCCATGGCGCTGCAATCATTAAGACAATTTTATTTAGAAATACCACCAGTAACACGTTTTTACACAACGGCTTGTGTTATCACAACGTTGGCAGTGGTAAGTGTCATATTAATTGTTTGCTATTATGGACACGTCATCCACATACATAATTTTAATATGATTATTATGTTTATTGTTGAATTAATTTCTTGCAGCATTTGGACTTGGTATCACCTTTGCAATTGTATTTCAACCCAATCCTAATTATACGCAAGTTGCAATTATGGCGCTTGGCCACTACTTTCCTATTCTTTGGCTCAGTGGGTATTAGTTTCTTCTTCAACATGGTGTTTACGTATCGTTATTGTCGCATGTTAGAAGAGGGTTCGTTTCGTGGTCGAAGTTCAGACTTTGTTATGATGTTCCTTTTTGGTGGAGCCCTTATGACTTTCTTTGGTTTGTTTGTTAACTTATTATTCTTGGGCCAGGCTTTTACACTCATGTTGGTATATGTGTGGTCGAGAAGAAATCCATTTGTTCGCATGAATTTCTTCGGCGTTATGAATTTCCAGGTAAATACTTCCTTTAGGTGAAATTTCAATTTTAATTGTGAATGTAATATATCCATTCTGCAGGCACCTTACTTACCTTGGGTACTTTTGTGTTGTTCAATGATTTTGGGAAATACTATTTGGGTAGATATTATTGGCATGGGCGTTGGACACATATATTACTTCCTAGAAGATGTATTTCCATTCCAAAGAAACGGTCATAAACTTCTTAAAACACCAAACTTTTTGTAAGTATATGTACCCTGTACTAAAAAAAATGTGCAATTTATAGAAATAAATGTCGCTCGGCACAATTATTTTATCTAAATATATCTGCAATACATAATAATTAATTGTTTAATAATTATATGAGAAATTAATATGAAAAAGGCAATTCATTAGGGAGTCAAAATTGAAAACTCGTGGGTCTTATTTTTAAAAGGAGATGAAAACATTATTGCTGATATAATTTTTTTATAGTTTAATTAATTCTAGTTTTACGGACTAATTATTTGCAGTTTAGTTCCACAGATTCATAAAGTATTAAATAGTATTGAAATACACTCCGTTAGATGCTTAAAGTGGATGAATTCATTAGTGCAACGCCAGCTAATGCATTTTTAAAATTTGACATATTCCACAATTAAAAGTGATTAATCAAGACCAATCGATATATTTGAGACATAGTTAAATTATTCGATTTCAAAACGATTTAAATAACAAGGCTGATTGTCTATTAAAGTAGTATTTTCTTCATGTACACTTCAAAGCACATTAAAATTATATCGTTTCTTATTAAAAAACGTATCATCAACAAAAATATTTGATCTCATTGCTCTGGAACTGAAGATTGCTTCACTCTTCTTCTTCTATATATATATATATATATATATATATATATATATATATATATATATATATATATATATATATATATATATATATACAGTGGAACTTCCATAACTCGAACTTCTCTAACTCGAATTTTCTCTAAGTCGAACTAATTTGGTTGGCAGTAGCGTTAGAAGAACAAAATACATACAATTTTGCTTCCGTAACTCGAACTTCCATAAGTCGAAGTTCTTCGTAACTCGAACAAAAAACATACACATGAATTCTATAACTCGAAGAATTTTGCTTGTTTAAATGGTTTTTTGTTTATGTTTTAGTTATGTTTTGTTTGTTTCTTTTGTTGCTTGAGCTAGTTTGTATATTTTACATGCTATTTTTCTGAATTTTTTTCGGGGGATTACAAATTTGTTTGCGTGAGTAAGTATCAGTTCTATGCATAATTCGAGCTAGATGATAAATGTTGAAATCGATTTTTTATTATTATGCCAACAACTGATGAGCACTACAAAGCTTTAACTACATTGAGTTATTTTTTACTGAAAATAATAAAAAAAAGTAAAATGTCAGTAACTTATTTCAGAATATTTTACTTAACTGTAATTTTGTAATTACATATGTACATACATATATATGTATATGAGTACATATGCTTGTTCTTTTAATATCTGAACTATGTACATATGTAGTTTTCCATTAGAGGCTATTTTAAATAAAAATACATGATACAAAAACCTTTTATTCTATTTTGACAAAAAATTCTGTAACTCGAAGTCTCCGTAAGTCGAAGTTTTTTTTGGGATAATGGTGATTCGAGTTATGGAAGTTCGACTGTATATATATATATATATATATATATATATATATATATATATATATATACATATATGTATATATACATATACATATATGTATATATACATATATACATATATATATATATATATATATACAGTGTTGGAAAAAATAATAAGAACGATTGCGTTTTTATGATCTTTTTATTCTTCTTTTCAGAAATAAAAAAAAATTATGTTTAAAATTTAAACTTCTTTACAATTGTGTAATAAAGCTTGGAAGTAAAACCTTTTTCTTATAGTCTGAAAAGAAAAACTCTTATTTTAAAAGATGCAGCCTGGAAAAAATAATAAGAACGCCGTAATTCCTCAAAATTAAAATTATTTTACTAAACTTTTACCTTTTAGATCTTAATATTATATTAATACCTAGTCGAACCTCCATTCATCTTTAACACTTCATCACATCTACGTTGCATACTACCCACTAAACTTGTACATATTTCTGGAGATATGGAGTACCACTCTCCTTTGATTTTTGCCCACATATCATGTCTATTTTTTGATTTATAACAACCGATTTTCTTTTTTAGAACTTTTCAAAGGTGTTTAATCGGGTTTAAATCAGAAGAGTGCGAGAACTAATCCATTACGGGAATGTTCTTCTGCTGAAACCAATAATTAACTAATTTTGAAGAGTGTTTTGGGTTATTATCATGCGTAAATTCCCATTTCAGTGGCATTTCCTCCTTAGCAAATAGAAGCACTTCATTTTCTAAAATATTTACGTAGTCCACAGCGCACATTTTCTTATCTATTTAATAAATTGGTCCCACCCCAGATGATGAAAATCACCACCATATCATGAAACTACCTCCACCAAGCTTTACAGTCTTTTTAGTATATTTGGGATCATACTCCTTGTCTTTTGGTCTGCGAACAAATGTCTTGCCATCCAATCCAAACAAATTTATTTAATTTTCATCTGACCAAAGCATTTTTCCCCAATTTTTTCGATGTAGATGTTGCTTTGCAAAACATAACCTTCTGGTTATGTTTTTCTTGCTCAACAGTGGCACTTTTCTGGCACTACGGGCTTTCAATCCTGTTTCTTGGAGCCTATTTCTTATAGTCCGCCTCGTGACTGATGCACAAAGATTATTTTTTAACTCGTCGGATGATAAAGAAGGGTCGATCTTACTTTTACGAACTACCATTTGGTCAAAACAAGCTGATGTTTTTCGCTTTCTGCCTCTTGCCACCAGTTGTATTTTTTTGTGGATTGCTTGAAAAGTATTTGTTTTAGAGCATTGAACTAATTTTGCTATTTTACCCATAGGTTTGCCCTCTTTCCTTAATTTTAGAATAATTTATCTTTCAGTTTGTGTGAAGTGCTTACCAATACCCACTTTTAATGCTTTATTCAGCAAAGATGATTGGAAAATTGTTAAATAATAATGGAGTATTAACGATTACACTTTCAGACTTTGATATTACTTTTTTGTTAGACAATTCAAATAGGATTCCACTCTTATTATTTTACATTAATTGTCGTTCTTATTATTTTTTCCAACTAAAAGTGTAACCTCTTACAAAATTTTTGCAATAAGAATTTTATTTTTAAAAATAATAAGAAAAAAATTCTTAAGAAATCATTAAACGTTATATTTTAAGTTATTTAACAATATTTGCTTAATTATTAATAACCTTATAGAAAAATATGTCAGATAATTGCTATACAAGCAATCGTTCTTATTATTTTTTCCAACACTGTATATATATATATACATATATATATATATATATATATATATATATATATATATATATATATATTTGCATAATTAATCATTTTTGAAGCATACTGCATATAGAATAGCGTACCATAGACAACATGATTTAATTAGAATTTAGTTTGAATACTTTACGCGTAAAACCATAGCAATTATAACAGAAGATAATTTTCAAAATCATCCGATTTAAAGAAATTTAGAAATTAATAAAAAAAACAATGTATTTATTTATTAGTTTTTGAAAAAAATTCTCAGACAGTCTAGTTAATAATTTAATATTGTCTCTCACTTGGTAATAAAACATTTATCTTAACGTTATAAAGTTTGTAAATTCGAATTTAATTTTAAACTCGAAAGAAAAGTCAAATATCCAATGGAAGTACTCGTATAAATAAATTAATGATAAAATAAAATTTAACATTTACAAAAATCTGTGCGTAACAGAATGTTTATCGATGGAAATTATGAAAAAAAAATTAGAATAGATGGATTATCATTATTGAAAGGATTTGTTTTTAAATAATTGTTGAATTTTGTTTATTTGACAGAAAAGTACTTTTCAATGAACACATTGATCGTAATTATCAACCACTTCCCGAGGACCGTCCTGGTGGCTTTAATTGGGGTGGGGAAGTTGACCAACCACCGGCTGAAAGTGAACAAGCTGTACCTGAAGCAGCAACAGAAGGTGCACAAAATCTTGAAGAAAATAATGACCAAAGAGCGGCAAGACCAGCACAAAATGAAATTTAAAGTGTGACATTTTTTTAACATAAAACACAAATTACCCGCCGTGTTTTGCCGTGTACATAATGAGAAGCAAAATCTTTGAAGACGAGAGAACTAATGTAACCACTCCTATAATAATTTCCTATAAAGTAACATATATTTTTAATTTTCGTTTAATATCTTTAAAGAAAAATTGTTTACATTAGATTTAATCAGATTTTGGGTTATGTTTTGTAATTTATTTTTCCATTCATGATGAAAGCAATGTCACATGTGTGTATAATCTGTATGATGTACCAGAATTTTTTAATAAAACACAATTATTTTTAATAAGTTTTGGGTTTACATTGTAATAATGTATTTTCATTTATTTCGATA
This sequence comes from Germaria angustata, assembly GCA_963681545.1. Lineage (NCBI taxonomy): Eukaryota > Metazoa > Arthropoda > Insecta > Diptera > Tachinidae > Germaria > Germaria angustata. The sequence goes on from OY813001.1 coordinate 38,373,621, forward strand.
TATTTCTAAATAATTAAACAATATATTAATTTTAATTTAGTTCTATTTCCAGTAAAATAAATCAATGTTTTTATTTCAAACAAAATTTCAGTACTTTGTTATTTAATAATAAAGACTGGCTTAAATAGATTTACTCTTTTCTTTGAAGCAGTCAAATATATGAATGTATATTTAGAGATTTTTGTTCGTTCTGTATGCTTTGGTTTATGTATGAAGAATAGTGCAATTAACTGATCAACAATAAATTAAGGATTTAAATTACAAAAACAAAAACTTTTTTTGCGTAATTGATGACTTCAGTATTCTTTACACTGAAATTTTTAGTTTAAAGTAAATTTTTTATGATTTTATAAATATCTGTATTATATGGGAATTCATAATGTTTTATCTAAATTTTCATAAACACCCTAAATATCTACTACATTACTGTAATGCATTTATTTATTTTTAAATTATCATATTTTATCTATTACACCCACGAGCCGACATATTTTGTTGAATATATTCATGGTTTTAAATGAAATATTAAAACAAGAAATATTTTGGAGCATAATACTTCGTTTATAGTTATTTGAAATTGTAGCTGGTAAAGATTTAAATAATTCGTTTTGAAAATTCCTTTCAAATTTAAGTCCAAGATCTTATTTTTAATCTAGCAAACTATATTTCATAATTCTAGATTTCACATTCCTTTTTAACTTCTTAAGTTAAAAAAATTGTTTTATTGGTATTATTATATAAAATAAGAAAAATAGTTTACTATTAAAAGTATAATTTTTTCATTTTCATTGGTAGAAAAAAGCTTTTTAAGCTGCTATTACATAAATGTAAAAAATATAGAATATAGAAAATCAATATCTACAAATTTCATTGCGTGTGTGTATGCCTTTATATGTATAATTACGAGTTTTTTCCCCACTGATGTTACTAAGATGGACTTCATACAACAAAAATAATATGCTTCTATATACTAAGGTTCGAATTTTTTTTAAATGTCACAATCCGAGCCGAGCGAATATTTTTTAATACCGAAGCTGGGGGTATTTTTTCGCCAGCTCGAAGGTTTTGCATAAGAAATTCCTTATATTAAAATCACACATCAGTTTTTGTTCAGTTTATTGTTTTTTCCACTTTCGCATGACAAGACATACAAGACAATATCTACGTAGCAATTTGTCCGAGAAGAAAACTACATGTAACACGCATAGTATTTCGACTTACGCTTGATAAATTTTCAATTTAATTGCCATCATCTGCTATAATAAATCTTAGTTGCCCTACAATGTGGATGTCTTTTACATAAATAAAATGTTAAACGATATTTGTAAACAAAATAAAATAAACAATAAAAAACATAAGTTTTCATTAAAATCATAATGTACATTTTATTAACAATTTTGTATTATGTTTAAAAAATATCTCGAAAAAAAAACAATAAAAAGAAATTTGCCAATTCAAAAAATTTGTACTCAGTCGAAAAGTTCTATTTAAAAAATAAAAACAAAATATGAAATGATAAAAATTTTAGATTTTTGCACTTGCGTTATTTTTTTGATCGCTTAAAATTTTACTTAAATTTATTTCCCCTATTAATCAAGTCATTGTCGTTTGTCACATCGACAGCACCAAATTGAAAATATCAAGACCTTGTTAGTGACTACGGATATCACATTTTTGTGCGGTCGACATGACGTCAACAATAACTTATATAATAGAGGAATTATTCGCATGTTATTCAATAATTTTAAAGCTGGTCATTTGTTTTAAAGAAATCGTTAATCGTTTGATTAAGCTTAATTAGTTTTAATTATTGGGATTCTTAAATTGTCTCTTTGTACAAGGGTATCATATTTATTATTAATTTTTCATTTATTTCCTTGATCTTAAATTATTTATTTTGCGATTATTTTTTATTGTTACATACATATTTTTTTGGCAAGTTCTCATATGTTACGCCAAAATTAAAACAACTTAAGGTACAGAAGAATTAGTGTTAATTAAACTTATCCAACTTAAACCTGAGGAACTTGTTTAGCACATACACACAGATAGAGAAATATGTAAATGAAACAAACGAAATGAAGATGTAAAACAAGAAATACATAAAGATGGCATAATTACAAAATAATTGAGATGCACATGAAATGGGAAGAATAAGTAAAATAAACGATCAAGTGTAGAGGTATTAATTTATTACGATTTATACCTAATGACTATTGAGATAAGGGCAAACAGATTTATTTAACTAAAAATCTTAAACTAATAAGTCGATCAAGAAGAAATAGCACAAGTATACGGTACAGACAATTATTAAACGAACATAACGATTGAAGTTAAATAAGGTTTTTAAACAAACACCCAATTAAACGCGAACAAAATTTTAGTTGCAATGAATAATTACCTTGTTTTTGTTTAAACACAATTTAATATTTAAGATTAACTTAAAAATTATTAATTACAAATAATTATCACTACAATAAACGATAGAATTACATAGCTACAGTTGCGAGTAGCACGGTTATATCATCAGGTTTACCTCCTGCACAAAAACAAAAGAAAAGGCATAAAAAACAGAAATGGCATTAATTTATATACCAGACTTACCCGTCGCATTAATGTTATTGCGTCTAGCATTAATAGCAAACGGTGACATAAATTCACTATCAAATGACAATGAACGCGCCATCAGCGCCAGCGAGTTGGCAGTCATCTGTAATTTGACAGGATCCGTGACACCCTCGATCTATAAACAAAAAACGTGTTTTTATATTACTGCTACATTCAGATTTGTTTTTTTTTTCCTTTTTTTTTGTGAGGTTATTTTGATATATTCTATGGATAATGAATTCCCAATTAACTAGCATAGCCAAGAAACGAAATACGGAAGAAGCTGTATTTAAACAATATTCAAAAACAATAATCAGTAAATATCTATTAATTTATTTTTCATTGCATTTGAAATTGTATCTGGTTTTATTCAGGCTCTAGGTCAAGCTAATCAATTTAAATAAAACGACAATGTTTTATTAAAAATATGAAAGTGTAAAAAAAGTTTGTTTAAAACAGCAATCTTGCACAAAAAAAAATTAATTAAAAAGAGGTTATTTCCGTGTCGTAATAAGAGATTTTTGTTAGCGTGGCATGGCTAGTAATAACAACTTTGAGTCCAATACATTTTCTCAATAAATATTACCTCCTTTAAAACATCCAACAGTAGTTTCTCGGGAACATTATCGAATACACCATCTGTGGCTACTAAAATTACATCGCCCTCTTTGACGGGAAAACTTAACGTATCCGCTGAGTCGGGACTATCACTTAAGACATTGTGATCGTGACCAGGTGGAGGAAGCGACAACTGGAAGGGAGTATTGAAATAATGTTGTTGTTCTTCAGATTTGTGAACAATTTCGCCTTTGCGTACGACCATAAAACCACTATCACCAATATTTGCTGTATAAACCGTAGAGTTCTCACGATTTAATACTAATACACACGCAGTGCTGCTACCTGTGAAAAAGAAAAATAAAACAAAAAGAAAAACGAAAAAGAAATTATATTCGTTTATGTTTATTTAGACGAAATCTAAAAATATTCCAAAATATACTTTCAAAATAATGGCATTTCTAAATAAAAAAAGAAAAACAAGCAACTAATGCCAAAATAAAAATGAGAACTTGGACATACGCCAAAATGAAAATCTTTCGTCTCTTTTTGAGGAAATAGTAAAAATAAAACAGTATTCTAAAGTATTCTAAATAAACAGTATTCTCTGCATTTAGTAAACAACTGTTTGTTTGTCAACTAATTTTTTTGGCATTTACATCGAAATCAAATGGATAGAAGGCAAAAAGTACGATTAGCAGCTATGCTGTTGGTGAAAAATCACTATATATTTGAAAGAAAGTTGAAATTACTTTTGCTGAAACTGCTCCATAATGTAAGAATTGTACATGCACTAGCAACCATAAATCTGAACGTGTTGCTACAACTTGGGATAGCAAGAGGACAGTCTGAAATAAGAGAAAGGCAATTGTGGAAATTTGTAGGTTTAATATTTTCCAAAAGTTTGTGAAAAAGTTCAAAATATGGAGAGGATGAATACCAACATGAGGCTTTGTATTCCACTCGATAAGAGAGTGGCAATAGCATTGCCATATTGAAAAAGCTAAATTCAGTATAAATTCAGTCTGATTTCGTGCATTTATATCAAACCTAATACACATTGCGATGGGGATAATTCACAAGTTAATTTGAATTAAGACTGCTAATGCAAATTAACGCTGTCGTCTGTCTACGCTATAATATTGCAATACTTAATGTTGCAAGAAAAATAAAATAGACTCACGTTGAGTATATTTGTTTGTTCTGTTGTTTGTATAACAGCATTCTAAGCATACTATGATTATGTATTTTGTAAGGACTATACACAATACTGAATTCTCATATTGTATTTGATTTGTTTGGCATAAACATGCGAAATTGAATGTTTTCAAACTGCTTAAAGTTCACTAACAATTTAGTTTAGCGACCAACGAAATAACGATATATGAACAGCTAAAGCCACAACAAACAAAACGTGTTACATAAATTTACAAAATTTACATAATACATATGTGAACATAGCGGCATAATGTCATATATATCGAGTATATATAAATATAAAACCGATTTCAATATTTGTTTTTGTATTTAGTGGCTTTTAACGGCATTTAGTGCTGAATGTGTGTCTTATTAAAATCGGTTAAGTATAGTGAGATTTGCAAGTTTTTGAAGCAAATTCAAACAAAGTTAGAGAAATATACAAGAGTACCAAAGAAACGAGAAGAAATAGCGAAAATTATCATATCTGAAAATTGCTTAAATTGTAAACTTTTAGAATTTCTACCCAAAACAATTTGTTCATATATATATCAGGAGTGTGTTAACTCCTGTTTCCGTTAATTATCAATTGATAAAATGATCCAAAAAAGTTCTGACAATCTAAAAATCAGACAGACAATGTTATATTAGAAATAACATAAATCTGGAATTTCCTGCTACGTAGGTTAAAATATTTCTCATCAAGTAATGCGGTTAGACAATATATATTGTTACGACTGGTAACATAGTTTTATCAGTTTTAATATTTGAATATCGATTTCTGCATATGTATATACTAAGTAATAAAAACCTTGTTTAGTTTGTACTGACATTTCTTAAATCACAATACATGAAATAAAACATTTTATTTATTTATTTGACCCTTTCTAAGCGAAATGTTAAAAAATAATTAGAAACAGTCTGCTGAATTTTAACGTTGTACTATACACTATAATTAAGCTAATTTTCTAAGGTTTGCTAACGTTTGTAAGACCTTTATACATATGTATATGTATATTTTGCCATTATAATACCATTTCATTTTAATGTATTTGCAAATTTAGACATTACTGAGAGACACTGTGCTTATACATATGTGAATGAATGTTGGTTTTATAAACAACAAAACAGACATTTATCTTAACTAACTGGACCATAATTTCCATCTATTGTATAACAATTTAATAAACATTGATAATTAATTTGATGGCATTTAATATTTAATTAGAATATTGTGTTCTTATTACTTTCATATTATGTCCTATATTAGACACTACAAGCTAAACTATTTTTATAAAAATGTTTTACAAAATGCTACACTTATTCTTTTAGTTTTAAAATCATTATCACTATCGTCAATCTCAATGGGAAAACAACGATTACCTTTTTGTTATCATTTAAACCTGACCAAAGTTTTAATCCCATATAATGCATTTTAATACTTAACTAACAATACATTTTTAAAAATATATTTCTAACACATACATATGACAGTGATAATGATAACTTTCAAATAAAAAATTGAAATTTTTTTGTTATATCAATTATAGCACAGTCTCGATTAACACAACCGAGAGCCAATCTTTCTCGTTACAGTTATTGAAAATGCTAAATTTGGTAATATCTTATTTCAAAACTGAAGTCCAATAATATGTAGCAATAGATTGAAGTTGAAGTTACGAAGACAAATTAATAAAAAGGTTGCAGTTAAAGATTGCAAAAATGGTAGTTGTGGAAATATAATATATAAATGTTATTTAATAATCGTTTAGGTTTAGGTCTTTTTATATTTATAATCAATGAATGCAGTTTATTTGATATTTACCAAGTATAGGTTTCTTTTGTTCCAACAATTCACAATAACTATATGCTAAAAGATTTACAGGTCGTTGTGGATTAAAATTAACACAGTGGACTAGTCGCTCACAAGTTTTCATTAAAAATGACGAAAACTCTCCAGGATCAATGCCATAACTACGCCATCCACCTACGCCATCAGCAACGCCTGCAATAAAAAATATATAGTTATAGTTTTTTTTAATACATTTGTACTTATGTATATTAAAATAATATCCAATTACTATTAGCTTTTACTCAGGCTTATTTACTGTACTAAATGGCCTAACTACAACAACAACAAGAACATGAAAAATGAACAGAAATGAAACTCAATATACCGAAATACGATCACTTCGTAGAATTAGTACGCCGCTTTGAATTTTATTTTACATAAATATGAATTAAATATTTTTTATATGTGAAAAAAAACAAAAAAAAACATACACTACCTATTCCATTTGTGTCACTTAAAATAACTGTAACAATGCTCCTGAATTCTTACTACTATTTTTTATAATCATATTATTATTATTTAAAATAGGATCCTTTCCCTCAGCAGATTTTTTTAAAGAAAATGGTTGAGTGTCATTAAACTTAGTATATTAATAAAGTACATATTGTATGACATTTAACATATTTTATTCAAATTAATTATAGGACTCCTATATTACGTGCACTTTGCTAACAATTGAAACTTTCAGAATGGAAATGTTTCTAAAATAAAAACTAAATACAGTTAAGTGCATTATTTTGTTATTCTTTAAATTTTAACTTTTGAAATGTTTGACCTAGTGTCTGTTGTCTATATACAAAGTACATATAAATAAAAATTTAATAAAAGCACATTTCAATTATCAATTGGTTTTTTTTCCTTTAATTTATTAATTTGCTAAATGACATAAAAAATTAACTTTTATCGTTTCAAAATTTTTTTATTTATTATTAAAAGTCTTTTTATCATAATTGTTTTGTTATTTAACTTTATCTAATAATTTAATAAAACAATACTTTAGAGAAAAAAGTCAAGGTGACAAAAAAAGTAAAACCATATACACATATTAATTTTATTGATGATATCAATCAAGATCTAAAAAGAACTTTTACGTTTCATTAACAAAATGCACAAAAATTATGATTGATAAGAAATTAATTTTCGCAAATAACTTACGTTCTAAACCAAAATGCACAGGATAATTCTAGCAAAGCAATTATCCTTTTGACTTTTAAGCTATGAACTTATGTAAGCTATGTATGTACTTATGTAAGTATGTATAAACCATAATAACTCGCTTAAAATCTCGCTGGAGCTGAAATTTTCTAAAAGACTTTCGAAGGATGTATGTTTTAATTTATTTTTTTAGCTGTATGCAAACTATATGCAAAAATTTCCGCCCTGAAATAATAATTACAAACAACCTCAAAAATGTTAGTCCCACTTTACCGTGTAATGAAAGTTTTTCATTTTTTCGGTCTTCCCGTAACCTTTATAAAGGACCTGATTTTTTTTCGATTTACTTATTTGTCAACGATCAATACAAACGGAACACAATTGGTAATCTAATATTGGATAGTTTCAATATATGATTTCCACGAATTCAAAATTTGCTAAAACTGACCTCATATTTTATTTCTATAAAACAAGTTCGCAAATATTCAAATACCGGAGAAAGGCAAAGCATACATTTTTGTTGTCGATGTATCGTCCCATCGCATATCCGTCATATAATCAATTTTAAAATAGACGTTTTTTATTTTTATTTGATTTTCGATGTCTCATATTGCAGTATGTAACTCAGTGCAATTACAAACAAAAATACATTTTAATATACAATGGCTGAAGATACTTAAATTATATGTAGGTAAATAATTATCAAATATTATGTACAAACATATAAAACAAGGTTTAGAAAAGTAGCAAATAATGAAAACACAATTATCAAAATAGATGTACGTGTACGTTGTAATAATGACTTGAGAGCAGCGGGGAATATTGTTCCACAGGCTTATTGTATGAATAAAGAATTGACATTAAATATGTTTTAGCGAGAAACATTAGAATATTTATTGGATGCAATGTTGACTTTGCCAAAGACTTCTTAACATAAAAAATACATAACCACAGGAAAAATTAATTTGGTTAGACCAAGTCAGACTGATGTTAAAGTAAATTCTCAGAGTTTTAGCAACGTTTACAATCTCGATGGGTTGACTCTTTGAGATTAAAACATTGTAATATTCTATTGTTTGTTGTTGGCTTAGCTAGGTATATGCCTGCATTTCATTGGCTAAAAGGGTACTGATGATTTGGTTAGCGCCAATGAAATGCAGGCATATACTTAGCTAAGCCAACAACAAACAATAGAATATTAAAATAAGTATTTTGGAGAATATCTCGAATAACAAATTTGATAAATATTGTTATTAAGACATTGTTATAATCAAGTTCCAAAAAATTTTGGATTCAATTGGACTTATCCCCAGGTCATTACCGGTAGCCCATTCGAAGATACGTTGCACTTCTTAAAAAATTCTCACACATCGGTTTGGCAGATTACCAACGCGTAGCGAACATCAGACCGGTAGAACTGTGAAGAAACCTTATGAAAAAAACTCAATTCATTACATAAAATGTTATGATCAACAGTGTTGAACGGCAACGAATTATCAAGAAGTACTAAGACCGTAACATTACCATAATCAATTTGATGTCTAACACCTTCCGAAGCACCCTCTAGAGCCATTATACAGTTGTGTTCTTTACGAAATCCAAATTGACATCTTATAAGAATGTTATTATTTGCAAGGTATCGATTTACCGGATTATGAACCAATTTTTCAAATATATGTTTATGAACGACACATCGTTGTATTGGTTTGCAAACATACATATGTACTTATGTGTGTAGAAGCATTATTTATTCCTTACTTAGACGTCGTGTAAATGCACTTTTAATGTGCATTAAGAATATGTAAATCAGCGTAGCCACAAATAATTATTAAAATATCGAAAAATACACATATTTTATAGCAATAGTTTTTCTAATGTTTATCAATTTTCCACATACATATAATGTTGTTGATAAGTCCTCTGAATAATTTATTCCCAGCTGCTGTGTATTTTTGTGTTCAGTAGTGGCAGCTCCATTTTAAATTAATAAATAACACATTTGCTTATTTAATTGATATTCAAACTATATTTTTTATTAATAGATTTTGATGAAGTTGAACTTTGAATTCTACTGGTACGCAAAATTTAATTAAGCTCATTGAATATTATATATGTATGTACGTTTTATGCACATTTTTATGTACAGTTTCATTAAACCAAACTTATTTGCATGCTTATGAAAGCAGTTATCTGTATTATATTTCTAGTGCCGTCTTCCATAGGGACTGAGTATAATTAGTTTCAGAAGTAAACTGATCACCATGTATACTTGCTAAAGACCGATCTTATCAAAAATAAAATATTAATGTTAATGTTCTCATTATGTATTTGGAATTTTTCAGATATGAGGTTGAATCGTTTTCAATCATATTGCTTAAAGTATATTAATGACTTAGTTAGCAATATCGAAATGCCTCAACCCAAAATTTTAAAAAAATAGTTAACGTTTTTAGTAAAAATCACAATGATAATTAAAATTTTTAAATTTATCACAAACTAAATGGTATGATTTGCATAATTAGCGGTTTGATGAACTAGTGAATGTTACGACAAATTATCACCTTTCAGCCTAGGCGACATGGCTTTTTTTGGAGAAGAATTTATTTTCACATAAGGTTTTCATGTGCTATAATACATGAACAAGACAGGTATGGGTGTGAAATTAAAAGCCAATCTTTAGTTTAGGAAAATATCTAAAATTTTAGATTAAATTTTTTTAAAGTGCTTTCAAATGCATCACTACTACTTCTTACATACATATATCAATTGAGTGAAAATATAATGTCATTTAAAGATACTTGTAAGTACCTACATATTGCACTTTTATTTATTTATTAAGTAGTGTTTGTAATAGTTTATAAAAACATTTCTTATAATAAATTACAAATCTGTTCTTTAGGAAAAACTTTTCCGAAAAACATCATTTTAATTTTTTAAATAATTTGGCATTGTATTACATATATTTAGCCCCTTCATAAAATGTTTTCTGCATTGCGATTGTATTTACTCTTTGGATTTTAAAAACTATAGCATTCCGGTTTCACGTCTCCAAAATATATCAATTGTTCAGTCATATAATAAAGTGTATCTTCAATTTTCATTTGTGAATGCAATTTATTGTGTTAGATTGTAGTCTTTTGAAGAATGTTTAGCCATCTTAGTAAATCAAATATAAATTTTATTGATATAAAATTTAATAATATAATTCTAATAGCTTTATTTTGTAATTTCTGCATGTTGGTCTAAGGAACATGTATAAAGTATAGTTGTTGATCCATATTCAGTGAGATTTTATAATAGTATAATATATTTATGTATGTTATTTGATGTGATAATTGGCACTTTATTTCTTATGCGTTTAAAAAACATGATTTTTGCAGGGTTTTTTACACAAGTATTTCCTACGTTTTTCTATGTTTATTTTATTGTCAATTGTGAAACAAATATATTTAATATTATTAACTAATAAACTTTATTTTATTTTTTATTAAGCTTAAGGTCTTAAATTTTTTATTTTAAATTATTTTCGATATTTCGGTACTCATTGAGTACCATCTTCAGGATATTTATTATTTCCTGAAGATGGTACTCAATGAGTACCGAAATATCGAAAATAATTTAAAATAAAAAATTTAAGACCTTAAGCTTAATAAAAAATAAAATAAAGTTTATTAATTAAACAGAAACGGTCGAAAAAATAGAACATATAATATTATTAACTTTTTCTATTACTACATTTATTGTAAATAGTATATTATTAATACTTTTTCCCATTATTTTTGTTTTGTTTTCATGCTAATTTTTATGTTTTTTCGAACATCATACTCCTTTTAAGTATGTACACACAAAATAATTATGAAATTTTATAATTACATGGTACGAACAAACAAACAAAAATTAATTCTTAGTTACATGATTTGGTTTTTATTAAAACAAATATTAAGTTTTTGTCACGAATGGATGCTGGCATTCTATTGTGACCATTATGTTTATTAATATATACATATGTATGTACATACATACATATGTACATGTTTGCAAAAATATTAAAATTATTTGTAATATCTTTCAAAGTAATTCAAATATATTTTTTAGGAAACTATTATTAGGTCTGAAGTGAAAGAAAAATTCGAATACCAAGTTTTTACTATTCAATAAGGAATAATATTGTAAGCTATTTGGGATTCTTTTGCTTGAGGACAGTGGATAAATAGGAACTTTAGTTGTGTTACACATGGTAAATAAGCATAATTACGGAAAAATTCATATTAATATATGTATGTACATATATAATGGATATTAAATCGAATAATTGAAACAAGTATAATACAAGCGATTATTCAAAACTAGACCCTAATAATGGAAACCACTCGCACAGAATTGCCTGTTTTTCAATTTAAGTATTATAACATTTCTTTCAAGAAATTTAATAAAAAAAACTTACCTAAAACATCAGCAGTTGATGTAGATGTCTTAAACCATGAATCTTCACCATATTTACCAGGCTTGTATTTAGAAGTTAAAAAATCTTTGGGAAAGCCGCATACAACAGATATGAAATGAGGACGAGCTTTATTTGCGCTTTCAGAAACTGTGACATTTGTTGCAGTTTCAATTAATGTGGAGAAACCATTGCGCAAGGCACGAGAAATAAGCCTCGACGTCCAACAGAGGGATGAGTGCATAATATGTTCTTTTTTTCTTTTGCAGTAGAAAATGTATCCGACAATAACCGCAGCTTTTAATGCTGAAGCAGGAAATGAAGTGCTAGTATTTACTATGGGATTCGTCCTTTAACATTTGCACCATTAACATATTTGCATTAGGATTTTATCAAAATCACAGTTTTAGTACAAAGCACCGTTTTTTAAATTTTATAATTGCGACCTATGGCTTGTTTTTATTACTTTCTTAAAAAAAAAATAATGCGATAATTTATTTCATGCGCGTTTTCTATTTTTGGCTAAAAATTTTAAGTCTTCACTTTTTGTAAAATGTGCTTATTTCTGTTTTACGTAAAGTCACAAGGGAACGAATAAGACACCAAAGAGGAATTAAAAAAACTTATATTATCTTTATAATATTTATTTTTATCGTTGTTGAATTGTGTAAAATTATTTAATTTATTAAACTAATTATTGTTTATGTAACATCTAACTAATACGAAGTGGTATTCGAAATTTCGTTATAAACACGGTTTATAAATAATTAAAAATAATTTTCCCGTGATCTACTGCGCGTGAAACAAGAATAGTTTTTTTTACGAATGAAAAACTTGTGATATAATCATATAGATTACTCGTTCCTTTGTTAGAGCTGCCAGCTCACAAAAAATGCACTAGCATTGAACTCTCAGGGTGTACCATACATAGAGGAATAAAACAAGTGCTATATATAAAAATATGTGACCAAAGTCTTATCGTACAACACACACATTATAAATTAATTTTTTGTATAAGAGTTTTCTACTGTCAAAAGCGGAAAACCTGCACCGACAATCACAAAGGTCTAAAATATATATGTATATATATATATATATATATATATATATATATATATATATATATATATATATATATATATATATATATATATATATATATATATATATATATATATATATATATATATTTATTTATTTATTTATTTATAAGTTGGCAGTACTAGGACTACAAGGACTACAAGCAATAAAACAAGAATCAGAAGTTTTGTTCGTGTACAATGCATGGTACTGTCAAAAAACAACAAAGAATGTAGTAACCACGCTCACACACACATAATGAGACAACTCCCATGTATACAAGCAAGATTACACTTACTAACCAACACATAAGTTTTTGACATATAAGAGAAATCAAAAGAAGTAAAGCAAAAATATTGACCTGGCTTAGGGAGGACACCTATGATATCATACAATAATAAATTCATGTTACATGTTCTTGAGTATATAAATTATTAAACAATAATGCCATTCATAATTTCAAACATTTCTAATTATATATGTATGTTTGTACGTTTTTGAATCTATAAAAACTCAAATTAATATACATATAATATGAAAACAAACTGCTTTGCTTTGCTTGTTATAATGTAAATAAAAATTTTTTATGAACAAAACCATCTGAAACCCAATGGAAGAATATATATTAATATTATTCAGCACTAGGCTTGTATAATATGTATTTACGTATGTTTGTGTGTTTTATCTCCACTTTCTTCGTTTTATAGCACATGTTATTGACAGCACGACTCATATTTCAAACATTTCCTCTTTGCAGCTTGGTTAAATGTCACATGTTCTTGACAGCAAGCACTCTTGTACAAAATAAAATCCTACGTATTTGTTTTATGTTGTAGTTGTTGTACTAGCGATGCCATCTTCTATGCTAACCGTTTGTTTGCAGTGTTTCTTTCATTTGGGAGTAATTGTTTAAACTTTTGAATTTATATTTTTGATGTATTAATTGTTGTGTTTTTGTGCAAAATATGTCTAATTTAAAACCATGTCCTTATTTGGAAAAGTGTTATCGTAAAAATCCTATTCATTTTGGAGAATTCTCTCATCCTCACTGTAAGTATACCATCCCACACACAATAAAAAATGTGCTAACTTTTGCATTGGTAAAATTATTGTAGTGGATAACATTTACAACATGGGGCTGGATGCTAAAACGAAACGATATAAAATACCTGCAGAGTTGTCTTCCAATGAGGAACTAATATTGCAACAAATTAAATTACTAGAAAAAATATTTCCTAAAGATGCTTCTAAGCCAAAAGAGAAGGAAGAAAATCCACAAGGTACCTCAAGTTCGCAAATAACACAAGCACTAACAAGCGACGGCAATAGACATGATAGGCCCATAAGACGAGCGGAAGATGACTCGAATTTGTCAAAGAAACAAAAGATAACACGCAATATTAAAGATTACATACCTGTTGTTGTAGAGAAAGGGCTAATGGCTAAAAAATTAGAAGCAGCTGCACCGTATAATTTTTTCCTAACTGCTATAACAGATGCAAAGCCCACACACGCTGAGCCCTTAACAGTGACCATGCAAGGTTTGTATTGATTTTTAAAAGATACTTTTATAGAAATATTTTTTTAATTATAATTTTTAACAGAAATTTTAGATGAAAGTTTAGGAATCATAGAAAGTACAGTGCAAATTAATTTTATGGTTGATATTGGATGGCTTTTGGGACATTATTACTTTGCGGGCATATTGTAACTATGTACTTAATATTTTCAAAGTAATTTATATATTAAATCTTATATAATTTTTAAAGGAACACACCACTTTTAGTTTTGTACGGTGATGACACTCCCGAATTACAAACTATTGATAAACATAAGCCACAAGTAACAGCGGTTAAAGTTAAAATGCCTACTCCTTTTGCAACATCACATTCCAAAGTTATGTTACTGGGATACAAAGATGGCTCGATGAGAGTGGTTATATCCACAGCCAACCTCTATGAAGATGATTGGCATAATCGTACCCAAGGAATCTGGATAAGTCCCTTGTGCCCTGCCATGCATGAGGATGCTGACACAGCCTCTGGTGAAAGCCCTACAAACTTCCGCCAAGATTTAATGCTCTATTTGGTGGAATATAAATGTGCAAAATTACAACCCTGGATAGCACGTATAAGAAAATCTGACTTTAGTGCTATAAAGTAAAGAACTGAATTTTTAATTAAATTCCTTGAACTAATATTAAACAGGCTGGTAGTGGTAGAAAAATGTCAGATAATTTTTTCGCTTTAATTCCATAACAATGTTTAACAATTAATTTTAATTGTGCAATTACAAATACCTGCTATTGCAATTTAGCTTCCATTACTAATTGTATTTAATTTTAAAGGTGCAAACTGCATTTGTACTGCAACTGAACATGCAAAAAATTATCGGATTTAATTTCCACTACCCACAGTCCGATATTTCAGAATAACAAATTTATTTAAATTTTTAATTATTTAATTTTTGTTTTTAGTGTTTTCTTCATTGGTTCCGTTCCCGGTGGACATCGAGAAGGACCACGTGGTCATCCTTGGGGGCATCCACGCGTCGCCAGTATCTTGCAAAAACATTGTGCACGAATTGACGAAAAAATTCCCGTTGTTTGTCAAAGTTCCAGTATTGGCAGTTTGGGTGCGAATGTTCAGTCATGGATTCAGCATGACTTTCTGAACAGCCTACGACGTGATAGTATGCCTTTAGGGGTATGTCAAATGCCAGCTTTTAAGATGATTTATCCTAGTTTTGGAAATGTGAACGGCAGCCATGATGGTATGTTGGGAGGAGGCTGCTTACCTTATAGTAAAAATACTAACGATAAACAACCATGGCTCAAAAATCATCTTCATCACTGGAGTTCGAAACTACGCCACCGTTCTCGTGCTATGCCACATATAAAATCCTACACCAGATATAATTTAGAAGAAAAATCTGTTTATTGGTTCATCTTAACATCAGCTAACTTGTCGAAAGCTGCTTGGGGCTGTTACAATAAAAATGTTAACATATCGCCGTGCTTGCGTATTGCTAATTATGAAGCTGGAGTATTATTTCTACCTAAATTTGTGGTAAGTTTAAAACATTACATTTTGCAATTATCTTTGAAAATTATTTGGGATATTCTCTCAGATATAAAGTTCATTTTTATTTCAAAAATTCATTTATTGTATTTTTAACTGTTCATGTACCGACACTTCGTTGGTGCTAACTCTTCAGTGAACTTCGGCCATTTCGAGAGCATTCAACTTCGTATGTTTACACAATAACCTCTAAATACAACATGAGAATTCTATCATACGATTATATGAAAAATACAAAATAATAAATATTTTTAAATAAAAATTTTTTACTTCTCAAATTCGTTATTCGAGATATTCTCCAAAATAACCATTTTAATATTCTATTGTTTGTTGTTGGCTTAACTAGGTATATGCCTGCATTTCATTGGCGCTAACCAAATCATCAGTAGCCAAATCATGATTGAAAGCATTCAAAGCTCCTATACTTATGCCACAGACTACAAACACTATATGAGAATTCAAACAGAACTCAATCATATTTTTCTATTTGTAATCAACAAAAACACAAAAGTATAAATAGCTTTAGAAAGCTTTTGTACAATCACAACACAAAAAAAGACGGAAGTCAATTATAATTGTTTGTTGTGTTGTGATTGTACAAAAGCTTTCTATAGCTATTTATACTTTTGTGTTTTTGTTGATTACAAATAGGAAATATGATTGATCAGATGTAGTTTATTAAAAACATATTTATAACTTTTTTTCCAAAAATAACATTTCCTTCATGAAATAATTTTAAAAAATATAGTTTTAACTTATAATGTATTCGCGCTCTCTCTTTTTAGATTGGGGAGGATACTTTCCCTTTGGGATCTCCACGGGATGGAATACCACCGTTTCCTCTACCGTATGATGTACCTTTAACTCCATACGCTGATGATGATAAACCTTTTCTCATGGATTATTTGCATATGTAAAATTAATGATAACCATTTTATTTATTGGAATATTCTCAACAGAACATTAACCTTGCAGTTAAGAATTTATTTTCATTATACACAAACTTATACTTATGAACGATGTAATACGTTTTTTTGGCCAAGAGGGCTTTTGTATTACAATATGGATTAATATATTACAGTTTTATCCGAAATAAAAGCAGATTATTTTGCTGGTTATGCCAACATATATTTTTTTTATTAAAAATGTTCTTTATTTCGTTTTATAGTGTAACAATAAATATATTCAGTTTATTGGTTTAAATAATGATAATTTTATACATGTGTTGCAAAAGTAATAATCACTCAAGCAGCTTCAAATAGTCACTCTCAAGATATACCAATCAGCAGTAAGAAAAACAGAATTTCGATCTGTTTCCTTTTCTTCTATGAATTGGAATTCCATTGAAATTGAACTTCAGCAACTTATAAAAGTTAAAAGCAAGAAAAGAATATGCAATTTTGATCTGAGAGAATTTGAAACTCCAAACGTTACTAACAACAATCATCAACAAATTTTGGATGAAACAGAAAAGGATAAAATGTAAATGTCAGACCAATCTATCTCTTTCTCATTTTGGGAAAACTCTGTGAGAAGGTAATTCGAGTTAAGTTGGCTCTAACTTTAGAGCCTTCATACATTCCAAATTATCAGTTTGGTTTGAATAAATTTCATTCGACTTATCATGTGCTTTACTGAAATTCCAACACGACGTGGTAATAAATTTGAGTCAAAGACACTACCATTGCATTTTCTCTTGTTATAGAAAAATCTTTTGGTCATTCTTATCACGATGTCATAATTTTTAAAATGATTAATATTGGTTTTAGTCCAATCAATATTAAGTTGATGCAAAGTTTTTTAAAGCATAGAAAGTTTTGCGTTCAATTAAAAATTGAGTGTTCTCGAAAATGTAATTGTTTTGTTGTACGCGAAAGCAAACAGCTTCGTTTGTTCGTTGATGAACAAGAAATTCATTTTGTGGACAGCATTAAATATTTATTAATTCATTTCAACAAGCTTTTAAAGATTAACCGTCACACTAGAATTTTTCTTGATAAACCTCGCAGAATAAAAATTTCCTTTGGAAGTTTATTCTGGGGGCAAATTACGGCATTCGATATCGAGCATGAAATTACGTGTGCTAATAACTTACTATCAAAATTTTACATTTCAAAAACTCAGGGTGCTCCACAGGGGATAATTATTATTTATTAACTGCATTTTCGTTTGAATGACAGCGGAACTTTCGTATTAAAAAATATAAAAAATTTGTTCTTTTGCATTTAGATGAACATAAGTATGTTCTTTTTTATTTTATCATTATTTTTAGCTTTAAGCTGAGTTTTTTTACATTGTACATTTCTTTTATTCACCCAATTTGTGCCGGGAGCAAGCTCCAAAATCTTTATTGTTTATTATATTTATCACTAGAACTGATAAGTTTGTTACTGTAATACAATAATATTCATCAATGCAAAAGATTATAGTATTATATTTTCTTTATTTATGTACATATGTATGTAAGCTTTTGTTCTTTGTATGTATGTTTGTGTGTAGCGTCCATATAATTTACAGATGTACTCGTATTACATGCATCTATTTGGAGAGAAAAATATTCGATTAAAACGAGCCTGTCAAAAATACGAAAAGTTATTTGTTTAAAATGAGTCCATAACATTGTTTTATTTGTTTCTGATTTATACCCTTTAGTTGCAAGGATATATCTGGATGATTTATTTTTTTGATAGGAGTTACCGAAGGGTAGATGGGGAAATATATGAATCCTCGAAAATTCATGCAATAATGTAACACAAAAGGACACAAAGAAATATAATTATTGGATATAAAAAATATATGGGAGATTTACAAGGAAACCTTCATATAAGTATATAGAACAAAATAACGTATGTATGTATGTAAGTGTGTAAATGTACACTTTTACAAGTATTACCACTAAATATTTTAAAACCGATTACGGCCTGTAAGAATTGAAAATACATATCAATTAATATTATTTATAGTCACTAAGAAAAAAACTGGTTGCAACAAGGTCCATGCAGCTTATATGGATACATAAATACATATGTACATACATAGTTGTTGACGTTGCAGATAGCAAATGTTTGTCTCATTGTAAATATATAAACACATCAAGTCAATAAACTCAAATATAAGCAAACGAATTAAATGATTTTCACTTTCATTTTTAATATTGTGTTCACTTGCATTTTGCTTTTATCAGTTACTAATGAAATGGCGGCATTAAATGAAAATTTCAAATTTCCTTACGAAATTTCTCCTGTCGATGAAGAAACCAATTTAGAATTATTAAAATACTTTCATGGTGAGTGGAGGTTAAAAAGAAATTTTCATATGTGCAAAAAATTAAAATTTTGTTTTAGGTGAAAAAGATGGTTTCGTGCAAGTTGGTCCAGAGAAATATTTTTTCCCGCTTAAGTATAAACAAGAAGCTGAATCGTATTACAATTTTCAAGCTCGTCCTGATGATGTATGGGTGGTTAGTTTTCCACGTTCTGGGACAACATGGACACAAGAGTTGGTTTGGTTGGTGGCAAATAACTTAGACTTTGAAAAGGCACGAAAAATACCACTCACACAAAGATTTCCTTTTTTTGAGTAAGTACGTACTATGTAAAAATGTATCTTTTCTTCCTTTTAAAATTTAAAGAAAAACTACTTTGTATGATAAAATTTCATAATTTGAAGTCGTTAATTAAAGAAATATCAGATTTCATTTAAAAGTTTATATGTATTAAAAAACTAATGTTATGTTACATATTTTGTGCCATAAATAGTGCTTTTTATTAATTTGTTAATTTTCGACAAAATGTATTACGTAATTTAATATACAAGCTTAACTTTATTTTATTTATTTATTTTTAGATTCCAATTATTTTTACATCCGCTTATTAAGGAAGAACTTTTAAGGGAAAATGCTTATAGTAAGGACAATCAGCAATTTATAGAAAGCATTTCAATACCCGGTTATAAACTTTTCTCAGATATGCCAACCACTCAAAGACGTTTTATAAAATCACATTTTCCATTTTCCTTATTACCGCCTAGTGCTATGAAACATAAAAGTAAAGTGAGTTCATTATGCCAAATATCGATACAAATTCGATAACAAAGAATTAACTCTTGAATTTTGAGTTAATGGCACACCTACGTTTGTTAAGCAAAAAAAAAAAAAATATGTAACAAAATGCCATAAAATAATAAAAAAAATTTATTATTTCTTATTTTAAGATCATCTATGTCGCACGTCAGCCCAAGGATGTTGCCGTTTCATATTATTATCTCAACCGTTTGTTTCGCACTCAAGGGTATGTGGATGATTTTGGACGTTATTGGGAATATTTTGAAAAAAGCCTGAGTAACAATAATTTTTTATTCTTCTTAATATAATTAATTATATAATATCTTATTACATTAACAGATCCCTGGATGCCCTATTATAGTCACTTGAAAGAAGCAAATCAACACAAAAACGATAAAAATGTTTTATATATTCAATATGAGGATATGGTTGGCAATCTTGAAAATTCCATTAAAATAATAGCGAAATTTTTAGATTGTTCTTTGGAACTATCGAAAATGGATGAATTACTCAGGCACTTAAATATTACAAATTTCCGTAAAAATCCTGCAGTTAATAGTCAAGAATTGATTGACGTGGGCGTGTTAAATAAAACTCCAGATGGCTTTATTAGAAAAGGTGGTGTTGGTGCATCAGAAAATGAGTTTCGTAAAATACCTGGTCTACTGGATAGAGCTGAAAAGTGGATAGAGTATAATGAAAAACTGTTAAAAATAAACTCTAAATAATCTGATATGTATATGTAGAACTATTTAATTTAATTTGGAGCATTCGGCGTTCTCCCGAATGCAGCAAAGGCTCGATATGAATAAAATTTCTCGTAATAACATTGAGATCCAAATTTGCAAGATTGAGTAAATGATATCTTAAGAGAGTAAATTTTTTCGCTTTCACGAAACGAGTCCACACTTTTTCGTGTTGATAGTGTAAATTCTCAAACAATCTGCTGTTTCGATGTTAAACAATGACAATGAAAGGTTTTTTTTAATGAAAAAAGTTTAATTTAAAATTGTTTTGCGTGCAGAAAAGTTTTTATTTAAGTAAAAAGTTTATATAAGGTAAAAATATAAATAAATGCATATATTCGTATATTTAAACAAATAAATTAATACGCAATTTCAACACAGTAATACAATGTACGGGATCGGACCTAATATGTAACGTTTCTACGTAAATAGTCGCAAAAAACGTAACATTAATATTGTATAAGTAAGTTAGCATCACTACCGGTTGTAACTACAGTGGCTGTCATCTGTGGTTAATATACAGTAAACAAAATAATTTGGATATAAATTCGAATACAATAAAATGTTGGATGGTTGGTATTGTCGCACTCTGGCTAATGAACAACAAGCTGGTCAACAAAACGATAACAATGTACAAAATATGGGATTGAATGACGATAGTGATTCAGAGAGTCAAGATAACGAGGAAAGTCGCCAGGGAGGAGGAGCTGCCAGCAGCACTGTGGATTACAAGAACCAATATTGCTATTTGAAGAGGAAACTTAAATTTTTGATTTATGTAAGTTATACGAGAACAATTTTGGAATAATTGATTTTTAACTATGTAACCAAATAGACATACATATGTACACACAAATAGATAAGTATATGCGCACATATTACGGTATAACATATGTACATATGTAAGAGCTTATGCTAAGTACCATAAATGACTCCAAATATTAACATCTAAAAATTTTATTTTCAATCAAGAGTCAATTAATTTATTAAACTAAAAACTTGGGTCAATATTCGAATCTAAATATAGACATTTCTAATGGAATAAATGCAATACAAAATTATGTATCATACAAAGCATAAATTTATATTTTGTTTCCAACATTTTTAAAGACATTGACAGTCAATGCAATATTAATGCAGTGTTGATACGGAGCATAATACAAGCCATCGAAATTTTAATGGATTCGAAAAATTTTTATCTTCTAGGAAAATGAATTCTTTCAAGACGCTTTAAGATCTAATCAAAGACGTTTGCTTAAAGTCTCTAGAGATAGAGCATTTCTCTTAGATCGCCTATTGCAATACGAAAAACCAGAAAACACATCATCGGAAAGTGAAGAAACAGAAGAATCATCTGAGGATGAGGCTACAAAAGAAATGAAAAAGTGAGTTTGAAATTGTTTTAATATTTTTCACAAAAAAACATTTTCTTTTGTAGGCGGAAGTTGGAACAAAGTGTTAATGGGTCTTCAACTGGTTCCACGCGAGGCCGTAAGAAGAAAGTTTCTGCTCCAGCTCCTACTGAGTCTAGAGATCAGATAACAAATTCCACATACAATAATATGGATGTTATAGTAGTAAATCAACAGACTCAGGAAGAAGTTGAAAGGCAATTATCTAAGCGTTCTGTAATGAATTTAATACCTGAGCGAGCTCCAGCTACCGTGCCTGCAGAAATGTTTAGCAATGAACCTTCTTTGGATAGCGAACCCACAGATAATTTAGTAGATGGGTCATCTCCAACGCATGTGGCAGCAGAAGAATGTGTCCCCATGGAATATAGCAATTAAGTTATACCCATTTTTGTTGTAAAGAAAAACGCATCAATCCGATATAATTTTAATGTTTTATTCCTTTTATTACACAATTTTTCTGTTTAGAAGTAAAAGAAATAAAAATATATTTGCTTACAAACTAAAAAAGTATCTATCAACTTAAGAGTTTAAGACTTAAATGTGCCGACGGCCAACAATAGGTTTCGACGCGTAAAATGCAAAGTAATAAAAGGTGTCGACTTGGTGGGAAAAGCCCTTAATAGATAAGTGTCGCCTTCACTTACTTCCGGATTATGCGACGCATTGGTACTCTGAGCTATATAGTCTTCAGTTAATTTAGTAAAATCCCATAGTGTTAAGTAACAGTCAATACCGCCCACTGCCAAAAGAGTTCCATCTCTGCTGAAACACATGGTTTGTATTGATCCTGAATGTCTTATTAAAGAGGTTACCAATTGGCCATGTGACAAATCCCAAACTAAAACATTATGATCTGATGAGCCTGATGCTAAGTAACGTCCACATGTAGAAAATGATAGTACATTTATTTGTCCTTTGTGACCTGTCATAAGGCGCACGAGTTGGCCTGTTAAGACATCCCATAGTCTTATAGTTCTATCGCTAGAACCACTAGCTATATAATTAGAATTAGGATGAAATTGCACACAATCAACGTCCGAAAGATGGCCAGTAAATATTCTAAGAGGTTGATTTGAATCCGTAGCCCAAAGGCGTGCTGTTTTGTCATATGAACAAGAAGCGAAATAGTAGCCATGCGGTGAAAATCGTACATCCCAAACGGGAAATAAATGACCTTTGAAAACGACAATACAAGTCCAAGTATGCAGTGACCACAGCCGTATAGTTGTGTCCTCTGAGCAGGATAGCAGCATATTTTTTTCTGGGGCAAAAGAGCACTTATATACTGGACCACTGTGACCATAAAAAGTCCTAGCGGATTCACCAGTTCTGTCGTCCATCATCCGAACTAAGACGTCTTCAGCATCTTTATCAATATCTTTAAGCATTTCTGCATTTTTCATTTCTCTTAATTTTGAGGGTGTCAGGGACCATACTTTAATACTGGAATCGGTAAAACCAACAGCCATCATATAAGAATCTTCAGAAATCTCAGCACAAGTAACACTGTTGTGTGAGTTTAGTATCGTATATAAACAAATTGATGGTAAAGATTCTTTGTTAAGAGCTACACGTTTCGATGCTTCTCGCAGTGCTTTAAGCTTTTCTAGTTTATCTGCATCTTTAAGCTCTGGCAAAGGTATTCTGTCCATAGAAGGAGCATTAGGATCAGATTTGGACTTTTTGGAAAATAGGGGGTCCTTTTTTGGTTTTTTCTTTTTTGGCTTATCAGGTGCATCTGGGTCATTGTCATCTTCTTCCTCGACCGCCGCGGGAGCGGGTGTTGTTAAAGATTGGAAGTCTACTTCTTTCAAAAGTCCATAGTAGACCCTAATTTTATTATCCTGCCTCCGAGCTTCCCCAATTAATGAACCTGCCGTGGCGTTACATTGCATTTTCGATCTTGCAGTACCTTCATAAGTATCAAAGTGCAGGTACTTGGCCACTATGTCCGCTATCAGCTCTTGCTTGCGGTCTTGTATGTGTCGTTTAAACAAAGAATGTGCGTCTCGCGACATTCTAATAATAAACTTATCTGTTTCCATTGATGTATACCAATCACTATTTTCCATTTCGGAACGTTTAGTGATTAGCAAAAGATTCTGTAAATCTTCCCTGTAATAGTAGTCCAAGTCCGGACCATATTTCTCCACAAATTCTCTACCTGATTTTGCATAACCTCCAGATACCAGCTTAAAATAAATTTGTACCAGGATAGGATACAACACCATAAATAGTTCATGTTTATAAATATCCAAAGATTCATCCACAAAACTACGCAAGTCTCGGTAGGCGGCATCGTACAATTCGGGATCACTACCAGGGATAGGTTTACCTTCAGCATTCGCATTGTCAACTACTTCTCCTAGGGCAGATGATAATATAGAAGTTATTTCTTTATCATCTACTTCTTCCAACTCATCTGGTTTAATATTGGCTTCCTGGCACAGTAACTCCTCCGTTTGTTTAAGATTATATTTTTTGATGAGTTTAAGTAAAGCTAGCAAATCACGTTTATCAGCCATAGGTTTAAATTCTCCAGAAACTGGAGACTCTGTTCCATTAACTAATGTATTATTTGCGTTCATAGTTTTGAAGCTTAAAATTCTTCTATAACTTTATTGCCTTTTCCCACTTCTTTTTCTGCAATATTTGTTGTTTATGAATATTCAAAGGTTAAAAAATCATACATGGATGCATAAAAAGGTACCAAAAGAATAATATCTAAATAGATAAAAAATCGCTCCTATTAATAAAATCGAGCCTTCACACATCTGTGCTTAGTCTATACGAGCCGAAAACAACTGATATTAAATGGTGATGCAATTCTGTAAGAGGTTGTCCATATGTTGTCAAATTATATTATGAAAACAAAGTTTTTTATGGTGCATATGTCGCGAAATATATAAATTAAAGAACATTTTTAATTGATTTTGTCTAATTTGTAAATCTTTAGAATTGTTATGGAAGCGAAAATGAAAGACTATAGCAATAAAATTCTAAACAAAAAGATAATGAAGTTTTGGTTCAAAAATCAAGGGAGATGAGTTCAAAAAGAGGAGTAAAAAGAATTTTTGGCAACTACTGTCTATCGCAAGGGTGTATTAGTGGAGGCTTAGCTTGTCAACACAAACAACAATTAATGTTCACAAACTATTTGATCACATTGTTTTAATTTCGTATAGTTTGCGATTTGTAATAAATTTAAAGTTGAAAAAATTAATGATTTTGTGGATATTGTAAAATTTTCTCTACAAGTGTAAAACATAATTTTTCCCTATGGAAGTATATGCAAAGTTTCATAGTACGTGAACTGTGTTCTTGAGCAATTTTTCGTTTGCTGATACGCAGTTCTAAAATACAGGGGAATATTTCTACAGAGACGCCATAATCATTAGTGGAGACTTTTTTCACAAACTAAAACACAATCTTATGTTCAGACAATTGTTTCGAAACGGAATTTTCGAGATTTCGGATGAATTGTGCTTTGTCTATTTTTATATTCTTAATTAAGAACTAATAATTTTGTGTTATATATACGCACAAGACAGAACTCCGTACTACACAATAGCTCTGTTCCACATGCATAACGAAACAGTCCGAACTAGCCCAAAGTTACCCAAAACCGTTCCACATAACAATTTTTGTGCAAAAAAGATAGAAATTGAGAGAGTAATTTTTGTTAATTTCCTGTACAAATTTGCATGAACTTTTTCTTTGGGTAAGTTCGGACAAGGATTTAACAATCAGCTGTTTTTTGTTTACATATGAAACTGATAGATTTATCGGAAACTTTGCAAGCAAAAGAAAAAGTTTAGTTTTTATAAATAAATATATTAAAAAGCAGAAGTTGAAAAAAGAAACAGCATTAAAAATATTTAAATCGATCGTAATTTTTCTTTCCATTTTAAAAGATTTATAAATATTTAAAGAAAATTGCAATTCTTATGTTTTTCTTCCACTTGTTTTTCAATGCTTTGTTTTTATAATTTGATGACTTTTAAGCGTCTAAAAGCACTTAAATAGATTTTAGTTTAAAAAGTAAGCAGCATTGGTATTTCAGGAACTACAAAAATGGTTTTTTGCGTTCCAGCTATTTTGGGTAACTTCCCTACAAGAACAGTGACGGTCATTTTACCGGTCATATGACCGTCATTGATGAAGAAATATCAGTCATCTCGTAGAACAAAGTTTCTATCAAGTTCTTAAAGCAAATATGAAAAAAGTGATGGAAACTTTTGTGTACGTGTGACTTTGCATCGCACTCAAACCTATGAAATTTGCCATTTACAGAATATATATCTGAACTGCTCACTCTAATGTTGTTTACTAGTCAGCGATGACCGATAATTCTTCATCAATGACGGTCATATGACCGGTAAAATGACTGTCATTGATGAAGAACTTTGTTCTACGCGATGACGTATATTTCTTCATCAATGACGGTCATATGACCGGTAAAATGACCGATATTGATGAAAAATTGACCAATTTAAAAATAAATAAAAAAATCCAAATTAAATTAAATTAAATTTTTAATATATTATTTTTTATTATAAATAGATTATTTTTATTTTATTAATATATTTATTAATATGTTATTTTTGAGCTTTTACATAACGTTTTTGTTTAACGCGATGGTGTGCTCGTTCCACCGCCTTTTTAACGCCTTGATCAAAAGCTAAGGCACCTAGGTTTTGGAAAACATCTGAAAAGATACAGAAAAACATATGAAATATTTTTAGATTAAAATATAAGTATGTGCGTACATACTTCTGATTACATTATTGAAAATCAAGAGGATTCCCAGAGGACGTTTTCCCCACCTCCCATCCCAATTATACCCTTCCAGCAGGTCATCCGTAAATATATCACGGATGACGCTACCAACATCCTCAGAAGCGCCCTTGATCTTGAAAACGTACGAGATCTATGAAGAAGTTATATTATAAAAAAGTTATGTTATTAAAAATCTTAATTTTATTTACCATTCCCTGGACAAAATCGGGAGAGTCCATTTTCCCTTCTACTTCCTCCACGGCCTCAATAGTCCTCAAAGGAAGCAAGCTGGCGATCTCGTCCAGGGCTTTGTCGTAGGTTTCGCCCGTCATGCGGTAGAGGGAGGCCTGCATGCGCTTCGTGCCCACCTTACACTCCATCAAGATTTTAGATTGGGCCATTATATCTGCCTTGGAAGCTACCTAGAAAACATTACAAATTTTAAAATAAAAATTTTAGTGAGACTGATACTCATATACTTACATCGGCCTCGATAACCATAATTTTATTAGCAATCTCCTGTTGGTTGTTGCTAATTGCCGCCTGCCCCCTACTCAATGTCAATTGGTTCGCCAAGAGTTTGTCCATTTTCTCCTCCATTATTGACATTTTCTCCTCCATTTTTTTCTGCCCCTCCAATAGTTTTCCAAGAAGCGTCAGAATGCCTGAAATGAAGAAAAATTGATAATTAAATATGATTTAAAAAAATCTAAAGCATTCACCTGGGTTTACTGGTAGAACTTCATTCTCGCCTAGCGAGTATGAAGTTCTTGGCAATATTTGTGCCTCGTTTATTTCACCGCTGCACTCCTCGGCCTCGAAAATATTTCCTGAAATACTCATGACAATATTTATTAGTATGTACTATATAAATATAATAAATTATTTTAATTATACTTATCTTCTATGTATATTCCCAAATAATGAATTTAAATATTAAGTATTTTATTTACTATAATTTATATTGTATATATTATTTATTATTTATATTATTTTAATAAAAAATTTTGCCACTTGTGTACACGTACGCCACGATAAAAATTTTCCGGGAATTACTTAAATTTAACGTCAATAAATGTCAAAAAATACAACAATGACAGAAATTCCTTCACGAATGACAAAACATATGGTTTGTCAAATATTTTATTATACAAATGTGTTAGTAAATAGTTTTTGTGTGTGTTAGTTTCGGTCATCCATTTCTTGTAGGGTTTGACAAATTTAGAGAGTAATTTTCATTTTGCTCTCAATAGTCCGAACTTGTCCAAGATCTTGTGGAACAAACCTAATAATTGAAACCTGTATAGGAAATTTCGCTAAAGCGATGTGTATGCTTTTTAAAATGACGTATATTTGTGGTAACTCCTAAATAACCAACCTTGTATTGTTATTTAACTACAACAGGGGTGTTTTATATTTAAGGAAAATGCAATTGTGACTTGTTTTATATCACGAAAAAACAAAATATTTCTGAAGTGAATGGTAAAAATATGCACATTACTATTATGCACTTT
Organism: Germaria angustata; assembly: GCA_963681545.1. Lineage (NCBI taxonomy): Eukaryota > Metazoa > Arthropoda > Insecta > Diptera > Tachinidae > Germaria > Germaria angustata. The sequence goes on from OY813001.1 coordinate 38,402,108, forward strand.
AATCACAGATGTAACACTTTTATAATAGTTGAGGCATAGCACATAAATATTTCGTCAAAAAATTAACGTGGACGCAGAGAATTTCTAATTGAAATATAAGACTATAATATTGGGCAAATAGAAAACAACAAATAGCATCTTTATCTTATATACATAAATTAATACTATCAACGACCTAAGTAAAAGAATCCATTGTGGTGAGTAATGTCTGATAAAGACAACTTAGTATAATACAACAAAGCAATCTTATTATTTAAATATCGTATTACGTATCGACGACGAAAACAACGATTGTTCTCTTCATTGTAATAATTATAGGCTGAAAAAAAAACATTGCAAATTTCACAACTAGTTTTGGAAATTCCTCGAATTGTCTTTTTTGAATAACATTCCTTGGCAATATGCCTATATTGTATTCTGTAATCTCGCGCGGCACAACGGTGCTGGCCAAATACGCCGAGTGTGTAGGTAATTTCGCTGAAGTGACGGATCAGATTATCTCCAAAATCACTATGGATAACCACAAGTTGACCTACTCACATGGCGACTACTTAATACATTATGTGTGCGAGCATAAAATAATTTATATGTGCATTACCGACAACGTAAGTGCAATATAAGTATGATACATCTATGTAAATGTGTATATCAATTGTTCATTTATGTACTTCCTTAGGAATTCGAAAGGTCACGAGCATTTCTGTTTTTGGCTGACATTAAACAGAAATTTATACAAACTTATGGCTTAACAGTAGCTACTGCCATAGCTTACGCTATGAATACGGAGTTTTCTAAGGTTCTGGCTCAGCAAATGACTTTCTTTAGCCAGTCGAATGAGGTCGATGTTATATCTAGAGTACATGGACAAATTGATGAACTGAAAGACATTATGGTTAAAAATATTGGTAAATGACAATTTAAGCTTTTATGTGTTATTTACATATATTTATTTTTATATATTTGCTTTAGATAATCTAAGAGATCGTGGGGAGAAATTGGAATTGCTTGTTAACAAAACAGAGAATTTAAGTAACAATGTAAGTATGTACATATATGCAAACAGACTGCAAAATGAAACTGTAGCTGAAGACGAATATCTGTTTAATATTGAACACATGTTTGCACTACGGGTCAGTTGTGTGCCAATAAATGTGTTTAATATTCTAAAGTTTTTCATCATGTTTTAGTTTCTTCCTCAGTTGCCACTCGTTCTGTAACCTATGGCTTGAAGTTTCTAAAATGAAAGTTTTTAAGTCTGCTAAATTTTACGCTATTAACGCCAACTTTTGAAGGGAATAATCCTTGAGAAATCTTCTAACATTGCATCATTTTCTTTTTTTATGAAAACTTGTTTGATAAAATTGTTATAAGAACGTAGAATTTTGTGTTAACAATTGCATATTTATTCTCTCCCATACAAAAAAGATTTTGTTTATATTACTGTATAGTTCACTACAGTAAAAGTTCACATTACCCCGATTTCGTTGTATATTTATTTGCTTGAAAATTTCTATTTTACACTTTGCAAAATGGTTTAAAGTTCTCGAATGTGGAGGAAAATATAACAAGCAATTGTTACATTTCATCCGAAATCATTAAGAGTTAAACTAATAAACTTGCAAAGTCGACTCTTCACGGTTTTTGTGCAAATAAGTAAAAAATTTTCTATCTTAAAAGCATTTCTCTGGCTAAAAGTGTAGTTAAAATTAATTGTAAAACAAGTAAACATAGAAAGAGGTTAAGTTTAAGAATGAATTCTTGTGACTTTTATTTCACAAATATCTAAAAAGTTAGCACCAGGTTTTTCTTATGTGCGCAGCTGTGTTTAATTTTTATACGAAAGTAATTTATAACTGGCAGTAATACAAAGTGCACTTAAAAAATATTTTGAAGAATAATTATAAAAAGGTTTGTGCAACTAACATTATTATTTTCTTTGAAAATAGTTCAAAAGTGCATTTTTGGCATTTGTCTTAAGTGTGTAGGTATATAATGCGCTCTTATAAATGGGAGTTTTACGAGATTTCAGGAAACAGAAAATAGACATTTTGTGCACTTAAGGCAGCCAAATCAAAACTACTGTAATTAATTTATAATATGGAAATCAAAAATTCAATGTTGTGAGTCAAAACATGTTTATTTATTTCATTGCGAATGGTCTTTAAATTTCAAATTCTCCCATGTTTTGCAAACCAGTATTTAAGTTCAAATTTGAATAACAGTGGACTAATTATTCTTTCAACTAAGGAAAACCGATTTTTTATATATGCATATAATATTGTTAATAAAATAAACAAAAGAGAAATAATTGTTGATGATGTATTAAAATCTTAATAGACTTTTCGTAATTATAAATATTTTCTAGTACGGCAGAATTTTAAACGAAACTTTTTTTAAACATTTAGGTCATTATTCAATAAATCTAATCATTAATCAATAAATGAATAAATATAACTTTTTATTATTTGTTCTTAGTCTGTGGCATTCCGTAAAGCATCTCGTAATCTTGCTCGTCAAATGTTTTGGAAAAATGTACGGCTATACGTTGTTGTTGGTCTTATAATAATATTCGTTTTATACGTTATTATCAGCATGGCGTGTGGTGGTTTGGCTTGGAAAGGATGTTTAGCATAAACAAATAATATGAAAACAAAGCCTGATGATTTTATAAGCTCTTATAATAAAATAAAGGTAGTATTTAATTGTCATGCTTTCGGAGTTAATTAATTTCGAATTATTGACTATCAAATACAACCTTAACAGACATATTTTTATATTTATGTATGTGTAATATAATTCATTTATCAATTCATAAGTTTTATCATTTATCAAAAGTATATAAAATGGAGTAAGATTATATATATATATATATATATATATATATATATATATATATATATATATATATATATATATATACATATATATATATATATATATATATATATATATATATATATATACATATATATATATATATATATATATATATATATATATATATATATATATATATATATATATATATATATATATATATATATATATATGTATATATTTCTGAATTGTTACATAAGTAAATGCGTAGGCAACACAAAAGTGGAAGCAGTTTGAATATATTGCTATATATACGTACATACGTGAAGGCACATGTCTTGGAAATATTCGTACATTTAATAAAATCTAAAGTTATATAGATTTAAGGAAATATAATGATGGTTTATTTTTAATGCTACTATGTGGAAAGCGGTTTTTAATTTTGTAATGTTATTTTGTAACATTAATTATTTGAAATAACTTGTATTGAATTTCGCAAAATTTTCTTAAAATTCTGTACTAATTTATTATGTAACTTTAATTAATAATTTCGCTAATGTACAATCTATCATTCGAAATTTGCTCCATTTTTGTGTTTTTTTTTTTAAATAAATTTATTTAAAATCACGAAGGAGAATCTCATAAAAATCCAACAAAACAATAAACTATTTCTCTCCTTGTGGGTTTAAATCTACTGTTTTATTTATTTAAAGTTTTTCTTAAATTAAGCTGATATTTTGGCGTAACATTTTATTAATATTGTTAAACCATGTTTTTGTATAAAAAATAGTTTAGAACAAATGACTATTCGTATATGCAATAAAAAGGATAAAAAAGCTATATATGAAATAGCTTATAAAAATTCTAAATACGTGTAGTTAAAAAATATTCCATTGTAAAATTAATTTGCAAGTAAAAAGTAACGTAACTATTATTATTATAAAGAAACACTTTATTAACAATTTGAAGAGTAATACAATTGATTTTAAATCAAATATAAGAACATATATATATATAAGTGAAGGATAACATTTTAAGTATATTTAATAATAACAATTGGAAATAAATCTTTTATTCATTTAACGTCTACATAAATGACATCATTACGTTTAATGGTTCCAGTTTGTCGCAAACCCAAGTGAATGCCCAGAGTCGGGCTTGTATTGTCGTGTAATAAGCGATATCTTAAAGCAGATAATGAATGTAACATTAATATTTGTATTTTTCTATAGCTTTGGTTAAGCTTACCTTTTAAGTTCTTTCAATGGATTGCCATTAGGGTCCCTCTCTCCAGTCTTCTCATTGATATTGGTGAATATGCAACGAGTACAAGGTGCTACTTTACGAAATATAGCCTCGTCTCCTATACGTACCCATTGCCAGTTATCTTCAGCATATGGTTCATCTTTATCCATTTTCAAGTGGAAATTTCCACGGAATTGTAGGGCATTAATATTTTTAACTAAGCGGGTATTTAAATCATCTACAGAAGCTAAATTCATGAGCATGTAGCTAGTGGCGTCACCAAAGGTGCCCTAGATTTATTTGAAAATGCATATTGGTATGAAGAAATACTAAGAAAAATATCTAAATATTTATTTTATTTATTTATTTGTTCGTATTATAATAATATTTATTCAGGTATGTAATGGAAATCGATCGGCTTGAAGTGATGTTATGAGTTTCGACCGATTTTGAGAATAATTTGAAAAAATCTAATTTCTAATTATTATCCGTCCGTCGTTGAAATTACATATTTTTTTTTATTTTAATCCACTTTATAAAGATGATTTTGGAATTGATCGATTTCCATCGCATGCCTGACTGTTTAACGTTTGCCATCTTTTAGGAGTAGGATGCAGTAGACTAATCATTTGCTCATACGAGATAGAATGATTAACGCCTTATGCTTCTTATATATCTTTTAGGAGGTTAGCAATATATTATGCTTTTCTACCTGGATATTTTTGTTTGGCATAACATAAGTAGTAATTGTTTTATGTATTATTTTGTGGAAGCAAAATCTCTGAACGATTTTATAGATCAAAGATAAAACTGCTAGAAGAAACAATAACTAAAATAAAATAAAACTTATAATACAATCACATAAGAGATAAGCTTTCTTATGTGATTGTATTATGAGTTTTGACATCTTTGCATGAACTTTATTAGTATAAGGACAAGAATTAGCGATTATTGGATTTTTTATCTTGCAAAATAGTGCCTCTTTGAATTTAAAAGTGTGAAGTAAAAGTAAATAAATTCACTCCATTTAGAGGACCAAATTTTACATAGACCATTTGTTGTATTTTCTTTCTACTAAATCTGTCCAGAATGAATGCCTCCACCTCCATCCAGATTTCTAAAGAAAATTTGTGCGATTATTCTAGTTTAAAATTTAATATCTATTGTTTAAGCGATAAAACAGCTACACTTTTGCCCTCTACACTTTCCATTATTTTTAATAATTTCTTATATTGCCGCATCAAAAAGTGTAGTTTATGGTTTCATATTCATTTTCGAAAATTTGATTTTCATCGGGTTTTGGGCAGTTGTTTTCATATGGCTGTGTATATAAGTATGTATGCATATACATACATATGTATGTATGTATGTACATACTGGTCTAAAATTTTCTTAACTTTTGAACGACGGCATCGTCGAGAGAATATGAATCGATTTGAATTGAGATTGTTGTAAAAAATGTGTTTTTGAAATAAACTTTTAAGCTACAATTTCGATGCATTCCGAAATCTAATCAGCATTTAAACTAAGGAAACAACGTAGAGGTTAAAGAAAAAGTTTTTTCATTCCTTTCTTCCACCCAAAAAAAGTTTTGATTTCTCAAGAAGCAATTTACGGAATCAAATTACTTACGATTCTATAACAGAATTGAAAAAGGTAACTGCAAATCACATTAACTAAGAAAAGAAAAAAATGATTCTTCTTAACACTTACCGAATCTTCTTTGGTGATGAAAGGCAGTTTAGCCATTCGAGCGTTAACTGATCTAACTGGTTTCGGATAAGGATAATAGACTAAGTGCAATCCCGAATCTTTGTTCAAAACAAAACGAGAAAACCATTTGTCATATTTTTCACCGCACAGCATGGCATCCAGTTTAGTACCCCATACTGATGTGTGTATATCTCTACCCGGAGCCTCGTCAGCCAAAGTCGCAAAATCCAATTCCAAAGTTTCCATACCCTCAGCGGTCATAATCAGTTTAGTTTCACCAATTATCTTAGTAGATACTAAAACTAATTTGGGATAAATACGCGCCGTTACCATCTCATACTTTTCGTTGACTAACATTAAAGCACGATCTCTAATGCCCCTGTAACGTAAACCTAATACTTCACACAATACCTCATCTTTTGCGGGCAAACGAAGGGGGGCGCACGACTTCACTGGAAACAAATTAATTTGTTCCAGTGTACCAACGCGATGCCATTTAACTGGCATAACATCACGCTTCAAATATTTATAGAATACATACGATAAAGCTCCAGTTATCATTGTCGCAGCAAGTCCGAGGCCCACATACATGGCCCTATTAGCAGCCGCACTAGAAGCTTTATGCAAAATGTTTGCCATTAATTAATCAAGAAATATTTAATGCATATTTATTGTTTTTATATACATACATAAGTGTGTATATACATACATACATACTTTTGTGTGCATGTACATATGTACTTACATACATACATACTTATATCAAATTTAATAACTTACTAGACATTGTTGCTCTTTTGTCTCGTCTCTATTAAAAAAGAAAGCAAATAAAAGAAAACCAAAACGCAAGTTCAAAAGCAGCTTGATAATCTTTAAGTTCACAATTCAAACTAAAGCAAACATTTCAATTGGAAATGTATTCAAGATAAAGCCGCACAAGGTTGGCGAAGATTTTTTATGCAATAACGAAAGCACCCAGTCGTATATATGTAAGTATAAGTATATAAGTATATATATATATACATATATATATATATATATATATATATATATATATGTATATATATATATACAGGTATAAACACATATGTATATATGTACATACATTTATGTAATTGAAGAGGGGGGTAAACATTCGTTAAATAATGAGAGCAGTAAAATGTTGTTGTTTCTACCGGTTATTTGTTTTGTTTGTTTTGGAATTTTATTCTCTTGGTGAGTGTTCCTCCCTATTTAGAGATAATAACAAATTGGTTGCACAGTGAAATAGGTAAGTACCTGTATTCTTACATCCATACATACATACATACATACATACTTATATTTTTTGTTGAGAGAATTATTTATTAATTATTTATTTTTATTTATTATAAATAATGGATCGATTATGGATGGCAACCGAACGCAATTGTACGTAAACATTTAAGATTGTAATAAAATTTGGATTTAAAAAGAAAAACGAATCATTTTTCTTAATATGGAAAGTGTGTTCAAAGAGTAAAGTGACTTTTTATTTTTATCAACAATATTTGTTTATTCCATTAAAGTGATCTCTCATCAAATGCATATACATATGTATGTATGTATGTATGTATGTAATTCACTTGAGTCACCGCTTTGTATGTAGATTGTATATACTTATGTATGTAAGTACATACATTTTTTTGTGTTTTCCTTTTATTTTCTTTTATTTTCACAAAATCATTAAAACTGATAAACTTTTTTGTTAATTTTTTTTAATTATTTGTTGGGGCTTTAGCTCTTCATATGCCGGAACTCTAATTGTTTGGATAGAATATCCCAATAAATTTTTTATATTAAGTAATTCAGTTTGGATTAATGCGCAATAAAAATAACTGAAATTAATTATTGTACAGAAAATCATTAATACATGTAAAGTATGTACATATGTATGTGGTGCTTTATATTTTGAAAAAAAAAGAACAAAACATAATAAGTTGACAAATTAATTTTTTATTAAATTAACTCTTCACTAATTTTTGACGTAACAGAAAACTTTGAATGCAATAGTGTTAAATATACTCAGCAATGTGGTAATTTTCTGCCAATTTATTCTTATTAGATATGTACGTTTAAGTAATTTTCCGGTAATAAGAAAGAATCCGGTAAATTTATGATTGAAATTTTGTAATATAATGACATCTATTAAAATTTTGTGATAATTTGTACACATTCCAATGTACGCGAACAAGAGCATTAAGTAAGGTTTATGCAAGTCGAATTAATTACAACAAGGGCGAGAATGCGATTGTCAAACTCCTTATAAATAGTTTACAGACAATTTTTTGTAAATTTTTATATATGTATGTATACAGTTTGACAATCATCTCACCTACCACCTGCGCTGCTGCAGAGACCTTATAAAAGTTTGTTGGTTGCATCATTAGTGTGTATGCATGCACACATGTATGTATGTATGTATGTATGTATGCATGTAATACGTGACTCATACACGTTAAGTTTCCTTGCTCAAATTTCAATTCAGTTGTGAGCAGGATAGGGAAAGGAGTACATACTTTCCCTAACTTTCTCCCAGCTGAAATGAAACTTGAGCAAGAAAAACTTATGTGTGTGAAGCCGGTATTATATCATAAGCGTGATTTTCTCCACATTATCCTGGTGCACGAAGATAAATAATTAAGCCAGCAGTTAAACATTTATGAGAATAGTACACTTCATTAATACTCATTCAGACTTCATTCATACTTACATACATATGTATGTACATATATCAAAAGGTCGATTTATAAGTAGATTTTGAGTATATCTTGATAATTCGATTAGGTTATTTCAGTAGCAACGTGTATGTACGTACATATGTATGTGAGTAAAAACTTACTTCAGTTAGTTTAAAAATTTTTTTTAATGTTATTCCAGTTAATTTCTGAAAAGTTATGGGAGCACGTGTTCTTTATACTATAGCTGCTGCAACTACTTTGAGCGCTATAACAATATCATATTATATTTACCGACGAAAACGCTTGCTGCAACCGCCCAAAAATGCTAAATGGCAATTAATTGGTACCGTTGAAGAAATTACCATATTTCCTGTGACTTCAGGAGCTGCATTTATGTTAAATGAAGTACTATGCAAAACTGATGGCTTGTATGCGGGAAATCTTAAAGATCGAAGTTTGACATTATATGACGAAAATGGCAAGTACGTTTACGCTGGCACCTATCCAAATATGTTAAGTATTAGAACTGAAGTGCGGAATAAAAACACTTTAGTTATAAAAGCTCCATTAGCTAAACCGCTAATTATAAGCCTGAACTTACTAAAAAGAAAAGATACTATAGTTAAACATAAACATGGACTCAAACTTCATTTGGCGGAAGGTGAACTGGAACATCATGAATGGTTTTCAAAAGTAATTTTAAATAAATCTCACGGCCTTAAATTATTTTTATGTGTGAAAACCGAAGTGGAATATAATATAATGGGCGAAGATAAAAGTGTGAGGAAAATTTTTTTTATTAAAATGAAGTAAACATTAAAATTTGTTACTTTTAGGACTACATGCCCGTAATGGTTATGAATAAGTTATCGGTTGATGATCTAAATCAGCGATTGTCAACTGAAGACCAGGTCCACCATTTGCAGTTTCGTGGCAATATTTTGCTTAAATCGGCAGACAATGTTAAACCTTATGATGAAGATAATTGGCGTTGGCTACGTTTTGGTGCTGAAACAGGCAAAAAAAATTGTATATTACGTTATCAGGCTCCATGCTTGAGATGTATTTTACCGAATGTTGATATTGCAACGTGTCAAAGAAATCCAAACTTCGAACCATTGAAGACTCTTAAGAAGTAAGTTTGACATTTTCAACTCTTAAATTGTGTGCATGGCAATCAGTTAGCCACAGATTATATACAGCGAACAAGGAACTGCTAAATAGAAAGTTTATTTGGTATAGCATATCGTTAGCACTAACTTCATACATACATACTTACATAACAAAGTTTTATCCCTCTAATAACTTTTGAAAATTGAGTTATGAAATTAACTAATAAATTTACATTTCTTGACATTCATTTTTTGTGTTTCTACAAACATTTGACAATTGCAAATTGTTTTTTGTGTGTAGTAACTTTGCAGATTATCTCTTGAACTCTCCGCTGATATCAAACTCGATTTGAAAAGAGATTCAAATTAGGTCGAGAATAGAAAATTTCAGCGGTTATTTTTGGCTGAAACAAGATTATCGTTTAAAAGGTCTTCGGATAAGAGAAAACCGTTTCTCTTAAACGAACACTACAGTTAAAAATTTTTTCTTTGAACCGAAAATAGAAAATATGATACAAAATGAAAATAAAATAGATGGATTTTGAATCAAAATTCATTTTGTAACCTGAGATTTGATCGGTTGCATATAATGCGATTAAAATGAGGCGACAATGGTATTCCGTAAATTTTTTCTTCTAAACGATGTTTGTTTCACATAATCTTGCAATTTTACAAACAAAATGTGTTTTAAGGAGTTTTTTTTAAAGAAGAAAATTTATTTGAAATTTATCAAAAATAGTAGTTAAGAATTTTCGGTTTCAACTAACTGATTTTTTTGCGTTCGTTTAGCCGCTATCAAGAAAAATATTGTTAACGAAATTTTTCTGCATGATATTTCTAAATTTAGATAACTAATTTAAATTATATCTAGGCCATTCGACGTAGATTTCAAAACCCATAATAATGACCGAATATAGAAAATCAAGTTAAGGTATAGTAAAACAAAAGTATGTATGTAGAACAAAAAGTTACGAAAAATGAACATGAATAGCATGGATCGGGCGCGTGGCTAGGGTATTTAAACGTTAATTTAAAAATATTACAGATCTAAAGAAGTTGAGACTTGGTAAATGTTGTAATCAAATATATTCTATTATACTTTTTCTCTATACGATTTCTTATAACATCTAATTTACAAAAATTAAAATAACGTTGTTACTTTCTTCACTTTAGTAGACTACTTCATGTTTAGTTCTTTCTTAATCGAAAAAAGTTAATTTTAAAATATAATTTAATTAGCCTGTTAGTAAATTAAACGATTTGAAAAGAATTTTTCGGAGTTGTTTAGAAAAGAAACAAAAATTTTCGACAAGGATATCTCTCGAACAAATAAATCGCTTTTAATGAAATTTGACTCTGTTTCGATGTTGTTTTCTTTGGATAAAGTTTAATTGAATCGATAGTCTAAAATTAAAAAAATATAAACTTTAACAAAAAAGTTGTTTTCAAAACATCTAAAAATTTTGCAAGAACTTGCCGTAAGTGAATCCAGAAATATTGTGTAGAAATATTAAATATTCTTAAAAATTAAATATAATTATATTGTTTTTATAAAAAATGCCTCAAGCTCAATAAATAATTCAATCAATTAATAAAGATAAAGGTCAAATAATATCATCAATTTATCTAATTTCATAATTTTAAATGAAGCTAAATGAAGTAATTGTGCATATGTATTAATTATTTTTACAGATACCGGATGATTCACAATTCAAAAGAACCAACGTTGGGTTCATACTACAAAGTTTACCAAGAAGGAGTTTTAAAATCAAATGATCCAGTTTATGCTATAGTATAAGAGAGTAATAAAATGAGTTCGCTATAGTACTATAGAATAATAAAACAAAATGGGTACTATTATAATTTTACAGCAAAATATAAGTATTTATACTCAATAAAGAAGAGCTTCAAAGAAAGCCATGAAAAAAAGTGAGTAAAAAAGAGTTATGAAAGTGCAGATATAATAATCTGGGGACTAATTACGGGAGTTATGATCGAAATAATTCCGCATCAAAATTAACTTGGATAGTTCTGACTTTTTTAATGATGGAAGTCGATAAGAAACGAATCGAGTTTTGTTTAGGTTTTGGAAAAGTCAATATATAAAAAAATTATTTAAAACTATTTTTTTAAGATTAATGAATAAATACTTAATATTGAAATTTATTATTTGGGATATTCTCCCCAACTAATTAATGAATATAAATAAATAATATCTGGTTCACACATGATGTCTTGCTCAAGTTTTAATTCAGCTGGAAGAAAAATAGATAAACGAATACACACTTTCTATAAAAAATATTGCTATATCTATTTAATCTAGTACAAGTTATCGAAGTTGAAAAGTCGATAATAGCCAACAGCGACAAGGCTGAACAGATCAATTCCAAAACATAATTTTTTACTAAAATTAAAACGCATATTTTATGTGATAATATCTAAAAAAAATTTTTTCTGCAATGTAGGCGATTCGAAATATGGAAATATTCAGTATTTTAAATAAAAATTTCAATGAAATAATATGTAATAATCCTGATTTTGGTAAAATTTTACTTAAATTCAGAAAGTTTTTTCACTTAATTGTAGCACACATTTACACTTTTTGTTTGACATTTGTTTTAAAAATAGGAATTTCAAAGTAAAAATTCATAATGATAACAACATCACTTCTATATTCAATAGTGGCTCATACATCGATTCAGGAGCAATTAAATTGATTCCATTCAGAAACACTTTCCTGTCATTACAATGACGACGTTGATGATAATACAATCGTTATAATCTGAAACTCGATTTCGCCACTACATGTTTAAAAATCTTTTTGTTATTGGAAAATTTCTATTGAAGTTACTTAGTCTTAAAATTTTGATTGAAACTCTCTAGTCATTTTCCATTTGCAATGATGATTTTTTTTAATTGATCATTCTTACGGTAGACAAAATAAATTTTTTCTTTTCAAAATGCTGTATAATGTTAACAATTTTTGCTGATGCTAGTGCCAGACTTGACCAAACACCATTAGACACACAAGCGAAAAGAACAAAAAAATTTACCAATAATACAAATTCAATTATGTCTATAAGTAATCGGAAGTGATTTAAAAGAGTAAATAGTTATCAAAATGATATGAAATTAAAATAAATATACATATGTATGTATGATCGACTTTACAGCCATACCTATAATTTTATGTAAATGCCCCAGTTCGATTCGAGAAGAATTTTGGAAGTATCATAATTAAAAAAATATTGTTTTCGAAATATTACGAACCAATACCATAGATAGACTTTACAGCGTTCGAAAAAAGTAACCGAAACCGATTCGGCAAGAATATTCAGATTTATTTAGAAAGGAATTAAGTTTATAAAATAATTTGCTTACGAATAGTTGAGAATAAAGTCAATTCTCTTAAATTTCTGTACCAAAGAGCTATTGAAATATTTTCAAACCTACCTGATTGTGTACTGTATATTAATTTTACTCCTGGTCATTTTTCGTAGTTCTTACGTAGTGTTGTCATCATTATCAATGTGATGATGTGATGTTGTCTGTATTGAAATTCATATTATCATGAATGCAACAGAAGCAAATATAAATGTAAAAAGTTTAATGGGACCAACGAAATTAATATAAACAAGTTTCCCATTAATTATTTTTATAATTTTGACCTTAAGTTCGGAAAGTGGTTTCGTTTTTTCTCCAACAGAATTCATTTTTCTGCATCTAACTTCATGCTGTAGCCACTAAAGGATGAATAACAGTTCACAAGACCTCCGTTTATTATTCATTATAAGAAAATTGTGTTTAATTTTTATAAAACAAAACAAATTACTCTTCAAACAACCAGCCATTTCCAGCCAAGAAATAATTATAAATACCAAAATCTTTTTTGCCATGTTGAATTTGTTGTGCAATTGCCAATACCAAGGCGAATTCACTTACCAAATGGTGTTGATAACACAGTTAAGCTACTTTTTCTTCATATAATTTGATACTCGTTTGTCAAAATTTTTTTAGTTGCTAAATTTTTTTGTTACAATTTCAAAAATAGTGCAAGTTTTTTTTTAATTAAACTAAAAAAGTGGTATTTGAATTGAACATTCTAATTTCAATTAACAAAAACAAACAAAATTAATTTAAATTAAAACCAGAATTGACATACGAGCAAACCAAAAGTATTTGTTGTTGAATTAAGGCCACTTTATAGTCAATTCGCCTTGGCGAATTGGATATAAGTAAAAAGATTTAAACAATTATTTTTACATATAAAAACATATATATTTTAATAAATAAAGTTAATTCCTCTTATAGCAAACGTTTATATTTATTTTCCTTATTCAAAACTACGACTTATAGATGATGAATGGATTTTAAATATTGGCAACATAAACGATTTCTGAATAACGTAATTTATTTTAATACAAATTTTGTGATATTAAAGAATGCATATACATATCATAAAAATTTTTCCATTTTGCTAACTATTGTATCAGAAATATTAGAATAGGTGTACATGAATAGTGTACTTGGATCGTTGGTCACATCAATTACTTAAATATGAATTTACAACTACTGTTTCAAAAGGGCTTTTAAGTATGATGTAGCTGTGTTGTGTTTTCACATCCCGGATAGTCAGTCCAACGCATTTCCGTTATAAACATAAACCGCAATCGGTTAAAGAGCACTACTCGTTATTTCAGTTTCTACATACATAATTGCAAAATCATACACAAAACACACGAGTGCAAGTATTTCTAGAGCAGTGGTCTTCACAAAGAGAAACACAACTAACATGAGAGTATTACACTGAAAGAATTAACTCCTAACTCTAATTAACACTCTGCTTCCTTCAATGTGTTCAAAGAAAACAAAAAAAGATTTTCCCACTCAACGTCCCACATTTTTATTAAAAATTTTGTTTTAAAATGCTGTAAAAATGTACATATAAGTTAATAATCTTCGAAACATAAACATGCATAAATTTTTATAGCTTGTTATCAACTTTTCAGTGTATCAAAAAATATTTTTGTTCTCTTTAAAAAGCTACTGAATGAAATTGTTGTTGCACACACATGATTATTGTTGCAATTATGGTTGCCGTTAAACATACTAAAAACAAATTGTATGGATTTTTATTATGAAAGATTTTATAACGTCGTAAATTTATTACATTTACTTAAGTTTTTGACAGGAAATTAAACAAAAATAGCTTTTCAGTAATTATAAAAGCAATATCACTAAATACAGTACAAGACTTAAAATAAAATATAATGTAATAAAGATTAACAATACAGGTAATTTTGGTACATTTTAAGAAGCTGTTTTTTAGGATTTTTTTTAATTTGAGCAATCCTGGTTGTAATATTTAGGAAGAGAATAAATAAAAACCAAGAGAATAAACAAAAATTTCATTTAGCCGGCTAATATGAATGGCGACCACTGTTCTAGAGGCTTCATACAAACAATTACATACATATGTAGCTATATAAAAATGTTGTTGTTGTTGTTGTTGCTGCTGCTGCTGGTGCTGTAATATTGATGAATTTGTTGTAGTTGTAGTTTTCCTGTCATCGTCGTTATCAACACACGTTTACAAAATTTTAATGTCACTTTAATACGAAACGGAAAGAGCATGAAATTGTTTCACTCTTGCAATTCAAACAAAATATATAAACCCATACTTACGATTACTTACGCATATTTATGCAATGCTGGTACAGATATCGACGAGGAAAGGCTTAGAAATATTTTTTTAAATTCTTGAGTAACACCTATAGGCTAACAACATCCCTTGTATGCCTGTGCATATATTCGAAGAATCTCGCTGCTGTACCCCAATGTTTTTTTTTTACTTTTGACTATTTTACCCACAATGTTACCCGTTTTGGGTTTCTACTTGCCTGCGGTCCTCAGGTCACCGACTACACTCAAAAAACGTATGCTCAGCATAGTCTTTTTCCTCCACTGTTTCATAAATACTGGAGGTTATGTTACATAGCCCTATTTTGTATAAATATTTACGGAAGTATCCATGTTCAGAGTTGAGTTATGTAGTAATTTAATTCCAAGTTTCATCTACTCAACCACTTTTGTATGTGTGGGATGAAGGTCCATCGGCCATGTATCTCATTTCTCCACTGTGAATGTCACTTCTCTTGGATTTCTCGTTTTAGTGCTTCTATTGCTAAAGCTGCTTGGGGTTTGCTTTCCTTTGCATCCACTATATCGAACTCATTCCAGATTTTACAGTTTATAAGGATACGGTTCTATATGCTGATGCTACCTGTAATTCCGCCGTTTTCTGCTCTGACAGTATTGTACTCTGCGTCTGGTTTCTAGAGTTTTAGCCCATATTTCACTTATGTATAAAAGGATGATATTAAAGTCCTCCATTAGTAGCTTCCATTTGTTTGGAAGCGGTAAAACAATATTCGCAATAATAATAATACTAATTAAAAACTCCATATACCAAAAATTAACAATGAAGTTTTATTCATGGTGTCTTTATGGTGTTATTATTAAGTGTTTAAAAGCCCTTTTCAGCTTGCTTTCGTACATGCAGCTATACTATATAAGCATTTATCTACAGCAAAGGCCATTTTTGTTGCTGGCAGGACTATCTGACCATCAATCAATGTACTAAACGTGTGTGAGTGTAAAGATTTGTGTGTATTCATTGAAAGCTTCATTCGTATCTTGTTGATTACGTGGTCAACACTGTATGACGAATATGCTAGAACAAACATACAAAACGTTTATTCTTCCAACTATCTGATTCTGTAGTTATGTATATTGGTATACAATTTCATATATAACATACATACACATACACATCTTTGTATAGATGTGTGCTCAGTGACTTTTACAAACATCTGCTAGTTTTGCTATAGGGAATACGAGGGCTTTTCCGGTGTTTGTAATAGTAGTTTTTTGCTGTATTTTTTTCTCTGTGCGGAAATGCATCAGACAGACATTCTTTCTTTAGTTTTTAACAATTACAAAAACAACAAGCATGCTAGAAAATATTGTTGGCTTGTATCCTTGTATTTGAACAAATTGTAAAGAGCATTAAAATCACATTTTTGAACAGTTGTTATACTAGTTGTTTAAGTCCACCACATATACACGCGTACATGCATGCTTACATACATGCATATGTATACACATACAGACGTATTTGTTTGCACATATGGACTCACATAAATACTTGTCTACTTTGCGGCGTTGGTATGACAAACTTTTCATAGTAAGTGAAAACTTTTTAAGCGAGGGAAGTCTTTAAGGAATTTACCTGCAGTTTCGATTTAACGCTGTATATTTGACGTCCATAATGCTTGGAAAACAATATCTGCTTTTAACGTTTAACTAATATTTCATGAAAAAAAAATTGCAATGACTATGCGTACCATTAATTAGAAATTTGATATATAAGACCTATTCCTAAAATAAACATCTAGTTTGTCTACTTGGCTACTTTTAGCATGGGCAAAATTTTGTAAGTCAACTCAATATTTTTACAACTTAAAATCACATTTTTCGATTAAGTTTTCCCAGGGATAACAACTGTTCTTCTTTTAATCTTTTGGGTATAAAGTAATTGACTATGGTTTTGATGTGACAATTGCTGAAGAGGGGAATTTCTGTTTCTTTGTGAGTCATCCTATGTTCTTGTGGGCCTTTCAAATTTGCGGGAGAGCGTGGAACTTATGCTCTCTTTAAGAGTACCAATCTACAGTTCTCAAATGCATCAAGATTAATAGTGCAATAAATGTCGAATATATTGATCTCATCCTAGACTAAAAACAATATGTTAAAATTAATATTTTAAGCTGTAAATTTAGTTTATTAAATAAAAGAACATATTGTTACGTATTACGGAAGCTACAGAGCTTTTCCTCACTATATATAACTATCATTCTTTCCAATTCTGTTACGATTTCGTTAGAAGATGGCAATCCGCTTGTAATAAATCTCAGATTTTTTTCAAAACATGCACTGCGAAGCTTGGACGTGAGTGAGCACACTTCATCCTTTTATTTTCATAACGCCTCTACACAATCAGGATATCATTGCGTGATATAAACTTTGATGATAATTCCTTAGGAAGAAGGAGTGTGAGTTTCGACGCTAAGCGCTCTAAGAACTACGGAAGTCGGGAATTAAATCTTCTAACATCGAAACGGCTTCTCTATCATAATATAGTTTTGCAAGTATAGATCCCGGCTATTAAGGGTGTGTTGAGTTGCTACAGAGTGAATGCCAGTAAAATCTACCCTAATAGTCGAAACGCCATATTGGTCATAGAGTCCCCACTTTTCAGGGGCGAAAACAACTATCAATTGCTGATCTTCTCTCAGCGTAGTGGCTAAACAGTTTATTATAAGGCTTATTAGAATTCCTGTTAATAGAGGCACTTAAGGGGATGCTAGAGCTGATGATCTAGCTAGACAGGTTCCATTAAAAACGACTGTAATATTCCCAAACTATGTCACACTTACCTAAGCATTGAGGTCATTATTGTTTAACCTGTATAATTCGGAGATACGCGAAATATTCTTTCCTTCTGCCCCTATTTCACAACTTTCACAAGTGTAAGACGTTGCCAGATTGTTTTGTAAGAACTCCTGGCTCTGTTTTTTTTGAACTTTCATCATTAATTTATAATTTTGAAGTCTATGCCACTAATATGTTGGCTTCCAACAACAAGAAAATACATATACAGGCGAATTTTATTCGCCCGTGACACTATGTGGCATTAATGTCACGAGTATATTCTGTAGAACAAAGTTATAAAAAATGTGGATTGAAATAAAGGTAGGAAGGCAAAAATAAATAGAAATAGTTTCAAATTCATTGTTTAACCTCCCTCGTAAATAGCTTTTTGATGCATTTCGACTTAAATTAGCAAAAAAAAGTAAAAGCATCCAAATATATTTCACATTAAGTCGTTTCATTTGTTTGCTTCTTTTTTACAGTCAATATTCCTTTCATCTTATCTGTGCTTAACTTTAACGTTCTTATTTTGTTCTTTATTTTTTTATTCGGGCTCGATTTGAAATGTTGCTGCGACTGGAAATAGCAACTCCAGCACTTTCATTTTGAAACTTAAAAAAGAGAATTTATCATCACTGATGCAGCACAAATGCACAAAATGTCCAAATACACCAACTGACAGAGAAGCAGACAGACAGAACATTATTGTCCTTTTGGCTTCGAATATTCTGTATGCACTTTTTCCGTTTTAATATTTTTCAATTGAACTTTTCTTAACATTTTACTACATGTGTCATACAATTGAGTTGATTTAAATTGCTTTTTTCTATTGAGGTCTGAAGGTGGATTAGTTTGTTAGTTGGTTAAGTGTTTTTGTTGGTATATTCCTTTACTTTCAAATTCATTTGGTTGTTGTTAGAAATATTGACAATGATTTGAAAAAACAACAGTGTATGTCTCGCCAATTCTGCTTGCGCTTGAATAAGTAGAAAAGTCATACAGTAATTACGTACATAAAAACAAAATATTGAATTTTTTCGTTAAACATTTTAATGCGATTTAATAAAAATGCTTTAAAATATTTATTCCAATCCGTTTTCAAGTTCATTCTGCGTTTTGTAATTTTTTGGTAGTCTGGCAGCTATTTTTTTTATCATTTTTATTAGTTGTTTATTTATTTTGGTCCTCTAAGTTGCAAACAATTAGTCTGTAAATTTATTTGCTATTATTTTCTGTATAAAGTGTTTGTGTTAGTCAATAAAGTGATTAATTTATTAGTTCATGTAACACATCTTCATTAAAAATACGAATCTAACTAAATACTAATATTATAAAAGTGAAAAATTAATTTTAAAATATAAACATTAATCTCAATTCAGCTGTCATTAATTCTAGTTAAATTTGTTGTTGTTGTGAGATTTTAAAATTCCATTTCATTCCAAATGCTCACTTTTTGGCAGGTTTTCGTTGCTTGTATATCAAAGTTTCCATACACTTGTATTTATGTATTTTTGTGTGCGTGTGTGTGAGTAACTAAAAGAAAACAATCATGTAAGTTAGAGACTAAAATTTTTAAATGGATTATAAATTCAGAGAAGGAAAATATTGCAGGGAAGTCAAAGTCGATATATATATATATATATATATATATATATATATATATATATATATATATATGTATGTATATATATATATATATATATATATATATATATATATATATATATATATATATGTATGTATATATATATATATATATATATATATATATATATATATATATATATATATATATACTTATATATGTATATATAATAAGAAACGGTTTCATCGTTGCAAAGAAATTTTGTCCAGCAATAAGGTAAAACTTCTGTTCAAATATTTTATCTCTTTAATTGTTTATTAAAAATAAATATAAAGAATAACTGGACTACGTGGACCGATTCGGTTCAGATGGATTGGTTGCAACATAGTCTTTGCAGTTAAGGACCGTGTCGTTTCCGAACAAATATTTATAGCTGGGCATTACAAGTTCGTTTTGTCACGGTTGTAATCATTGTTCTATGGGTAGTCCTTGGAATGGTTATATGAAATAGTTTTGAAATTAGTCCTACGTAACACAAATGAGGTTGGCTTAACGATAGATCACTGTAATGTCAAGTGGATCATCTATAATATAGGAATTTGAAGTACATTTGGAATACTACTCACTTGCCTGTGGTGTATACCGTATATGCGTATGTGGTTTAGTCAGGTTTTTTTTTCAGTGTCGTGATGTAGTTGATATTTTTTTTGTGGAAGGCGAATTAACTATGGGGAGTCGGTACAGATCTCGCTAATTACGGTTTTGCTAGTTTTATATGAGGAGATACATATATGTATTTATTACACTCTGAATATTGGTCATATTCTCTTGAATTATCCACTGATGCCAACTAATATAACCCGTTTTGTTCTACCTTATTTCTCATGGAAACCTCTCAAGAGGGCATTATATATATATGTATATATATATATATATATATATATATATATATATATATATATATATATATATATATATACATATATATATATATATATATATATATATATATATATATATATATATATATATATATATATATATATATAACTATATATATATATATATATATATATATATATATATATATATATATATATTTTATTGTACTGTAATCCTTCTTCATAGGACTTTGCCGACTACCAATAATTGCACCTTGTTAGAAATTGGCATTGGTTTTTACGTAATAATTTTTATACTTATTTGCCGTTGCAGCGTTGCCAATTCACTCAATTCATATTTTCAAGATGAACTCCGTAGGCTTTCAAAATATACCGAATTCGAGTGCAGATTATTTATTTTATATGCCTTTTATGAAAACAAAAATCATTGATAAAATATTGGAGCCATAAGTAAAAAGTTAATTAATTATTAAAAAATCATTTTATTTTTTCCTGGACGAAAATTTCAATCTACGGCAAATATCAAGTGTTTTTTTCCAGCTTGAGAAGAGAAAAATAGGCAGATTTACATACGAAAGGGAAAATAGATACGAAAACAAAAATGATATTGAAAGTGTTATCTCAATTCTACTAGATGTGATTTTGTGTCAATAAGAAATCATTGTTTGTTATTGATATTAATTAGTGTTAAGAGCGCTTACATATTAAGAATAATTATATGTATTCTGCAAGAAAATCAATTCTTCCTAAGTCAACAAGGTTCTGGTAATATATGTATGTGTATTGGCGTTTTGAAAGTTTAATTCTAGCCATATGTTATTTTGGGGCGTTAAAGTTTCCACGCCGTTTTCAATGCTGTGAGTTGTCATAGGGGACCATGTGAATTTTCAATTATAGGTACAGATTGCCGTTAGCAAATTCATATAAAACTTCAGGTGGAATACAGTTGTAAAATATTTTAACCCTCTAACTTTCCAATTAATGAGTCTTTTTTTGGTCTCTTTTTTAAAAAGAGGAAAAAGCACCCATAATTTGAAGAGTATAAGGGTTAAAATGGCCGACGGAAATATTTGTCATTTAGTTCTATTCTGGAGCACTAAATTTGAAAATACATTTCGCGGTTAATTCCGTACTTATTTAGAGATCCCGCTTAAATTATGTATGAAAAAATGTTTTGCATAAAATTTCACTATAAGTCACCTTATAAAACAAAGATATGTATGGAATATATATTTATATGTATTTTAACATCCATTTATTTATTATATATATCTTCTTAGTTATAAACAAATTTTATAAATGAGCTACGAATCAAATTCTTATTAAAAGGATAGTAAATATCTAAGTTTTTGTATTTGCTTAAAGAGTGTTTTCAGTAATGGTTTCTATGATTTTCAAAACATTTTATGAACACTGCTGCCATATAAATTCCAACTCACATATAAAACACATAAAAATTCCCTGTTGTTAAAAAGCTTAACTATCCAATGACTACTAAACCATCTGGCCACTCTCTTTCGTTTTTCTCTTTAGTTTTCATATCCACCGTCCTTGATAAAGTTGAATTTTAATCGTGGCTATTGTGTTTTTTTATAAATTAATAGATTTATAGTAATTATTTAATTGCAAAAAGTGATAAATTAAAAATTTAGATGATTAATTGTGTTAAAATCATATTATTTCTGTAAAATCCTTAAAAGTTATTGCAAAATAAACAATTGAAACTTGTTGCTAGAAGAAAAGCCAATTGTTGCTTAGTTTGTTGTTGGTGTATTTTTTGTGTTTGCTAAATTAGTGTGGTGAAATGTATTTGTTGTCTTCTTTTATTTTTATATTTTGTGTGTGGAGAGATCGAAATCATTAAAATTGTGCATTTGAGTGACAATTGTATGGAGAAAAAGAAAAAAAGAAACAGAGAAATAAATGGCACATTGAAACTAGTGTTGTGTAAAGCTGATCTATTTA
Source organism: Germaria angustata (assembly GCA_963681545.1). Lineage (NCBI taxonomy): Eukaryota > Metazoa > Arthropoda > Insecta > Diptera > Tachinidae > Germaria > Germaria angustata. The sequence continues at coordinate 38,424,639 of OY813001.1, forward strand.
CGTATGGATGTAAACAAAGTTGATAATACCCCTCAACGCATTTTTAAAGGAAAAAAGGTAAGCTTCTTTCTTATACATAAATAAGTATGTACAGTGGAGGCTCATAAAAGTTAAGACGCGCAAAAGTTAAGAATACGGAAAAGTTAAGCAGCTTTCTGTCACCATACGGAACTCTAAAAAGTTAAGTGCTTCTTAACTTTTTTGAGTAATTTTTGTTTTTATTTAATTTTTCTATTTTTAACATCATTTTGAATTCTTATATGTATGTCGATTGTTGCATTAATATATGTAGTACTACATATATAAGTACATGGGTAGCATAAAAAAATTCAACACATATCCAATCGTCATTTACCGTTAAAAAATTCTTTACATTCGTACGTAATGTTTCATACTATTTTTGCATCAGTTATTAGTTTTCTTTTGATCGTAACAATGTCAGCAGCACGTAAGCAAAAAAGGTTATCAGTTGCCGAAAAATGCAAGATTTTAAAAAAATTAGATGAAGGCGTTTTGACTAATCGATTGGCCATGGATTTTCATGATTCTGAATCTTCAATTTCTAAAATTAAAAGAAACAAAGCAGACATTTATGCTGCAGTGTCAGGTACATGTGACGAAATTGAGAGAAAGACTTTACATAAGGCAGAATTCGTAGATTTGGAGAAGCAGCTGTACAAATGGTTCTTATATCAACGTGAAAGAAACTGTCCACTAAGTGGTCCTATTTTAAAAGCTAAAAATTAATACATTTGCATACATACATATATACATGAGTATTAAATACATATTAATAATATATATACAATGTATAAATACATGTATAAACACATGCATTTTTCATATCACGGAAAAGTTAAGAATTCGGAAAAGTTAAGCACCCTCAAAACAAACTACTTAACTTTTTCGAGCCTCTACTGTACTTATAAAATAATTATTATGAAATGGAAACTATAATATATTTATTAACAATAATAATAATCACATAGTATAATGAAACAAGTTGTTGATTTAAAATCTAGCGGTACATATGTACATACAGTGAACTCGCGATAATGTGAACTAATAAAAACCAAGGTAGTTCACATTATCGAATTTGTTCACATTTTCGATTGTAAAAATTTGTGGTGTTATATTGTTTTTTGGTTACAAAATATTGAAGCTCTTGGAATTTTTAACATAAAATGTAATTTATTGCAAACTTAACGATTTCTTAAATTTTAAGTTCACGTTTTATATTAAATTTTTGGAGCCACCATTAGCTGGCATTGAAGTCGTGTTCATTTTTATTAAAATTAGAATGAAGCTGTTTCGCTTTTTCTTTCAGCATCAATCCACTTGTTAGAAGGTTTTTACTTCTCATGTTAAGAAACCACTTGTATAGAGATTTATCCATCATTGGAAGCTCTGAAATACGTAGGTTTACGTTTCACTGGTCTATAATACGTATTTTTAACACACTTATAATTTTTATTATTCTTATTGTGCATCGATCAAATGGTATATTTCCCAACATTATATTTAACACTGTAATACTTGATCCTTTTTCCAAAAGTTGAAGAATTTCATATTTCTCACTAATGGTTAAAAAATTTCTGTTATTCTTAGACATCTTTGTAAATACACAGGTTTCTATGCGTGACGAAATACAACAAAACTCAAAGTGTGCAAGTACAATAGTTTACAGTTTTTTATTCAATCGGGGGATTTCCAAAATTAGAAAACAAACAAAAATTGAAAAAATTTTTGTTCGCCATTAAACTTTAGAGCGTCCATATAAAAAAATAGGTGTTCACATTACTGGATAGTTCATTATATTGGAAGTTCACATTACCGAGAGGTCACTGTATTCCGCTTATAACAGCTTCTTATCAAAATACGCTGTTATCTGTCCGTTTCTTTGTAGTGAAATAAAATAAAATTTAATATAATATTTTCACTTTCGAAAGGTACTAAAAAATACAACTAAAAAATAGGAGCTGTAGCAGACTCCAAAAACAGCATTGTTATGATCTGGAATGTGGGTTGGACTTCGGAACATTGCTTAATGTTTAAATTTTTCTTAATTAAAATTAGCTTACTAATCTAGATAAAGAAAGTTAAATATAATTTTCTATTTTCTGAAAGATGTACATATATTAGAAATAAATTTTTTTTGATGTAGTGTTTGTTTTTCTGAATATGTTTCAAAAAATTCCGTCGACCTCTGTAGAAATGTCACACATATGTACATCCTCAGGTAAAATATTAGGATTTTTTATTATATTTTTGTGTTGGAATTTTGCTTATTCCTGTATGTGATAATTTTAGATTTGCTCGTATTTTCCAGTTGTATTGAATAAAAAATGGCAGTTTTCTATCTGTTTTCTTGAAATTAAATTCTTTGGAAACGGCACTTATAATCTTCACGATTAAATAAACTTTAAAAGTTTGTGTATTTTGCCGAAAATATTCCCAAAATTAAAATAAAGTCCAGGTTAAATAATAGGTGGCAGGATTTCCCTAAAATAATCGAAATAACAAAGGCAGGCTACAATTAAATTTTTATATATTATGTACTTATTTTTATTTGATTTTTATTCGGCATATAAACTGATACGACTGTAATTTAACGTATAATTTCGCAAATCCACTATCATTTCGTTTTATATAATGCATCTTTATACAACTTTCTTTACACCTTTTTTGATAAAAATCATCTTAATACCTCGAATACTTAAAAAGTTTTATTTTAATTTAATTCAGCCATAAATATAAATCATACCATAACATTTAGTCATCTAAAGAATATTTGTAAAATTTAACGCATTGAAAGATTTTCGTCCGTAAAGGTCTATAATACACACACACACACACACACACACACACACACACACACACACACACACACACACACACACACACACACACACACACACACACACATATATATATATATATATATATATATATATATATATATATATATATATATATATACAATATGTTCTAACACCTTTTTATTGCAACCTAAATGCTGAGTGGCATAGAGATTTGCTCATCTAAACTTCATTGTTGCTCGTAAATATGTTAATCGAATAATAATGTTCGCACCCATTTTTTTAGCTTTATTTAAATGGAATTCTTATTTTCATATCCATTTCATAAAAGTGTAAAAGAATGAATGTTTGACGGTCCCTTTCCTCTAGCACAAATAAACTCATTTCAAATGCACAAACGGCGTCATAAAGCCAGAACGGAAAAAAGAAAAATTTTATGAAACTGAAAGGAAAATAAGAAATATTTGCGAAAGGGCCAAAAATCAATGAGTATTTAAATAGTACATAAAAAGCCAAAAAGTAGAAAGTATATACACACAAGATATTCATTATTTAAAAGTGTGGATGAAGGCAAACTGAAAAGTCGTTTAAAATAAAATACAACATTCGGAATTGCAATTTTTCATCTGAAATTATTACTATACAAAATTAATCATATTACCTATTATTGTTTTGTTGCAGATGTAAATAAATTATAAATTTCTCTATACATCTTCAGATTTTACATGATATGTACAATACATAATATATAATTATTTTTTTCATTACAAATTTTTTATTATCGCTTCGAAATTGTTTTGAGCTAGAAAACATTTACGTCTTAAAACTTTCTGTAAATTAAAGTATGAGGAAAATAGTTAAAGTTTACCTAAACTTAGAAAACATTATTTGATTAAAAGGGACTAAATGTGCTCTAGGGAGGCCTTAATGCTATTTGATAAATTAATTAACACTGTATTAACAAGTATAAAGAAACTAAGAATGGCAATCGATAAATTTTCTATCAATATAACATTTTTTTGCTGCTATTTCTTGTTTTTTTACTACAGTGTTTTTTTTTGTTCAGTACTCTGAATCCATCGTTTCTTTAATTTTTAAAAGTCCTTCACAATGTAAGATTCCGACAAGTCGCCTGAACAAGCTTCTGTTGCGAAGGTCCGATGATCTACATAAATTTAACGTAATTGCTCTCTTTTTTAATATGTTTATTCTTCTTTGTTTGAAAATATTATACCTTATCTTTTAATTTAAAATTTATTTAATTTTTAGCACTTCCTTCTCTGGTCTGGCATTTGCGTGCTTTTCATTTTATATGCTTTCTTGGGGTGGTTCGATTGTTGTAGGTGGCATTACAGCTTTACTTCTTGATTTATTACAGTTTTATTGAAGTCTTAAAAGGTTATATACCGTATAAATTAAAAACAATTGATTTGTCAAACGTCGCCATCATTTTATATCTTCAATTAACTTCCGTTTCCAAAATTGACTGCAGCTCGTGTTACGGACCATTGTAACACATTCATACACGAGTGTTGCTACGCGTATACGTTACACACTTATACAGCCGTAAAGTGACGAAATTTCAAAAATAATTCCTTAAATCATTTATCAATCTAGTGATTAAGTCGTTATTTTTACGCATATTTTTTTGACTTGAATTCTTAGAAAAAAAAAACATGAATATATTTGAATAAGTTTCTGTAGCAAATCTTTACGTCTTAAATATTTATGTATATAAATTTTTACGTCTTAAATATTTATGCTGTAAAGTATATAAAGAAAGGCAGCAAATGTTTTACTTACGATTATTTACGATATTTAGGTTTTATTGATGTACAAAATAATATACACGTATAAGATATTAAATCGAGAAAATTTTAAGCCATAAAAATTGGTCCTATTTTAGTGCTTTCCGCCATAGTCTCCAAACTTCAACTACTACAGCAAGGCTCACATACACTCTTTTTATATTTAAAATTTACTTCGCTACTTTAGTTGCAACTAAGCAATTACTTCAGTGAGAAGCAGCAGGTATAAAATATTTATTAACTCAATCTTATTCTATTGTTTGAGCTCACTTTGGTTTATATTCATTTAAAAAAATTCGCAATGAATCCATTATGCGAATTTTCACTCACCATTCATTTCTTTAATTCATGACTCCATAATTATATTCCTAATGACTTCTTCTACGTTTAATTAAACTTAAAACGTGAAAGCAGTTAAGTATTTTGCATGGAACTTATGATAATAATACTAATGATTAAAATAAGGGAAATAAAAGAGAATTTTATTATGCCAAAAAAATAATATACATTAAAACTATTAGAACAGCCAATAAAGAACCCAACAAACAGTTAAAGAAAACCAGCTACTTGTTCAGTTCCCTACCACTTTAATATCTTAATTAATAAAAGTTGGGTAAATCATTATGAGGCACTTTTCTCAATAGTGATTTTGTATAAAAGAAATAATCACATTAAAATTTTGTTTTCGTATGTTCCACATATTTTGGCATTTTGCCCCTCAAAAATCTTTCAAAATCTGTCCATAAATGGAAGAGTTAAGGAATAATCAATATTTCGGGGAGGGTTAATTGCCCATACAATTTTCGAAAAAAATCATATGATCAAAATAAAAGCAAATCCTTTCAAATAAAAAAATAGTTTTGATAATACTTCCATAAATGAAGAAGTTATGCAATAACCAATATTTGACCGCTCGTCCTGTTTGCGGGAAAAAATGGGATTAACCAGCTAGAAAACCATTAAAAAAATTAAAATCGCCTCACAAATGAGGGTGCTGTTAACTGAGGTAGTTAGCGCGTTGACTACAAAGCAATTTATGACTGAGGACTTAGGTTCGATCCCTGTTCAAAACAAGTCATTCAAAAAAATAACATCATGAGTTTTTCTGATTTACTTAGTGTGGCGTTGTGTTCATTCTTGTTGGACTGTTTAAGTGATGAATCAAAACCCAGGACACTTAACGGTAACAGCGATGGGATACTCTTCTACGCTAATGGTTACTACATCAAAGCTCCCCCCCTTCGTCGGTAACGTAAGCAGATTCGTCGGCAAAGTAAAACAATTAATAAAATGGCAATACACATACAGTTTTAATGCGTCTACTTAACACCAGAGACGCTGCAATTTTGCTATAAAAATAATAAACAACGCGGAATAGTTGATTTGTAAACAGAAATTAAGCCCTCTCTCTCCGTCTTCTAATTTCACCGCCTGTCCTCTCTAACCTATCCCTTTCAGAAAAGAAGTAACACCTTAAGTAAGTAGTAGACATTAATTGCCTGAGTGTAGCTTCTCTTTATATAAAAAAACTATGTGTGTACAAATATCAAATAAAAGAAAATAATAAAAAATACACACGAATACCTCCTTATTTTTTGCTCACACATTTATATAAAATGTGTATCTTTAGTTTGAAAAAATCAGACTGCATTATATATATTGAAGATATGGTATAGTATAATGAGAATCCGATTTTTTGATGCCACACATCCCGGGGAACAAATAATTACACGTGTAATGTTGCAGAGTTTTTGTTTATATTTTGTATCCCTAAATGAGTCACCCCTTACAACCAATTTTGTTTTTTGTAAATTAAATTAAAAGGAAGGAAACTTTTGTTTTCGGCAGTAAATTTCAACGGAAGTAGTTAAAGAAAGCTTAAAACAAACTAGTTTACGAACATGTTAGAATTTGAGGGACAAATTATTTGGATTATTATATGCTTGGAAAAATTATTTGGATTATTATATGCGTATATATATATATATATATATATATATATATATATATATATATATACATACATATATATATACATATGTATTTGTGATTTGTTTTTTGAGTTTTTTGATACCATTAGATACCTTTAGCCTTTAGTATGAAATTTATTTCAAAGTCAAAACAAAGGACTTGAGTTAGCACAATAATTTTATTTATTATGTTATCATTTTAAAGTCAATTGCAGCAGCGCTATGGCTTATCGCAAATAAAAATGTTTATAGAGACTAAAATATCTCCTTAGTGCGAGAAGAAAGATTCACTGAAAATTAAGACCAACTTTTTATTGAAAATGTAATTCTACTATATGGTTTATGATGTACAAAAACGATTACAATTTCAACAGTTAGTAATCAAATATGTTAAAAATTTTCCATATAAAATAAAATAAATTATTTTCTTAGTTCAACACTTTATCAACACTAAGATACAAATATTTGAATAAATTACTTTTACAAGTTTCTTCTTGTGGCTTTTGCTGGGCATATGACAAGATTCCATTGGTCGTTAAACCAAATCGTCAGTGAACTTTCAGCGTGAAATCTTTTAAATATTTTATTTATATTCTTATTATGCAGATTTCTTAAATTTATAATTTTAAAATATTTCAAGTCACTTCATATAACCATAGTTTTTAGACTTCTTAAATTTTTATCTATAAATCAATCTTAAATTTGTTCTCATATTTATGTACCTGTTTTATAGAAATAATCAGATAATACGATGTTTAATAATGGGAAATTCTATCCAACCAATACGCGGGTTGTATTCTTGTTTGTTATACTATTGTAGGATTGCGATGTTTCTTTGAATACATCCACTCTCCAGCACACAAACACACTCCCTTTTATGCACAAATAAATACTTGCCTTTAATATAATCTCATTTGGTTAAATGGTGAACCGCATCAAACATCAAAGAGCCATGCTAACGATTTTATAACGATGATTGGTCACTACGAGTAGCAGCTCAGCCAGAGCCACAAGTATATGCGAAAATATGCACATTATTGTTAGTGTAAAGACAACCCCAGAGCCAAAGGGAATCTTTATATTTTTCACAACATTTTTCTTTTGGCATAAAAGCAATTTTAAATAAAAATTTTGTTATATAATTTTCATTATTTAAGCATGTAAAATAATGATTTGAAATATATTATATATTCTTTCATCTAATGTAGATAGATGAGGGAGTGACTTCCCTAAAGTTAAGATTGCCAAGGTGAGCGCAACCTCCCTTTAACAAGAAAATCTAAAAATCAATATGTCAACTCTTATCAAGAGGAAACTTAAGCTTATTGATGTGGCCTGATAAAAGCAACAATTCTTTGAGGTCCGTTTTGGAATAATTAAGTTATTTTTGTCGTATTCCACCCAAGTGCAAGTTTGCTTTGGTTCCTGCTCTGTTGCTTTTACTTTCCTTTTCAAATGAAGGAGAGAGAGAGAGAGGAAAGGATTGTGGTTTTCGCCAAACAAAGTTTGGCTTTCTTTTGTAATTTTATTTGGTATTTATATTTTTTTTTCATTTAAAACAAATAAATTTACTTGCTTGTAGTGGTTTCTAATATGACACCAACTCACACACATATTTTTGTACTCACAAAATCTGTGTTTTGTATTAAGCAAAGACTCTTTCTCTATGACATTTTTACAGAGGCACATGTTAGTTTTGTTACAAATATCAATATTAGGCCAATTTATTTATTTGAAATTCGCTCTGTAGATGTGACAAGAACATTTTTTAAACAAAATATATAGATTTGAAGCAGCAGTTAAATTTTTTTAATGACAAATGTTGCAAAATATCATATTTCGCTTACTTATATCCTCTTGCGGCTAAGATATATATATATATATATATATATATATATATATATATATATATATATATATATATATATATATATATATATATATATATATATATATATATATATATATATATATATATATATATATATATATATATATTTATCAAATTTGTTATTCGAGATATTTTCCAAAATAACTATTTTAATACTCTATTGTTTGTTGTTGGCTTAGCTAGGTATATGCCTGCATTTCATTGGCGCTAACCAAATCATCAGTACCCTTTTAGCCAAATCATATATATTTGTAGTCTTTTGCATAAGTATACGAGCTTTGAATGCTTTCAATAATGATTTGGCTAAAAGGGTACTGATGATTTGGTTAGCGCCAATGAAATGCAGGCATATACCTAGCTAAGCCAACAACAAACAATAGAATATTAATATATATATATATTATATATTATATATTTCCCTCGGTCCTACAAGGAGCATAGGGCCTCAAGAAACTTCTTCCATTCAGATCTCTTCATCGCGAAAGTTTTTACTTCACGCCAGCTTTTATGCATTTTTCTAGCTTCGTTATCAGTTTGCCTACGCCACGTATGTGCTGGTCGACCTCTTCTGCGACTCCCCTGCGAGTTCCATTCGGTAGCATTCCTGGCAAGATCGGTCATTGGCTTACGGAGTGTGTGTCCAATCCAGTTCCACTTTCGTCTCTGTATTTCTAAACACAACGCTGTTTGACGTGTTTCAGCCCATAGATTGTTGTTTGAAATGGTTCGTGGCCAAAAGATTCACAGAATTCTTCGGAGACATTTATTTACGAAAACTTCTAAAGTTTTAATGTCTCGGGAGGCAGCATTTCAAGTTTCACATTAATGTTGATTTTAATACGGCGTGATTGATTGAGGACGATTTCCATACTTTACTGAGCTGACCAAAAGATTATGTGGCCTTTTTTATTCGGCTTGCAATATGTTTACTAGATCCACCTGTAGGGTTTATGACATCCCCGATGTAACAGAAGGTTTCAACTTCTTCTAACATTTTATTATTTATTAGAAAAGGATTCAGGTTTCCAGAATTTATTCCCATAACTTTGGTCTTTTTTATATTGATTTTCAGCTTGGTTTTTTCTGATATGTCGGTGAGGCGCCTTAGTTGTGCGGCCATGTCGGAATAACTATGAGAGAGAAAGCATATATCGTCTGCATGCGATCCCGCGGTTTCCTATCCCCTGGTGCATCACATTATCAAGCATTGTATTGAACAGCAGTGGAGATATCACACACCCTTGACGAACGCCAGTGCCAACCTCAATCTTATGGCTAAGCATGCCATTGTGTAGAATTCGGCAACTTGCCCCCTTGTACATACTTTTTTTTTATCAATTCGATGATTTTAATTGGTACCCGTTTACACTCCAGAGCATTCCAGATAACATTACGGGCCAGGGTGTCAAATGCCTTCTCGAAATCAATAAAGATAATAAGTTCTATGAAAAATATACCAGAGAACGAAAATGGGTAATCCGTTTGCCATCCCTGTCACAGAGTACACCATCTCTGCATACTTAAGGCCACACATGAGTACATATAAGTGAACCACACAGTTGTGTATAATCTTCCTGTTTAACAACATATAATTCATGAATAATAATAATTATTATTTGATTTCGGATTTAAGCCAATGCTGGGCACACGCATATAATATTTATGCTCATGAAGTGTATAAATCGTATAACCAAAAGCACAACTAATACAAAATGTTTTTGAATTTCCATTGTATTAAATAGAGAGCAAACAATATATATCAATACATATTTGTTCGAGTCTCAACTTTCAAAAACGTTTTGATAAATACCGAAAATGGGATTTTTCAATAAAAAAATTTACATGAACTGCCTTATATAAAGGGATATCCACTTTTCGGTTTCGAAAGTAAAGTTAAATAAAACACACATCAAGCTTATGCTTAAACCATGCCAAAATACAATGTTTTAAAATTAATGTCTATAGATTGGTTGCAGCAGTGGAAACTTTTGTGGTAGTTTTTGACCATCTTTTCGCATATTTCCGCCAGTATCTCGACGATAACTTGCCAAATGTTGGCTTTCAAATGCTCCAACCTTAGAGGACTATCTACGTAGATACGGTCTTTGACGTAGCTCTAAAAAAGAAAGTCTTATGGTGTCAAATCACATGGTCTTGGTGGCCAATTCACGTTAACAAAAAGTGAAATTACACGATCCGGGAAATTTCCTTATAATAAAGCAAAAATCGATTGTGTTGTGTGGCTCGTGGCACCGTCTTGTTGAAAGCACATATTGTCAGCTAATAATCTTCAATGGTAGGCCAAAAAAGTCTGTTATCATACGGTGATAGCGGTCTGAATTGACGGTAAGTGTTCTTTCATCATCTTTTTCAAACAAATGCGGCCCAATGACACCTCCAGACCAAACAGACTCTTTTTCCCGATCCAATGGCTTTCCTTCAATGAATTATGGGTTCTCCAAGCCCCATGTGCGACAATTTTGCTTGTTGATATAACCACCGAGTGAGAAATGAGCTTCATTGCTGAAAAGAATTTTGTTCGAAAAATCAGCATTGATTTTAATTGTTGTATAATTAGACTTTATATATGTAGATGGAGGTACAAATCCAGATATAAAATGCGGCATACTTTCGCTAACAGAAGCACAGAATTTTCGGCGATGATGCACAGTCCTGATTACATCTGTAACGCTTCCCGTGTCTTCAAATTTCTTTATTATTATATTGCTATAATATTCTAAAGTTTTTTAGTTGTTTTGTTTTCAGAAAAGTAGTTTGAAAAAATTTATACATTAATCGAAAGTTTAGAATTAATTTGTGTATTCAGGAAAGTGTATACATACTTACATACTTATATACACTTTTCAATATTGTTACCAAACAATATATTTTTGCTTTAAGAGAGCGAATACCTAGGGGTGTTTAAAGGGTAAACTTTTTTAAAGTGCTATCAAAACAAGAACTGGATGAACAAAGATTTCGGCTCTTCATCCGCTCGTTTGTTAAAAAATTTCTGGAAGGCAAAGCAGCGATTATGGAAAACCATTTTTAAAGATCTTTATGCTGTCCAAATATGACGCATGTAATTTAAGTGTCACAGCGTGACAACAAATCTGCCACTTTTGTGAAAGAATTTTTTTAATTTTAATTTTTTTTTAGTTGAAATAAGAAAAGAAAAATAAAAAATCGAAAAATTAGTGAATTAAATAAAACGTTACGACGCGTCGTATTATATTGAACATTCAATAAAAAGACCTCAATTATCATTTTGGTTAATTAATTCAAAAAATCGGCAAAGTGTTGTAATGTATGGAACATCAGAAGCCTCGCTCGCAGTGCATAAAAAATGTGTACAAATTATACAACAAATGGTTTTAATTTTATTTTGATTTTTTCAGCTTTCAAGTAGACTCCTATATCTATACTTTTCGACTTTTTGAAATTCAGAACTTGCGCTTATTAAAGCGGCAGGAATATTTGTTAACATTAATGAAAGTTATTTGCTGACCACTTTATAATATCAAAATTGGCCCTGCGCTCATGATATGTAGGAGAATATCAAACATCTTATTTGCTTTGAGCCATTATTGCAAATTTGTATTCCTTAAGAGTTTTCACATTCTAAATATTTGAACTTTAAGTGATAAAATAATGAAAATTATTCCCAACGATGTAAAAGTTAAAAGTTGAACTATACTGAGAATTTGCGTTTGGTATATAAATTCCTAAATTAAATACATAAAACTTTTCATACTGAAGAGAAAGTACAAGGGGCTCTACTTATATAGAGCAGGAAAATGTGGCAGTAAATGAGTAAATATGTAGACGTATTTAGGGTCAAGTGGACGCTGAAGCTTATGAATTCCTTAGCTGTGACTACTTGGCTACTGTAGTTGATGGTGCTTCATGCTGTCATCATCTTGAGGGAAGAAAAAGTTTCTTTTCTTTCTTTTTATATACATATACATACATTTTTGTTTTATTAGCATCCAATTTGTGGGGTTTTCGTTTTGTTAGTGTAAACACTATGTTGTGGTGCTAATTGATGTTACTTGTGTGGCTAATAATCCAAAGTAATTTAACTCATATAAAATTCGCTTAACGCTTAAGAGGATTGAGTAAACTTTTGCTTCATCACCATTACCACAGTGAATTCCCATTGCTCACGAAATATATATGTAAGTTTCGAACCAATGGCCACGCCAACGCCAGCATCATTGCCGTCATCATCATAATTCGTATGCAGACAAACACACACACGCACAGACACACATACAAATGCATCAGTTTATAGTTGTACTTACAAAGTTTGGCAAAAAAACCAACATAAAAAACTTCTGCACACAAAATGCAAATTGTTTGACTTTCGAACTCATTAAAATAATTTCACGCTGACCAAACAGCTGTCAGTGTACAAAGAAAAGACAAACGTAAAAAAAAATGAAAACAAATTGTAGAAGGAAAAATCCTTCATTTACAGAACAGAACTGATGGACTTCAAGCTTTTACTACTCGTACTGGTCGTGTAAGATGTTATAGTTCCGTCTCTTATATCAGTATACCAGTATCCCCGTAGATCTTTGTTGATTTTAAATACACACACAAACACAAGCACACACACACACACACAAGTGTATTGAAGTTGGAATATTTATCTCGAAGGCAAAATGAAAACTCATTCTAAAGGACTTTTTAATTCTTCATTCGCTCTAAGAGTAGACAAAAGTTTTTAAACTAAAAAATTATATTTTACATCCATCGCACTGCATAATATTAAAGTTTTTCACTTTATTTTATACAAAACTGTAGTAATTTTTTTAATAATATACAGGGTGATTTATTCACACTATATTATATCAGTGGCGATTTCTGAAAAACGTTTTTCATAAAATGATTAAAATTACAATAGAACATAATTAGTTGCTTGATCTGACATTTAACATTAATGTATATTTACGGTCGTATCCATAAAAAGGTTTTACTTTAGGATTGAATTTAAAATGAGGCTAACAAACATTTTTGAGAAACATTATTTTAACTAATTTTAATGACTTAAAGAATCCTACTTTATAGTCTGTGATGTACAAAAACGATTACAATACCAAACGAGATTAAAAAATCTAAGCAACTACGGGTTAGTTTGAAAACTGATATAATCAATTTCTAGTTTATATTTTGCTCCCAGGAAAGATTGGAATACGTTCTTAAATAAATTTATTTTGAGAACAGGAGTAATAATCATTATTACGCGCGGCCATTTTATCCGTCCGATTGCCATAAATGTCTGTGAAACAAAACTGCAAGCTACACTTTCGAATAAAAAAGTTTGTTTTTTCCAAAAACGTTCTACATGTGGGGAAGTTGGGCGATAATCAATACTTTGGGGGGTAAATTGCCAATCGGACTAAAGCTATACTTTCAAACAAAAAAATCCTAACTCAGCACGTGCTCAAATGCAAAAGTTGAAAATTGGAAAAAAATACACAAGAATTGATAACGTACTTCTTTTTTTTTTGAAGTCGTTTAAAAATAAAATGAATAAAGAAGAATTCACAAGATTATTTTTATTCGAATGAGAAGATTACTTGGGTATTGAGCCCGTCTTAACTGTTTTGATTTTTTGTACGGGGCAGAGTAGATAGGACTATAGTAGAGCATCAATAGAATGCAATACTTTATTAGCATTGGACGCTTTTCCATCAAGTCCAAACAATTTTCTTAAACTTTTACGATTTCCGAAAAAATGGGTCATCGAAAAACTGCTCAAGATTTTAGGAGTAAATTCAGTAAGTAAGGTCAATACGTATTATACGTGTTTTGCGTTTCAAAGGAACAAATTTCCAGTTAAGGGTGAGATATTGAACAAATTAATTTTATTTAGTATTTTAATATATTGAAATATTCGTTAAAACAGTGTTCGAGACTGGATCTTCTTAGTTATACAGATATATTCTGTTCTGTTCCTGGGACTCAGATACAAAATTTCTAACGTGGTATTTTTCTAGAATTTACCACTAAAAACTTACACAAAAAATTACCCTTCGATTTCCTTATTTCATAAAGTTTTGTTCTTTTAGTTCTCAGGGTTAGTTTTCTATTGTTATTATTTCTTATTTTTTTCATAAAATCTTTTTTCTACATAGAAAATGACCTCAAACTCTTGTTGCCATTTTTTTAATTCTTGTGTTAAGAATTTATGTTTTTGATTGTTTACTTCAAACAATTCATATTTTAATCCCTTTGGTGTCATTTTTACATATCTCCGATTTTGATTTCTCAAGAAGAATTGTGTTGTGCACAGTGGATGTGGAAGGAAGGAAGTATAAAAGGACTCTTTGAATAATTCGTTGCATGATTAAACTATAACAACGAGTATAAGCTTATAATTTATTATTTATATTTAATGGTATTGTACAGTAGTCCAAATGTTGCAGTGTATAAGAATTGTTTTTATTGTAAAATTTTCGATTAAGTGACTGATTGCGAAAAACATAAGGCTTTTATTTCTTTTAAAAATTCAAGTGTGGCCTATCCTTATTGATATCATGTACTTTGACAAAAGCTCTAGCAAACGCAAGATATTTAAATACTATTGTAGTTCTGGTATAAAACTACATAGAACATAGCCCACTGTAAATCATAAGACTATACTTGCACTCTTGCAGGTTTAAATTTTCTTGCTCTAGTCTTAATTTTTGTTATCCTTTTTTTCTTTTCTTAGGTTTTTTTTGCCCCATTTCGTACATTGTAATCTGTAGAGAATATCAGTTGGAAGAATGAAATAATAATAAAAAAAAAATTATACATAAATGTATGTATGTATATGTATGTATGTATGTATATAGAAGTTGCCATATCTCGTCAAACCTTAATTCCCGTTTCTTGTTTTATTTATATTTTTCATTGCTTGCTTTTCTTGTAGGAAAACTTAAGAAAAAAGTAATTTGAAAGTTTTATTACTTTTTGCCTTATCATGTTTCTAGGGAGGTTTTCTTTATTATTGTCATGTACATAATAATTTCTTTTTACAACAATAGAAAAACATTAAAAGAAACACATTTTGTTGTAGTGAAAAAAAATAAAAAATAAAAACAAATGAATATTGTACCATCAACAACCAGTTGCAGTATCATTGAGTGCAATTCCACTTTAATTTTTGTCTTTTAAACAAAATAGAAGAATCGCTTTGTGACTTGAAACAAGATCTTAAAAAGACTATTTTTTTTAAGTGGAAACTACAACAACAGCAAAATATGCACTGAGTAATACTTTCAATAAAGATACTTGAAAATTTTTCGAGTATAAAAGAGTGGCATTTGTCTAACATTCTTTTTTATGGTTTAATTATCAAGTGAGCTTGTCCTACAAACTTCGATTTGCTGGACCATGTTGAAATATTAAATAACAATATTTTACTTTTCAAATTGTTTGGAACTGCTAAAGGTACAAATCTTGCGAATATAATCGACTTTAATAACAATCGAACTGATTACAAAAAGGTCGTAATTATGGGTGAGCTTAAAGTCCAATATTTAGTTTCTAGGAGTTTTAAAATATTTTTTTTCAATAAATGAGGGAGTTAAGCAATAATCATTATTTTGGGCGGTCAGTCTGTCTCTTCTATTTTCACTTGAATTTTAATGGGATGAAGGTAATGATAATGTAAAAGTATTTCCAGAATCGCACAATAAATGGAGTAGTTGTACGAAAATTGTCCGTCCAAATAAAAAAAAAAAAAAAAAAAACTGGATCATGCAAATGATCGGTTTGCAAATGATATTTTTAGAATATTTATCCCAATTAAGTGGTAGATTCTAACTGTAGTATAGTATTCACAAGTTATCCAGGCCCAAGCCGTTTCGAAGTTGGCAGATTTCAATGATATTTTCGTCCTAAAATAACATAAAAATGTATGTGTACTTTGGGATTTCACTTTGATTAAGTATAAACTTTTTTAAATAGGAAAAAACATAAACTTTTTTCATATTTAAAAAATAAATATGAAATTAATAATATACATATAAAAAACAAAAAAAAAAAAAAAAACAAAAAAAAACAATTCATTGGTTTTCTTAAAAAAATTCTTATAAATAAAAAAAGGAAAAGTTCGCATGGAACGATTCATACATATTTCGCGGAGCGTTATTATAAAATTTTCTGCAACCTACAATTAGTTGCTGCATCTCTAATGTCAATTTAAATTGCGTCACAAAAAATCTCCAAATTTGCAACAGACATGTGCTTCTTTGGAAAAGGTCATTGTTACTTTCTTGCCTTAAAGTACATACATATATAATCGATATACAAACAGAAAACAAAAGTTCCAATTAAAAATAAACGTATAAATATTCGTTACGTCGCTTACTCGTCAATAACAAAAAACAAAAAAAAAATATGTCTCTATGTATATCGTATACTGAAGTACAATTAAAAAAAAAAAAAGAATAGCCTTATTTACATGCCACCAGTTTCTCAGACTCGAAACAACCATGTACTTTGTTTGTCATTAACGAAAATAAGAAACGGCCATGAGAATCATAAATTAGTTTCATTGAAATTTTCACACATCCTTTTATGCCAAATTAAATGTGATTAATTGACATAATGGTACAAAATTACCAAAAAAAAAAGAAGAAAAATTATTTGCAACGTCCAATCACAACAACAAAATAAAGAAAAGAAAAAAACACGAATGAAACTCTGCTCATACATCCATTTCAGGAAAACGGCAGTGTGCTGCAATTGAAAAATGATCTATACGAGTACATGTGTGTGTGTGTGTGATTTAAAAAAACACAATGTTGTTGGAAATGCAACCGACCCGTCAGCCATCCAGCTCCTTTGGGTTGTCTCATCAGCACGCTTAGCTCTTTTTTTATCAATGATTTACGGCTTTCAGGAGCAGTATACAACATAAAATATACTCCAGTCAATATTAAGTATAAAATTCTGTAGCTTCATTCTGTTTCTTATTGGCTGCCACAAAAGTCCTAGCACTCGTTATGTCGGCCGTACTGGTGAGTATTAGTGACTGAAGTAGTGCAACACGTAAAACAAGCAAAAAATGCGTTTTGTAATGTAGCTCTATTGCAAAATGCCACATTATAAGTTGCGTTGCAAATTGAAACCATGATACATGCTGCAACAGCCACAATTTCGCTCGTATGTCAGCAGTTTCACCACCACCATTACCATCATCAGCAGCAGCAAGAGCTGCAAGTAATAGCAGCGGCAACAAACTATCAATGAATTGTATTAGTGTGACTTTTTAGTTGGCCTGAAATGTTGACGTGGTCTTTGAATGTTGTTGGTGTTTGAACGTACATATGGGTATTTGGAGACCAAACGTGAGTCTCCCTCTGCGGCATTTTGTTAATAAATTTCTCTAATCTGACACGATCTCTAAAGTTGACCAGTGTTGCCAATGCCTAAGTGACTTTTAGCCACCAGTTAGTTGAAGTTATTACTGTTTGGTTATAGCTGTAGGTATAATTGGTGTTTTTTTGTAGTTGAAACAGTGGGCTAAAAGAAATCAATAAGAAGGCAACTTTATAGACAATAATATGAGATATATTGAAAACTACATTATTTCTATTTACGAAAATATAATAAAATAACTTCTCTTTTTGCGTTAAAACCACAACGTGTAGGAAAGAGAATATATGTAAAGAGGTGTTTTGATTTTTCCACATTGACAGTGGTACAAGAAACATTTGTATGAAACGAATTTGGCTGTCTACCAGCTAAATGACCCTAATGGAATTTTTTGTATATTCGTAATTTACTTTTAATTTTTGTTAAATACATTGCTTTTTTCCAAAGCATTTTCGTTACTAGATTGACTGATAGTGAGAGTGCTAATGCTACTATAAAGCAGAGCTACACTCTATACTACAAGGCCCGCTCAAATACTACTTACAATTTCAGTAATTTAGCTAATTTTCTTACGGCAGCCTGAAGAACATTTTGATTCCGGATTCTTCAATGTAAACGCATCTAAGTTGAATGTAGGATAATTCTATTCGATACTCTATGGAACTTGAAATGGTATTCTATTGGTATTCTAATGGTGTTCTCTCTTGATGTAAATATTTGCATATTCTTTCATTAATACTGAAGAACATTTCAAAAATACACTAGCGGAGGAAACTGAAAATATTTTGAGAAGACGGGTCTAAAATTATGATTCTACATCAAGCAATATGTTTCCATGGACAATTACTTTGAAGGTATGAGATGTGTGTGGCGTGGTACAGTATAGATAAAAGTTCCTACATTGGACTTGATCTTATGGCTCCATCTATAAGGATTGCCACAATACGAAAGACTTTTTTCAATTGGAAGTGATTAGCTACGAAGTAAAGGAATTTTCACCAGACTGTTACAAGTGAAATGTCCAAATATATCATCTATTTTCCTTTCCATTCTTCTATTTTGTGTGCTCAGCTACATACGTTAGATATATTAGGTTAGGTTAGGTTAGGTTGATTGGAGGGGTGTGATAGCCCATGTCATACGACATACACTTAAGCCAGTGAAGGCCTGTTGTGCGCTCCCTTTAATTATCAAACACAAACTGCCAGAGTTCTGCGGCAGGATTTGAACCTGCGACCTTCGCACTACGAGTCTAGTATACTACCTACTAGTCTACGAAGGCCAGTCTATATATTTTAGTTTCATATTTAAACACTAAAACAAATTCTGTTTATACATTTTAGGCTCACGTTCTTTAGCTTATTGAAACCTTTATCTTTAACAGTAATTCTACCCAGTGAATTTTTAAGGAAGAACAATTTCTATGCTTCCAAAAAACCACTAGGGTATTTTTTCAACTTCTAGGAAAGTAAAATTTGCATAAATTTTTTTAGTTGCTTCTACAAGTCTATTGAACTCTGTTTGCGTTCTTAAAAATAAAAAATAAAGTACTCTTGAATTTCCACGAAAACGTAATTTACTTTCAATTATTAATTGATAGAAACACCTTTACTTTTTATTATTGGCAAGTTTGAACCCTTTCCAGATGTAAAGCATATTACCAGTGGTAGATATTGTTAAAAATCTCTGGTAACAATTTACAAATTAACTCTTCAATAAAATGCCTAAATTCAAGTCATTGGAAATAATCCGAATTTGCCTACTTTTAGATCTTAATTTCATATTTATATAATAATAGTTCTATATACTCGAATATCAACTTTTAAATTTTTAAAACATTTTTATCTCTTCTATATTTTCATCAAATTGCCCACTGTGACACTCATTGCCTGTCTCGCCGTCCAAATGAAATGTGAAATTTTACTTGTGCTCTTTTTTATTAAGATCCCCTCAAAATAAATTGTTAAAGTTTGTAAGTTTGTAAGTATATCCTCTATTATTTTGCTTTGAAAAAAAGCAAAGATCTAAATACTCGTACGTGTAGAACCGCATTTTATGCCAATACGTGATTGGGGTTGGTTGTACTCGTAATTATGCTGATAAGCTTAAAAAGTTTCTGCTAATACACGTACGTACAAATGCTACTGCTATTCGTTCAACAGCTAAAATTTACACAATTGCACCAAAGTCAACTTTACCAGGATGAACTCTAACAAGAGGCCGCCTTACCACTTTGAAATATTGACAACGAATCGCATCGTAATGCATCGCTTCGAATCGCTTCTCACTAAACTGCATTGCTTTGGATATTAATATTGAATCGTATCTTATTGCAGCATATTCATATCATATCTGTGTATCGTATCACATCTTGTTATAGCAGCGTCTTGCAATCGCCAGAAGGAAATGAGTTGAAAATTCTCAACAGATTTGTTAATGCCTCATATAGTTTGCTACTTACTTACTTACTTAGCTGCCATTTAAGCTCAGGAATAGAGGATTTTACGTTGCTGTTGAAGCTTTTGTTCTTATTTATCTCTTTGAAGGTTTAACCGAAGATGTGCGATGTAATTATATTGTCCACAGCCCACATGCAATAATAACAAAACAGACCACCTTTTACTCCTCTTATTCGACTTTATCTCTGTAAGGATTGGCGATCTGTAACTCAATTTGAGTGCAAGTTTATTTATCCCAGGTTCAAATTGAGTGTCGCATCATTTAAGTAAAAATATCCGTTCACTTGACTTCCATTTAATGAAGCGTACGTTTGTCCGCTTGTAGCTGGTTGTCTTCAATGCTGGTAGCCAAAAGGAGTTTGGTTAGGTTTTTTTATTCCTGTCCATATTAACACTACAGGTGGTCTATTTTGTTTTTGTTGTTGCTGTTGCTGCTGTTTGTAAGTTGTGTTCAATATTCTACTTAAATGTTAAATGGCATACATGGTCACTTTGAGGTATTTGTATGCATGTATGGCTCATTCCCATAGGGTTAACGGGAAAGCGTTTTGTATTTAAGGCTTTGCCTGATAAATTCTAAGGATTCAAGAAACAATTAACAGGGATTGCAATGGCTTGAACATGGAATGTTTATTGGGTGTAGAAATAAATTGTCATTGGAATTATAGGTTTAAATTAAATTGAAAAGGATTTTGGAGCTGCTCTAACAAGTTTTATTGAATAAACAGTAAAGCCTAGCTAAAACGAATTGTTGTTAAGAAAATCAATTGGATTAAATGATTGATTTTTATTTTATTTTTAAAGTCATATTAATGACTTATTTCTGCATTTATTCATGATTACAACAGTTGTGGAAGTGTTATTTCGACTACAGTCGAACACTCCGTCGAGTTTTGTATTTTGTGATACATAAAAATATTTCGATGCAAGGTTTTTCTAACAGTTTAAATGCAACAGAGTGCTTAATACATTTTTAAGATTTATATTATGAAATAGCTGATACAATCTGTAAAAAAACGAATGAGAATCACGAAACTATTTAAAATTTTTGTAGATAAATATTAAAAAGTAATATTTTATTAATATCACAGAGTACATTAATGTAATGATTAGCGAACTTTGCTATAGCTCTAGTGTTTTTAATATGACCGAAAGTAAAAAATTTGAAGGAAACTAACATTTTTATACTCCTTAGCTTTCACCATATGCAAATCGCAAGAAACATATACGGGCTCCTTAGGAAATTTTCCACTCCTCTCGGCTTATGATCCTATTCAATTGTAATGAAGAGGAACCAGCTTCTTCCATTGATTTCAAAATGTTACTACTAACACTTTTGCGATATATATATATATATATATATATATATATATATATATATATATATATATATATATATATATATATATATATATATATATATATTTCTAATTTCATTTGTAGTCAGCCCAAACTTTTATCCATTCATTTCACGTACGAAGTGGTGGTTCTAAGGAATTATATTTACTCGCGATTACTTTCCATTCCTTTTTTTGTGTCTACTTTGTGTTGTCTATTGTGGCAGGATCGGGCTATATCTAATCTGTTATTTTCTGATTTTTATTCTTAAATTACAAAAGATATTCACAGTTTAGATGCGCACATCACTAATTGTCATACAAAATTAAATGATGGAATATTTCTTAAAATTTTTGGTAGTCGGCACACGTGACACAACAATTTGATATTTATCAACAAGACTGTATATTTCTAGTTTTTGACA
Organism: Germaria angustata; assembly: GCA_963681545.1. Taxonomy (NCBI): domain Eukaryota; kingdom Metazoa; phylum Arthropoda; class Insecta; order Diptera; family Tachinidae; genus Germaria; species Germaria angustata. The sequence continues at coordinate 38,446,723 of OY813001.1, forward strand.
AACTTACAGCTCGAATACGGGAACCATAATAGGGCTGATTAATTAGTTTTAGACTTTCTCTCTATAAAAATATTTAATATGGTTCCTGTCATTATTGAAAAATCCTAATAATTTTTGTAGTTCTTAAATTATTAGATTTTTTAAATATGTTTTTTATGAAAAGAAAATTTCATTTGGTTGTTTATATAAAAAAAATTATATTGGTAATTGTTGTTTTCAATATAAGACCTCGAACGAAATTTTCTTTTCGTTTTATAAAAACTGGTCCAAGATTTCAAAATAAGATATTTTTAGATCTAATTTTTTTCGCCAAAAAGCCAAATTAACAACCAAATTTGTTTGAAAATGGCGGAAAGGCCAACGATGATTACGGGTAGGGAAATATAAAATTAATAGCAAAACTAAACAGCATTGTGTGAGAGGGGGTATAAAAAGGATTATCTTCCGTCTTGCGAAACCTTTCTATGGTATGTAATGGTAGCTCGGAAGTAGTGCGGATTCGGATGATTTTTAATGATAACAAATTGATATTGAATTATGATAAATTGTTTATCACAGGAAATCGAATGGTATCGGGAAAGGATGCAAAATACCAATAGCCACAATATGTTTGTCAATGTAATGGTTTTATTTTAAAAAGGTAATTTAATTTAGTTAAATGGAAGTAAGCGAACACTTTTTAAGACAATGTTAAGCCAAAATTTTTGAGAAGTCGTAAGGATACACAAATTGATAATTTTTGCGCAATGGAAATTCTATTCCTTGAGAATGACACTACTCTAATGTGGATAGAGTTGAATATAAAAGAAACATGCTAGATTATTCAAAACGTAACTGAATCGAGAATTTTACTTAAACCCTCAACGCACTCTTTATCTCATTAATTTTTGATTTCTTCAAAACGACATTGTGCTATAGAACCCCTACTTCGAAAAGTCCAAATCAATTGCTGGCAACTTTAACAGCCATAGCAAATCGATGTATTGATGATGTGAACGTGAAAGGAAAAAGTATATTGGTAGAAGAAATCTAAGATTTAAGCTTATCACCTTACAGATCTAAAAGCACTTGAACAATAAACACCACCAAGCATCCAGCAAATACATATCAACTTTAGAAGACATTTATGCCGCGCACACTCTTTGTACTTGAATTTATTTATACTGCAATCTAAAAAAAATGTACCGGGGCAGCACAGAATAGAATGTGTTTCTAAATAGATGAGAGAAGAAAAATGTCAATAAAAACTTGGCAATAATCATTAATATAACTAAGAGGAAAACTGCACAGGAAAATAAAAATAAAAAGTGTTTTATTACATTCTCTCAGATTGTGATCGCAACACTCGATTAAAAGAAAACAAAAATAATTGCTGTTGTAAACAGTTCTGGTTGGTAAATAATGATGGAAAAGGAAATTTTATATTTTTATTAGTTTTACATTAATGCTTATATTCTTATTTAAAGACACTAATAGGTAAAGTTATAAAATATGCGAATTTTTTTTTTACCACTGACTACCTCGGGCTGATTTTATTAGAGTTATGAAATGAAATGCAGAAGAAAAAATATTTAGCAGATACATACATACATACATACTTAATAAAAATATCATTAACCTCAAAATATTTTAAAATTTATTAGAAAATGTAAGTGGACTATAGTCCCCTATTACGACTTTCTTTTAAAGTACGACTTTCCTTAAAGTTCCTCTTAATGAAAGGTAACTTTACTTAAAGTGTTATATAAAGTGACGTTAAACCCAATTTGGTTCTTTCATTATTTTTCTTAGAATACGGGAATAAATACACTTTTGGTTCATGCCTTAAATACTTTTGAGTACAAGTATATACGAGTACTTTTGATTTGTGGCTTTGTAAACAAATTTTAGTTGATTTTTGATTTTGTTAACACTTAGCGAAGACATTATGTATGTGGCAACTTCAAATGACTTCACCTGGTGATAACAGTTACAGGTAGGATGAACTTGCCTTTAACTTATCGCTCACCATGTGATGCCCGAATCGTGGATTTCATTCTATGGGCTTATTTGAAATCTAATGCATTAAACACATTCGAGACAGCAGGCTACCGACTACAACCTGTCAAAAATAGAATACATGTGTGTATATGAAAATGATTATTTTCACAACTGCACGGCTACACGACTGCAGATTGTTATCCATGCTACTTTTGTTGTGTAGTCAAATTAAACTAATTTCTATTTTTGTTGGCTACAAAACAAAAACAGTGTTGACAATATAACAAAATATGTAAAGCAAATTACCGATTAGAAAAATTTTTTTATTGCAAAATAAAAAAGAAAATTCCAAAATTTATATGTTATAATATATATGCATCAAGAATTTTTAAATAAGTAAACATATTTGTTTTATTGTTATATATCATACTGACTATATATATCATACTGACTGAAAAATACCAACATTGTTGAAGATTAAAAAAAATCACAGGGTAATAGCCCTTTTCAACATAAACATTTTAGTGTGATTTCTTTCGGTGTTCGCTCTTGATTCCGGAGTTACGGCGTTCAAAACTTTAATATATTACTGATCATAAATCCTACAATATAGAACGAATAGGCTCTTAGGCTTTTTTTTAAGATATTTTTTTTGAGAGTTGGACGGGACTCGTCCCATGAAAAAAAGGGAACTTTAAAAAATTAAAAGCGCTAAATATGCACCACTGTAATATACATAAATGAATTGTTGCAACAGCTGTTTACTATGTAGCTGTCGTTTTCAAAATAATTAAGTAGCTGGCTACAGGGCGACATTTGTAGTCGTGTAGCCGTGTAGCCTGCTGTCTCGAATGTGTTTAATGAATAAAAGATCGAAGACAAGAAGTGAGTCATTATGAAATAGATTTAATGCTACATCAATGAATTTCATCTAAAACTATGCAACATTGCCAGATTTCATTTCCTTTGAATTTTGTATTTAAATAAAAAATAAAATTTTTTTTAAATCCTTTGTGAATAATGGAAAACCCTTTATATGTCATGTTTAATTCTAATATACGAGTGTGTATATAGATTTTCAGCGGAAAATATAATAAAATATTTTACACAATTTAATTTCGTTTTAAATTTTATTACAGTTATTTGATTAACTCCTTTTGTGGGGTTCGTTACTGCAGCCTGGATGGCTGACTTTAATTTTAATTAACAACGGAAATTCATTTTTCTTTTTCTGTTATTGTTTTTATTTCATTTGTACTATTATGAATATAATTATTATTGTTTTTTTTTTGTTTTGTTGCTGCAGCCGAACGAACGTTACGCTTTTAACAACAATTTGCATAATTTATATTATTTAATTTATGTTTCACATTTTCATAATTTGCTTAATGTTCTTGCTGTCAGTTTTTGTGTGTCTGTTTGTGAACCATTAAACAAAAATAATATTTGAAAGTATAAAAGAAAGGCAACTGAAAATAATCAACAAAAGATTAATTTAATGAAAATCAACCGGTGGATTGTTGTTTTTTGGGTACTTTTGTTGTCGCTGTTGTCTACATAAAATTTGGAATTTTTCATTCACATTGTTCATTCTCATCCACTTCTTTCTTTATTTTTTTTTTTGCCCATAAAATGAACAAAGTTCAGTATTGTTGTCTGTTACGATTCTCTAAGAGGAAATATGGTATTTTTGGAATAATTTTTGTTTATATGTAAAACTGATTTAAATAACTGCTTTAGAGGTTTTGACAACATTTTTTTATATTTTGCTTAAGGCGTTCTCATTATCTTTTTTGTCCCTTTCTTATATTGGGTATTGAATTTGCTGGAAATTTTTGGACAATCGTACATACGCATCGCAAGGTTTTCAAGTAACGATTTTTATCAAAACTTTTTTTCGATTCAATTAAATTTTTCGATCATATACAGTATTTAACCAGGAAAAATTATTACTAACAAACTGAGGAGTCCTCAGTAAATAAGCGCTTGTTTTATCTTTCTGTACTGTCTAAGTGACTGTGAGAATGAATCGTTGTAGTTTCACACAAATATTTGCGTTTATGATAATTCTCATTAATATTGTAAATTATGTTTAATATTGATATTTATTATTCGGGATATTCTCCCCAACTAATCGTTAAAACAATTAGAGCTTTTTGCAAAATGCATTGTTTGTTACGGCTTTAGCTCTTCATATGCCGGCATTTCATTGGTCGCTAAACCAAATCGTCAGTAAACTATGTTTTAAATCATGCAAGGTTTTTAATTTTTCGACATTATGGTTAATTGTCGAATGATGTACTACCATATGCAGTAGTGAAACACGCAGGTGTGGAGTTTTCAAGGGGATCTGCAAAATTTTGAATATTTCTTGGATCGACTGTAACTATTCAAAAGGAAAATTCATTTATTAAAAATTCTATAAAAATAAAATATTGTGCGAGGACAAAACCTTGTAATGTAATGTAATGTAAGGGGGGTTTTTCCCAGGATGGCCTTTTGCACTGCGACCATTGTTGATCTATTGTGCTTCCCCTGGCCCTAACAGTTCAATACGTTCGCAAATAGGATCAGCTCCTTTAATGGGAGCATTAGCAGATCCTCTTCACTCAGCGTATATGTATGTAGAGTCCTGTGTCTTCTGTGTCACAATGCCTCACAATTTGCTATCAAGTGTTCCATCGACTCCTCATCCTCACCGCAAAATCTGCAGATGTCCGTATCAGATAAACCCATTCTGTATAGATAGGCTTTGCATGTGTAATGGCCTGTGAGCGCCCCTACCAGCGTCCGTAGGCTTTTCGTGTCCAGTCATGGAGCCAGATCCGCCCTCCCAGCGTCAAAGCGTAGGAATTTTTTGGAGTGACATAATCCATTGATGTCCTTCAAATGTTGTGCAATCCTGGACGATGTCCATTTCGAAATCTCCCCCTTAAGGAGACTTTTGTTGAATCCAAAAGATAGGGTGGTCCATTGAAGTTCCCCTCAGTTCCTCTTCTCGCACAGATGTCCGCCATCTCATTCCCGGCATGCCCCTGATGCCCTGGTACCCATATCAGAGTAATCTGATTATGAGTCGCTAGGTCATTTACCTGCTGTGGCATTCCAGTCATAATCTGGAAATGTACGTACAGCCGCTCAGGGCGACAAAACCTTTAGGTCGGCTTATCCACGCCCATTAGTTACATACGTACATATATAGATCAGCTCCATGTCCAGAATAGATGAAAAATTCGACATTTAATATATGATCAACATAAGTATTGCGATTCAGAAAATAAGTTTAACGAATAATAGTCCTCTTTAAGGGCCAATTTCTAGTTTGACATCAAAGATTAAACTAACTTTAATCGACGTTGCAGTTTATTAACTATTATTTTCTGCCTTAAGCCGCCAATGTTGGTGATTAAACTTGAATCCAAAGTGCCACATACACATACATATATATGTATGTACATATGAACAGCTTTTGAAATAATATAAGCAAAAAAGATTTTTTAAGAAATGAAATAAATATGAAAATTTTACTAGATCGCCAATCAATTAGTTTTTGAAATTTCCAGTTTTAATTAAATTCTGTCTGCTTTTAATCACTGCAGTTCTATTGGCATCAATCAATCATTTGTGCTTCAATTAAATCGTAAACTAAATTATAACCTTTGCTTACATGCCACAAAGAGGGGTGTTTCCTCTTACTCGTAGTTGATTGTTTTATTAAATGTTTAATTAATTATCATTAGTCGAGATGGCACAGCTGAATCTTGGAAGCGAAACTAAAAATGAAAATTTTATAAAAGTGTAGAATGGAATTGTTGAAGACACCTGCTTATTACAGTTTATGTTGGAATTTCCCAGGCACTCATGCAACTAATTGAAACTAACCAATAATTCATTTGTCATATTAAGAACTAATTAATTACAAGAACATACACATACAAAAACATAACGCAACATTATTTAACTAATATTGTTTATTACAATACTCCAACACAATGTACCTACATGCCACCACTACCTGGTACATGCATGCATACGTGCAACATGTATATAAATAAACATATTCAAATAATACTTTTGAATGTGTGAAAGTTATAATGAAAAGCTAATAAAGGAATACGAAACCAATTTGAGGGAGAAATGAGCTCACATGCTATTAAGGTCTTCTTATATCTACACACAAACGCACTCACTCGCATGTAGCGACGACTAATTAGAAAATTATACATTTTAATAAAGACAATTATGAATGTAGCAGCAATAATAATCATAAAACATGATGAAAAAATATTATTAAAATATTATGATTGTGTAATGCATTTGCTACCGTTTGTTAAATTTTTGAATAGGAATTAAATATTCATTGGTTGTAGTAGTAAAATTTTAATTTTTTTTTAGTGGGGGAGAAAATGCCTACAGTATGTAAGTGTTTTTCTTTCAAATATTAACTAGGCAGGAATTATAAAGAGAATCAAAAATTAGGCAATTCAAACTCCGATTCAACATAGAGAGACATGCTAGAATTATTTTAAATTTTTCCACTTAAGTAGTAGAGAAGGTTTACAACGATAACGATTCCACTATAGTAGAGAACTCCTTTCATTTCCTATAGTTTTACACAGGCTTCTTTGTCATTGCAGGATATTCCCTTTTTTTAATGTTTATAATCTGTTCAAATAAAATAATTTTATATTAAATTAATATTGGTAATTTTTCACTACCTGGGTTTAATCATTACATCTGGAAAGGATAATGATGATTTATTTTTTCTTATGGGAAAGTAGTCGCATGAATTAATAACTGAAGAAACGTAGTGTTTTCACGTGGATTTAAAGAAATAAATATATTTTTTATAAAAAAATACTTTCAAAATTGAAGGGAGCTTTTTGAATAATTGTAGAAGTTATTGTTATTTTTAATTAAAATTTCATCAACTTGACTTGTAGGAAGCTGAAAAGATGCACAAATAGAGTTTGGGAAGATTTTGTGTGAATGAATGAGTGTCCCTTGCTGAGAGGCTGGATCTACCAAGCCTACCTGCACAAGACACTACAGCCATGAGACAATTATAGTCCAAACTGCCAGCGACTTTCTTAGCCATTAAAGCTTCGACGGCTCTGTTATTTTAAATTTGCCTTAATTGCCTCGAAGCAATAATTTTTAGTCACGATTTGGATATCACTAACATTTTTCCCTCCAGAAATTTTGACAGGTCTGGCTGTCAACGCTGAGTTTGTAGCTGTTGTTACAAAATATATTTCTATTTTCTATGAGTTTGAGTTACTCAGATATAATGACCATAAATTTGATTCAATCGATAATATACTATTGCCATTTATTTTATATTTTCCGCTCTTTAAAGTATGTTTTCGTTTCTGACAAATTTGCAGCTTCTTGTTGTTTAATTTACAAGAAAAGCTATTTTAAAATTTAGCTTACAGGATAACAAGTTTCCGCTTATTGAAAACCAATTAATATAATTTTTTCCCTATCGAAGGACTTTAAAAATTTTATATTTTTTTATTTAGAAAACAAAACGCCAGTAGGCGTCATTCATGGAAATTTTAGCTTCATTTAAACCTCAATAGTAAACCAAGAGTCTATATTTAGATACGAAAATTAGTGGAAACCAAAAATGTTTTTTTAACTTTTTAATTTATTTTAACTTGACTGTAATCGTGAGCATTCAGAAATCACCAAGAACGCAATATCGTAGATAAACATTTTTATCTTTTATCGAATTTTTTCTTTTCAAATTACTATTTTTTGTATTAACCCTCACTTGTTTCCCCATTGTTCTTAAAGAAATACGACAAAGTATGACATAAACTACCAAAAACAAACGGAAATATTAATTAAATATAAAGCCGTAGAATGGCTGTCATTAGATCGCACTCTGACACCAGAATTAATTAATTGTCTAATACAAGTTATGGCTAAAGTAAAATTCAGAGGCGTAGCCAAATTATCTTATGGGACACAAAACAAGTTTTGTTTTATTGGCTTTTGTGTTTAAGAATTTGTTTTGAGAAATTATTATCTATTCGGTTTAGGGTAATAATATTGAAATGATATGGAAAAATATCAATAAAATGCCGCAGCTTAGGACTCTTAGTCCGCGCGAGTAGCAATTACGTGTCTCTTTGGTAAATGAAAGTAAGATAATGGATTCTATGGCTTAATCAAAGTATCCCAATCGCGGGGAGCGGGGTGGAGTGCTATAGCTTTCTATGTCTAATTGTTAAAAAAGTTTTTTACTGGAGAGAAGTAAATTTTTTCGATACTTGTGTATCCAAAAGTAGGATTATTATAATGATTTACTATCTTAAGTGAATTCGAAAAATGTGGTGAATGAGACATTGCCGGGCTGGTACGTATTAATTGTAGAATGAATTAACATGCCGTTCTGCCATGACATGACATTCCTTCATGACATGACATCCCTTCATGATATTTATTCGTTCATGACATTCCTTTATTATACAATGTTTGCTGATTGTGTACCACATTCTTCATGCTAAATCTGCATGAAGCCCACTAGACTTAAAATGGGGTATAATTTTGTTCTAATGAATACTTAGTTTTGATAATAAAATTTTATCCTCTGGCAGTACTACTCAATCGTGTATGTTGATATGGTGATTTGGTACCAGTGACTGGAAAAAACGTGGCTGATGACAAAAACTATATGTGATGCCACCCACATATTGTCAACATCGGCCCGCCTTTATCATAAACAGCAACATAACATTTATTTAATCACCCCATTGTACATAGCAAAGCTTTCGCAGAGAAAAGTTCAACAATTAATATGTGCAAATAATTATACGTATACTACTGCTTGGGTCAAATATTGTAATCATACAATCCCCCTTCTCCTAATAAACTCACCATCAGCTTAACTATTTATCCCAATCTAACCGATTGTTCACAACACAAATTTTTAATTTTACAAAATAAAATTTTATTTGGGTAAAATACTCGTAGATCTTTGGTTTAGTTTATCCCAACTAGCTCGTGAGTTGCATGTTGCCACAATGTAATAAATACAGGGCGTAACACATACACACATAGTCGTACCTAGCACACATTTAGGGTTTTAGGTTACTTACTTACCCACTAAACACATAGTCAAACATTTGAAATAAGATCTCGTGCACAATCCTCAAACCTTTTCGAAAGGAATGCAGAGGTTTGAGTTTGACATATAAATTGAAATTGATAGCGATTTGATTAGCAACGTTTGACAAATCGTGTTTTCTCAATTTGTTATTCTTATTTACTTGTGAAACACGAAAAATAAACTGTCAGGATTTCAACAAAGTTGATGCGCCACATTAAATGGCAATCCACATTTGAAGACATTTGAGAGTAAGTGGAAAATAAATGCGTGTCTAAGTTTGAGAATAGTTTCCCCATAGTTTCCCTGAATGCAAATTACTTTTTATTTCATCATTTTCTAACGTTTGATATTTGAAAACGAATTTGACTCCAAATCATATTCAATTTGAAACTAAGCCTGCGTGTTTGCTGGGTATACTCACACACACTCCCATACGCACATGTGTACATATTTATTTTCACAGGAATTCAATTTAGATATACAAACTGTATTTAGTTGTTAATGTGGGTTAGTAAGTATTACTAAAATTTATGTGCTTGTAAATGAATAGAAATAAATAAATGTTTTCGTTAGACAACATTTGGGCAGTAGGTTTCAACTTACTTGGCCATAATCGTTAATTAGTTCAAAAATATCATACAAATAGACATTTATGTATTGTTGTTTGCCTGTCGGTATGTCTCTCCAACTGTCGTCGTTCCATTCTTTTGTTTGCTCATCTGTGCATGTAGGATTATCATACAGAAGCTTGTATGTTGTATGTATTTGTGTTTGTAAAGCAACAGTAAGAGCGGCAGCCAGTTGAATTGAAGTTTATGTAAAACTATAACTATAAAATGTGTGTTTTGGTAAAATGAATTTTGAAATAATTCGTTTAATGTTGGTGTCAAGTGTCCTTTAATATATTTTAATGTCTAATGTCGTTAAATTTCATTTAGAAACGGTAATTCTCTCTAGTCTAAATAGTGCAGGAAAATTTTTGTTATAAGCGAAATTCAGCGCAACATGGGCAGAGTTGCTTTGAAAAGGTCTGTTTTTTAAAGAGAAATACGGGAATTATTCCATAAAATAATAAGAAAATTGTAATGTTTGTGGTGCACTTCCCGTAAGTAGAAATATCATACTCAAAAGCATTTTAGAAATTGTGGGAGTTATTTAGTTTGAATAAAGATTCTCTGCATTCTTTAGTCAGTGGACTATAAAACGGATGCATCAGTGATGGAAAATTTAAAAACTGAAATGGTACTACTGACCGCCAACTAGAAATTTATTTTTTCAACATTTCGGTACTTTTTATGAATTATTTTTAATTATTAATTTAATTATTTTTTAATTATTGATATGATTTATAAAATAATATTATATAATTTTTTTATATGCGAGGGTGGATCAATAAATCCATGACTTTTTGAAAGAAACACAGATTTTTGGATGAACAAATTACATTATTTTTCAAAATAGACACCTCTGAGCTCTAAACACTTTCTTCAACGTTTCTAAACTTATTTGTCTCTTCCGAAAACTAAGATTTGTCGAGGTTATCACAATACGCATATGCTTGTGAGACGATTTCATCGTTGGAATCAAATCTCTCTCTCTCTGCGGAGCTATTTTTTTAGGTTTGGAAACAAGAAATAGTCACTCGGGGCTAAATCTGGAGAATAGTGTGGATGAGGGAGCGATTTGTAACCTAATTCATAGAACTTTGCCATGGAAACTGAATATGGGTGCATTTTTGCATTGTTTTGGTGAAAAAGAATTTTTTCTTGGCCAAATCCGGTCGTTTTTTTCAAATCCTCATTAAATTAACCCAATAATATAAGACATTGAATACTTTACTATCTTAAGGGTAGTCAATATGAATTATTTCGCGTACATCCCAAAAAAACGGTAGCCATCACTATATCTATTGACTGACAAACACACGGCGGCCTTCTTTGGTGCCGATTTATCCCGAGAAAAACACTATTTTGAGTGCTGTTTGGTCTCAGGTGGGTTGTTATAGATCCACTTTTCGTACGTTAAAGAACTTCTAACATTCCTGCGAAGATGTCACACGATTTTGTTTAAAGCCGATTGTGAGCCAATGCGGAACTCATCTTGCGGAAAGCTTTTTTACACACAATTAATCATTCATAATTGTAACCATATGATATGCCTATGGCTTTTACAATGTCTTGCACTTTCAATCTCTGATCGCCCAACACCATATCGTGAATTGTTTCGAGTATAGAGACCTGAACTAGACATCTAGAAAGTTCGTTATCTTCTGTGCATCCGCTTTCCAAAACGAAATTCAGTAAACCACTTGCATACAATTAAAATTGATGGTGCAGAATTTCCATAGTATTTGTCAATCTTAGCCTTGTTTTGATTGATGGGTTTTTCCGCAAAAAATAATGCTTAATGATCACACAAAAATCACTTTTTTTCCTTTTTCTTCTCAAATCAGGCGGTAGTTTGCTCTCAATGGCTGTCAAATTCAAACTAAATATGCAACTTGTTCAAGCAGAAAATTAAAAAAGGGGAATTATAGGCCACCTACGTATTTATGAAATAATTATTATTACAAAACTTTGTGATCATTTTTGTATATTCTGGTACGTTTTCTGATGTTTTAGTTTAGGCCTCATGTCGATTAACTAAAAATTTCGTTGTTATTTTTTTGATCTTTTCGTGCACCCAATTATTTTTTCTTAAAATTATGAAGTTTGGATAATATAAATTTTACTGTTTGAGTTTATTGTAAAATATTATTTATTACTTTAATTAAAAATAATTTGTTTGTTTCTTTGCAGGTAAATGATAAATGATCAATATACCAGCAAATTTTGTAAGTTATTTTCAAAATTTTTATTAAAAAATATGTTTCTTTATTTAGAATAATTTTAAATTACAACAGAATTTATTGCCTTATAACAATACTTTTTAATTGACATACATTTATACATATTTTTCTTATATTGCAACTTACTCTGTCATAAACGTTCAGTAATACAAATTTTTATTCGTAATATGCAAGGCCTTGTGTGTCAATATAAATATAATAAAGATCTTATAATTTTTTTGTCATTTTGCTTTTTATTGCAAAATTTAAATGCAAATATTATTTGTCCACTTCGCCTCAATTTAAATTAGTCCAAATCCAGTTTGCATTTGTTGACATTTTCGTTCAGTTTAGTTTGTTGTAAAATTGTTGTCATAAATTTAAATGTACTTTTTCCCCAATTTAATTAATATTTTGTGCATCAAATGAACAGAATGTGAACAATATTCATGAAAAAACAATTTTTTTCTAATTAAAAATAAAACACAAAGCTCTCAACTGTCTGAAAAAAATATGAGAAAAATTTTATAATTACATACCGAAAGCACATCAAAAGTAATTTTATTAAAATTTTTGTCCTCTATAAAAATTTAGTTTTTAAAATACATTTGCGGATGTAGGTATGTACGTATAAAAATTTTGTAAACAAATGGATGCATTTTCATTAGCTGCATATATTTGACATATAAAATCTAAATTAAAAAATATACATATTAAATTTTTCATAAAGCAACAAAAAAAAAAAAAACACATTTGACTGTTGTTGCTCTTAATGGTTTTTATTTTCAGTGGCACATAAATTTCAGTTGCAAGCTCTTTTATTTTTTATCTATTAGTTTCACTTGAATGTGTGGCGATTTTACTCTTTGCTATTTGAATGCCCCAGGAATAATGTTGGCAGATCATAAATCTTAAAAATAGCTGTCAAGACGCAAATACAATGCAAATTTTATTATTTACTGGAAAAACTTAAAGGAAAAAAAAAGAAAATCACATATCCACTTTTATTACTTGTTGGTTGCAACATATCGACTGTGGCGACAAACTATTGATTGCTTTAATAGATTGTTTTTAATATAAAGTGATTTCAAATGTGCTTGTCATTAAATTTTAATCGGTAGTGGAATCAATTAGATATGTCTTTCTATGTGGTGTTTTAACTACAGCAATCAATGGGTCTTGGTTACATTAAAAGGATTTATTAAACATTAACTTTAGTGCACGCGTAATGATATCTTCTCAGTAAATTAAAAAAATTGAAGTTGTTTTTAAGGAATGACATTTTAATAGCTTCCAAAGGATCTGTCAGTTTACTTTTTTGATTTAGAGTTTTAATTTTAATTAAAATTTTGAATTAAAACAAAAACATTATGGAACAATAATAGCAATTCCACATTAGAAATAAAGAAATCGTGACTACTGGCAAGTTTGTACGCGTTAGAGATGTGAAGGTTATTGTCAGTGGGATTTAATGTGTAATTAGTAAATTTGATTTAATGGTAAAATTAGTAAAATTACATTGAATATAAAATTAGTTTATATGCAAAAAAATCATAAAAAGTTCATTTTCCTCCAAAACAGTAAATAGGAATTGAAAAGAAAACATCTGCCTGTGCTAAAATCATTAGAAATGATTCAAGTTCACTCCGATTCCGTATCGTAATGTCAACATTTTCTTGAATTCTTTGAAAGGTGCTTTTTACGGGGTTACAAATAATGGAAATTTTATATATTTCTTAATACCCATATTTTAGTGACGATTATATGTATAGTTATATTAAAAGAAAGTTCTATTTAAAAATCAATTTATTTTAAAATCAATTTACTTCCCATACAAATGTCTTCAAAAAAATGTTGTCTTAAATAGAAATGAGTGGTACTTACATAATCAATAGGATTAAAATTTAAATAAGGATAATATAGTTCTATATTCGTATTAGAGATAACGTTTCTAGAGAGAATGATCGCTGTAAGGTAAGCTTGTACATTTCCTGAACTGCCTATTTGAGACGCTGATGCAGCCATACATAGCTCTGTCGTGGCTTACAAAGAGAGAGAAAGAGAGAGAGAGAGAGAAAACATAGTTAAATTACAGAGGTCATATTTTTATTATTAGTAAAAATTTTATCAAGAGTATATCCAATAGCTGGATATACAGTTTTTCTAGAGGAGACTGAAATCTCTTTTTTCCCCTAAAGAATTAATAAATTTAAAAAATAAAAAATTTTATTTCTAGGCTATAAGAATGAATGGTCCTTATGTGGCCATGGTCCGTTATTGCTTCGATCGTTTCTATAGGGTCCTAAATTTACGGATTGGTTTTCATAAATTCCTAAATGAAATCTTTGGATTTGGTCTTAGAATTTTTCATACCCAATGCAACTATGCTTAATGTAAAACTCGTTCGAAGCAGTTGCTCAATTACTGGAACTCACAGATTGCAAACATTATTTAATCTGTTCAATCTATTTCGTAAAAATAATTCAGTTAACGTCTTTTTGCCTACAAAACTCTGGTGTCTTGGTAAAATTTTCCTTTCATTTAAATCACATTATCTTTAATAAAGAAAGGAGAATAATATGACTTTAAACGGCATAATGGTGCTCCAAAATATTTTGGAAATTGCATTACAGAAAAGTACACAGTCGAAAATTTTCGACTTTTTTATTTAAGTAGACAATTAATAATCCGGCATGTAGAAACTTATTTTGGCATAAGTATTTCTTAGTATTTTAATGATACGATATAGAATTCTCACATTGTATTTGATTTGTTTTGCATAAACATACGAGATTCAATGTTTTCAAACTGCTCAAGTTCACTGACAGCTACAAAAATAATTATTTTTTTGTTGTTTGTTGTTGACTTAGATGAGTATATGCTCAATATATTCGGCTAAGGAGTATTGATGATTTGGCTAGCGCCAATGAAATGCGAACACATACTCAATTAAGTTAACAAAAATCAACAACAAAAAAAAATTAATTATTTTTGTAGCTGTTCATACGCCGACATTTCATTGGTCGCTAAGCCAAACTATAAATTTTTTAAAATTAATATTTTAGAGAATATCTCGAATAAAAAATTAATAAATATTTTATTAATGTACATATTGAGTTATAAAGATCCGATAGTTCTTGCTGCGACTCAGAAATGCTTAAAATTTATACATATAAACAATAAATATAACAAAAACAACAATTATGTTGATAAAGATGACCTGATTTTTGCAATAAAAAAGTAAATATGTACATACACGTATTTTATTTGCACAGTTTTTGTTTGTTTGTTTCTTGAGTACGTAAAGTCAAATTATTTACTTTTTATTTACCTTAAAAACTTACCAATTTGTTGTAGAAAACAATGCATTAATTACTTCTTTTATTTCTGTTAAATATTTATGTGTGCATTTAATATGATTCAGCCCTTTTAAAGTTCGCTTTTAGCTATTTTTAGCCATTTACTTGTGTATACTTAGCCATTTCCGGTATAGGAATTCTGGCAATACTAGTCATACTTGAGATATTAAAGCAATGAGTGTAACTTTAAAAAACAGTTTGTTTTTGGCAAAACATTAAAGAAAACATATAACTTCTTAAAACAGTTATTGTTATAGACCTTTTCAAAAATGAATTGGCCCTCGTTTCTTTAGCATGTTTGGGAAATCACCGAAATGGGAAACATGGATGTCAAAAATGTTCCTTTTTAAACGCAAAAATAATCATAGTGTCCAGATGACAAGTGTTACAATTTTTTTATAAATTTTCAATATAAAATATTAACTTTATATGTATATAAGCATATGATACTAAATACTTGTAGAAAAATGTGTGTGTGTTGTATCAGACTTTGAGATTTAAAACGTACATTTCACAAAAAATATTCATAGACGAATATTTTTTTTATTTACATAGAAACTATTGCAAAAATTTATTAAATTTTTATGGTTGCAAGAAAATGTCTATTTAATTACACAATCAAATTGAAATCCTAGACTTTTCTCTGCAAGGTTCGCATCATATGGCTTACAGTGCAACAAAACAGAAATACTGTTAAAAAAATATCATATTTGTAGTAATTTAAATAATACTTCGGGCTGTAAATTTATCAGCAAATAGGACAACAACAAAAACAAAAAAATACAAAACATAAGACAACACAACTACTCGTATACAAGTTGCTAACAGACGTATAATTCAACATGAATTCAACACAGTTTTCATACATGAAATTTCATTCAAAACAAATACTCGTACATAGGATGCCTGCGGACATACAGTGATCGATAACATTAAACACACACTTAAATTGGCAGGCCTCAATTTAATAAAAGTTTTAAAATAGTGCTGATCTTTAATTTATGCCAAATAGGAATTTAATTTGATGCATGTTTCTTATTTTGTTTCTATGAAATTGGCTTGATGCCTTCTTTAATTTTGTATATCACTGTAGTTATAGCAAAGTAAAATACTAAAAATAAATTGAAAAAAAAAGTATTTTAGTGGTTGCTAATGTAAATGTGTTGTATAGTATTGCATAATATTTTATTAAGCGTATTTCAAATTGTGTACATTCATATCGCTCATTTACTTCAACACTGCCACAAGTCAAAAATTTTTATATTTAGTGCCATTTTGCATTTGCTGCAAAAATAAAACCATGGATGTTGAGATAAATTTAAACAGCAATATTCATAAAAACTTATACACAATTTGTAAACCATTTTTAAGGAAAATTTAGTAAAATTGTGTTCACAAATGATAAATCGTCAAAAAAATCTTTCAATAAACCATTTTTAAAAATAAAAATTTTATTTATAAACCATAACCGTTTTATAAACCAATTGAAAATTCGGCATTTAGAAAGTTTGCTTTATATTGTTCTTACGGAGCAACTTATTTGTATGGGAAGAACTTTTTTTTAGAAGATTTGCATCGGGACTCCAAATTTTCCCCAAATATATATTTTCAATATATTAGATTGACCCCATAACAAGAATGGTGTGTCGCAACTGCTAAAAAGTTGTTAAAAATTTCGAAATTAATATGAATTAACAAGTTTGTAAATATTGAATTGTGTAAAAATATACTCGTACACTATGCTCGAACCAACGAGCTATCGAACTGCGAGATAAAAGGAACAAACTGTTTACAGGATATATAGGACATATGATTTAGAATATATAGGAATAATGGCAGTATATGGTTATAAATATTAAAAGTTATTTTTAAACTAATAAAAATATCACATATATACTATATGATCAATTGATCAAGTATGCTGTAAGTCACATTGTCATAATGTTCTAAGTTTCTTTTTGTTTTAAAATATAATCCTAGCATTTTATAATAATATGACCGATAGCACATATCAACGAGTTGGGCAATAGAAAATTAATTAAAAATCTTTAAGATCATTTATTATTAATTAATTCATTATTTGGACTTACGATGGTCTTAAAATAAACAGGCGACATGTCGATTTCTCATTTATCCTTAGCGCATTGATATGAACATTTTTGTGAATGTACAAAAGTAAACATATACCTTTATATGTGTACATGTATAAATTTATGTACATATGTACATATGTATGCATTTATGTAACTGTATTAACACAAACTGAAATTGTTTTTCAAATACACCTATTATATTAGATATTTGAATACGATTAAAACTAATTAAAGTTTATGCTTCTCTTGTGGAAAATATGGTGACCTTACAGATCCATTACATGTAAATGTCAGTTCCTGAATTATAACCAAAATGCTTTCATTCTGTTCGTACCGTACAGTGGGACTAATCGTGGGACTAATCGTATGTATAGAACTGAAGACACTTTATAAAGTGAAATATAAAATATACTGGGGAACGACTTGAATTTGAATTAATCTAAAAAAGCGTTTTTTCACAAGATGTTGAACATGACGGTAAATCCTATGAACAGGATCCTAAAAAGAGAACACTTGGAAACATAAGACCATGTTAAAATCATTATTAAAATTCTAATTTTTACCACTTCTGTACCATAACTTGTGTATTTTATTGCCTTTTTCTGAAGCCATATTTTTACTGGAAGGTTGTGGCGTGGTGTAGTGGTTAAAATGTTTGCCTACAAAACCAAGTAGCCCTGGTTCACTCCCTGGCAGAGGACAAACATTTTTCCGAATGGCTTTTCGAGGTGGCAGATGGAAGCCCTCACCATTATCGTAGACCTGCTACAGCAGACTTATCATCTACTTAGCTGGAACAACAACTGATTAACGAAACTGATACAAGGTGAAAATAACAATGCGAAAATAACTGCAACTGGGGACGCTAAATGATCCCAAGAGGGGTAATGGAAAAAAATGTTTGATTTAGTATCGCTCACTCAATCAATTCTCAAATGCAACAGGACTTGTGAGGTATACATCTATGTTCTAGATCTACCTCCAAAATATACCAAATTTGTTTTATTTCATTTCACTGTCAATTGCTCTCTGTTAACAACCTCTTTACATTTCGGTTATCAAATAAAATTACTTTCACATCAAAGAATTCATAAAATGTTTTCTATTTCTATTCATAGTGACATATATACATATAATATCTATTAACTACAATGAACATTATTGTCATTTAGTTTTGTCTTTCAATTTATTTACTGCACTTGCATGTGCATCTATGGTCATGTAAATTTTAATCAACACAAACACATATTTAAAGAATGGAGAAATAAACTTCTATTCAACTGTTAACATTTACTGCCATATCATTTATATACAAACAAACATATAAAATCTGTTCCCTCCCAGCCCACAAAAACAAAAACCAAAAAAAAAAATGTTCTTGCATTGTATTGGCCAAAGGAACAACACATTTCTTTTCTCAAGATGGATGCAGTTGATGTTCCAGTGTCTATCACTTACACGTCGATCAAAGTATGTAGTCGTACTTATTGCAATCACTAAACACTCGTACAATTCTTTTCGGTAAAACAACTTCACCAAGCAACTGCTGCTGTTGTTTTTTAGTTAGAAATGAACAACAAACATGTTGCAAACATTTAAAGCATTAGTATGTATCAGCACTATTTTAAATTGCACGCATACATGCATGTACATATAAATACGTATGTGAATGCGTCTCTTAAGTTTATTACATCTATCCCTCAATTTTTAAGAATAATAGTATAAACTGGAAATTTAAATCCTTATTAGATTAGGTCGACAGACTGTTGATAGGAAGAGAGGAGAGTTACATTCAAAAAACTAATGAGAAGTAAGAGGGCAGAAATGTATGAAAGTGTATGAAAAAGAGGGCGAAGAAAAGAGGGAGTGATAGAGAAAGAGGTAGAGAGCAGTGTGAAAAGAAATATTCTAGTAAAGGAGTAAAAGGTTTGCTGCCGTTGTGTGGCGCCTTACATCTAACGGGGGTCAGCACCGGAATTATGTGCTACTTCCAATGGAGGAGTTTCTTTTCCCAACTCATTGCTTCATATTTCAAATAGGATAATAAAGTATCTATTGTCAAGTAGTAGAAGGCAGTGTTCCTCTAGTGCAGGACAGATGCATAGATGATGACTTATCCTTCCTTTCTCATCTTAGTCATTACAGCCTCGAAAAAGTTGTTGCACGGAAGAAACATCCTCTTAGAGTGGATACCGAAATTGCTATGGCCCGTAACCGTAAGCTCTCGCAATTATTATGCTCGAAAAGTTAAAGAGCTCCTTTGCCCTGTACTTGTCTACCCGAGGCCAAAGGATCCTATCTCTATTTCTCATATGAGCCAGTCGCAGTAAGGCGTTGTCGATACGCAACAGTAGGATGTAGGAGGCCCACAAAAAATATCGTCGCTTTATCTTGTAGCCGAAATCCTCTTCTCGCCAAATCGTCCGCGATTATATTACTTTAAATGGTCCCAATGGTACACGGGTACCCATAGTAGGGCGATGTTCTAATGGCAAGCCATCCAACCACACTTGTACCGTGAGTAACCTGATTGCAGCTTTGCTGTCAGTTATAATGTGGATATTTCTGTCCATTATCTGATAAAACTTTAGCTAATTTGCTATTAGCTTGATGGCAGCGATTCCTGCCTTGGGAATGCTTCGATCATTCGAATGTTTAGGAGACTCTTCCTTTCGATTTTCTCAATGCCTTATTTTGTCTGCCATGGAATAAGATCTACTCGTATGTTGATAAATTTCTTTGTTATTAATGACCAATATTTTAAAAAGGTGAAAAACTCTTTTAAAAAACAAAAAAAAGTCTCCCACTTTTCCAAATAACTGATATGTATATAAAATAGGCCAATTTTTCGGAAGTATGCTAGAGTCATTTGGAGCTTTCTCGGAGCTTTAATAGGAATTTCGTCCCCATCTGATATTTCACCTAGTGATTCATATTTCGCAGTGAATTTTAGAAGAGTGTTGCTGGATGTCATATTGGAACTATTTACATATAATAAAATCTAGTCTTTCTAGCTGCACATATTTAAGGTGGGTAATAAGTCCCGATCTGTACAGATGGGTGCCCTGCTGGACGAACGGCTAGTGTACTACAAAAAGAGTGAGGGGTTTGCCATAGACTCTATATATTTCCATTGATGTCGCCTTCTTCACCCTTTTATTTAAAATTTTTCTAGTATGCTAAAGCTGCCTTTTGAACCCAACTTATAACATAAAGCTAGATAGCTGCTTTATCCTTTTCATCGTGTTAGAAATATCTTCACACTCCAGAGGACATCTGTATAAAAATATGCATATTGTTAATTTTTATAATCATAATTTAGAAATGTATTTAGAGATAATCCGAAATTTTATCAAAAATTTTTCAAGTTACTGAGAGAAAAACGTTTCTCAATATCCTCTATATATGCAGGAAGCAAATGGGTATTGTACCTGAAGCTAAAACAAAATTATAGCAAAAAGTGTTGAAATGGAAAAACTTTAATGGCCTTTTGCCAAGTTCGCATTTATTGACTTATGACTTTATGTTGCATTAAGGGAGCGATGTGTATTTAATATTTCTAATATATTCACTGAATTCACTTTTCACCACATTAAATCAAAACTTTCTGATTACAATTGCAATAATTTCTAATATATATTTTTAATAACACACGTTTATATGAGTTCTTTATACATATTTTATGACTTTTGTTACATTTTGTTTTAGAATTTTTCATGAATCGTGCAAGTTTGCCACATTTATAAAAAGAAGAAGGTCTACATTACAACGATAACAACTTTTAACAAAATACGATTGAATGCAATTAATATTAATTTGTTGTTTATGTTGTAGAGTACACAGTAGATGATAAATATTATTTGTATTGCAGTGTTATAAGGCCATAGACAATAAAGTCATATTACTTTATTTCACTTTACGTTGAAGGATAAAGCCATATGATGTTATTAATATGGAAGAAGAGAACTAAAGTCAGAGTATAAGTTTCATATATGAGAAATAAATCCATTAGATTTAATATTCTTTTAAAGGTTATATTTTATATATCCGGCTTCGCTTTCTAAAGCATTTTTCCATTTCCGGTCTCTAGCCGGCCGCAAGAATTTTATATCCTGTAGTATGTCCGATCCCAGCTTCGTTTTCTAAAGCATTTCTAAATTGTTTTATAAAGCAGTTCCGAGCATAGCATAAGGTAGTAAATGTTAAAATACTTCAGAAATTCAATCCAGTGTTGGAGATATTACAGGGGAGAAAATACTTTTGTCCAGCCGGAGGCCGGCAATGCTAAATGCTTCTGAAAGCTAAGCCGGAATTTGATATGCCATAGGTCAGAAAGTTCTTGTCGCCGGTCAAAGGTGGACAATGCAGAAATGCGTTGGAAAATGGATCCACATAAAAGAAGATGCTTATGACCACTAT
This sequence comes from Germaria angustata, assembly GCA_963681545.1. Lineage (NCBI taxonomy): Eukaryota > Metazoa > Arthropoda > Insecta > Diptera > Tachinidae > Germaria > Germaria angustata. The sequence continues at coordinate 38,468,521 of OY813001.1, forward strand.
GGACATTAGAAAAAATAACACCATGATGGATTTATTTCACTTTCGCTGTAAGAAACATGATAATAAGCGAGATTATGGTCCTATTTACCAAATATAATGTAATCTGGCTTCGTTGCCTATGGCTTTATAATACCGCCCCATTAGTTGCTTAATTATTATACTGCATTTGATCACAATATGTAAAATTCAAAGAAAAAAATTCCAATTTCAAAAATGATTATGGCTGCCCTGGGATGCTTAAAAAATTCAAACAACACCTCAAACTCTACTGGTCATATTCGTATTTTGCTCTCGGTATAACACAAGTGAAATGATTTGCATTGAAATTCCGTGCCGGCCGGCTAAGCAAAAAATTTTTCTCTTTAAATATTTTGCTCCCTCTCGAGAGCTTGTTTTTGGAGGACTCGGGCAGTACGAGCCTGGGTGAGATATGGGCTTAGTCCCTATTGATGGCATAAAAATCAGAATTTAGTTCTGGACTAGTTGTTGTTACTAATGGTTCGGAGAGCATGAGATATAAGCTCTCTAAAGGCAAATGAAATATTAGAGAAACTTAATGGTGTTTCCATTTCTGACAGAAATTTTACATTTATTTTGAACTTCCTGCATGTTTGTGTTTTTGCAATAGTGGCAAGAAGGAACATCTTCATATATAAATATGTTGCATAAAATATAAATGTCTTGCATTCCTCTTTATTTGGGTATTTACTCCTTTGTTTGTACAATTAATGGAATTGTTTTGATTAATTTTCGTTTACAAAATTCTTTTTTGTTCAAAAAGTATATAAATAATAAACACAATTTAATAAAAGGATATTAAATACATAGTTTATAAGTGAGGAGTTTTTGCAAGCATCCTTGTCATCTTATACAGATGATAAGTTTATTTCATTATCATAAATGATCACTGATGTTAATAATTATTTACAATAAATAAAAATATTTTTCATGAATGGCTTTTTTAGTTTCGAGGGTGTCGGTAGAATATAGAATTTTTTTCCAATTTTTATGGCAATTTTTTTTTCAGAAATGAAAACGCCTTAAGATTAGGCCATGAATACCGAAGCTTATTCACATATAAATAGACATGTTCATATTTTGTCTCTAAGATTTCGGTAGCCATTTGTCCTCTATGATAAACAATAATATATATTACACTAGTATGTGTAGAAGTACCACGTAATAAGACATATTTATTAATTTAATTTAAATATTATTAAATTAATTTATTTATTACTAGAAGCTCCTTCTCTCTAGTGTGATGACTAAATAGAAAAAAATATTAAATAAAAATCTTGTACATTATGTACTGGGTGTATTTTGAAATAAATGAGAACTACATGTTGCAAGAGAAAATATATTAATAGTGGACTTGAAGGTTTTTAATCCACTTTTCTTATAAGTGATTTTATAGTTTGCAGTTCTTTGAAAGAATTAAAATATTTTTATTGTTAATTGTTATGCCAATTCTGTTATCATGACATATGTTGATCTCAAAAAAGCAAGATGACATTAATAAAGTAGTTCATAAGGTGTACTAACCGTGGTATTGTGTGTAGCAATGTGATAACGAAGTATTGTTTTCTTTTTTAAAATTTTCACGAGAAAATTCAGTGAAATAACAATTTTAAAAACTTTACTATATACAACCATCACAAGAGTTGGTACACAGGGTAATTTTGAGGACAAAGTTTTTTATTTCTTATGCACCATTATTATGTTCCTTACAACGATTTATGGTTCTGACAAACAAGTTTCATTTATTCCGAAAAACTATAAGTAATATTTGAGTAATAGTGAATAAGTTCTGGCTTATATTTGACACTTGAACTGTCCTTAAAAGTTTTTAAATGACATTTTATGGACACCATATTCGATATGAGCTGATATGCAAGCTCAAGTTCTTGCGAGAAAATGAGGATCGCTGATCTTTCTGAATGAATATTTTATGATATATATACATATAAGATAGTCCAAGTTTTTTTTTGTAGAAAGTTTTGCTTACTAATGTGAACAATATCAGTTTAAAAAGATAGTGTATAGTCTTGACAGTGTTTCTTTAAAATGTTCTTCTAGACGAAAAAGTTTGGACACCACTACTTCAGTTAAAGATAGGAGAGTTGTTAGACATAAGTATATATGTTAAACACTGCAATCATCAAAAGAAATTGCATACGTTTAAAACTATTTTCTATTTCTTCTTTTGCTCATACTGTCGATGTTGTTCCTAATGTTGTTGATCGAACTGTTAACTATTGCAATAGTTGCTGTTTTTGTTGTTCTGTTCTATGTTTTGTGTCGTAGACAACTTTTTTCCCAACTTTACTATTGATGTCGAACAATTTCCTGTATTGAACAGTATAAACAAAAAAATTAATTGACTCCTAAGCTTTAAGCATTTCTAACATGCCTTCTCAGTGTTAAGTTGCCATGAAACAAAAGTTAACCTCTATTTACTATCGCAACAACTTGTTGTGTATTAAAAGTGGACTGGTTGTTTAGTCTGGGAACAGCTACAAATATTTTACAGGTTATATTAAACTTTTTTTATGGAAAAAGTATTTTTGTTTTCATTACTTTGATTTGTGTGTGTTGATTAATTTAATATTAAACAAACATTGAAGTATTAAGAGCCAGCACATAAAGCTTTTAATGAAGTTACATACATGAGCATATCTTATTGTCCTTAAGATCCTTAAATTATGACTAGAACTGAAATATTGATTAATAAAATTATAAATGAGCGACCTTAAGCTTGAGAAAATAAATAAAACTCATCAAATTATTGTTAAATCATCAAAATATATTAAATCATCAAATTATTGTTAAAGCACTTTCGACATTTTATTGGTGGGTAAACCAAATTATCACTTTACTTTAAGCAGTTTAAAAACATTCAACGTCATATGTTTGTCAAAAAATAATCAAACATTTTTTGAGTACAATTTCGTTTAATTCCTATACATTAAATATAAGACTCTAAGCATAAAAAATTGCTATATAATTTCTTTCTAGTACTAAAATAGAAAAAAAAATATCTCGAATGGTATCGCTTGGGTTATAAGCCTAAAATCTAGTCCAAAGACATTTCTGCCAGGTCTGTTTTGCTTGAACTTAGATTTTTGGTTTTGCTTAAAATCGATGCCGAATCCATTGTTGATTCAGGCGTTCCGTACTAAAAGTATTTTTGACAATGCTTCGGTTTGATCTGTATAGAACCGACTTCACTTTTCTTTTGAGTGTATATTTTAAATAAACTGTTCAACAAAATGTTGAAATTTTTGTCTCCATAAAATAACCTGCAGGATTATCATACTTCAATTTTTGCATAGCAATATGAACAAATTGCTTTTTAAGAAAATATTAGAGCTTCAAATAAGTTTATTGCAGTTTTTCCTTAAAGATTTTGTAAAATTACTGTCTTTCTGGTAAAAAGTTTTGTTAAATAACTATGTATTATTATATTTTCAGTGTAGCAAATAACATGAAGTCAGATTCTATAAGGAAAGAATAGAATAGGAATTTTGTTGATATAATTATAATGTAATAATGTTCATACATAAGTGAGTATGCTTGTACAAATAAAATCCAACATACATATTATTATTATTATCATTTTACCAGAAAATTGTAACATAAACATAATTATCATCTGTGGCATAGTTATTATTACAAAATCTACGATGTTGAGTTACACATATTTAGATGAAGAAGATTCAATATTTTCATAACCATTACAGAAATACGATGAAATAAACATAAAATATGCAGTTGAACACGTATCTTTTTATGTACTTCTTCTACAGCTTCGTCAGTATATGATTGAGGAATTATTGCTACAAGTATTTTAGAAATTTTCTATAAACAAATTGAATAACTGGGCGGGAGTGGTGCTTTTGATTGCCTGGAGTGCGAAATGAAATAAATCATACAAAGACAATAAATTATGAAGAGCAATTTTTACCTGAAGGCATAAATAAATTTATATTGAACACAAATACTACTGTGTCGTACTGCCATCTCTTCTACATTTGCCCCCAATAGCAAAAATTTCTATTTTCTCTGTATGAAGAGTTAAGATTTATTTAGAAACATTCTAATATAGAATAATAAACATAAATTACAGTATGTATTACATACAAATGTACATAAATACAAACGAGTATGTTAACGCTCGAGCCCTTATATAAAATATTTATTTGTCAAGTACTAGAATAAGAGAAGAAACATTCATACCAACATGTTTATATTAAATAGAACCCTCATGAACATAAAATTTCAGTTTGAACTTTATTTATTTGTTGTAGTTTTATTAAATTTTCAAAGACATTTTCCATATTGTCCAAATACTCATAAGCTTTTGGTCGCGATGTATGTATGTATGTATTGCAAAATATTTATGCATTCAGATGTTTGTATGTATGTATATAAGTATGTATGTATAAGGACATGCAGTGTGAATTAACCCAGCAAACATAACAGTTATTACATACAATTTTTGTATAGGCCAATGAAAACATTCTAGGCAAGTGATGAGAAGTAATTTCGTATATGTTGTTTTAGCTATTATTTTGATGACAAACATAATTTGCGAGAGCAGCAACAATTTAAAAGATATAATCCCTACAACGGTCCCATTGTTGCCAATACAAAATATGACTTTCTTACAATTATATAATTCAATCCTTGCCATGAGATATATGGTCACCTCCGCTATGTTATATCATTACCTCTTGATATCACAAATATCTTCATATGATTCGTTCTAGATTTGATGTGATATTGTTAAAGAATCAGAGTGCTCGTGGGACATGTTCGCTATTAGAGCTTTCACTGTAGAAGCTATATATGAATATTTGTTTAAAAATGAACAAGTCATTACATTAAAAATGCTGTTGGCCTACAAAAATGTAATAGTTTCGAAATGATGATTTCACAACTTCCTTATTTTTCTAATACCAATTAATCTGCAAAATTTCGAACTATTATTGCAAAACTTGTCAAATAAAATGCTGCAATACACACACATATACAAAATTATTTTTATAATTGTTTCCTAAAATTGGTAAAATTTTTAGAAAAGCACGTTGTAAATGCAAAAAAATATTAGTGCAATAAATGCACAAATAAAAAACAAAAATTCAAACGTAAGCCAACAGATAGACAGACAGACAAGCTCAAGAAAACCCATAATTTCTTGTTGATATTGATTTTGTTCATGATTATTGCAAACAACTAAATTATCTATCATCAGTATCAAATACTCCTACTATTTTTGCTATTTACTATGAATCTTACATATTTTCTCTCCCTCTTAAGCTTCAGCGTAGTTATAAAATCATTATTTTTTAAATCCATATCTCTATCAGTTTGTCTGTCCGTCCCTATATCTGTTAAGTCATCAAATATATGCTTATGGATATATACATACATACATACATACATAAATATATACATTTATATCGACTTGTATCATTTGCAGTTATCTTTTATTTGATTTTTATACATGTCTACAACATGCAATTGCTGCAAGTCTTTATTTCATTCTTTCTACAAACGACTTTAAACATTTAATGCCGTTGCTGCGGCAGATGCTGTTTATTGCTGCTGCTACTGCCTTTGCATTAAACAATAAACTTGAAATTTGAACATTTGTGTTTTATCAGCAAAATAAAATCGACATTAAACAAAACAACAACAACAATAATAGAAAAAAATTACAATTATTTCCAATTTCAATTTTTGTAGATGACGCAAATGAAACATCTACAACAACAATAGAGAAAAATCTCATTATTATAAAAATACAATGAATGAGCTGAATATTATCGTAAAAAATTTTTCATTTACTACTTACTGCTCGTCCTATATCAGCTCAACCGATAATGCTGATGAATATGGACTGCGAAAAGACCGAAAGATCGAAGTTAAAATATTTCGCAAAAAATATATTTCTTTCTGAATAAGACGTAAGATGTTGTATTTAGTATGGCTTTTGTAAATATAGAATTTTGTAAGAATAAAGGGTGATTTTTTTGGAACATTCTTTTTGACAACACTGTTTTTGGCAGCAGAGCTGTTTTCGTGTTACATGTTACTGTTAAACTAATGTTTAGTTTGGTCTATAATTTCACCATGAATCGACTTACAAACGAACAATGTTTGCAGATTATTGAATTAAATAATAAAATTTTGCTCGGTTAACAAAGTGCATCGTCCACTTTTTTATCGGAAAATTGCATCCTAAAACATGCACTGTTTGGTGTGGATTAAGAGCCGGTGGCATCATTTGACCGTACCTTTTCAAAGATGACGCTGGCAGGAACGTTACTGTGAATGACGAGCGCTGCCGTACGATGATTACAAATTTTTTATTTTTGCACGGCTGACATGTGGTTTCAATAAAACGGTGCCACAATTTATTTCACGTTTAGGTCCGGTCAGTTGGCCGCCTAAGTCGTGCGATTTAAAGCCTTTAGACTATTTGCTGTGGAGCTATGTTCCTGCTGATATCTATAGGGACAAACCGGCAACGGTTGAGGCACTGGCAGCAAATATCGAAGAATTTATTTCTGAGATATCGGCCAATATGTTGGGAAGAGTAGGCCAATATTGGACCCTGCGGAAGAGCCATCTTAAACGTAGCCGTGGTCAACATTTACAGGAAATCATCTTTAAACATTAAATTATATAGATTGTTCTTTCGGCTCAAATAAAGATTTCATAAATTTCTTTAAATTTTATTTTTTAATCAAAAGTTGCTGTGATGAACCGATATCAGGAGAAAAAATATTTTTTCATTTGTGAAATATCCTTTTATACGGGGTTTCCTAATATGTACATATTTAAAACTTACACGAGTCATACAGTCATTATATCCACACCCGATGTGCCTCGCTACTTACATCATCATGCAATAAATATTTATGAATAAAGGTTTACTCGTGTAAATAAGCATCGTGTCTTCCAATAGGGACTGTCAAACTTTGATAGTTGGGAGGGGCAATATGTTTTTAGGTAGATCTGTGTAAATGGCGTTTCCAAACTACCATGGATAAATATAACGTTCAACAACACGTGCAAATGATAAAACTGTTTTATAAAGATGGGTGTCCTGTTCGGAAAACCTTCCACGCACTTCGGCTATTTTATGGTCACCATTATCGGCCTTCACTTCTTGATGAATTCACATGAGATCCTAGAGCGTTTAATGCATCCCGAAAAATCCATGTTTGGCGGGAATTTCGGTCCGTCGACGTCATCGGTTCATATTTCTTTCAAAACGATGTTGGCCAGGCCATCACCGTCAACGTATGCCGTTTAAGTTAGAAACGAACTCCAACTCTATTTTATTTCAAAGATATTCAATGTTGAGTCAAAGAGTACCATACAAGTCCAATTTTAGAAGGTTATAATTTACGAGTCATCGGATCTTCGAACAGAGGGAGAAGTTGTGTACATTTATTTTACATTCGATACAATACTAGTTTGAATTTAATTCCATTTAAATCACTGTATTTATGTTTTTTTTTATTGATAAGGTAGTAATAACGTATGAAGACACAAATAACAATTTTGTAGTAAAAATTACTGCAAGGCATTTGCTAAAAAGGCCTTTTTAAATCTCTATTTAGGTGCTTTCTAAGCATAATATGTACGCATGACTTGCTTTTCATTTCATTTTATTATATTTTCATAGCGTAAATATCTGCTAAGTTTTCTAAGCCGAGGTCATGCCTTAATTCATGCAAGATTTGAATTCGCCGCCATGGTGTAGTAAGTAAGATTGGAGTCAACAAAATTAGAAAGTGTGTGTCAGCTTGCAAAAATTTTATTTTTTGTTCCTAAATTTTTGGAAACACAATATCATAATACTATGGGAATTCTATGGGGACAACAACCATTCTATGGGCAATGCACTTCCTAGAATGGACTGTTTACACTAAGAGTTAGTGTTAGTGAAATGGAGCACTATATAATACAACAACGCGTTTTTATTATAGAATAGTTTTTCAAATATAATGAAAAATTGTCTTCCAAAATATTGTATAGAATGTGGTTGGAGTATTTATTATTCTTTATTAACCGTAAAATTAATAAGAACTTGTGTGGATATTTGATCAGTTTAAGGTGCACAATTCCACGGCTGCTCAATAACAATCCCTTCAAATGTTGGTCTAGATTCGGTGCATGACAGTGTTGTTTAAAATATATCGCTTTGATGTTGTCAGCAATAACAGCGAGATGATAAGCGATTTATATTCGCTTGAATGTGGGGATATTGATATCTATTGTAGTGACTAGAAAAGGCCAATAAAACACGTATTTCGGTCGTTTAGTGCAACATTGCCATATCTCAAAAATCAAAATTTTTGAGTTGTTGATGAAAAACTGTACGTCAATACCCTCTTAATGTGAATGAGACAAAACTGAAATTATATATAAAGCTAAGCCAAAGTTACACTGACACATTTTGATCAGGAAACGAACACATTTATAACTTATAATGCATATTGCCTAGATAAACTTTTTTTCGAGATTATACTGTTTTGAATCAAGGCAGCGATTTGAATTTAAAGTTTTATGTTGAAAAGTCTACAAGACTGCCGCACTTTTTTATTTTATTTTTGATGCTAATTCGGCCATATAGAAGCTGTTTTCAATATGTTAATTAAATTACTGTAATTTTTTATGTTTCTCTTCAAAAAGTTTATTTTATATATATAATTACGATTGGTTATTTAACACTGGAATCAAACAATCATGATCTATTTTATCTTGTGCGAAAGAAATTGTATCAGTTATTAGTTAAAGGAAATAATATTTTGATATAAGTTTAAGGACTATAATATATTTTTTATCTTAATACTGAGAGTTGTTAATATAAATTAATAAAAAGCCATTAATGAACAATCAAAACCACAATGAAGCATAGAATTTAAAAAAAAATTTTTTTTCTAAAAATTTTCTTTAAACGAAATGAAAGTTTCACAGATTTATGGAAGATATTTCGTCAACTTGAATTCCTAAGATGTTGAAAGAGTAACTAATGGATTCTTGGAAGCAATTTAAATGTCATCCCTTATGAATGACTTTCATATTTCTTCGTTGGCAATATGGAAAAATTTTTAGACTGGTAGTTACTATATGAGTATGTCGTTGTATTTATTCTGATTATTACTACAGGATTTCTTGTAGAAATTGCTGATGAAACTAAATTTTTTTTGAAGTTCCAGTAAAGATTTTATAAAAAAACGAAAAAAAATTAAACACACAAATATTTAAATTTTCTTAGAATTTAGATTTTTTCCAGATTTGGAGAATATATAATACATAATACAGTTCTATACCACTTCCTATTATTATTTTGTAGCTCTCCAAATTTGAACATTCCCGATATATGAAATTATTTAACCCTGAGAAATTTTGGAACGTGTCATCAGATTCAGTGGAAAGATTTAGACTTAACTAGCATAGATCACATACCACATTTTTACAAGGATAATAAAATATCATATATTCTGCAATATCCTGAACTATTATGTCTTTGTTTGGGAAAATAATACCATTTTATCAGCGCTTGCTTTAATTTGCCATCTAAAAAATAAAACTGTGCAGGGCTTTGGCCAACAATTATATCACGTAGAAAAAATACATGAGTATGGAAAATGAAAGGGGAAAAGCAAAGCATGTGCCTGTAAAATAAGGCCTTATCGAAGGCCTCCTTGTGCATTCTTTCTAACGCTTCGAAGGCTGCGGATGGATACACAAGCACACTTACCCTTTATTACATTCATACAAAACAATTCCCAATTGGCACAAAACAATGATCTTTGAAATATACAGCACATTTTGTACATTTATTCATGCACTTATGTATGTATCTGCTTTTTTTTTTAATTCAAACAATATTTATTAGACTAGACTTGAATCGTATCAAATCTCCACACAAAAAGATTTCCCATAAGAACTGCAAAAAGGACAAAAAAAAACTCATAAACTGTCATCCTCCACCCATAGAAACATAGATAGATTGTTGTAAATGCACATGTAGATGCATTTTTATTGTATTCGTATCGTACACTTCATTAATATCTCCAGCCCTATTAAGCATGAGTAGGCCGAAAGAAGTTTCTTCTTCTGTTATTGTTGTAAATAGTTGATGTTGCCGTTATTATCGTTGGAGTTGTTGTTGTTAGTGCTATTATCCTCATGTTGAATGTTGAATGCATCATGACGACAATGATAGACTCGCACATCGTTAAATATACTCATAGCGAACCAACTCCATTTATCAATGTTTTACAAACACAAGCAGTAAAAGTAGAGAAAATAAATTTAAACTAGCAACTACAAGTATATAAACGCAGTTTTATTGGCATATTACCCCTATTGAACAGCAACAAAAACTATAATATTCATTCATACATATTCCATTCCCATGCGACGACACTCCCCGGAGTTTAATACTCGACACGATACTCAGCACAATAGAACAGCCAAGGGCAGGAATACTATTCGTATCTCTCATATTCAAACACATGTACTACTTGGACTATACAACTATTTGTAATGCGCCTTTTAGGAAGATACTCGTACATACAAACGTAGTCGTTGAAACACCAATACACTAAAAATTTATAATTTTGTAACGTACACAGATTAAAAATGCGTCAAATGTGCTGCACAAGTGCGATTAGGAACTTTTACGCGAAAACCTTTGTCGTAAAAAACAGTGAAAGCAGCAGTTGTCGTTTCTGTACAACTTGTATTGTAACAAGATTTTTGTTAAATTTTATCTTTGATTACAATTGCAGCAAGTCATTCAGATTGAATGAATGAACAAATGCATAAAATGACAAAATGCTTATAAATCATGTTTAAGGGTGCACGAGGTTACAATTGAAGTGGCTGGCTGACTTTTAGGTCTTATTGTTTTTTCAATTCTTCGATTTTTCCCAAGGATTATTACATATTTGTGAGTGCGTAATGTGAGAATTTATTATAGTCGCGTTAGAACGACGCTGAAGTCAATATATGTATATTGCCAAAAAATTTAATAATTTCCTAATACGAGTATTTGTAGAACTATAGCGATTTTCTTAGAAGTTACTATTTAATCTAAACTGCTGAAAAAACTACCATTTGGATTTGTAAATTAAATATTTTTAATCGCTTATTGTAGACGTTGTAATTGTCAACAAAATATAGTACAGGAAAAGCTCGGTATAACGAAAAAAAACGTCATGATAATCTTGTGTATTGTAAATGGATTGTGATATTTAATTTCTTAGTTTAATTGACACATAGACAAAAAGTTGACAACTTTTGCTTCTCTTATCATAAAGACATTATCAAAAATACAATAATTATTAATTTCAATTTTAGTTTCATGGTAAAAGTCATTTCCTATAACTTTCAAACATTTTTCCTTACATTAATCATTTGTCACTTTCATTGTACTTCATCTCAAAATAATCAACTCTTCAAATTTTTCACATATTGTGCCAAAAATCTTTAACACATTTTGCTTGCAATAAATTGTAATTTCATCCCCAACTACACAACTCCTACACCCTCTTCATATATGTAGATTCAATCATGCATGCATGCATGAACGTGTGTTTATAAACGCTCATGCAAAGAAAATGGTGAAAAATTACCGAAAATTGAAGAAAAAGAAAAGAAAAAACTTGCCAAGAAAATCAATTCCCCAAATCACGAACTAAATTAAAAAACATTTTTCAACACGTTCTTCTTTCATCTTGATGTTTCACACATTCCAGACTTTGTAGAATAGACATCAGACTCACATATTCGCATGTAGGATATAAAGATTTCCCCTCTTCACTTTTGCATCGACTCGCCTTCGTCACATGACTGGCCGGTTGTCTTTTGCTGCTCGTATTGGTTTTGCAATTTAAGGTAATTTCATATGTTACAATTTCCAAAAATGTCAAGAGATAAGACAGCCCGGGCTGGTCACTCGTCAAACGTGTGTAATGGTATTTGTGTCTAAATCTGAGAGAATATAAGAGTGTGTTTGTATCTATTCTGTTACTACCCAGCAAACACCGGATAAAGAGTTTGAAATATAAAAGTGTTGAGGAGGAAGCTTTGTTTTATGATGTTCATTCAATTTGATAGAAATTTTTTTATAACTTCATAATTTAGTGAAATATAGGGAAGTCATGCTCTGGAAACATTTTATTGCCCCTCAAAATCACATAGAGTAATTTTTCAACTTCCTGAGAATTCAAGTGGAGAATATTTTTATTATGAATATTTTTAAAATGAATTACCTCCAAAATTTTATTTATTGCATTCAATTGGACTAACAATAACAAATAAAATCTTAAAAAAAAATAAAATAAAATAAAATAAAATCTTAAAAATAAAATAAAATCTTAAATTTAAATTATTATTTATTTAAGCCCAACTAATACCAGACAAAAAACACTAATTTCAACGTTTTATTGCGTTGTCTCTCGTGTTCCGCTAAGAGCAAGAGTGTCCCTCCTTTTCAGCCTAGTGTGGTCTCTATAATGTAGAATGTGCGTTTGAATGATACTCTAGTTTTTATTTTATATATGTTGTCACGTGTTTTAAAACTATTGTTTTAACCAAAGGAACATTGTAATTACAAAATTACAACCAAAGGAACATCTAGATCTTGATGAATGCGCGATTTTTTTACATTCCAGGCGACTGCTGTAATCATACGTAGAATCTTATTTTGGCGACTTTGAACTTTTTCTATGTTTGATGCTGATGTGGTGTCCCACAACTGGATTCCATTGCATCATATTAGTTTTAGGATCGCGTTGTATAGAAGAAGTTTGGAATCTAGGCTTAGAGTTGAATTTCTACCCATAAGCCAATAAGTTTGAGCAGTCTTTAATTTTATTTGTAGCAATTTAGCGTCTATGGGCGATTTCCATGTTAAGCGACGATCAAGATAAATGCCGAGGCATTTGACTTCATTGTGTTGTGGTATTGGTTGGCCATTAATTTGGATGTGGGAACATGTTTGCCTTTGCAATGTAAAAGTGATGTGAGCACATTTTCGCTTGGTCACTGGTTCCCCATGCTTTTAACCATTTTTCCAATATTAAAATGTATTCCTGCAACTTGAAGGAAGCTTCTTGCGCGTTTTTATGGATGCTTAAAAAACCTGTATCACCAACAAAAGTTATATAAGGCATCACAGTAGTCTACTAACGCTGCCCAATTCTCAAGTTGATAAATAAAAATTCAAACTAAGCAAATATTGGAATGAATTAAACCATCTTAATTTTGTTTTATATTACGTTTGCTTAGAACAAATTGCTGCCGTATGAAATTTTTATAATTTATAAAGGGTGACAGGAAAAGAATAATTTTAATACCATGTCTAATTATAAGCTGAGAATAAAATGTTTTCTAATTTTACTTTTTTTTAATTTTTTGAAGAAGGATGCAATATTACGTGTATTTCAAACCATTCTCCAATATCCAACATCTGCGATAGAGTGTTATTTGAATTTAGTCGTATCATTTAAAATTGTATTGCTAAATAATATATAAAAATTTTTAGTTTTGTTGTTTACTTTAATTGCTAAATATTTTAAAAACTAGTATTTGAGATCCAAGAAGAGTGTCTGCTGGGTATATGCCTATGCACGGTGGGGACAACTGAAAAAATATAGAAAGTCTTAAAAACCTGCAACGGCATACTTCTAACATTTACAATGATATTCAATATGTTACGATTGTACTTGAAATAAACCGTGTGTGATAATTGACATTCAAGTATTTTCAGTCACAACGCGAGAATATATTCGCTTTTCTTGGCTCACTTTAATGGTAAGATTTAAATAAAAATTATGTATAATTAAATTATATAACCTTAGTCATTTGAAAATAATTTTATCACAATTTAAAAAAAATTGAAATGGTTATTATCTCAAGATTTTCAACAATTTTAGTAGAGACAACAACATCTTTAAAAAATTTATCTAAATTTTACTTAAGTGCTTTTATTTTCGCTAAGAAAAATAATGAATCATGGAGTTCAAACTTTCTCTATTATTTTAGGGACATATAGCGCAACGATTGCCTAATCTGTGGTTTTCTCTTTCAAAACTTATGGCAATTTTGTTTCTGACAAAAATGTTGCACTTATTTTGCCCTTCGGCATGTTTGTCTTCTTTTCCAAAAAAATAATAACCTTTTCTTTTCTAAATATCTTGCACATATAGCATGGAAATACGTAACATATATTCCGCCCAACTCTTCTTGGGGTTAGCTACTACCTTATTTTCCAACAGTGTTAAATACTTTATTTGTACAAGGTGGCGCAAAAGTAAGTGTCATAATATGAATTTGCTGTCATTTTGTTATAAATGGAAAGTAAGATTTGTTTTTGTAAAAAGTTTATTCATTTCTTGTAGACAACTATTTTTCTATATATTTAGATTAAAAATATGCACAAATGCCAGCCAATTAAATTTATGACATTAAATTTGCCACACTCTGTACAAATAAGAGTTTTGTTTTGTTTTCGTTTTCATATATATTTTTTTGTATGAAAACTTAATAAAAAGCCAATAAATTTTATTATATAGACATAAAATAAATTAAGCAATTATTTGTGTTCTATTGTGTGCTGGAAAATGCATCAATTTGCAAGGTTGTCGGTAACATGTAAAATAATCTTTTTTCTCTAGATATAAAAATACCATTAAACTTTCTATTAACAGTATAAGAATTCACGCATTCACAATTGGTTTTCAAAACATTTCAATTCTGACCCACTGTGCTGTATGAAACGTGAGTTGTTTACTGACAAAAAGAATACCTAAACATATGTCCGTTTGTTAATTCCTTTCTGCCCTGCTCTGCTGCATTCCTTAAGCTCTTGCTTCAACACAAATGTATCTTGCAACTGTCCGTAAAATGCATTGTTCAATTTCCGTTTTTGGTCAATTTCCGTTACGCATACCAAAAATTAAAATCAGTTAAGGCTCAAGATTTCCACAAGATTAATTTCATTTATTTTTCGTTGCTGAAGGGTGTAAAATGAAAACTTAAACGAATGCTGTCAGAAAATGAAAAGAAAAATTATTGTAATTTTTTTTTATCATGTGAACATTTTTAAATTCATGGGGGTGAAAAGACTTGTGACTCCTAAATATTTTTTTTTTAGTTTTTGATTTCAATTCTATAAAGAAAATATGAAACTTATATACGATTACATTAACAATTGACAGAGATAAATAAAATATTTTTGGAGTATTATATATATATATATATATATATATATATATATATATATATATATATATAAGTTAACACATACTACTAACACAAAACTAAAACAAACTAAAACAGCAAACACATCTAACTACTTCATAAGAATTTTCATACTTGTTATCTTGTAATTATAAAATTCTACCTTTGTAAATTTATATAATTTTTTTTAAATTATTTAATTATTTTTTTGTCAAACATTTTTAAAAAAAATGAAAATAAAAAAATAAAAAGTTAGTCACATTTAGACAATTGAACTGCGAGTTTCATTTATAAAACCGTGTAAGCGGTTAGGAACTCACAGAATTATTAACTGGCGCCCAACGTTTAAAAGATATAATTTTTTTTTTTAAATTTAATAAAGGAACAGCAAATAATAAAGGCGTTTCTTTAATTGCAAATTAATGAGAAAATTTTTGTATGAAAAGTTATAAAAATAATAATTAAAAAATTTTATGAAATAAACAATCGAAAAAATTTAAAAAGATAAAAAAAAACGGAGGAAGAAACAATACACATTTGTATACGTGTAAAGATAACTATTTTGCGTTGGAAAAAGGAATTTTCAAGAAACAAGCTCCTAGTATCTGATTAACCTAAACAACTATAAGAAACACAGAAAGCTCGAGAGGATTGGCGTAACTTCAAGAATTGATTTTCATCATTTTCATCACAGAGAATTTTCAAGACACAAGCTGAGAAAGAAAGCTCGAGAGACTGACGTTCATAACTTCAAGATTGATATTCATAATTTTTATCGCAGAGTAAGAAAAGAGAATTAAACCAACTTATATATTCACTAGTTTTAATATTAAAACTTAACATTACAAATATTCTATTGTTTATTTGTTTGAGATTTTATTATTTATTGTTTACTTATTATTATTCTTTATTTTACACATACATATCTTAAATCTTAAAATTTTGTTATTAAGAAACTTATTTGAAATCCACGATTTTTTTTTGCATAATTTAAAAACTGAGAGAAACAAACAAAATGAATATAAATGAAGTAGTTAATCTGGTTGAATCTGTAGTAGATACAGCTAGAGCAGAGATTTTAGAGCAAATTCAGAGTTTAACACATGCTGTCGAACAATTAAAGCCAAGTCGAGTAGAACCTTTAATTCCAGTGACTATTCAACCTGGTGCTGCCGCTGGCAATATAAATTTAGATCTCATAAAATCACTTCCACAGTTTAGCGGAAATGCCTGCGAATATCCAGCATGGAGAGAATCCGCAAAGTTTGCCATAAATTATTATACAAAGGGATCTGAATCATATTATGTTGCCATGGGTATTTTACGAAATAAGATAATAGGTGAAGCAAATTCCACTTTAAGTTCGTTTAATACAATTTTTAATTTTGATGCTATAATATCGAGATTAGATCAGTCTTACTCTGATAAAAGACCATTGTACTTGTTAGAAAATGAGCTCAGTGTTTTAAGACAAGGTAAATTGTCAATAAGTGAGTATTATGATAAAGTTAACAAACAACTTAGTCTTATCGTAAATAAAATTCTCATGACGAATACGGGTAAACATGAGGTTATCGAAGCTCTAAACGAGCGAGCAAGAATGAACGCGCTACGAGTATTTATATCGGGTCTTCGTAAACCTTTATGTGATATTTGTTTTTCTGCAAATCCACCAGATTTGCCATCAGCCTTAGCAACTGCTCAAGAACTTGAGCAAAACCATGAACGCTATAAATTTGCAAATGCTTTTGCTAATTCAAAAAATTCATCCCAAATAAATTGCCCTTATTCGAATAATAATTCAGCCAAAGCTTTTCAACAAATATCAATTGACAAACGATTCTCGCAATATGTACCGCCTGTTCCAATGGATATTGATAAAAACACGTCGTACTTAAAAAAACCAACTGCACATTTAAGTGGATTAGAGCATCAACCTCAAAACTCGAATTTAGATACTAATATACAAAAAGGGATTTCTTACGATAATAGGCCTAAACGTAAATTTTTAGGTAATAATTCCGGTCAGTCTCCATTTCAAAAAATTCAAAGAATAAATTACGCTGAAAATGATGAGGAAATTGATGATATGTATGAAGAAGATTTATCTTGCAACGAATCTGAAGGCGATGCAATTGATACCTTGAATTTTTTAGTGTAAAATCGCTCTTGCCATATATTGTCAAAAAAGCAATAAATGGTCAAGAGCTAAATATTTTAGTAGATACGGGCACTTCCAAAAATTATATTAGAAATTTCAGTTTTATTAAAGCTATTATGCCAGTAACTGAACCTTTTCAGATCAAATCAATAAACGGATCTACGGTTATCAAAGAAAAATGTACTATAAATATTTTGAACCATACCACAACCTTTTTTGTATTGCCATGTTTATCTTCTTTTGACGGTATTTTAGGCTATGACTTCTTGAAAGAAATTGAGGCTGTTATTGATGCTAAGTCTGGTGTACTTTTTCATAAAACCGGAAAAGAAAAAATTAACCATTTGTTATGCGAACAAGTAAATTCAATAGATATTGATAACAAATATGTTCCTCTCGAATTACATGGTGATTTTGAAAACCTTATTAGAAGCAATGAAGTAGCATTTACTGACCCAGACAGAGCGCTACCAGCCAATACACAAGTTGTAGCTACAATAAATTTAACTAAAAAAGAACCAATTTATTCTCGGAGCTATCCGTATCCTATTTCAGCATCAACATTTATAAATACAGAAATAGAAAATCTGCTTAAAGATGGGATTATAAGAAAATCATCATCACCGTATAACTCACCCATACATGTTGTCAATAAAAAGGGAGTTGATTCTGACGGTAAACAAAAATTACGAATGGTAATAGATTTTCGAAAAATAAATGATTTTACAGTTCCTGATAAATATCCCATGCCAGACATTGCAGTAATCTTATCAAATTTAGGCAAATCAAAAGTTTTTACAACTCTTGATTTAAAATCTGGGTTTCATCAAATCTTGTTAGCAGAGAAAGATAGGTGTAAAACTGCCTTTAGTGTAAACAACGGAAAATATGAATTTTGTCGCTTACCTTTTGGGCTAAGAAATGCTCCAAGCATTTTTCAACGAGCAATTGACGATATTTTACGAGATGAGATCGGGAAAACATGTTTTGTCTATATGGACGATGTAATAATTTTTTCGGAAAACGCATATGATCATATCTCTCATGTCGATAAAATATTAAAAAAATTTTCAAATGCTGGGATGCGAATATCAATAGAAAAATCTAAATTCTTTAGACACGAGGTTGAGTTTCTTGGATTTGTTGTTGCACAAAACGGAATCAAGACTTCTCCAGATAAAGTAAAAGACATTCTTAATTTTCAAACACCAAAAACCCTTAGGTCGTTAAGATCTTTTATTGGCCTAGCCGGATACTATAGAAGGTTTGTTAAAAATTATGCTGACGTAGTAAAACCACTAACAACATACCTTCGCGGAAAAAACGGCAATATTAAAGCAAATATGTCAAAAAATGTTAAAATTAGTTTGTCTCCAGAAGCACTTACGGCATTTGAAAAGGTAAAGCGTATATTAGCTTCGGAGGATGTATTGCTTCAACATCCGGATTTCAATAAGCCATTTGAGTTGACGACTGACGCCAGCTCCAACGCAATTGGAGCTGTACTGTCGCAAAATGATAAACCAATTACCATGATATCTCGCACAATTTCGCCTACCGAGCAAAATTATGCTACAAATGAGCGGGAACTGCTATGTATCGTTTGGTCATTACAAAAGTTACGACATTTTCTTTACGGAGTTAAGAATATTAACATTTTTACAGACCACCAGCCATTAACGTTCGCAACTTCTGATAAGAATCCAAATTCTAAAATTAAAAGATGGCAAGCATTTATTGCTGATTTTTGCCCAAAATTTTATTATAAACCTGGCAAAGAAAACGTTGTAGCTGATGCACTATCACGACAGTATATGCACAATTTCAATAGTACAGAATCAGAAACAGTACATAGTGAAATATCATTTTCAAAGACAATTAAATTAATAGCCGCACCCATTAATCAATTTCCAAATCAATTTATTATTTCAAAAGCTTCTGATGATAACAAAATAACAAAAATTTTATTTAAGCAATATAAAAGACATATTATAAACTACAGTAATGTTCAAAAACTTTTATTAAATTTGCAAAGTTTCGTTAACCATCGATCAGTAAACGCAATATATTGCGATTTAAGCACGTTAGCAGAAATTCAAGATGAAGTACTTGATCATTTTCCATCTATAAAATTCGTTCACTCACAAAAAATTGTAATAGATTTAACTAATAAAGAGGATCAACTAGAAACATTAAACTTAGAGCATAACCGCGCTCACCGATCTGTACATGAAAATTACAAACAAATTACATCGGAATATTTTTTTCCTAAAATAAAGAAAATGCTTCATACAATCATTAAAAACTGCAAAATATGTTTGGAAAATAAATACAATAGAAAACCACTAAAGCCAGTAATCGGTTTATCACCAATACCAGATTTTCCTGGCCATATTCTTCACATAGATATATTTTCAACTAATAAAGTTCATTTTCTTACTTGCCTCGACAAGTTTTCAAAATTTGCAGTTTCCATATCAATAAATTCTAGAGCTCTTATAGATGTTAAAAGTGGTCTTTTACAAATCCTTAACTGTTTTAAAAACACTAAGCTTATAGTTTCCGATAACGAAAAGTCGTTTCAGTCGAATACTATTAAAAATATGCTACGAAATTTTTTTGGGATTGAACAATTTTTCATACCACCTTTACACAGTGAAAGCAATGGTCAAGTGGAAGGGTTCCATTCGACTTTGCTTGAAATTGCAAGATGTCTAAGAGCGCAGCATGATGTCGGTGATACATTAGACTTAATACTTTTTGCCACTCAAAGATATAATAACACAATACACTCAATTACAAAGGAAAAGCCAATTGATATTCTGCAATTTTTTCATACTGAAAATTTAGAAAGCGTACGAAAAAAAATAGAAGCAGCACAAACAAAGGTTGAAACCAAAGTAGTCAATAAAAATCG
The DNA here is from genome assembly GCA_963681545.1 of Germaria angustata. Classification (NCBI taxonomy): domain Eukaryota; kingdom Metazoa; phylum Arthropoda; class Insecta; order Diptera; family Tachinidae; genus Germaria; species Germaria angustata. The sequence goes on from OY813001.1 coordinate 38,488,872, forward strand.
GAAATTTAACACAGGTGACATTGTATTTGTTCGACAAAATAAAAGATTGGGCAACAAAACGGATAAGTTATATTTGGAAAAGGTTGTTGAAAAAGACTTAGGTACAAAGGTTATAATAGACGGCAAACAAGTACACAAAAATAATATAAGATAATAATCTTAAAATTTTCTTTTTCATTTTGTTATAAATTTTTCCCTCTTTTGCACAGATACATTTAAAAAAATAAATCTTTCAAATAATTTTCTACATAATTCTTACATTAATATTCTACATTAACACTCTAAGCTACAAGTGTACATTGAAACGAGGACGTTCCACTCTTGAGAAGGGGGGAAGTTAACACATACTACTAACACAAAACTAAAACAAACTAAAACAGCAAACACATCTAACTACTTCATAAGAATTTTCATACTTGTTATCTTGTAATTATAAAATTCTACCTTTGTAAATTTATATAATTTTTTTTAAATTATTTAATTATTTTTTTGTCAAACATTTAAAAAAAAAATGAAAATAAAAAAATAAAAAGTTAGTCACATTTAGACAATTGAACTGCGAGTTTCATTTATAAAACCGTGTAAGCGGTTAGGAACTCACAGAATTATTAACTTATATGTATATATATATATATATATATATATATATATATATATATATATATATATTCTTTAGTTTTTAAATGAATTGCTTTGTGAATATACATAAAAGAAAAGCCTTTATGAATTTTGTTGCAAGCCTTATTTTAACTAGGCTAATTGGTAGTACGAGGCTTCAGTTTTTTAACACTTTTATTTTATGTACGTTGGGAACAAATTTCTTTTTAATCATAATACTCTTAACTAAATCTTTTGGCTAAGAAAGTTGTAACAAAATTATTTTGTTTTTAATTTCAAACGATTTATTTCTATTTAACACTGATGTCTATTAAGAATTTATGTTGTTTTAAATAGAAAATATAAAATATGATCCATAAAAAAATTGGTTATTTAAAATTCATTTGACTTTAATGGTGTTCAATTTTATTACAAGAATTAACATGATTTTGCTAGGGAAGATGAAAAGAGATGTTTGAGATGGATAAAAATTAAAAAAAAAAATAAATAAAATTGAATCAATTTACGTAAAATGTATATACGAAAACTTCAGTATCTCTGAATAGATGTTGTGCCAGCACTTCAACAACGAATCGTAAATAAACAATGAAAGTCAGGGCTTGAGCTGATTGCTGCTGCAAATGATGAAATTGCTAAAGATGATGGCTGCTGTTATTCATCGTATAAATAGATACATATTTGTTCCACAAATAATAAAAAGAGATGTTTAGCAGCGAACTGGTGGTACTATCTACCTTCCATGTATTGAAATAGCAGCTAAAAAAATTAGAAATACCTATAAAAATTTTAATGAAATATTTTCTAAAGATCTCATCATCACCGTCATTAACACCACTATACCACTCATGCATTAGAAAAAATAGCTGATGATGTCGTTGTCAGCCAGCCCTTCAATGTTACTGACTGGATGGATACTCACTCGTACTTGTTGTTGTATTGTTGATAGAAAAATTTCAGGTGATGTTTCACCGAGGAATGATTATTTTTTTTATTTTCTGTTCACTTTGCTTTATATATTTTTTTATATGTTATTATCTTCATTTTATTTTTGTATTACGAAACAATAAAAATTTAATTTGATATTCAAGCACTTTATTGAAAAAATGCAAATCGTTTTCTAAAGATGATGTCTGGGAACAAAAGGGACACGATAACGTTAAAAATAATTTTTAACTAAATAAACTTAAGATTTTCACAACAAACATGAAAACATGATTGGGTTTTATATCTTTTACTTTTTAATGTTCATTGTTGTGTTTATAAACAAATTAAACAACGAATGTAAACTAATAATTTTAATCGGAGAACAATGAATTTTGTTGAAGCTTTTGTTTTTTCTATTCAAGCGAATGGCACCGTTAAAGTCGTAAAAACTTTATGTGGGACCATAAAATCTATTGATTTTACAATAGGTGACGGACAGACAGACAGACAGACAGATGAACAGAAATTGAAACGTATGCATTTAGGGTTTAGTTGCTTAAGGTGACCGGTCCTGTTCGTTTGGCATTAATATAATCACTCACGCGTGTTAGCTAGAGTGAGAAAAAATCTCAATCACAAAAACTAATGCGATAATGGGAAAAATTAATTTGAATTAAATTATTTGAATTATGATAATGAATTTCGTTAAAAATTAAAGGAACAATTAAACATATAATGCAATTTTAATATATTGATAGAATGAGAAATTCAGGTGACTAAACCGAATCAAGTTTTACTATAAAAATTTATTTTTTAAAAACAAGCTTAACTTATTTATAACATCTTTATGGTCGTTAAAGATTTTCACATATTTTGGCTACGGAAAATATATTCTTATGTGGCAATTGAACTTGACACACAACGGCTAATAGGGCGGCACAGCTTTAACGCCTTCACTTTCACGGTGTCATGATCTCGTAGCGCTATTTGCATAAATGTCTCAGAGCTGGGAAACTGGAAATAAAACTGAAATAGTTCAGCAGCATTAAGGAATTCATTTTCTATTTGGAATTATTTCATTATATGAGAATACTTTGGATGAAATAAAAAGAGGAAATTCTTTTGTTATTATTTCATCAGAAAAAAATTTAATAAAATTCATTTTATTTGGGCCTTATTTCATTATGGTACGTTTAAGGCCGGCGTTGCTTTCTGGATTATTTTTGCATTACCGTCCTTCGGGCAGGCGCTAAACCGTTCTGTTCGCATGTCCAAGCCCGGCCCAACTTTCTATATCATTTCTATATATAAAACTTATTTAATAAATTTTTGTTGGTTTGTTCCATTAGGACTCATTTAATTTTTTTGCATGGAAGTTATTTTATTGTGAAGAAACTCCCACAACTTGAGTCATATTTCATTTTCACATTTTGTAATAAAAATTAATGCTATACAATGTACTGTATATTAATATATAATTTTTTTATTGATATTTCTGTCGACTGGATTTGGGACTCGAACTTGGGAATATAATTTCATCTTGGTATGTTTCATGGGCAACGCAATTACCACCTCAGCCAAAGAAGTCATCGAAGGAGAAGCTATGAAAGTTTGCCACGACCGAAGATAGGGCTGTATCGCCGAGAGGGCTCATGGCTTACGGATGGAATATATCATCTGAGGCATCAGATTAGCTTGAAAGAGATGACAAGAATGTTGATGAATAAATAAATATTTTTTGACAAAATTAAAAAATCATCCTATTTTTTATACACACCTCGTAATTGTCATTTGTCCTTATTTTGTCCTTCACGATTCTTGACGTTTATTTCTAATCCAATTTCACAGAATTATTTGAAAAAAATTTATGAAAATATTTTTCATTTCATAGTTGCTTGAATGCGATACTATCGTTTCGAGTCTATTCCCAATAATTCCCCTAAATTAGTTGGTCACACTCTTGCCGCAATGCACTTGTCTGGTATTTTTGTGTGCATATCGATTACTTTTATTTTAAATCAAAACATGCGTTTGGTTTTCATTGTCACTTCTTTTGTATTAAAATAAAAGTGTTATTGAGAAATATTGTTGCAATCAATATTCTTCCAGTGCAGTTCACCTGTCATTTCAACATTTAGTGTGTTGAAACATTGTCATAATTCTTTCTTTTTCTAGTGTGTGGTGTGGCTGAAGAAATTTCTCTATCAGTATGAAATTAAACATCAGTGATAAATAATCAAAAGATTTAAATAATAAAAATGCTCAAGATAACGAACTTTCAACAGGAATGTAATCATATGCGGACAAATTTTCTTAAATTCATACACATCAAAAAAAATCTGATTTTTTGAAAAACCTTCAATGAACTATAATCGATATTCTTATTTAATTTATCGAGCATAGTAAGCAGGACTCTTATTAAAGACATATTGATGGAATGCAATTTTCAAGTCTTCAAAACTTCCAATAATGAATTTTTTCAACTTTCTACGAAATCAAATTGTTGTAAAGCTTATCCCTGGCAGTAAATAATCAATCATAATTCAATAAAAAATTATTAAAAGCAAAATGCTTTTCTCAGTACAACTTCCAAGGTGGAGAATAAGAATAAAAATAGTAAAACACATGCTAAAATTATTTCAAACAATCAAAATTCGTATATTCTACGTATTACGTACGTATTCTAATCTCAACGTTTGCATGACTTTTTTGGAACTACTTTTTTAAGGGTAATTGCTGCTGACCAACATCTTAGATCACAATCGAACACACAACATGCAGAATGATGGCGCACTCAGTCACGTAAAGAAAGAAAATATATTGATATACTATAAGATCATTATATTCATTATGAGATTTTTCTTGCTATAAAAATTTTTAATAGTTCATTCAATAGGGACTTTGGTTAATAGAGGCCATATTATTGAAGCTGCAACTGTCATATTGTCTATCACTTATTTAATCTATATTTCTTAACTACCATGGACGGATATAGCATCCAACAACAAGAGGAAATGATAAAATTTCTTTATCTAAATGGGAATTTTGTTCGGGCAACTTTCCGCACGCGTTCATCATAAAAATCATCTTCAGTGATGAGGCCCATTTCTGTATGAATGAGTACGATAACAAACAAAATTGTCGAATTCGGGATGATACCAGTTCATATCAAATCCAAGATCGACCAATGCATCCCTAAGAAGTCACTAAGATTTTTGGCCGGCGACGTCACTGGAGAACGACTCTCTCAAATGCAACCATCACCGTCAACGACTAGTGATCACCAACTTCTTTTGGGCCGAATTGAATGATATGGACGCCAATGACATGTGATTTTAACAGGACGACTTTAAGTGTCACATAGATTATGCCGCATTAGGCATTCTTCACGAGCGATTTTAGGCTATAATGTGAACTGGCTACCGAGATCATGTGATTAAACCTCGTTAGACTTTTTTGTGGGATTTTCCTAAATCGCAAATCTATGCGTATAATGCACAAAAGCGTATTTCATATGATCATTAAGGGGTTTATTATTAATATTTTACGATTTTGATTTTTCTTCGAGTGTTAGCAGCTTATTTATCATTTTCCTTTCATGTAATTTTTCATTAACTTCGATTAACATTTGAAAAAGTGCTGAAACATTCTTTCAAGATAAATTTTAAATAGGACACATAGTACTATTTAAGCAACATTTAAGCAAATGCGATGAGGTTATATATGGAATACCTTATCCGACGTTAATGGGTTAAAATAAATTTTTATTTGGATGGTGCCACTGGTTCCTTTTCCTTCCTCGCTATTAAACAATGGAAGTAGCAAGATTTTCGAAAATCGTAATTACGTATGAATGGTATTATGTAAATCTCATAAACTTAAAATAGCTGCACTGCTCGTTAAAAATTATTTCATGTCGAAGTTTCATGGATGGTCTGCAAGGACTATTTTATTTTTATAAGCTTTTACTAAATTGCTTTCATTCTTGCTACATCCCTGTGCCTGCTTTTACAACAATATTTTCAACGTTGCTACAATTAAAAATACATTTTCAAACCATCCTCTTCTATTTGTTCGAAAAAAATTCTCTCAGTGTATAGTGGGCGCCACCACCTGTAAAATAATAGCGCCGTTAAATTGACCTGCATTCATTGTTGGTGGCAAATGCACATACCTAACGTTCCCAATGCATTTGATCGGCTACATATTTAGCTTACGAAATGAACGGACAGACCAAATGATAGACAGATGGACAAAGCGAGTCAAATGGCAACATAAACAGACAGAGTTTTATGCACACTCAAGCTGTGCCCGAGTCAAAGTAAAGTGAGAATGTGTTTGATAGGTTTTTAATGTGTGCCTGCGTCTATGTGTGTGCGGTTGTGTGAGTGCGTGAGACTGTGCATGATACAAGTAACAACGTGGGGTCCTGTGTTGCTTGTATCTTTCGTTATCGAAATTCAATATTTTTGTTATTTGCATTAATATTATTGCTGTCACTCGCTGTTGCTGTTGCTGTTGCAGTCTGGTAAGCGCTCGTTTAAGGGAATCGACCATAAAACGTTTTGTAACTGATAACGTTGGGTGATAATTGTCATTAACGTAACTGATGCCCAAAGATTGTTTAACGCCAGTTGAGTTAAGCCTTTGCCTGATATCTTTGTTGCATCTTGCAACGTAAAGAAATTTAGAGAAGAGTGGGAAAAACTTTCACTCATACTCGTTTATGACTTTTCAATGGCCGATTAGCATATAAACAGATTTTGTGAGACCATAAGATAAATAAAGTAAATTTGATTCGATAGCCATTAAGCCATAAATTCAACCAACATAAAATTGTCACAAATATACGTGCTTGTCAATAAAATAAGAAGTTTGTTACAGCTGGTAGTACGAGCACTTCCTAATTTATCATATTGAAATGCGGATTCGAGTGAATTTTTTAACCGATTTCAAAAGGAGGAGGTAATAATTTTTTTTGTAAACCGATTTTCAAAAAAAATTTTTATTTAAAAGGGTTTGCTTGTAGTTTGGGCCCATGATTTTTTTCGAAAATCGAACGTGAAATTTGTCCCCTCTGAAATATTTTTGAAATGACTCTTTATTTGGACCGATTTTGAAAAAAAAAACTTTTTTTACTAAGAACTTATTTCAATCTCTTATATATTAGAAATGGATCATACTTGATTTTGAAGTATCCCATTTTGAAATCTGTTCGATTGGCCTTTTGCGTTGAATTCCATTTTGCCAGAATTACTTAATAATGACATGAGGACAAGAATGTGTTTTTTAATTTAATCGAAATTTTTGTTGTTGTTGGTTTAGCTATCTGTCTATATGGCTGCAATTCGATTCGAGCATCATATTTGGATTTTAGAATTGATGTAAATTTTACCAACATCTCGACTTAAAATTTTCGAAATATTTTGCTAATTTTTACAATATGAGCTTTTATTTATAATTTCGTCTCTTTCTTATTTTACAAGTATTTAAGATATCGCAAGATATTGCTTACAGTTTTGCAATATTCTCCTAAATTTAATTGGTTTCTGCAAAGTCCCATTTACAGAGAATCCAACTGTCAAACTGATTGTAAAAAAGTTAAAAGGAATATTTTTATATTTACCCGAATTCCTTGTGGTTTCCAATCTAATATAAATAACAGATGATCATTTGATGGCAATATATGTCGTCATTTCTGGCTCTCGCAGTTAGAAGCACCAATATACTCAACCCTCACTTTGTCTATATGATATTGGGAACTACTTTAGTTGTATCCATGGCCCTACAGGCCATTTGAGCAACATCCAAATTAATTCTACAATTAGTTGTCTCCTGCCACCCTCTCAGCTTGTTGGATTCCACTGCATTGTGCGATTTCCGTAAGCTACTTTGGCTTCTGTATCACGGAAGTTCACAACATTTTTGAACGATCTTTTAGAAGAAAAAAATTTCTTCCAATAAAAATTGAGGACTATGGGAAGACCTTACGAACAGATGTTGCCCACATTGCATACTATGGCACAGAAAAATTAGTCCACTCTGCAATCTTTTATCTCCAGTGAAGGTTCCAAAGTCTTATTTACGGCTGACCAGACTCCGGTCTTGCAAAATTGGAGATAAATGGAATCATAGCTGTTTTTAGGGTTGAAATTCAAATAGCGGGAAGAAGGATATTAATGTTTGTGCTTCTGCGATCCCGTAAACATCCTTCTAGTTGCTGTTCTAGTTGCAACTCAACATTTGCAAATGAATTTTTATAGAATATAAACATTTAAGTGTCTTTCATTTCAGGCTTAGGCAACTTCCTTGATCCCATAAGTTTTATAATGAAATTTCTAAACTCTTTTCGATTTTTTTTAATTATTTACAAAAAATAAAACTTTGATCAATTGTTATCTCAATAATTCCAAAACCGTGACACACATAATTTGTAATTTTTATTATTCCACAGGTTAATAAAATTTAGGTTTTTTAATAAAATCTTTCGATCAAATTTTATAAAAAATAACAAAAAACAACTTTTTATCTACAGAATTTAAAATTTCAAATGTTTTTTTATTTTTTTATTTACAAGGTCAAAACACATAGATAATATGGAGGTTGTTTTTGTTGTATATCTTGTTGCATAGTGCTGTCATTAAGAGTCTTTAGTTTTGCCAACAAATCGAACAAATTTGCTATTTATATAGAGATATAAAATATCTTTTTCATAGATATTCAATATTCCAAGCACGTGTTGCAAGTTTAACCCTTAATGAGGTAATCGATACATCAATGACATGTCGTGGCTTTACACCACAAGACAATCAGTCTTGTTTCAAAAAAAAAAAAAGTGATTCGATTCCTGTTATGAATCTCGAAAAAAAAATTCATAAAGATGTGATGACAGATGCGTACGAGTAAATTGTATGTAAAAATTACGAATCACACCTTTTCCATTCACACAACTACGTAACGTTGTTTAAAAGGGGTGGCTTAATAGATTGCAACAAACACAGGCTAATAGAAATAAAAAAATTTATCAGATTGCACGAAATTCTAACGTTAATATTTGCGAGTACTATCTATAATAAAGTGAAAAAGATAAAAATGAAATAAAATATTTCATCGTTAACATCATGTGTTTCGCTAAAGAGCAGTGAGAAAAATGCTAAAGTTAAGCTTATTAGCAGCATTATTTTGATTGTAGACACTCGTCTCTCTCGAATGTTTGCCAAACGAACAATAAAAATCATAAATCCTTGGCAAATCAGGACAAACAAATAAGAAATAATGAAAAAAGATTTTAATGAAACCCCACACACTTTCAAACGACCGAGAACGACAGAAAAAAGCAAGAAAGATGAGAAGGTAATTCAAATGAAGCAAATACATACGTAACGAATGTTGCAACTCCCTTGTCGATAATTTCGTTTAGATCTCTAATCGATTTTTGACGCTTGATGTTGAAATATTCACAAAATAAATGTGGATTTAAACACACTCATGCACATTTGTTAAAGGAATAGTTGTTAGTTGTTGGTGTTAGAAATTCTTATCACGTGTCTTACAAAGCCGAATAATTTTTTTTGTTTTGTATACAAAGAATCCAAAAAAGACTATCGTTACGGTTATCAATGGTGTAAGCAACTATGGAGTCATTATTACCTTCATCAACTCAGTCACCACCAACTTGTAATGGAAAATCTGTCTTATGGACACACGTGCCAATAATTCGTTTATTTGTTTAACTTCTCCTCCCTTCTCCGGATAATGCAAATAACTGAATTGTGGTTAAAGCGAAAATGTTCTATGATTTTTAGTTGACGACAAATATTTCGTCTAATAATTTCAACATTTATTGACTTTGCTCTCATGGTCTAGAAGTATATTAGATGGTCAGTTACTGTATTTGTAGTTCAATAACTTCATTAAGATGGTTACTTAATAATTAAGACTTTCTTCCATTTACAGTGGAGTTTAGTTATAACGAAATATGTGCGATCAGGCAATTTTGTTCGTTACATTCGGAGTTTATTAAATTCATTAGGCGATATATTCTCCAAAATGATTATTTTTTGATATTTGTTTTTTGTCAATAAATTTGTCAGAGTAAATGACCCCCTCTCACTTAAAATATAAAAGTAAGCCACATTGAAATAGGCTATATTTATTTATTATTATTCCAAATGTTGCTGCAACATAGACATTTTGATTACTTTTTGTTACTTTTGATCATCTTGTCAAATACTTAGTGAAAAAATTTTACAATTTTCGACAAAAATGAACTACGTGGTCTGTTGAAAAGGAATTCCTAGGGCTACGTACATTCGATTAGCTACTTTTTTTTTATATATTGACACACTTGTGTTGCACATATGTATTTTGTTAGTTGAGTTTATTTGTGGTCTTGGCTCTCCCTGGCTCTTCCATTGGAACGATTGGACTTTAGTTTCGATTTTATAACCATATACCCATGATTTGTCACCATTTATGACCCGACGGTTTTTTATTTAAAATTCAGCAATGTCCAAAATTTGCGAAAACATTTTTTGGCATGAGTTAACCGATATGCCGACATCTTCTGCTACTTCTCTAATAGTGATTTGATGATTTTCGTCACTTTATTAACATTTTCATTGGTTTTTGATGTGATGGAGCTTTGAGGACGAGCGTCGTCATTCACATCTTCTCGACCTTCTTTACCATAAAAAGCTTTTACGACTTGTAAACATTTTTATTTGACTCAGAGTGCAATCACCATATGCAACTATTAACATTTAAAGTGGTTTTGAGCACTTCATTTCATTTTTTACACACAAATTTATTGCAAATTCTTCGATTCATTTATTTCCACAGCAAAAAATCGCCGAACAAGCAAAACACGTCTAACTGTTATGCCTCTCACAAACAAACTAAATTAAACACAAACAAACTCAACTAAGAAAATATGGTCGAGACGAGTGTGTCAATATAAAAAAAATCGCTAATCGAATGCACGTAGCCCGAGAAATTTCAAAATTCACCTTTTCTATTGAGCGGGCCACGTACGCTACATTTTATGTGTCACCAACATCCTGAAACATACTGGAATACTCTTGGTAAGCGGATGTGAAATAACCTGTAGGACTCTAAATACTTTACAGATTGGAAATTAACTATTACTTTGGAAAGCAGGCAGCAATTTTCATGGTTATTCGCCTATCATTTTTCGGCAATTGGTTCTACACTAGCAGCCTTTCAATACAATGTAAAGAATTGTCCAATCAAAAGCCGCGCTAGTGGCGAAAAGCATTGCTACAAGACCCGAGCTGAAGTTCCATCTGGTCCAGCGGACTTATTTGTCTTGAAAACTGTTGAAAAACTTTTGAACTACACACTAACGACTTCAAACAAGTCAAACATATTCCAGATTATATACAGATATATAATTAATATTCTAATATTAATTCTAACGTTGCAAAATATCTAATTGAATTTTCAAACTACTAGTTGCATCCAATGTGTTCTGACCTGACATAAAGGAGGCGATCCTTGTTCTTTGATCATGAATCAAAGAGCAACTGTAGAGAGAGTACGAGTATTTAAGAACGAAAAAACACGTTGGATAAGAATTAAGGATAAAAAAATAATGAATGATTTAGGATTGATGACCGGTAACAAATAGAGCCTACGGAATAGAGGGTAGGAAGTGCAATGAAGTGTTGCCGCGATCCTCTAATGCAACACAAATATATATCGGTTGAGTTAGTACACTTATTTCCTCATATTTGCAGTTAAAATGTAGGCGTTGTGAGATAAACTTAAAATTAAAACTTCTTTTATTACTTCCACAAACCTTTCTATTGTCACTTCGTATATCAAATCAGTTTGATTTAGTTTTTAATTAAATTCTAACGAAATAATCATTTAAAGAACATCATCTGAAAACCTATAAAATGTTGCATTTGCAACATGACACACTCAAATAGTAAATCTTCTAACGTCTGCCACCGACAAAATAAATGAAGAAGGACCACCAGAGCTTGGACCTTTGAAAAAAATATATATTAAATTTATACCGTAATTCAAGTCGATTTTTAATTCATAAAATTAATTCCATTAAACAAGATAAAATTCCCAAGAATTAATTGAACAGTATATACCTGAAAAAAATATAGTACAACATAAGCAAATTATGTTTGAAGGAAAAATAAAAAATTATAAAAGAATCGTATCGCTGAATGAACACATGCCGAAAAAAGCCGGCATTAATGAAAGATTTTTGTTAAACCAATTTTCCAAACTAAAACCATCTAATCGAATTTTATGCTTCATTTAATCAAAAGCTGCCTGGCTGACTGTTCTTTGTGGGCAAAATAATATTTGATGGCTGAAAAATATTAAAAACAACCACAATGATGTGCGCTTTTTTTAAGAAATCGATATTTTATCTTGGCAAAAGGTTTCTAACGAAATTTTAAACGTTTTAAATTAAAATAAATAAATAATCCTTGGAATAATATATGAAATTGTAAGTATAAATATAAATGTTAGAATTTATTATTGAATTTTTTTTTTTAAATGAAATATCCTTTTAAAGGGTAAAATTGTTTTCATAAAAATTAATATGCAAAGTTGTTTTTTAATTTCATTGTAAAAATGAAAGTTTACGCTTTTATTGATAATTGCCCTTAAGGTTTTGTAATATACGTTTTTAATTAATTTTTTCTTGCTGTTTTTGTAGTGTTATATACTATTTTTTATAGCTTTTAATAGCTTTTTTATGACGGCATAGAACTTTGTATAAATAAAATTTTGTGTTTTTAATATTTATTTAAATTAATTTTTTTCTGAATATCCTTTAGAACCTGATATCTCTATGTATGTATATTAGGAAGAGTAAAAAAATATCATATTGAATTCAAAATCCTATATACTGTAAAAAAATTAAATATTTTTATTTCAATTAAAAAAGGTGTCAACGACCATTTGAAATTTTCCATTAAAATAACACGAAAAATAATTTTTTTTCAATAAAAATCATAAATTATTTTAAAATTATTTTCTATGCGTTTTCTTGTAGAGCATTAAAGTTTCTGAAAAATTACATTGGAATTATTTTTTTTAATTTTAAAATTTAAACTAAGGCCAAGTAACCATTTCCCTTATAAATTAAATTGTAATTTGTTATTATTTCCTAGTGATAATAAATAAAAATAATAAAATGAAATAAAATCAAAAATTCTCCCACTTACAGGCTGTGAAAGTCATGCAACAAGACAAAATATGCAGTTTTAGGGCTTCATCATTGGTATTAAGTATGCGAACTTTTAAGTCGAAAAAGTTAACACCGGCGTCATTTAGAGAGATTCAAATGCCCGGAAAGAATATGCATGGACATCTTTTTTAACTAAAACGTTTCAAAATTATATGAATTTTATTGAAAAAGAATCTTCTTCGGGTTATATACATAAATGATAAATTTAAAATTTTGAAATTAAATTAAACATTTTTATCAATAGACGAATTTTTTCCTCAGTAGATCGGATCTTCTCAGTCCATAGATTCAATAGGTTAATTTTTTTTGACCCCTTAATGTATAAATAAATACAAAAATAAATTAGGGTGGCTCCTTTAAGGTAGTAACAAATGTCGTTATTTTTGTGTATTGCAGTTTTAACCACATTGTACGGGTTAAATGGTTGCTGTGTGCTCAGAGATCGTCCTTGTTGAGGGCGTTCAAAAATATCTTCTGGATCTTAATTTTAACCGTCTATTTTCAAACGTGTCCTTTCAAGTCGGCTCCTGTGCATAACAATGCTAAAAACGATGCAGCTTTGTCAGTGTTGACTCTGGTTTTAATGAACCACAAATGTTTTAAGTTTGAATAATTTTGTTTTTTGCAGTCAATAGAAATTTTGTTGTAACGATTTTAAAAAATCTTAACACTACGCCTAAAATGTAATTACGTTCGTTCTTTTTGGTTCCCCGTACATTTTTCACCCTGTGGCTACTAAGAACGACATCTGTGGCAACTACCTGTAATTATGGCAATATAAAGGGTCAATCTTTCATTAAGTTTTATTATAAAATAGATTTCTGTGCTTGAGGTTTTTGTGCCAGGCTATAGTGACCAACCTTCTTGCTTAACAACTTCAAGTTGATTTTGAACTGATGATCCACATCACGAAAAAGTGGAATCAATCCAATTGTATGTTGCTACTTACTGAGCACCGCTATGCGTAGGATGCTAAAACTAGGCCCACTTTCTGCCACTCACATAAGAGGGCAATTCATCTTAGTCAAGCAAAAAAAAAAGTTTTGAAAAAAAGAAAATATTTTAAAGAATAAAATTCAATAAATTTAATTATTAGCTAAAGTTCTCTTGCAACATAATATGTATTTTTAATAATTTTAGAGAAAATAGTTTTGCTAACAGAGATCAAATTTTTTGATTGCCCATGAAAAACAACTTCAACGCCATACGATAATTCTTGGGAAATTCTAAATCTTAAGTTATTACATGGCAAGTGTATATACAGTAATTTAAATGTATAACGTTGCAACGTGTCGTCCAAGAGGGTAATTTTTTCGGTGTCTCAATTCATGGTAATATAAAATAATAATTTCAGTTAAAGGTGCCTTTCATCCCTTGAAATGCTGCGCTACTGGTTTTGTCCAAAAATTTATTATTATTTTTTTGAATGAAAATTAGAAATTACAATTTTATCCCAACACATTCTCGCACTCATTCAAACGCATTCAAATGCAAATAAATTTTTACAAAAAAGGATATTCAACAATATGTACTCGAAATATGCATACAGATTGGTTTCCAATAAATGCATGTGCATGATACACATACAATTGTATTTTACGCCACCTTTTCATAATTTTATTTTACAATAAAAAAACATTTTTCGTTGCACAAAAGGTGCCACAAGCAAAAGTAATTATAAAAAAATCCTTCAATTGTATAACATTTTGTGTATTTGTTTTATTATTTTTTTTTTCTTCAAAAAAAGGAGAAATCTGAAATTTTCAATTTCGATTTTAGTTAAAAATTTTTCAATTTAACTTTTGTTAGTTTTGGTTGTACCAAAATGTGTAGTTGGGCAAACATGGCACTTTTCATGTGTGTATGTGTATGGAGAGAAAGTATATTTTTCTAGCAGTTTTTGCTTAATTTTTTTCCTGCCACAGTTGCTTTTGGTGTTTGAGTAAAGGTCATAAAATTCCCGTTTTTAACTAAAAGCAATCACACCCCTTTGGATTATATTTGCACAGAGCTGGAGAAAAAAAATACGAGAGCAACCTTTAGAAGCTTGTTTCATTATTCTCGACATTATAAGTTGTATGTTGCAGTACGGAAAGTTGTAGTATATTGTTGTTGTAGTAGTAGTAGTAAAATAGTACCTTGTAGTTGTTGTGTTAGTAGTTGCTGAAGTATAAACAAAATGTTTTGTTTTAGTAATTGTATTTTTTTCATTATAAACTGTGTTTACGTTTTTTTCATATCCTTTCACCGTTAAAATGATGTGGTGAATTAAATTTATTATGTCGTGTGCAACCTTTAAAATTTCCGCAGTTAAATTTATACAATTAAAATTATATATCATTGCTCTGGCTAATAAATAATGCATACAAATTTCAAGCTTTAGTGTCCTATTATCGGTAAGCTTAATTATTCTTGGTACGCTGGCTTGGCTTATATTATAATTTTATCAAAAAGGATATATACGAGGCACACATATCCTTGATATTATTTCAAGAAATAATTCTATTCAAATTGTAAATTCTCAATTTTATATCTGGCAATTTTTTAAAAATATTTTTAATTTTTATTCTCATTCTTAGTTTAGCTTAAATCATAATTTGTGAAACAATTATGTGTGAATTGTACGTACCGATATCCTTGCTGTGACTTAAACAAATACTGTGTGCAAATTGTAAGCTATATTTTCCGACCAATAACAATTTTTATATTTTTTGCTGCGTAGCTTAGCTTGAGCCACAATTTTTCAAAATCCTTGCTGCGATTTCAGAAAAATTTTCTGCCCAATATAAAGGTTGTATTTTGTGACTAGTGGTAATTGTTTGGTTATTCTTTGTTGCTTAATTTAGCTTAAGTCATAATCTTAAGAAAAAGAATATTAGGAAGGAACCCATAGCCTTGAGCGTGCTTTTTCCAAAACTTGAGATTTTTCACAATATCACAATACATAATATATATCGATTTTTGATCCCTTCTGTTACGCTTAAGCTTCTCTTATTCATTGATTAGACATTGATCTTCAAAAGTATTTTATTTTTATTGGAACTTTGTTCGAGTGTTACTTAAAGCCTGGTTATGTTTAAACTCACTCAGTGTAATTTCGTTGTGTTAAATATTTTGTCATATTTAAAAGTACTTGTCCATATTAAATCACCGAGATCATGGCCTTCAGTTCATTTTACGTCCAATGTTTATTATTTCTCACTGGTGGTTGCTTACGGGCTTCGTTTTCTCAATTCATGTATATTCTTAATATCTTTTAGGGATGAATTCATAAATTGTAGCATAATTTCTTAATCTATATTGACGAAGTAAAAATTTATTTTCAGCTGCATTTAATGTTGTTGTGTTTATAAATATTTTGTTATGAACTTGTTCAGTAAAACTACACACACACACACATAAAAGAAAAATAAAAAAATAAAAATAAAATCCATAGAAACTAAAAAAGAAAATTGTATTAACAAAAAATAAAAACTAAAATATAATAAACAAATAAATAAAGGTTACAAACTTTTCATTTTGCTTACGCTGCACATAAAAATTGCATTTTGTGTTATTTGAAGCAAATAAAAATTTAAACAGAAACCAAAGAAAAAAGTTGCCCAGTGCATATAATACAAATACAGCAACAAATATTATGACACAAGCTCATAATATCGTTACCCTTGTATTCCTAAATGAATGGAGCGAAAATGGTCTTTAACTGCCATTCATCGGAAATCTCTTACTAGACTTTGATAACGAGCACAGACTGTTTACGAGACTGCAGTCATTATAATGACTTTTATGGATCCAAAAAGTGCAAAACAAAAACAAAAAACTGAACAAGTTTCAAGAACTTTTTCTAAATATTGCAATTTTTCTCCGGGTGCTTATGTTGTATTACGTTTTTTATTTTTTATTTTTTTAAATTTGTATTCAACTACAAAATCTTGTTTGTTTTTCAAAGGCTACAATACCTTTGGTAACAAAAAAAAAGAGTGGAGAGAAGAAAATTCAGAAAGGATTTTTACTTTGTGTAAATATGAAAATGCATCTAAAGTTTTTGCTGTCGCTTCTCGTGTTCAACACACATATACAAATAAATAAATGAATATTATGTCGCTGCTGCTACAGCGATTGCATTTAAAGTAAACGGAAACGGAAACATAAAACGTAATCTTAACAAAGTAGAGAAGAAAAAAATATAAGCTCTTGCAACACCAATACAAAACGGAACTAAAATATGTACAAAGTACCAGCCATGTCCAAACAAAAAACGAAAGTAAGGAGCAAATTGTTAACGCAGTCATCTTGTGGGGAAATTTGAAAATGTTGAAGGCAACAGAATGTCTTGTGCACTATTTTAAAAAAATTTACATGATCTACAGAGATCATGAGGCCAAAAAGAATATTTTTGTAATCTATATTTCTACTACAGGGAAATTGCACGAAGGAAAAAAATGGAAGTTGCTCTTCAGGAATGACGTTATCATTGCTTGCAGAGTATTCAGTAGTGAGTCTTTTTGATTTCACTTAAGAAAAAAATACATTGCGACCAACTTTGTACTTTTCAAAGCTTCTATTTCTAGTTTCTTTTTTAAGTTTAGGATTCTTAATTTCTTCTTAAAGCCATTTCGAAACAGACTAAATTTTCATTTCTTTCTACATCAAAATATCTGCATTTTCATGATTTCTGTCAAAGCCCTGCTCTGAGTTTCTCCAAGAAAACGTTTGCTTTTATAATTACTCTCTATCTCTCTCTATTTATTACCGCCGATGTTTTATATGCTGATATGGTAAAGACTTGGACTTTCACTATGAAATAATATTCCCAAGATCGGGCTTAAAATTTTAATATAAAAAATACTATAATGTTGTGCACACAATATAAAAAATCAATCAGATATAATAAGGACTCTGTGGGACGAATAACATTTGAAGTGCTTCAAAAAAATCGTGCTTTCATGAAATTTTTAAAATGATTTCAGATATAGTGAACTGGATCCAAAGAAAGAAAACATGTTGCAATGAGATGAATACATTGAAACGATAAAATTTTCACTACTTGCAGATCACAAATTGTGTATCTTATTGACATCTTAGGAAATTCTTGATGCGAATATGATTTTGACTTTCAGTTCAGTTGTTGAACTCAAAGACTGACAATGAGTGATCACATTTTGCGATACCTGTGTACTTACACACTTAATAACATATAGCACAAAATATTTACTCGTACGTCAACGCATGGAAACAATTATGTGCCACATCGCATGCCTTTGCACAAACGCAACGCCACTGTAAATATTCAAAACGACTTGCATTCATACGTGTATCGAATTGCTAAGTGTTGAAATAAAAAACATTACGCGATTGCGCTTATAATACTATTTAGTGTTTGTATAGAATTACGTGTGCGTGAAATGGCCGTCAGAGATGGATACTTTAAAATACAAATTTCTGACAATGGAAGACGGACAGGCGGATATTAATAGTTTGACCCTCCTATCCATAGGTATAGAAAATCTGTATATACTTAATGGTATTGCAAATAAATAATGTAGAAATTAAAAAAGCAAATGACACATCTTTGTCAGATTACGTAAATCACATCATAAAATGGAAAAAACTCGCATCGTTTGCTCTGCATAAAATTTTCTTTTAACTATGAAATGAAGCCAGACCATGAACATAGATCATTGGTTGTTTGAACTAGTTCCTTTCGTGGTCAATTTGCTGCTTTGCATCAGTTCCTATCAAAAGGAAATCTTTAAATAATAATCGCAGTTTATTTTCTTGCGAGCTTAAAACCTTAAAAAAGAAAATTTCTTTTGTAAAGATTAAAGAATATTGGAAAAGTATGGTTAGGTTAGGTTGATTGGAGGGGTGTGATAGCCCATGTCATACGACATACACTTAAGCCAGTGAAGGCTTGTTGTGCGCTCCCTTGGGTTTAACCATAACATATTGACCCAAAGGTCTAGAGAAATTCCGTAGTGTCACTCACAAAGTTGTTTAATTTTCTCCAGCATATTCCCCGTAATCCGGTTATGTCCGGTAAAGTGGCGGGGCATTAGCACAAATAGTGTTCCAATGTTTTGCTCTCCTCTCCACCTGCTCTACATTCATCTCCTCCCGCTATTCCCATGCGTTTAAGATGTGGCAGTAGTTGAGAGTGCCCTGTGACAATTCCCATTATTCTACTTAGTTCGGGCTTGCTAAGTCTTAGCTGCTCCCTCGTTCTTCTCACCTCTGGATCTCCCCATATAATTTTTGTATCGATTCCCATGGTTCCGTTATTCCAGAGAGTTGAATGGGCTCTATGTGCCCAAGTCTTTAGCTCGGATTTAAGGTTGGAAAACTATAATACATAAAATTTTTAAAAAAATTAAAGGTTTTTGGAATATTTGTAACAGTCTTTTCCGTTTTCAACTGTAGCGTACTTTATCCTTAGGATAGAAAATAAGGACTTATAAGTACGTACAACCAAGATTTCCTTGCTATTATAAAACTACAATCCAGTGAGGTAAACAATAAATATGGTATACCTATTTTTTTTTAAATTTTTATTTAAAATACACCTGCACTAGAGATTCACTTTCTAGTCCCCTTAAAAAAATGCAGTCAAAGCCAGCGCCCTGCACACTAAATGCAAATGAATTCAATTGCACTCAATGAAAATTAGAGTGTGAGATGCTTAAAATAAGCGCAAATAGAACAAATAGAAAATACTTTCATTACTTTTACAACAAATAATTCTTTCTTCTCTTTTTTTTCTCATATAATAAAAATGCAATAAATTGAAAGCAAAATTTCCTGGCAACAGCAACAAAAAAAGCAAATTAATGAAACGCATTGCATCGTATTACCCTTCTGCGTTTATTTTTCTCTAGCCAGGTCATTGTAAAATTGATGAAAAAGGAAGAATATTTTATTTTTTAATCCTTTTGTATTTGTTTAAAATTTTATTTTCATTATTATGTTGCATAATTTTATCCTTGAGCTTAGAAGGGATGGAAATAAAATTAAACAAACGTAATGAGAGGATTTTGGAGTTTTATTAAAATTTGTAAATGATGAAAAATTCATAAAGCGTTAATGTTGCTTTTGCTAGATAAAGTTGGATTATTTTATTTATTTTATGCTTTTAACTTAAAAAAAACTTAAAAAGGATTTTTTTGGTGGGGCGGGGGGTGCTTGTTAATGTTGCAAAAAAATTAAATTTATACTTGTTTCTTCTTTAATTTTAAATTACAATTTATTTATAAATAATGTATTAATATTTCCAAATGGTGTGCTGATACTGTTTTTTTTTTTTTTTTGATAAAGGTGTACATGATGATAAAAGTAAGGATCAGTAAAGCTAAAGCAAGATATATTAACAAGGTACAATTAATTCTGCAGCAATTATAACAATATAAAAAAGGACTGGTATAATACATTAGATTAGTTGTAGGAATTAGTTGTGAGCTGCCAATAATGTTTTGTTTGGCAACTGATTTGGAAACTGGCAGTTGCTTTATGACTGGTTTTACTTGTCAGTTTATAATGAGTAAAATAGAAGCATAACTGATTAAAATTAAATTCAAAGTAGTTTGCCTTATTGGAAGAAACTTTACACAAAGCCTGTATTGTAAACTTTTAGTAAAGAACTCAATTTTAAAAGCAATATTGTGCCTTACGATTCAGTTATTAGGCAAAACCACGACATCTAGTATAGACAAGAACCATATGCGACAAATTAAAATCCTCCGTAAGCTTGCATCTGCTTCCTGGTATGAAAATAGTTCGCTCGTTCGCAAAGATCTAGACATTCCATTTGACACACGCGACGACATATATAAAGAAAGACACTTGATTAGCATCTAAAATTACTCTAAGGTAAGCTTTAGAGGTCATTTTCGTCTAGGAAGTAGGGACACTATCACTCTTAGGCGAACACGGAAGACTCGAAGAAAAGCAGAAGCTGCAAAAGCTGATTTTTTTATCTGGCATTGGTAAGAATTAAATAATTGTATAACTAATAATTTATCGGCTCAGATTTGAACACTTATTGTTTGTTAAATTCGTATTGAAGATTCAATACACATGACAATATAAGATTTTATATTGAATACATTCACGCTAGAGCCACTCGAGAAAATTATTGAAATTCAGTAAATTATCAATTTAAGTTATTTAGTGATCCTAAAATGTAGTTGGCCATCATGATCATAGGATCTTGCTAATGACGATTTTAAAAGCCTTTTTTCTTACATTTGACTTTTATATGTCTGTAAAAATTGCCAAATCACAGACGATTTCTAAATTTTTACTTTCAAACGTACGATTGAGTCTTCGCAAGTGTACATTTTATCCATAATTTTTACTATAATTTTAATAAGAAAATTTATTTTCTTATTTTTTATCAACCTCAATAGATTTATAGAGCCGTCTTGAATTTTTTATATTTTCCCTACAGGGTGGTGTCAGATGCTTTTGTCAGATGATAATTGAAGACACTCTAATTGAAAATGTTTCATTTGACACTGCATTTGACTTTTACAGAAGCATCATTTCAAAACTTTCACACGACAGTGCAGAAAATGTTACAATTTAGATGTAATTAATATGCCAACTAACGTATGTGTTGAAAGAAAACGTGAGTAACTTTTCGCTTACTGACCCATTTTCGTTAGAAATATCCATAACACTATCTTTCGACTTAATGAGAACCTGGTCTTAGATGTCTTTTTTTAGATTGCGCAATTTTATTTTTAGTTCTTCCTTGAAATTAGTTTCACGCTCACACAGAGCAATTAGTTGATCACATTTCATTTCTTTTACTTCGATACACTTTTTAGTACTAATTTTGATAGTAAACGATCATTCTTGCCAAAATTAAAATGTAGAAATGCACTGAAATCTCTAAAAAGCTGATAATTTTTAGAAAAAAAAACATCAAATAAAAAAATTTTAAATTTGGGTTGATTTATAAGTTTTTTTCTGAATATTTATAGCGTTTGATTTCTTAGTAACAGGAGGTAATACAAGATAAAAGGAATACGCAAGTTTTAAATCAACATAAAGCTCAAGTTTTTCTCTTAGTTTCTTTATATAAATAAAATTTAATAGGGACTTAATATACTGACATAATATTCGTTTTACAAAGATATAGACTAGGCTATATGCCTAGATAAATTGTAATGTTCTGAAAAATATCTCTCGATTTCTTTCATTTTTTACTTGTAACAAAAAAGACAATTATTTCAAAAAAATACAAATTGGATTTTATACTTTTTTCAAAAATTTAAAATATGAAAATTTTTTACATGTTATAGCAAATGTTAACTTGGAAATTACCAACAACATTTCTGCAACTATTGTAACTTCTGACGACTCATAATTCATACAATGACTTGTGAATTAATCAATAAATATTCGCTTTATATTATGACTGGGTAATATTCGGATATCCCGACAAGAAAACGAAGCAGACGGGAAATGAATAATTTCCAAAGTCGTGTAGAATTTTATTTCAGATTTTTTTGTAAATAAAAGCCTCAACAATGCAACACCGGCCGCGGCGTTAAACGTAAAATTATTGCAATATTGTATGCTCCGGAAATTCCTAGTCAACTCCAGATGATCGATATTGACTACTTTTAGTGCCACGACTTACTTCCAAACATCAAGCATCAGTAACAAAAATTTGAATACTTAAAATACATTTTATCAATATGAGCGAAACAATTGACAAATCAAATAAAAGGACTCATCTTAACAAACTCCCTAGAGTGCAATTAGAAAATATTTCCAACCAAAGAAAAAAAATTTAATAGAATATTAAAGGAGAATAAATAGAATGAATACATTTATTCCTTGTTTATGTAAAGCAAATTTAAGAAAAAAAATTCATTAATTTGGATTTTAAATTCATTCAGATGTATGTACATAGACAAGAGAATAACGATAAGAATTTCCACTTATTTATATTATTTAAGTAACGCAATTGTATTTCGAAGAAATAAGAAATAATTTTCTTTTAATGTTGCAAATAACTATTTTTTGAAGATAGACTAAAAATAAATCTTATGAGGGCAGCTGTAGTAAATTTAAATTGAGATTATTTCTCTGCTAAAATTTACAGTAATAACATTTAAGCATCTGCTTAAAAACATCTGGTACAGTGGGCCATTAAAGGAAAGTAAAGGGCACTTGAAGTGAATTTTAATTTGGCAACTAACAGCTTAATCGGTGTATATTTTTTAAGGCTCACAATATGATTTAGCTGAGAGCTTTCAAAGCATGTGTTGTATAGATCATTCATTTTCCTACCAAGTTAAAAAAGTTGTATTGAAAATGGTCAGCAATCGAACAGTGGAAATAGTGGCCACTAGAGAGTCGGGAAAGGTACTGACAGATGGGAATGTTAGCGGGAAGAGTGCCGGCAGCCGTCATAGAAAATGACAGCGGTAGCCTTAAATTGAGTATGCTCCAATATATAAATATTTAAAATAGTGAAAATTTTTATTATTTATCAAAATTTGTTATTCGAGATATTCTCCAAAAATAACTACATATTTAATATTTTGTTGTTGTTGGCTTAGCTGAGTATATGCCTGCATTTCATTGGCGCTAACCAAATCATCAGTACCCCAATTTATTGAAAGGCAGACGATTTTATAGGGTTATAATTTTAGTCCCTGTGTTCTCATAAAATTTTTGTCTGCATCTCAGACTGCGACAAAATTATATTCTCTGGCAGTGGATTTGTTTTTCCATTCAGAAAAAAAAAATTATTTATCTTAAATAATAAGGATACTCTCGCTTGGTACAAAAATCTTTTGCATATATCCTACTCTATTAATATTAAAATTAAAAATTTTTTCTTCAAACCTTGAAAACTAAAATTCTACACTTAAACACACTGTTTCGACATTGCACTATTCAAGGATAAATTTTTTCTGCGTGTGCAATTACACTTCCTTCCTTTCCATTTTAATTTATTTTTTTTGTGTGGATCACGAATGAAGAAAACGATACTCAGGAATTTTTTACAAGGCGTATCTATTTACTTTTATGTATATTGCTCATTACACTTACTTACACTCCTACGCATCGTGTCCGTAATGGATTCACTTGTATAATTCCAAATGTTTATTAAAATGAGAAAAATTTATAGACAATTGTTAAGTGAGAAAAAGGAAGAAGGAAAAGGCATAACAATAAAAACACAATTTCGGCCACAAAAGCTTAATGTCTTATTTTACTCTAGAGCGCCTTTAAATTGCCAACGACAACAAATAGCTTTAGTTTTTCCTGCTGCCACTAATTTTTCGTCTCTACTTACAACAACGTCGTTAATGAGCCTTCCGAGTTTTAAGGATGCTAAAAGAATGTACAATAGTATTGTAATATTAAAGTGCTCATAATCATCGGTTGTTGCTTCTTTTTTATGCCAGCCTCTTAAATGGTTGTTGTTTCAGTTCCTAGTATAAAGAATAATGTTTCTATTTGTTGTTGCCAAAAAGGAAAACGTTAAACAAATAATATTATTGCCGGATTTTTCGTTGTTTATTGTCGCAACAACATTTGTGTTTAAATGACAACAGTTTGACTTTGACAATTTCATTTTTATTGTAATAAAAATATGTTTATTTTTATTCATATTTATTTTTATTCTTAAAAAATGTCGTATGTTTTTATATTTTCTAAAAATGTATTTTTGTTCGTAAATGCATGTTTTTGTAAGAATCGTTAATTTAAAAAAAAAACTCTTTTAAATTTGTTAAAATATCATGTAGGAATATTTTACTTCTTCCTTTACTATCCTGCCATAAAATTTTAATACCAGTCAGTGGAAATTCATTAAGAATGGACACAAAAACGTTTGTTATTAAATAAAGTCATGCTGTGAAGATAAAAAAGGCCAATCTTTCAAATATAAATAAAAAGAATAATGAAATTTGTGTATATCCAAGACGCCGTGAACTTTTAAGTCAAATTTGAGATAAATTCATTTTAACAGAGATTTTATTCAAAATACGATTTCAGGATATAACGTAAGCGAATTCCATTATTCTTACAACTTTTGGTCAATTGTTTAAGCGGAGTTCCCACCGTTTAACCTGCCGGAGTTTACTGAGAAGCGCATTATACATTCCAACTTAACCCCTTGCAAGACCGATGAGATTTCCGAATTCAAGAGATCTTACAGTAACCAATCGTCTTCTTGCAAGTCCGGCACAGCGACATAAAAAGTGTTTTAAACTTTATTCTTTATCTATGTACATATGTATGTTGTGGCAGCTGCAGAAAAAGTCCTGGTATTCAGCTCCTAATCTAATTGCATGCATGTCAAAGAGACAAAGTTGTCTTAAGCACTAGTATTGATATTTGTTAAGAAAAGTAGAGAGCCCATGTCCTTTATGTTAGGATGGGACCGTAAGTGACTTATGGTTTCGCAGTTACTTCAAATGGCCTCTTTCTTATCTGCTTCCTACGCAATCCTGATCCTAAGCCTGAGCTTGCAAGAGATCAATGGCGAACCCATGTGTGTGAAGGCACAACAAGGCTGATAAATGCCCAAAATTAGGTTGGCGTTTAGACTCAGCAGACTAACGAAAGGATAGTTTATATTCTAATAAGTGAGCGCTCATTCAAGTTATGTGGATGACTTTTTATTATTTCTAAAATATTTAGATTTCTTTGACCTGAAGCTCTTGGTTATTCATGCAGGCGGTCTGCAATTGTCCAGAATGGTCGGTTGAAATTTGATTAGTGTTAGTTGCAGATGGCACACTTACAAATTCTTCGGAAGTTCCTATTTTTTTTACCATGATGTGCACTACAGGAGCTGATTCGATGAAAATCGTTTGAACTTTAAGGATTTTATTGTGGCAGAAGGACAGAAACGGCAAAGTCACTGGAGCATTTGCATAGTATTACTACGGCGTACGCCATAGTCAGCACACGTTGAAACTTCCTGGTTTTCCATTTAGTAGTTACTGCAGCAGCAGATTCCACGAGGAAGTGAAGGAGTTACAGTTAGTTTCTGTGATTAGTAATATGTGAATGATATATTTATTCGTATTGCTTTCCTCAAATCAATACTTTTTCCGAGATATACTACTAGGTACCCGGTTAAGCTTTGTGGAAAGTTCTAATAGCTTTCTGAATCAGTAGCTTCTATTTATAACATCTTCGAGCATCATATTGTGATAAATGGTTCCTTGTTAGTCTCGCTAATGTTGCCGGAAACCTATGATAAGGGAAGTCATATAAAATGATCTATGTGAGTTATGGTTCCTCTATATGGGGCTGCTTCTCAGCTGAGTTATCGTTAAAGACAGAATTGGAGACTTCAGGTTTTTTGCACGGGGTGTGTACTTGTTACGTATGATGGCGGTGATAAGACCAATAAGTTTACCCACTAATAAGACGTAGGTGGAGTTGGCACGCCATTACATATTATTCGCAAGGTCTTTTAACCAAAAGTGTTCTCCATTGAATCTTTGTAATAGATTTAATTAATTTGCACAGGTTTCACCATTGGGATGAACTTCACCCTTAAACTGTAAATGGCCGAATGCAAACGGAAAGTGTTAAGACTGCTGTCATAGAAAACAGCATTGCCTATTTAGAGCTTTTGCCTCCATACTCCTAATTTTGCTAAATTTTAACAAATAATGGCTTTTAAAAAAATCCCACTTATTTAAAGTGTAAAAGCTGCAAAAAATAAATATGTTTAAACTATAATTAGTAGAATTTTCTTTGCTTCTGTGACACCCCGGAAATAGTCAATGTTTTATTATCTGTCCGTTTTGTAATTCCAGCAATTTTCAAAGACGAGAAAGAAAGAATACAGAACAATCACTTCATTTCTTTTTGTTACAAAAACTTCTACAAGAAGTGCCATTTTTGGCACCATTGTCAGCCAATACTACTAAGATGCTTAACAATAACAACAACTATTTGTACATATACGTACAAACAAACACATTTGCAGCCATTGCTTAACGAAAAACTTTTTTAATGAATTTCATCTATGAATGGCGGCGCTTAAATCTTAATTTTTTTTTTTACTTACGCTTCTTCGCTTTTTTTACTTTCTCTGCAGTTGTTGCTGTTGTTGCCACTGTTTACAGCAATTTCCTAAAAGTTTCATCTATTGTGCTTAAGTTGATGTTTCCAATTGACCTGATGTTGCCTCATTGGCTTCAGCTTGAATACACTTTGTTGACGCTTCTGCTGCACCGTTTCTGTGGAAGTCTATACGTTTGTCTGTCTATCTGTCTGCCATTTAAATTTTATTATAAACAAAACTTAAAATTTCTTAGCATCTTTCTAACTTGAATTGTTCGTTCTTCTTTTACAGAAATTTTGCCTGATATACTTAGATAAATTTAACTGTTGGCTTTCCGAGCATTTGCTCAATGTGTGTTTGTGTGAGTGTTAAAGTTTCTTGAAAAGTGTGCCATGAAAAATGTGTGTGTGTGTGTGTATGCGTGCGTATTTGTTTGAATGCAGTTGTGCACAGTTTTGCAAGTTTTTGCTAATTACAAAGCTTCGATGTCAAATAATGTAGCCTTTGCCATCTGTAATAGTTTCTACCTAATTATTCTTTTTCTCCTCTTGATTAAATGTTACAAATTGTTGAGTTCCACACAAAACGATGTTGCCAAAGTTGTCCGTCAAACTTATGTGTGTTGAATGAAGTTTTAAAATATTCTTCTTTTTCTATCTGAGAGGGTTTAAAGAAAAAACTTTTGATATTAAATGTACAAAAGTAAATGTAAGATAAAGGAAAATCAGATGTCACAAGCACTTGGCAAAAAATTATGATAATAAACCCGTCTTAAGGCATTTTCATTTCAGAAAAAGATGCTGCAAAAACGTGGCCCCTCCTGCATGTTTGTGTTCTGCTCTAAAAAAGTAACAGTAGTGCAAAAAAATTTTATGTTCTTTTCTAAATATATTGCACATAAAACATATAAATATGTAACATGTTTTGCAATTAATTTTATTCCAGGCTCAGATACTACCCTTTTTTAATTACTTTCTTTTTACGAATAAGGGCTTAATTTTGTTCTATTTTCGTCCCTAATAGGGACGACATGGTAGCAAATTCTGTACAGGCTGCAGAACCATGTACAGACACCTTGCTAGAGTGCTGGAGCTATCTAACCTCCTACTACCCCAATGGCCCAGCAGCAAAATATTGCCCCGTATCTTACATGGGGCTTCGCCAACCGCAACCATTAGGGCAGCTCTGCCGAATAGCAACAGCACCTAGAGATATATGGCCTGAAGAGAGCATCTACAATCGGTCACTAGCACGATATTGCGGACACACTCATCCGACCCATAACTCTTCCCGCGTATCTTTGGGTTTTAACCACAGCCACCACGTGATCCCCGAAGGGGCCTCACCAATAACCAGTCTAGGACAAGTCCTAGGGGCTACTGGTTCCCGTGGCACCAGATGGGACTCTGGTCAGCCGCGTGTTAAAAACACCTCCGATTTTAGGTCTCATGCAAACCTGAGGTATCGGTAGCACCTCTACCCAGACAAGCATAGGCAGACCTACTTCCTTAAATTACTTATATGCACGCCCGTTGCCCTGTTATTTCAGGGATTGGGTAGTAACATATTAAGTTCAAGGGGTAATTGGCCAAAGGTCAAGGTGTGGAAAGACCATATTACCCACTTACCGGACGAGCGAGCGAACCCACTTTCACCTTTAATTTACTTGCATGCGCGCCTGTTGCCATGTTAATTCAGGGATTGGGTAGCAACATACAAGTTTTTAGGGGTTATCAGCAAAAAGGCCTAGGTCCGGAAACCTGATAACCCTATACCCCAGGAAGCACAACACCAAACCACCATGACAAGATGTATAAACCGTGCCCCCCGGGGGATGCAATCGATAATATACGATCACTTAAATTAAACCTCAAAATTTTATAATCGTTAGAAATGTCATCACAAATTTAGAGCAACATGAATTTCGCAGTAGGCATGCAGCATAGCGCAAAGGCGGTTAATGAAGAGTTCTCCTGTAAAATTTTGTGCTTTACCCTTAAGCTTTTTTTGGCGGTTAAGACACGATATAACAAGCCAGCCTTGCTACTATTGACTTTCTTCTCCCAAATGAAGCAAGAGAGCAGCATGGAAGCTTTTGTTAAAAAATGGCTTTAGAAAACTTAAAAATTCTCGAATTGCAATTCTGTGTTCCTTGTAAATGGCAACTCATTTCACTAACCACAGAAACTATTCCGTTGCATCATTACTATTATTCAGCTTAATATTGACGTTAATTTCGTACTAGAAAAAGAAACGCAATTGAAAAAGGAAAATACCAACATGCATGTTGGCGGCGACTGTAGATTACAGAAGTTAAATAAATGAAGCCAACAAACACATCTTCTAAAATGCTGCTGTTGTTGATATTGATGGCGCTGGACGAGCAATGAAATACATGACAAAAAAAAAAACGAAACGTTAGAAAATTCTTAATATGTATATCGTTGGAAACAGATATGAGAGCCCTGTACGTGACAAAACTGAGCAGGTATACTTGAATATAATTTTTATGTTCC
The DNA here is from genome assembly GCA_963681545.1 of Germaria angustata. Classification (NCBI taxonomy): domain Eukaryota; kingdom Metazoa; phylum Arthropoda; class Insecta; order Diptera; family Tachinidae; genus Germaria; species Germaria angustata. The sequence continues at coordinate 38,518,222 of OY813001.1, forward strand.
ATCACTTTAACGCTAAAAAGGCTTGAGTTTAATAAAATTTTGAAACTCATTATTTTTTCTACATATGGATAATAAAATCTTAAGTCAGAAGTTTTTTTAATAATTATGAAAAATACTTAATATTGAAATTTATTATTCGGGATATTCTCCCCAACTTATCGTTAAAACAATTAGAGTTCTTGCAAAATGCATTGTTTGTCGTGGCATTTTATAAAAACTCTAATTACGAAAAATATAAAAAACTGCTCATATTTAAATGAAATTACAAATGATAACAGTCATGTTCTCAATTTCAATTGAAATAGCTTAAGATATAAATAAAAAGTTTTGAATATACTCGTATATAAAAAAATTCTTGAATATATTTGAAAATATTTCCGTTAGAATTTCGAATTTGATTTGCGTTTATTTCAGAATTTATATTCAATATATTAAGTGGAAACGGTATATTAATCTCAACGACCTACTCAAAAGCCTTGAAATTGTTTGCGTTTCAGCGAAAATCGCAATGTACGAGGTGCACACAAAAAGTAAATTTTCTTTCTCGCGGGATACTTATAGTAGATTTACTTTTCCTCATATTTTATTCGTGCACTGGTTTCTAACCCATGCTCGCAGTCGCAATTATGACGGATTTTTTCCTTGTTAAAATAATTTTGCTGTTTTGCTTAGCGACTTTCCACAATTCATTTGTTACTGCTTTTGGGTGATCTTGTTTTTTGTTAATACCAAAATAGTCCCGACCAAACCACTATTTGTACCACATTTGGCTTTCTCCATGAGAGAACGTGCACTTATAATGATTGCGGAATATAGATTGGATCTATGAAGGAGTTCAAGTAGATTATCAGAAGTGCTTTATATTACCTTAACTAGAGCTTCTTATAAAAGTTTATTTATGGGGGACAATATGTATATCAATGAATAAAAAAATTAATTAAATTTCACTTTACTTCTTTGCACACCTCGTATATATAATGTAAATAATGCTGACAACAAGTGAAGTGGAATGGGAAAAATCGTTAGTAGAGGTTCCGATATTTTTAGTATGTATTTAAAGAATGTCTATATAACATCGTTTTTAAGTCTGTCTTGTTTTCACCAGTTCTAGCCATCGGAATTTATATGCAAGTCCCGATATCCTAAATCGTAAAAATTACTAATATAATTTTTTTATTCCAATGGTTAAACACAATTGCTCAATTTGCAAGCCCATATTTATTTAAAAGCAGGTTGCAGACATTAAGTTTTTATGTATCGGTTGTATATTGTATAAATAAACGTTAAAGAATAAAATATAATAAATATAAAAAATAATTTTCTCATGAATTCTAAGTACAATTGAATAATTTTTAACATTAAAACATTGAAATGCAATTACAATTATGCATTATTACAAACCTAAACTCTGACCGTGATGACTACGTCAAAAAGATTTTCAGTGGCTAGTGAATCAAATAAATAAATCTAAGGTATGGATTCAATACAAAATTTTCGAAAACATATGAAATGAAATTGTGTTGCTTAATCGTTTTGCTTTTTCGTTAAGAATTACCAACAACAAGTATAAACTACTGTAGAGGAATACTAAGAGAGAGGGTCCAGTAAGTCCGTGACTTTCTTTGTGAATTAACCAATTATTCTGAAATAACTGCCATTAAAATTCTGTAGCACATATGAAACACTGTATGACACATAAAAAAACAGTTCAAAACAACAGGATATGGAGGTTGTGAACGGATCATTCTAATAATTTTGTCATCAGCTTATTAAGCCCTGTTCATTGTAATGTTCTTTGAAATACTTTAAATGTTAATCGTCAGAGAGTACATTATATATTGTAAGCATCCTAATTACTATTAAGGAATATTACGAGACATTGATCTGGGCAATTTATTTAATTTTCATTGTAATTATCAAGAATTTCTCTTCTTTGATGCCTGTTTCCTGAATTTGAAGCCTTGCTATGTGCTCTTTATAAAACCATAATTTAATATTAAATTGTTGTAAGATAATAATCACAATGTGCTCCTTATTCTATGAAAGTAAAGAACTCAGTTACACATTGAGGAAAAATAATGTTTCATGTAAATTTAAATAAACGTTTTAAAAAAATTAACCTCTAAGACTAAAATGGAAACATGCACGTTTGAAGAATTTCTTTAAACCTTTAACCCATATTTTGGCTACTTAACTTCCCAAGTAGTCAAAAAGCCAATGAGAGTGTCATTTCTTGAAAGTGGCAAATAATGATTTACAGTGACAAAATGCTCACGATCTCATCTCTAATTTAAAATTATTATATTTTCCTCTGCTAAAATAAAATGCAATTAAAAACTATTAATACCAGGTGCCGCAATAACAAACGACACGATTCAACATGTTGAAGACAAGAAAATTAATTTTCCTTAGTGATGAAAAACGTTGCTGTTTTAAGTTAAAAAAGAAAAATTATATACATTTATACAATGTGAATTGTTGCTATTTAGAAAACTGACATTGAGAAATATTTATTGGAATTTTCAAAACAAAAAATTTCTATCATCTTAATGGGTAAGAATTAGGATGAACCCTGACGATAAACGAAAGGAAAGCTACACGTTAATAGTACCAAAAAAAAAAATTCTACAATAGTACAGTGCAAAATATTAATTTTAAACTTGTTTTATAAATTACACTTTTGGACAGACAATTGAAGTTCCTTTTGAAAATATTTTTTTATTTCTTTCCAATTTTTAAATTTTAAAATTTTTTTATATTTTTTTATTATTTTTACTTATGAAAAAGTTATTTGTATATATATATATATATATATATATATATATATATATATATATATATATATATATATATATATATATATATATCTGTCTATATGTGCGGAATTTCCCTGACGCTAACAAACTCATAAGTAGATTTCAACCGTCAAGTTTGAAAACCACTCAACCTCGTTTATTTATATAGAAATTTCCAAATATAATATGAAGGTTTTATAAAAATTTAATCAAATCTGAAAATTATAAAAGCATGGAACCATAGCAGTCTTATAAAGTTTTTTAATAAAAACAACAACATAAGAATTGTATTCGATACGAATCAATTTATTTTTGAAAGTAGTCGCTCTTTGCGTGACAGCGATTTTATTAATAAGGCAAAATAAAGAAATAAAACTTTTCCAATATCCTGAAGTTGTTACTCGATTAGTACTCGACTATTTAAAAGTTGAATAAAGTGGAATAAATAATATTTATTAAAATTAAATTGATGATTTTATTCAACATTTATTTTGATTAATTAATTGAATTATTTTTATGAGTTTGAGGTCTTTTTTTAACATATTTATTTTTGATTGTTCGAAATTTAAAAAATGTTTATTCATTTCCTCATTTGTCAATGTTTTGTATTGAAAATATTTAAAAATTTTTTTTATGATTCTGTTTCAAATTTTATTAAATATTTTTAATTTCCTGATGAAGACATCCACAGGCTGTAGAAATATCGAACAATCGAAAATAAATATATTGTTATTAAAAAAAGACCTCAAGCTCAAAAAAAAGCAATTCAATTAATTTATTAAAATTATTAGGAATTTATTCTCAAATAATAAATTGTATAATTGATGACGAAATGTCTGATACAGACACCCAGAAGTGCGATTTATTTAAAATACATTTACTTGAAATGCAAACAGAAAACACGTACATATTTTCAATTTTAAACTTTCCTTCAAAATGTTTTTTGTTTTTTATTTTGTATTTCAATAATACAAAATACTAGCGGAGTCCACTCTTGGTGGCAAACTGCCCTTGTAGACCTTGTAAATCAAACATATCTACAGTAAATGTTACAGTTTCCTACACTTCACCCACCAAAGTACTAGGGTTTTCAATTTTCCGCAGTTGAGAAAGTCTGCAAGGCTAAAAACCACAGTATACAAGTCCTGTACACGTTTAAAATATCAATCAGGGATGGAACAGTGATCATTATAATTTTTTTCAGTAGTGCACTGAGATATATGATATTCTCAATGCAATATCAATTTTTTATATAAAATAAGTTAAAACGCGAGCAATGCAATAAAAGACCTGTATGTCTTTGTGTCTATTTGTGGCATCGCAACTGTCAAATATCTGACGAGGTTTTGATTTAGGTGACACAAAAATTTCAGTCTAAGAACATCTCAACAGAATTATTGATCTATTTCTGGTATTACTTATTTATAAAATAATTTAAAAATACTTCCTTGAGGAATGAACTTTGAATTTGTCGGAATAAACGTATAATAAAAAAGACAGATATTATGATTTATGTGATTAGTATAAAAATTTTATAAACTAAAAATCTGGAAATTTTCAATTAATTGAATACGACAATAAACATGAGTTTAACCGTCGAACAAAATAGAATGATATGAAAAATTTCTTATTTGTTAAATGATTCGATATTTTATGATCTATTATCTTTTTTCTTCTATTAACGATACAATAAACATTAATTATAGTTGTTCTATAATAAATTGGTGATATTATTCGATCTTTTTTATTTTAAATTAATTGAATTATTTTATTCTTTTTTTAAAAAACAATATATTTTATTTTTTTGATTTTTCAATATTTCAACACCCTATGGGTGTCTTCTTTTTTTCCTGAAGAAGACACCCACAGGGTGTTAAATTATTGAAAAATCAAAAAAATAAAATATATATATATATATATATATATATATATATATATATATATATATATATATATTTTTTTTTTAAAAGAAGACCTCAAACTCAATAAAATAATTCAATTAATTTAGTTGTTCGATAATTAAAAAATGGCATATTCCATACCTGATATGAATATAATTGGTTCTAGAAGGACGGCGCCTACGAAATTTTACGGCACTGTAAATGTCAGCGGTAGCTTTAAATTGAATACGATAATTTGCGAATAAATATATTTAAAATAATAATAATTTCGACTTTATATAAGTAAATCTCCAATAATTGATTTAATTCATTAGAAAATTCATTAAAAAAAAACAAATGATTCTGTGAGGGTCCCATTTGATTGGCTGCATTTTCATTCAATTCTTGTGTACAGCTCAGACTGCATCAACGTGATATTCAACGCAAAAGAATATATGAACTATTCAAATTTGTTTGTTGAACGTTTCCACGAGGTCTTGCACTTTAAGGTCGTAAAACAATGTAAATCTTTTTCCGAGAGTTTCATTATATTACCATCCGGCAATATTAAAAATTGACGCAAGGTAAAATTTCAGAACATGATATGACCTTTCCTATGTTCGTTTATCATATTCGTTTTAGCCAGTAATTCGTATCTATTTAAAATTCCAATAATAAAAATTTTCCCATCGAACATTCAAACCATTTATAGCAGAAGGTCCTTAAGATCTAACTTGAAGTAAAACTTCGTTTACAATTTTTCATTCGGTAGCCTCCTGCTCTCTTTAGGAAACATTTTAATTTGTGAAGAAGATATACATATAAATATACATACATAAATAAACATGTATGTATTTACGTACATCCTACTCTCCGGCATTTAAAATTTTCCAAATCATTTCATAATTTTGATTATAAAAACACAAATGAAAAGGAAAACCAAACGGAAAAGTTTATTATTTTAAAACTTAATGTTATCCTTGAAATTGAAAAATACTAAAACAAATATTTTTCTTATCTCTTGATTAATGTTTGTCTTCCAATATTGAAGTGATTCCACAGTCTATACCAATACTCCTAAATGTTTTCCTTTTAATCGTCCTGGTTTGGTTTAAGGATTTGCTTGTTCTCATTTTGTTTTTTCAATATCTGCTGGATTGTTTTCATAACAACTTCTGTTGCTGTCAATGTAATTTTTTATTATTGTTTTACAATATTTGTGTTTATTCTTAATTTGTCTGCTATGGCATGAAGTAGGGCTGATTCCCAGCAAATGTCTGACTGTCTGTCTGTCTCTCTGTCTGTTTGTGTGTGCGTGCTCTGTCTTATTTAAACATCACACCCATGTTTTTCCAACCATATGATGATGAAACCATTATTTTTTTTTTTACTTTTTACATATTTATTATTGTTTGATTCTTAACACAAATTTTCAGCTTCTCTTTCAATACTAGATACATACATATGTACATTCATACATACATATGTGCATATGTATGTAAGCGTGTGTCCTTCCTGTGAGAATTTTAACTGATTGTACGGAATAGTCATTTACCCGTACAAACAAGTGCCTTAATAAGTATTTCCGAAGTAGTGTGAGGAATTTGAAAGTTGAGCTCTTTGGCAAACAACAATTTGTGTGTGGATTGGGCAGGGTTTGTGTGTGTTTAAGTTTGTGTCTTATATGCCTTTATTACGCATTTTGTGATTTGTTATTTTAAGTGTTGCCTTACAGGATTTTTCACATACCAATGCTAGTGGCGTATGAACTTTTGCAATTTTTACATCATCTCCAAATCACTTACGAGTAGTTCTTCTATTGCTCAAGGATGGCTCATATTATCTGCTGAATACAAAGTGTTGTCGAGGAAATACTTATAAGCTCCGCCACTGCTACATATGAGTGTTATTTATATATGTATGTGTGCCTCCTTATAAATAGTTACTTTCTTCCTCCTTCGTAGTTTTTAAAAATTCATTTTTATTTGCCTTGTTGTGTTTACAAGCCAAATTAGTAAAATATTATCGATTTTCTTGCATTGGTTATTGTTGTTTTAGGATTTGCAGAAAATTTCCGATTATTTTTAAGCTGAAAAGCATAGTAAACGTATGGTATATAAGCGAAATAACAGTGGTAGTACTGGAATAAATCTCTGCTTAAACATTGTCGAGCATATTGTTTGCTCAACACAAACAAATATGAAGGTAAACAATATTTTATCATATATATTTTTCTGTAAAAATATTTGTTTACACACTTTAGGCATGTCCTTAATACTGTAAACCAATGATATTTTAATTTTAGATATAGTATTCACAGGCTACATTACCAGCCAAAGGGTTGAATTAAAAAAAGAAATTGTAAAATTTCTCGTAATAATTGAAATTTCCCCTCTAAAGGGATTGAATCTAATGGAGTGAGAGAATTTATTTCTCAGCGTCACCAAGAGCATGCAGTATGAAAAAAATCCATTCTAATTCTAATTTCAAATTCCTGTTTAGTTTCAGTAAGTATCGTTCTTAGGAACTTAAGAATGAAAGACACTAAATCTATCTTGTAATCCTTAAATCATGTACATAAAGTCTCATTAATTACAACTTCAAGTGAAGACTGATGTCGATATTTTGTGGGCCATTCTGTTCAAAGTATTCGCTTATTAAGCAAGTTTATTATTTGACAATTAGCAGAATGAAGTTCATACTGTGTCTTCTTTTTGTCTTCGATTGAGTAACGAGATCCCAATATTACCTGATTAGACTCCTCAAGGCGTACACCGAAATGTTTTTATATATGCAAAATTGACCCATTTAAAATAACAAGAGCTGCAGACAGACATTTTGGTAGAAATTTCCTTCTCATATTGAGGTTTAAACTTTTATGGACGGAGGGGGTTCCATGTTTCATAGACAAAATTCAGATTCGTTAAAAAAATGTTACGTATAGTAACAGGTAACGATCCACATTAAATGCAAATTATGGTTGTGGTAAACATAATATATTGCTTCATCTGCTTAGAAAGGTATTGCTATGGAAACAAAATTTATGCTCTGCCATGTCGGTCGGAATTAATTTTAAATTTTCACTTTGGAATGTCGCCCCATGTTATTTTTTTTTCTTAATTATAAAAAAGTTACGATTGTTAAGTTATTAATTGTATTGATTAATGGGACCAAAAACTAAATTTAATTTGGCACTGGCAGGACTATAAGAATCTTTTAGAATTGAAAATACGTTCAATAATTTGATAACCATATTATTACGAAATACAAACATAATGTTGTCAGACATGATTGATGACGTGGTACAAGGTTTTCTTACTAAAATATAACCTTTGCGTTACAGATATGCGTTCTGAAGCAATTTTGAGAAGTTTTAGTCCTGTAGGACTCTCTTGCAGGCGTCGAAAGCAAAATTTAAATTAGCGGTTAATTATTTAATTGGCTTTATATATATATGAGTGCGTACGAGTTCATATCTATAAACATCTTACACATTTAAAATTTGACTTAAATATGTATTATTGTAGAAAATAAATTAGTCAATACTGTATTGCACCTCAATGTTATGCGGTGCATTTTAATTACGGCGATGGTGGATTGCTTGATTTGACAGGGGCTTGTCATGTCGTTTGTAAGATCTAAAATTTTCATTGGCCAGCCCACAAAGAATGTACATATTCTGGTTCCCCACATATAAACGAGTAGTAACAATGATATCCGTACGTCCACCTCTACCCTCTCACAAACGTCTTTCCCGTTGATATTTATATTTTAAATTATCCATCCCTGATACACACATACACAATTTCTATAGAAGTATTTAATTGTATCACAATTACAATCCGGAAGTTATTGAAAATTTCAACACCGGCTGATGTCAGAGTGCGCGGTACAAGCGACACGAGGCTAGAAGGGATGAAAGTATGTGGTGAACTAAAATGTCAGAGTTAACGCTATATTGAGCAAAGCGAGTTATTTTTATTCATGATAATTTTTATTGTTTTGTGAGTACTTCCATGCTTGTGGGGGATTCAGGTGAAGAGTTTTTGTTGACAATGGAATTGTTTCTTGTAAATACTATCCACAATTTGTGCAATGAGCTTAGGAAATATCTTAGTCTAGTTTTATTTATTTGTTGGTATCGATTTAATTTAAAAATCTTTTATATTTTTTATAAAACTTCAACAAGCATTAAAATAAAAAAATGCCAATAACCGTGTTAAAAATGCATACACACTATCAACACCATCATAAAATGAAGCGATAACGCGCTACAATCTATTACCCAATCTATTTTGTAGCACATACTCCCATGAAGTTTCGTTCCCGCTCTGACACATTTTGAGCGAACAGTTACGTAAAAATAAGCATTGGCTTGTAGCGCATTATAGCCTTGTATTATATCTTCCCTTGTGGCATGCAGTCTAACATCATATTTTCCGTACTAAGCAACGCGATATTCTTTGTTGCAAATACATGTATAAAGGGCAAATTATTTTGAATACCAGTATGTGCAGTGGCGATACTTCTATAAGTATTCGTTACAAGCATAGCTGTCAGATTTGACAATTTATTACTTTTTTGACGATTTGGGTGTCAAAACTAGCATTTTAACGATTTAGCGAAGCACTTTGTGCGAAAAATATTTATATTTTATCAGAAGAAAAATAAAACTGTGTGACTATAGACAAGAAGTGTATTCGAATTTGAAGACAAATGTAAAGCTTTAAGTACAGCTTGTCATCAACGAGGTACCGTATTTCCTTCTAAGATGTTATGATTTAGCAATTTTGTTAAAAGAATGTGTGAAACAAAAAAATATAGATTCGCGCAATGAGACAATTAAAATTGGTGACCAGAAAAACTTCTTTCAAAGAAAAATGTAAAACTTTTTGATTTATGGAAAAGACAATCGGAAATTGAAATGAGAGATTCTGCTTCCCTATTTAAAAAAAAAAATTGTTTTACCACATTCTTAGCAAAGAATATTTAGTAAACAATACAAAACTTATTATTTCCTTTTTCGTAGACTAGTAGGCAGTATACTAGACTTGTAGTGCGAAGGTCCCAGGTTCGAATCCTGCCGCAGAACTCTGGCAGTTTGCGTTTAATAATTATCAATCAACCTAACCTAACCTAACCTATTATTTCCTTTAATATTAATTTTGAGAGCATTATTGTACACAATAGATTATTTATATCTAAATATTATATTTTGATATACTTATGTGTACATATGTAATTATATACGAATAAACCTATAAACTTGCTTAAGTTTTAATAATATCTCTATATTTTTTATATACTCATTGAGTAACATCTTCAGGAAAATTGTGTTTGAAGATGATACTTAATGAGTATTGAAATATCGATATTTACAAAAATGTTTAACCATTAAATAAGACCTTAAATTTAAATAATATTATAATTAAAATTGCTTAAGTTTCATTATTATTTCTTTTTTATTGCTAACTTTGGTAAATTTAAAAGTGCTGATTAGATTTGCAGACTTCTGGTTGAATTCTTTTATGATCTCTTATCTAGTCCTTTGGCTTTTAGAATCCTTTATTAATATACAACAATATTGTGGATTTGATAATTTTGTGACTTTTTATTTAAACATAAATAAATATATTGCCATATTTTTATGACGATTTTTCAACGATTCCAATGAATCGTTTTGACGATTTTTTCCCGAAATTTTACGGTTTTCCCCTAAATATGTTATAAGCGCATAAATGTGTCAAAATTTTCTAATTTTGTGCGATATATATTTAAGTAACAATATACTCTTGTTCAAGTTACTAATTGTTATTCTTTGGTGTGCATTATCAAATTATATTTCTTCAAATTTTAATCATATTATGGTTAAAAAAAACAAAATTTCATATAATAAAATACTTTAGTTGTAATATTGGAGTTTTTGAGGAATTTATTAAATTAAGAGACAAATCCGAACATAAACATATTTATAGTGGCTTCAATTATGCTTGTAGATTTTATATGTAACCATAATATGTTTGCTAAAAAAGTAATCATCTGTAGCGATCACAGTATTGCTGGTTTAACCATGTCATTATGCTCTATACTGTGAATACCTCTAATAATCTATACTAAAATGATGACCAATTACGTCTTGATAATGATAATGATGTAGGAAAAAGGTTGAACTCCTTTTTTGTTTTAGTTGAACCTTTTCAAGGAAGCTGAATACAAAAATGTTTACTAGAGGCACAGTTCTTCTCATAAGGAAACACATATTTTTTAGATTAATTTTTAGCCAATCCTACTTGATTAAAGTTAAGATTTCAAATTTGTCCTAAATAAATCATTGTTTTTTTTTTGGTTTTCTATTAAAGAATTTCATTTATTTATTTAAATTGATTTAGTGTTGGTCGTATACTAACAGGGGGTTAAGTACTTTAGTTTTTTTCATCTAACATAGATGACGAGAACACTCTGGTTTGGCATGTTAAATTGTCATAAGCGTCAGTTTTTTTTTCTGTGGAAGATTTCATTTTTTGGGTCTTCGTTCAAATTACATTAAGGGACGCCATGTGGCGGCAATTACCAACGTGACTGAACAAACACAATATGTTGATTTTTGTGTTTCCCCATGTTCATTGTCGCTGCTCTGGTTTTCTGTTGTCTGTCTGTTTGATTTCGTAAACCAACGCAATGTCAACAAAACAATTTAACGCTTAACGCATTTTCGAAATTGTCGTCATCCCTTTATTTGTATCTTTTCCATTTTTCTTTGTTTTTTTTTTTCTTTTAATATATATTTTAGCTTAAGCAAAATATGGTTGTAACGAGTGTTGTCATGCCCCAACTACTTTTTGTATTATTTTCCCATTCTTATTGTATTTGTTTAATACTTGTAGCCATTATCACTTCAAATGTGGAAGAGAACAATGTACAATTAAGGAAAGGAAGAGCTGTCTAACGTTGCTTCCTACAATATCTTAGTAAACAAATGTTGTAAATTATGTGGCAAAAGTTTTCATTTTTTTATTGTTTGATTTGAAGTAAAAAAAGCAGACTATATAATAATGCTGTTAAGCTTCCAAGGGTTACTCAGTTCATCATCATCACCCTTACGAGAACAAGAGCGAGTGCGTTCTGTTTAACCTTCAGGAAATAGTTCTGCTAATTAAGTTCGAATTGTTAGAACCTGAAAAAGGTTAAGAAATATGAGCGTAGGTTTTAAAATTTTAGTAAAGGAGAAAATATTTTATGAATTAAAACAATATATTTATTGTTATTTGGCTATTGCCAAAAGCAAGATCTTGAAATTTTATTTTATTTTAGTTTTGTGAGATCTGTTTAGCCGCACGTAAAGTTCTTTAACTTTAGCATCCGAAGAAGATCGTAGCTGTTGTTACCGGAACAATTAGCGCTTAAGTGGCTCCCACAGCTAAGTTCTTTAACTTTAGCATCCGAAGAAGATCGTAGCTGTTGTTACCGGAACAATTAGCGCTTTAGTGTCCTTGTCAGCTAAGCAAAGCTAATCAAAGTGAAACATAAATTTCTTCAAATTCTATTTCGTGCTAGTGCAATGATTATTTCAATAAATATTTTTGGTATGATTGTAAATAAATGTGAATTGCAAACATTGCTTCCAAAAACATCAGAAAGTGTTGAGATCAGGATACAGAAGTAGTGCAAACGCGGATTATATCCAACATAAGATCTTTATTGCGGGATGTTTTTTCTTTTGACTACTCTTCATCGACTTGGAAGCTACATTCATTATGTTGATAAAATTAAATATTTAATGTTTTTTCCTGCTAAGAAAATACATTCATATTAAATTTGGAATGATGCTTTATCACTGGGAAGAAGATTTACATCTGGAAGGCAGTGGCTTAGATTTCTTTTTATAACTCATTTTATCACTTATTGATTAAAGAAAACTAACGTTTTCAGTTTTAAAACTTCACTTCCAGGGAAGCAATGAAAGTGACATTCCTTCGGAATGAAATACATTTTTTCACTGGGTACATGCAAGCATGTCCAATTCTAGTGAAAACTCGTAGAATATCAATTTATTTCTTATTTTTACTATACTAAAGAAAATTTTGTGTAGTTCAGACAAAATAAAAATAGGCTTATGAGCACTAAAGACTCATATCATACTCATAGTTTGTAATCGAAATTATAGTGACAGTAAATCACTTTATTGTCTTCTATAATCGACGCTATTTGAGGTCATTTCAACTTAAACAAGGTGCATCGTTGTGCATCCCACAACTCCCGTTGTGTATCCAACGATGCACCCCCGCTGACTGCGATTTGTATAGGGTTAGGTTAGGTTAGGTTAGGTTGATTGGAGGGGTGTGATAGCCCATGTCATACGACATACACTTAAGCCAGTGAAGGCTTCTTGTGCGCTCCTTTTAATTATCAGACACAAACTGCCAGAGTTCTGCGGCAGGATTCGAACCTGGGACCTTCGCACTACGAGTCTAGTACACTACCTACTAGTCTACGAAGGTCAGGCGATTTGTATAAGTGTTACAGTTTACTGTAAGAAAATGACTATTTCAGTTTCAAAATAATTTTTTTTAAATTATTATAAATTAAGATAAATTGTGGAATTTATTTAAGTATTTTTTGCACTGTTTGTATTTTTTGCTACGAAAATATTCGCCTGACCGAATCTGGTGACTACGAATACGATTGTGAATATCATCAAACAAGGGAATCTTCAAAAACTCGAATACGAATATGAATATTCGTTGCATCACTAGCTTCAGAAATATTCTTTCATTGCATATGAAATCCTTAGAGTGTATAAATTCATATTGTTGTTTTCTCCCCATTCGAAATAAATTTTTTAACGCCACTGTATTTGTCTTACACATTTTTTTAAATTCCTAATAACACACCCTTTTCCAAAACAAAAAAAAAAAAAAAAAAACAAAAAAACAGCTTCTAAATGGACAAGTGCTTAAGTTGCAACATTTAAAATTTTCCAATCGATCTGCAATATCGTTACTGATTGTAAACTTTTCCATCTAATGCTCATTCCGAATTTATCTCTAGTTCATCTTATTTTAAAACCACTAAATGGAATATGCGAATGAACTATAAATCCACATCTTGTTTTTGTTAGTGTTCATTTATCAAACACGCGCAATTTCGGTCGAACGACCGGATGCGCCCTGTTGCTCAGCGGCGACCCCACCAAATAACTATTTGAATAAAAGTGTGATTATGACTAATGTGACTTTAAATTATCAAGTGGGTTGTATGATTATGGTTTGGTTGGCTTAACAAGGTCCTAACTTTTGAAAAAAAAACAAAAATTATAAAAACAGAATTCAATTTACCAGCATTTAAAAGGGTCTGTCTCTTAATTCAAATAAAGTTATTTGGAATGTAATTGTGCGGTTGTGTTTTTGCGTTAATGAAATTCATGTTTCATTTTTATTTAATTTTAATGGTTTTCTCTTCCTTATGTTGCTTTTGTGATTCATTTCAAATGAGGCATGTTGCGTTTTAAATGGTGGTGACATTGGGCATTACCGATATGTTGGTTGTTTACTTGGTGGAAAGAAATTTCAATCCTTGTTTATTTGACTGCATATTTAGCAAAAATTATAACTTTTTTCTAGTTCTATTATAAAAACTCTTTCTTAAAAATTTCCACTTAATATAATCGAGATATGCAGGTGGAAGAAGACTTGGATTAGTCATATCTTGACAAGACCATCAGAAGAAATGGCAAGACATCCGCTGGGGTGGAGTCCACAGGACTACAGAAATCCTGGGAGGCATCAAAATACATGTACAAGAATGATAAAAACGAATATAAATCTCGTAATATGACGCAAAGATCCTAGCCAATGATCGAGTAATGATTCGATCTGTAACCACCATATTGAATTGTTCTGAAATTTTTTATATGCAGCCCTGTGGATTCCAGCCCGGCGGATGTCTTGCAATTTCGTCTTGTTAAAATGTGACTAATCCAAGTCCTCTTCCGCCTGTATAATTCGATTTCATTTGGTACTCAACTTGCTGTTAGAAATGCAGTTGTTCATTAGTTTCCCACTGCGGCAAAAATATTGCAAAATTTTCCTTCATGCATTTATTGTGGAAGGATTGCCAATTTCCTGCGTTGAACTGTGTTATGCTCTACGTGATGCAGCCATATAAAAGTTGGGATTTGACAATATAGTTAAAGGTTATTATCTTTGGTCTGAATATAACATTATTCGCCCTCCATATTCTGTGCAGGAATTGAAATGCGGACATTTCCTTATTGATTCTCACGGTGCTGCCGACACTGTAGCCTCTGTCATTGCAAAATGTACTGCCAGTGTACATGAGGAAATCTGCGTTTTCGATTACCTGTTTCTGGAGTATTTGTGGCTCGGTAATTCTCGTCAATTTAGTTCTCTTTACATTTACATTGAGTTAAACTTTGTTGGCATTAAGAGACACGCGCTCTATCTTCTGAGCTGTATATTGTAAGCGCTGCGTAGAAAGGCAGATATCATCTGCGAAATCAATAACAGCGAGGATCGTGTTTACGCTCCAGCGGATTCTATGTGGTATTTTCGGGTTTGTTTTAGACCTGTGCTGGGTTCAATAGACCTGCTTTCTTCCCCTTTATATCTCTCTTTGCATTTGGCATCGCTATGTAGCTTCCGAACAATATGAACTATTTTTGTCCGGGTTCCCTTTTTATCCAACGCTTTTCAGATCGCTGGTGCGACATGACAAGCACATTCGAAATCTTAAAACAGTAAATAAACACAGCTGCTCAATCGATGGATTTCTCGACATTTATCCGAATATATTTATATCACCGATATACGATCTTCCTACTCTGAAATTGGCTTGTTGTTTCATATTCATTATATATTTCGAGTAGCATTTTGGCTAGAATAACGAGATGACAGTTGAGTTAACAAAAGAAATCAATTATTATCATTATTTGCTGGAACTTTAGCTACAGATTTATATCCAAAAACATGATTTTTACTTATTAAATGTCCCAGCAAACATAAAAATCTAAGCAATAAGTAATTGAACAAAACGGAGGTCATGTTTTCGACTGACATCCTTATATCTCTTTCCAATGTATCCATGTTGTATTGCTACAGTGTTAATACATTGTTTGGTTACCTTCGTAATACTTTGTATGTGGATTACCTTGCTGCGTCCATAACAACGTCTAGGAAAATTTATGGGAAATATTTAATTTATTACAATTTTTTTTTAATTTCTAAAAATTCAGCGAACTATTTATTTCCAACCGTAGAAGGTGACCAACTCAACTTTCTTTTGAAGCCAGCCATGTCCATGAATTTGTATTTAGACCAGAGCAACTACTTGTATAAGTAATTTGCGATCGTATTATATAGAAATAAACTAATTTTGAAGCCATGTTTAATTGCAGACCGAACATATGTATGTATGTATGTGTTTGCTGGAACTATTAATTAACTTTTGTTTGTAAAAAACATTCTTCGCTTTGTGTATTATAGTCTTAAATTTAGTAGTTTTGTAGCAATTTTACGCGAGTACGCTTTTAATAATTATTTTATTTTATAAAAGCTCTTAAATAAATTACATTTACTACAACACATTCCATTAGATTAAATTATCAAATGAGATTAATACAAATAATGAAATTATTTTAAGCTTATTAAAGTGGCTTAGTTAGATAAATATTAAAAAAATTTTGTATAAAAAATTGAAAGGAGTAGAGGAGATAATAATTATAATACACAATTTATTTATTTCTCTTTTTCTTCTTTTATTTCAGAAAGGTGAGTGAGACTGCCAATCATTAATGTAATTATTGTATATGCACCAAACATATAACTTTTAGAAGTAAGTGTGTATATTGTATTTTTTTATTAAGTTTACAATATTTGAAAAGAAAAATAGCATAGAGGTAGTAAAACTTCTGTTTGAAACTGTGGCTTTTGTATGAAAATTTGGGAATTGGATTTGAACAAAGTTGTATGACAAACACTTTTGTGTTTAAATTGTGATGAATCCCTTAAAAGGAATCATGTCATAAGTTTTCATACGGCTCACTAATTCAAAACCAAGTCAGTACTCGAAAAATCCTACATCAATGACTTACAAGGAACGGAAGTAAAGCTGCTCATACACTTGTGATTTATGTGCGAACCTATTCTCCACACACACGTCGAACAAATCACATTAAATGTCAACAAATAATTATAAAATGGAAAGCATTGCTTCTTTGTTTATCTATTAAAGTATGTACGCGGCAAAAGTTTGTAAAATTTTTCCTACGAATTCTGGTTTTCGTTTCAATCTTCACATTTATAACTTTTTTCTTTATTTAAAACTATAGTGAATTGTATTAAAATTGTTTGTTGCTGATCTCTGCTCTTTGACGTTCCATAGTAAACCGAAATCAAAAAAATTTCCAATATTTGACCACATGCACACTAACACATCGAACAAATTACAAGAAATTAAAAATGTTCAATATCTTCTGATATGTGCATATTTTATTTTAAAATTTTTAATTGTTGTATATAAAAAATAATTCTGACAAAAAACAGAACAGATTTCAGAACCGAAATAGCCGACATAATCCTAGCCGACATATTTCTAGAATTATGTAAATACCTTGTTAAATAAAAAATTTTGAAAATAGATGTATAGGAGTTATAATATAATTTTTATTTGGCGCCCACTTTTTTCATCCGATTTCCCCTTAAATTTCCTGGAAAACAAACTACCAGAAAATCCTTTAAAATTTCTTGTTTGTTTTGAAAATCGGTTCATAAATGATAAAGTCATGTATGCGAGTCGGTTAAAAGGACATATTAAATATTTTCGTCCTTTTATAACTAATTTCCTTGCTAAGGCCGAATATGCTGCGCACATATACAAGATTTTTATTCTATTTTCTGTACAAATATTAGAAAGCGTTTTTATCGTTTTATTATTGAATAATTTACATTGATTTGAAATACTTTAACTTTAATTTTTTTCATTTTATTTTCTATTAATACTCTTAAACCGCTAATTACCCCATATCTAATGATTTTGCCAATTGAATTAAATCTGGTTTATCCAGTTTTCCACATGACGTTAGTGGAAGTTTTTCAATAATGTTAACGAGGCGTATTAAACACGATTCATTGCATTTCAAATTATTTTGTAGTAATTTTTTAACTTCAACTTTCAGCACTTCATCTTCATCCTCCTCCTTTGCCAACACACATCCAGGCACTTCCTTATGCTTTTTATTCCTTTTAATGTTTTGCAATTGTTTAACAATGTACAAAGCTTCTCTATCCTCTACATTCATAATAGAAGTGCGATAACCCACTAATGTGGCAGCAGCTACATTGGAAGGGGAACAAACTAATTTTTCTACTTCACTGGATATTAACTAGATGAAAAAAATTTATTGGAATGAAATGGAAACTAATGAATTTGCTTAAAATTGAATCCTTTATAAATAAAAATAATTTAAAGTTACCACTATTTTGGCTCTAACTAAATCCTGATATTTGCCCCAAACATCCAAGGCATTTTTGCCGTACAAGTAAACATCATCACTGGTATTAAGGAAACCATCTCCGTGCTAAATTTTATTATTACCGAATTTGTAATATCCCAAGAAATTTTTGGGGAAAGGAAAACATAATTGTCCCTTTCAATTGAGGCCTGCAGGTGTCAAGTTTTCATTTAGTATTTTGATTTGAGCACCAGGGACTAAATAACCACCATTCATTTTGGGAACACAAGAGTTAAAGTGAATTCCATCAGGCCATAGCAATGCATTATAGTTGCAACTTGAGGCAATATACTTGTAGATATCTATTATCATTTAGCCAGGATATATGGTATGCAGATAGTATAAAGCATTGAAATCATATGATCATACCTTATGATTTCCTTGAAAACCGAAGCTGGACTAAAAACTTCCGCAGAATTAAGAATCTGCATAAATTTAGTCCATAGTTTTTGCTATACCCGTATCAAAATATATACTTTGTACCCAAAATTTTTTTTCCAAAATTACTTTATTTGTAGTGAGGATAACTTAAGGCTTTCAAAATTTTGGCTTCCTGATTGCATTCGAATGCCATTTCACCGTGTGATTTAAACAAAACATTAAGTACAACTAGAATAATATTTTACTTTAGTTGTAATAATTTAAATAGTCAAATTAACAATTTGCATTGTGAATAGAGATCGGCTCTATTCACCTATGATCAGGCAAGATGATAAAGCATCACTAGTTATTTTCAAGCGCCTCCCTCTAGTTTTAGAGATATTGTGGCATTTTTTAAATCCATAATAGAAGTATTAACTTAGTATTCTTGGATGGTATAATACTTTGTGTACCATTGATTTAACTAAAAATCGGTTTTGAATGGGTATATCCTTGTCGGTGCTTGCTTCAGGATATATTTACTTGAGTGGCAAGGAAATTGAAAATTGTGAAAATTAAATTAGTCCTTAAGACATTGAAATATTTCTGCTTCTTAAAGGTATGCAGAGAGAGGACATGTAATTGACTTGTGCATTACAAAAAATTAAAAATCCGCTAAGAGGCCTTATAATATTAAAAATGACTTCATATTTTTACTAATTGTCTGTCAACTTATAAGTAAAATTAATTAATTTATTTTAATTAATTAACACTATTTTTTCGACCTTTATTTAAATATTTTTTATTTTATTAACGTGCTTTAGGTCTTCAGGAAAATTTTTATTTAAAAATGTGGCAATAAAAAATGATTTTTTTAACTTGTTATTGTCACATTTTTAAAAAAATATTTTCCTAAAGAAAACGCCCAAAGAGACGTCGAACTACAGAAATAAAAAAATTTCCGTTGAAACTTTAGTTTGAAAAAGTTCTTCAATTGGATTCATAAACGTCTTGAAATTCATAATCCATGCATGCAAATGCTCAACTTTGGCAACTGCCCAAATTTCTGTTAATTGCTTGAAACGAGTCTGCTTTGCATTACGAAACTTGATTTGCAGTTTTCTTTTATATTTCCTTCCTCTTTTTTCTGAAATGAGCAACAGTAATCGATCATCATGTTGATATTCCAAATTCCGTGGTATCGATTATTCATCTCTTTTATGTCCTGACGGAAGCGATAATTTGTTTTTGCATTATCACACGAGGTTGAACACATTTCGGACATAACGATCGAAGTCTACTGATACGTTTGAATTCGCTTAACTCACAACAGTTCCCAATTCCACAGTTACGTCAGTTTTGTTATTGTTTACTGAATCCCAATAAGACGAGAGTTTGTAAAAGTTCTTAAAATTTTTTTTATCCTTGATCTGTGTTATTTTGCCTCCGTTTGTTTCTCTGTTTGGCTATCGCAAGAATAAAATTTTCCGGGAAATCGGGACTTCCCGAATTCTTATATCTGTGAGAAATGTGAAAGCAGGACTTTTTGTAAGATGCGTACGTACTCGTATGTGTTTGCTGTGAATTGATTTTTTTTAATATTTCCCTCGTTTAAATTTCTTTATATTCCAGTTTATAAATTAATGTGTAACAAACAGACGTGTCTGCTTATGCACCACAATATACGCTTGTCTTCCGATCACGTATAAAAAGAGCTTGAAGTTATGCAAAGAGGAAATACACTGAACATACATACATACGAACATAAGATATTTATGCATGTAGCAATATTCTCAATAATGCAACACATGTTGATGACGTATAAAGCGTGAAGTTGCTTTATTCTTCAGAATTTCATTTATTTGTTGCTACAAATTTAGGCTGAAATAAAAAAAATTCATTTTGGCGCCTTATGTGTGCAACAGCAAGTGGCAGCTAATAAAGTTCGTTGCCAAAACAAAAAGAGAAAACATGATAAAAGTATTTATTATTCGTTGTTCCACATTTTTGTTCCTCAATATTTCATCAATACATCAATAGAATGAAATGCTTGCATATACGCATGCACACGCATACACACACGTGCACGTATACATCTAAGAAGTGTATTGAATTAAACGAAAATTTTTTCCTTTCCTTGATTCTTAGGCAATTTGCGAAATATGTGCATGTCATAAATCAGATAAATGATGATTACACGTCGCGATATACAATAAAAAACCTGACAATGATGTTGCGACAAACGGGGTAGGGGGGGGGAGGAGGAGGAGGAAGGAGAAAAGCATTCACAGGATAAAGACGGTGGTGATTATGCTCTCATATGAGACGTTATGAGATTGTTTAATCTGCATCTATAGGGTGATTAAAATAAATTCATTTTTTATGTGCGTTTCATTATTAACAGATGTTTTCCCAATAAAATGAATTTATGTTTATTGCGTCTTCAAATTGAAAATATAATAAGGGCATAGAAAAATATTTAAAGTATTTTAATAAAATGTAAATGCTTGGTAATTTAGAAGAAGTCATTTAAGAAGGCCTTTCCTATGAACTAGCCGATAGCATGTCAAGTTAATATGTTTCAAGTTGAGGACTTTATTCCCGTCATAGGATATATTCTTGTTAACAATACATACCAGTGAGACAACAGCTGCCAAAGAAGTCAATAAGATTCACAAATTGTGATCAAGAAGAGTTGATAATTCAAATCTGTTAAAAAAATTTTAACATAAGTTTATCGTCAACAAGATGTTCTTTCTGTGGATCCTCTTCACTCGATCTAAATTCATTTTCGAAATGTTGCGAAAGAACAATTCTTTTGAAGTACTTCAAATGGTATTGGTTCCACAGTATATTTTGCATTGTAATGTATGTGAAAAGGTTATGGTTATTATACATTTAAGATTTGTTCACATACTATAAATTTTTTGCTAATTTTTATGCGACTGGAGTATTATTTTATCATGACATGTTTGGCAATCAAGACTCTTACCATGTTGGCCGTATGAGCATATGACAATTCGTTAATATATACTTAGGGCAGATGTGATAGTTAAGTTTTGGAAGAGACACGGTAAAACAGAGCTTTCTGGGAAGTTATGAAAATTTAAAGAAGTTGATGTAGAAAAATGTGCAAATTTAGCCCAACTCTAAGTGATTTTAATATTGTCTTGTCATTATTGAATTCCCTTTTTAATATCCCAAACTAAACTTTAAGCCTTCAAGAATAGTATATTTCTTTATGATCGTATATGTTTTTGATTAAGAAAATAACTTTTATGCCCATAGATAAAATAGAAGTCAGGAAACGATAAAGAATAAAAATTTGGCAACGGTCACAATTTTTTATTTCTTATGTAAAACTAATATTTTCAGTTGAAAATTTTAAAGAAATCAAAGGAAAGAAGTGTTTTTTTTCTAATTTATCAAGATTTTCTCATCCTAAATTCACTTCTAAGGAAGTGGAAAAACTATACTAATAGATATTTAAGAAGCGATAAGAATATAATTCCTTAAGTATGGCTATCATTTGTCTTGACTGAGTTATAGATCATAATTTCAACATTTTCATGTCATTTTTAAAGCCCCTTTTTTTAATGGAAACTAAAAAGTTAGTAGTAAATCATTTTAAAAAAATATAATTTATAATAAATATTGAAGAATAAATTGCCTTAAAAAATAATATTGAACATCAATTGCATATTTTCTTACTGTTCTGATAATTCAATCTTAAATTATACCCCAATGAACTTTGACAAGGAAACTAAATATGATATTTTGTGTCCTTTTGTTTTTTTTCACTTCAAACAGTTCTTCATTTGAGCAATTTGTTGATATTTTTATTTTTTTTCTGCAGGAAACACCGTTCGATAGCCATTCAAATGATTAATTTATTTGAAGCACATGAAACCTTTTCGTAAGCTTCACTGATTTTTTCCATTAAAACAAAAGCAAGAATAACAAAAACAAAATACTACTTAAAGAAAATATATACAAATTTAACAAAATTTTTATCCTCATTGGCAAAAATATACATGAAGTCGTTCTTCCAAATGTTTAAATATTGATGGCGAACTAAGTGGCTGGGAGTTGAAGCGAAAATTCACGCATTAAAGCATTTCAAAAAGCAAAGTAAAGTTGCTGGTACATTTATAGGAAATAGGGATTCCCAACAACGATCCTTACATGGGAATTTGGGCTAAAGTATAAAACAAAGTAAAAATACACACACACACACACATACACACATACTCTTCTACATTTACTACTTTAAATAAGCAATCAAACAAAAATCTAATACATTCTATACAACATACATTTTTTATGTTTTATTTGATTCCCTATAACTTTCCAGCTCCTGACAAATTAAAACAAAATCATATTGAAACTGATGCTCATGACACACATACAAATCGCTCTACTGGCTTTTTCAGCTTTTCTTCTTGGCTCTTTCTTCTGTCAAATTAAGTTTGGAGTTTTTCATCATTTTTGTATTTGAGCCCAAAGGGAATTCTCTGTACGCTTGGTTGGTTAGTCAAATGGATGGTTGGCTGGTTAGATGTATGAGTAAATGTTTTTATTGTTCGATGATACATAGATACCCATATGACAAAACTTAAAAGACTGAAGTGGTTATTTGGTTAATTGCCGTACAGTTCTGCCATCGACTCTTAATGGCTGGTTCTTATATTTTACAGTGAATATGAAAACTTTCTTAGAAAAAGCTCTTACTAGTTTTTCATTTAGAGAAAGTATTTGACGAAGAAGTTACAAAGATGTCTATTTTTTAAGTTAAAAGTTCTTGGTACGTAATGATAGTCATATTTAGTTCTAACTCTGAACTAACTTCAGTCATTGCTAAAGTCATTGCTGGTCAAGTGTTTTTGAGATATACATATTAAAAGTTTTTCGCTTATTTGAAAGGCCTATTAATATGTAATGTATGACCTGTAACAAAGTGCAAATGCCCACCGCGGCTCTGATTTTCCATGGCTCTGGTACATACATCAGGCGGAACTTGAGCGAAGGCATGTGTTATGTTGGCTTTGAGGGCCGCTTGCATTTGCGGCTTAACCGCTTAGACCTTCCAGTTAAGAAAACCTATCATTCTATGTTGCAGAAGGACTAATGCTTCTTGAACTGTGTGTCATGCAATGTCATCCTGTTGAAACTACATGTCGTACATGGATAACACTATCATCCAATTCAGGCCAAAATAAACTGGTAATTATCTACTTACAGCGCTCGTAGTGAGTTTTGTGGGATACCTTGGTTGACTGGTATCGTCCGAAATTCGAAAATTCATCCAGATATGAGTTTCATCGCTGAGGATGATTTTTTGGTGAAAATTAGAGCTAGTTTCCAGCTGCTCTACGGTCTGTTCAGCGAACAAACGTCGTTGTCGATGATCGTTTACCTTCAGCTCCTCGGTTAATTGAAATTTTTATAGGTATATGCCCAAGTCACCCAGTGAAATTCGCTAAGTTGTGGAATGCGAAAGGCAGAGTTCTTGTGAGCGACGCTAAATCGACTGCCTCGGATTTTCCTGCACAGTTTTACGGACAGCGGTGATGCCTTCGGCAGATCTTGTGTTTCGTTATCGTGCGGGTGTTAGTTTATTGCTTACTGAACCAATTGTATCTTACTTATCCCCCACACCGCGAATAATCCTCTCGGCAAGACGGTTATGGCGACCGTATAGTAGGCGAAGCGCACGGAACGTTGCACGGACCGAACATTTTAGAAAAACAATTTTTCCACTTGTATGTGTTGTTGTATATTGTATATATCCATGGTAATTTTGGAATTTGAATTAATTCCTTCAAACATCTGATATTGAATTAAAACAGCTTTTGTCCAATAAATTCTGTTTGCAACATATTGTATATACAATCAGTGCTAAAGGATTTTATTTTTTATATTCATTTTTCACTGACTTCTTGTTACAAACAAACCAAAAAGAGGAAAAAAAAAGAAATCATTGTTTTGAAAATTAAATTTTGTCTGTTTCAGTTGAGTTGATTTTTAACAATTTCGTATTTTATTTATTTTTTACTGAGCAATTTTCATTTGAAGGATTACTTTTGCTCTTCCGCATTGTGTTAACTTATGGCAAGAGGTAATCCTTTATTTTAGATATTTGTATTTGATAGTACTTCCACATCCATACAACAACATCTGTGTGTTGGTAAAAAGAGTTTTTGTTGCTGTTGTTTTTGTTAATTTTTGTTAGAAGTTGTTGATGTTATTGTAACAATATTTTGTGTTAAACATCACATGCATCTGTTAGCTTGTCAAATTTAACATGTTCTATTAAATTTCATTGGAACAGAAACAGAAACACCCAGTTTGAACAGGGAAAAATATAATGAAATTCTTTATGTGGGGACGTATGTACGTCTGTACGTATGTATGTATCTGTATTTATGTGCCTCGGATTGTGTGTTTATGTGTGAATTTGAAGTTGAAGTCAAAACAAAATGCAAACAAACAAACGAATGAACGCACAAACGCCAAACAAACATGAACGACTGAACACTTGTAGTTTTAGAAATTGCTGTGGATCAAAAATACACTCAGTGTGCTGGGCAAGATACAGATGAGTTTTGAGAAATACTTAATAATTGTGCAAAACCAAGCGCAGAGGTTCCGCCGGCTATATTATGTTCTCTGCGAATAATGTATGTTGGAGGTAAACAAGTTAATGTTGACTTAAACATTGTAAAAATTATTTTATTGACAATAAACGGAACCCTCTTCAATACCCAATTACTTACAAATTATCATTGCAATATTTTTAGAATAATTTTTTAATTTTTATGTAATGAAATTTTTTATGATATTGATTTTTTGTTATTAGAAGCAGATATAACCATATATCACGTATTTCTAACCTCCCGTATCGAAAATTCGGAAATTGCTGATTTCTTCCCGATATTCGAATATCAAATTTTTTAAAATTTTGCTTCCGTTGACCAGTTTTATGTCTTGGTATAATTTTTTTCAATATTCTATGAAACTGATGTTGAAGTCGAGCCTGATATAAGTGGGAAGTTCCAGAGATGGCCTACCCTTAAAGACAACCATATATTTATGGCTGAAATTATTGATATTTTTTATTAATATATTTTTGGGCGGAAATGATATTTTTGTAAAAGCCACTTTTGTTGCAAATTACCATAAACATTTCATTGTCCAATTGGTCAAATACCAAATTTTTTTAAGGAAGCATCAAGGAGAAGCTTTGAAAATTTTATAAGTCTAAATTAAAATAATTTGGACTGGAAGTCGAGTGAAATTAATTAAAATTTATTTTTAAACCAATATAGTCCGGATTATTATTTAAAATAATGAGAATTTTATGTTTAAAAATTTTAAATTTATAAATATAAATAAAATAAAAGAAAATAAAATATAACAGAAATTACAACTATTTCTGCAAAGCTAAGAAAATAACAATTTCTATCTAAAGAGATAAATAAAAATTAGAAAAAATTATTAGTACTAAAAAGAAAATAATAATAAAACAATATGTAAAAAATTTCTAAAAAAAGAAAATGTAAATTGACATTTAATTGCGTCCTTTATTATTACTGTTTCCATCCCTGGATTAAACAATTATTTAGAAAATATTTAATTGTGACAAGCCAATGTAGACACAGCGGCATCTTTAAAAATGGAAAATGTCACAAGTAAATTTTACTACTTAATTCTTCCATTCAAAAATCAAATCAAATTATAAAGAAGTTTTTTTTTCTGATATAATTGTTTGTAACGTGTAATCCATTATATCTACTTTTTAGCTCAGTTTTTATTCATATGCTTATGTCAGGCAGCACTTTCTGAACCGGCATAAAAAAAAGAATAACAATATTCATGTTTGCCTCCCGGACCCTTATAACAGTGTTGCCAAACTTATATAAAAGTAATATTTTATGTGTGAATATTAAACTAAGCTGGTAATGCACCGCCGCCTGCGGCCGCATGTCGCGTTGAGTGACCTTTTACTGTAATGTACACTCTCTATAAAAAATTTTAATTTAATTATTAAATAAATAAGATATTCGACCATTTTCGAACATTTTTCAATGCGACAGTAACTTCTAACAATAATGTTGTTATACTCGTGGGACAAATTGCCATTATTTTTTAAAAAAGTACGTCTTTTTAATTGCATAATAATATGATTTGGCTTCAATCATATAAAGCGAACACAATATTTTGACCATAGTCTACCTCAACCATGTCCTTATTTGCAATTACTATGAAGTAAATTGCTTATGAAAATATAATAAGTTGCTAGCATTTCGCTCACACATGTAAAACGTCATCGTGTGGTGGCAATGTTTTGGAGCTGCGTAAAGTAATAAAGATTTTTTTCACATATTCGCGTTGTACTCGCATCGTAATTTTTTTAGATGTTGTGTTTGCTTTCAGATTGGTTTAGAAAATTGAAATCCTTTATCATTGTTGACGTAATGTTAATTTTAAAATTGAACAACAACAAGGCCAATGTACAGATATAAAATAATGTTGAAAATATTTTAGGTTGCACATACAGCACTCGTATTTAGTAGCAAAAAACAAGAAAAAAAATATATGTATGTATGTACGCACATGCACTTCCAAATAATGCGAGATGCCAAACCAAATTGTACTGAATGTGTAGCACTCAATAGCACTGAAAACTCAGATCAGTTGAGCTGAATTACACTCCATGTTGCAACAATATATTAATGTATATTGTACATATTTGAACAGACAATAAGGTTGAAACCTTGAATGTGAAACCAATTTTTAGTGAAGGCAATTAATCAAAATCGTGTTGAACATGTGGCCAAAACATTTTCATACCCTTTTCGTCTCTGTCTCTCTCTCTCTCTTTCTCTCTCACACTCTTTTTCTTTATAACGCTGCTGGATACAATTTTTTCCTTTTTGTTTTAATATTTGAAAATGATGCAGTTTGAAGCTGGTGTAAGCAACTCGCTATCATATTAATGGTTTTACAATTTTACGCTTAATTTTGTTGTTTTTTTTATGTACACTGTTCGGCTATTTTTTCCTTTTTCAAAAAAAGGATGTCGTAGACAAATTATTTTTCGTTGGGCGTTTAAAGCATGTCTCTAATAAGAGTATTCAGTGAAATAAACAAATTAAAAAAATGGATACATTAGACATTTGAAATAAAAATTGACACCGTAATTATAAAAAGTAAGTCCGTGTTGAACACGTATTAAATATTCAGCCGTACGACTGCACACCCATTTGCATTGTTAATGAGTTCTATTTGGTATAAGAAATAAAAATAAATAATGAACTGGGAATCCTTTTGTATGCAAGTGTTAGTCTGAACTCTGCTACAACATCTGATTCTTTTTTCTGTACGCTGGCCTTTAGAATGTTTATGTCACATATTATTAACTGTGTGGCACCAGTTTATCATTTTCTCGCTACAGCAACCCATGGAAGGGTATTTTTATTGACTCTTACAAATATTAATGTATGTGTGTACGTATGTGTATGTCCAGACGCAGGCTGGTGTTCACAATTCGGTGGTGTTTGTCAATTTGACAGCAGATTTATGATTTGCCTTTGATTGCAATTTACTGCCGCTGTAAAGTTTGTGGTCGTGGTTGCAACAATTTACTTTATTCTGATCGATTTATGATAGTGGCGTATACATACAATATTTTTTTAATTACTTAAACGACGCATATGTATACGTGTCATTGTGCACTTTATGCCACATTTTACTTGTATTTTTTTTGTGGGGGGTTGAGTATTTGTATTTAATTTTATATGCACGTACGCGATAATAAATAAAACAAAAATGATCATGTGTGCCACATAATTAAAAATGGGTTGGCATGACAATTTTCGTTGATTGAAGTGTGGGTTCATTTTGTGCTCTCGGCCCCTAAAACAATACGAAGTTAGTTGGTAAATTTTTTTTGTACCAGGTGTTAATGAAATACATTTAAACATGAAAATTCTAAGGGAGGATTAAATATCTGTGGGAGAAATTAAAATTGACCATATATAGCAGAAAATCTGCTAGTACGAGGGCAGTTTCACAATTCAATGATTTTTATTATAAAAGACATTTTTCGGCAAAAAAGCGTTTTATTATGCAACAAAGCCTCCTCTAAGCTCGATATAAGAGAGTGGAAAATATAAAAGGTAAGATTAATTAAAACACTATCAATTATATTGTTGGAATATTGTTATTAAGGGGTACTGATGGGCAGAATTAAGTACCAGCCAAATTTCAAACACATTAAAACATTTAATAAATAAATAAACTTATTATACATATTTAAAATAAAGTTTTCGTTTTAATATTTTTTTTAATAAAACAAAACTTAATACAAAACTAATATTCTCCCAATAATCATCAGTTTGAGAGACTCTAATGTACTTTACTTGTAAATCATTAAAAGTGTTATAAAAGAAGAAACAAACTTTAATGTTTTTTATATTTTATTTTCCACTGCATTGTCCTTCAAAAGCCTTTCGATCTAAACTTTAATTTGGGCAATCAATGAGCGGTTCCTTTCCACACTATTGCTGCACCATACTGTGGTATCTTTTTATCAAGTATAATATAATTATGACCCCATTACAAACTTTTTAAGTTAATTTGAAAAAAGAAGAATAATACTGAAAATGGAAACAATACGAAACTCTTGAATAAAAAACGAATGCAATGAAAACGACCAAACTCATACAATTAAACTTTCTTCATTAAAAAATACTTGAAATGTTTCTGGTCATACCAGCCCTGCTAAATACATGCAGTTTCCCTTTTATTGCGAAACTCACATTAGAATACATTTAAAACTCAAATAGATTAAAAAAAACGAACACACACTAGCACTTTTGCCCATTGCAGTTTTAAAAAAATGAAAAAGCTCCTTTTTTAAATTCGCAAATAGTCTTTTTAGTAAAAAAGAAAATAGTAATGAAACATACATTCAGTCACTCATTCGTTTATTCGTTTACAACATCCACCATCTTTTATATCCACTTTTTTTAATGGTCATGTTCTATTCTTAGTTGCTGTTACACGAGAATATTAAGGTCAGTAAAATCAATCCTACAGAAATTTCATGAAGCTCAAGGAGTTTTGCAACGACAGCGAATAAGCGAACAAGCTGGGTGTAGCACAATTGGTTGTGGCAAGCGAGATGATTATGTATGCTGCGGTCCTCTTTAATGTACAAGAAATGGAAATATTAATAGTTTGAAATACATGTTCGTCCTGCTGGAAGCCACAAAATCCATTGGCCTTAGATGAATTAGGTCTTCTATTGCTCTGGTGGCATTTTCTTTTCTTAAAAAAGTGGAACATTTATTTCCCTTTAAAGAATTAATAAAGGGAACTTCCTATTTTTAGGAAAGAGCACGCATTCCTATAAGAGAGTTAGATTTTTTAAATTAGAGCGATAACTTGATTTTTTCATAATTTTTTTTAATTTTTTTGCCGAGGCTGATGGGGTGAATAAAACTGTTCCCCAATAGATTAGAGCAGTTCATTGGTAGCAGCTTAAAAGTTGGTTTGAACCAATAAATAATTCAGAGAGATTGAAATAAAAATAAGTTCTTATTTTACCACTGTTCTATAATAAAATTGTTAAGAAATGCAAATGTTTATTTTATTATTTCTTTCAAATCATTTTTGTTAAACCCGGCTAGATGGTGACTTCTCGCTGATCGTTTAATTTTAATACTCGTAACTTGATGATCGTGACGGTTGCCCTTGTGTCTTTGTTTGATGAGAGAAATTTAAAATTAATGGTCCCAGTCCCAAAAGGAACACTTTTTGTCACATTAGTCATTAAGAACATGGTACTACGAGACAAAAACCATCACTGGGTGTTGCTATAGGCATCCCAAAAAATAATCACATTTCTGGTTTTAGAGGTATAAAACGATATTACTAAGATATACAGGTATCAACCTATTGAGATGGATATATTTAAGGTTGCATTGAGAATATCTGTGATGGTGAACCGAGTTCAATATACAGAATGCGAACAGAATACAAAACTAGTGTAAATTTAAAATCCGATATTATCCATTTCTATTTTATATATTACTCCCAGGCATAATACTCCCGGTCTATAATATTTCGAGCGAGCACTTCTGCCTCTCCGAATTTAAATTGAATTGAAAACTTATAAATATGAGACAGTTTGGCAGGCATACACTATCAAATAAAAAATATATTTAAAAATCGGCGCATGAGTGGAAAGTCATGCGGTAATCAATATTTTGGGGCCGGCATATCGCCCGTCCGATAAAAAAACAAACCCTTAAAAAAAATAATAATAATTTTGAAAAGCGATCTGAGAAGTTATGCGATAGGCAATTTTTCGAGTGGGGAAACTGCCCGTCCGATTTTTTTTGCAAACAAACATTTTTAAAACTCGATTAAAACAAATTAACACGAATTGATAAACTCCTGTTTAAAGTTGGCTAAAAATAGATTAATTTTTGTTTTTAACCAAGTTAAAAATAAAACTTTAAACTAAATTCTTACAAATAATAGAATAATTAACGTGAGCAGATTGCAATCGTAATATAGTTTAATGCCAAACATCGAAACAGTACCAACAGAAATTAAGTGGTAGTAGAACGTATATTTTTATTCCTCAAACACAAAGATGTTCTCATTCTGAACCATTTCAAATCATACTGTGAATTATAACTTTAGTTGTTTGAAAAGCCTTAGCGAAAAAGAAATGAAAGTCATTCTCAAGGAACCACGTTTTCATTGCTTCTAAAAACTCACACTTTCCAGGCAGTAAAGATGACAAAAATCTAAATTTCCTTCTACAAATATATGAAAATATGGTATCGATTTTGAAAACACTGTTCATTAAAAAAATCGTCACTCTTTTGAATCTAATATATTCGTACAAATATTATTTTTATTATTATTATTATTATTATTATTATTAATTTCTTCTTGGAAAAAAACAAATTATTTTCATATCTCAATAAATCGTAGACGGTTTCCAAGTCCGTGAAGAAACATAAAAGAAGAGAAAATTTTGCAGTGATAAATCTATGTTGGTAGCATCGGAAATGATCCGAATTTTCACTGCTTCCGAACTAAAATCTCAGCATTTTCATTCCTTTTTTCGGATTGTATTTTAACAGACCTCGTTATGAATAAATTTTATACTAAATTTTTTGTCAATTATTCCTTATTCATGGTCCCTTAAAAATGCATTGAAATCGATTTAAAAACAGTGTGTTAAATTATTTGAGCTTTTTTCTCGCTGTATGTGTTGTAATTGGCAATTTTTCTTGAGCTTAATTTAGTAAATTTGGAAGTGAATTCTGCTAAAGTTTTGGCCCACTTAATCCTTATGTGGTTCTTATTATACGTATTCTATTTTGAAAGAAAAAAGTTCACAGAAACTTAATTTACTCACTCATACATAATAAAATACCAACACCACCAACAAGAAACAAACTTCGAATGTAAAGTTTATCATTAGTTTGTTTTTTTACATCCTTTTGCTCGATTCGTATTTTATATGACATCTTCTTTAAATTCGCCAACATGCTCTTGTATGAAGTGACTACATTCTGTTAGTTATTTTTTGTTTTGTTGTTGTTCTACTACCATTTGATGATTGTTGCCGTTTTTGACCGTAACGGAAAACAAATTAAAAATTCAAAAAGTGTTTCCGTTCGTCCTCCCATTGCTGTTATTACTTGAATATTTCTTATGTATGTGTAGATGGGTGTGTAACTAGCAAAAGGATTAATTGATGACAAGTTAGTCGTGTGCCAAGGAATGAATGACAATGATGACAGCAAGCCACCGAATATGATAATAAAGTCGATAATGATGCAGATGATGACAATAATCGAATATTTGTTCATGGTATACTTTTGTGTGTTTTAGTTTCAATTTAGAATTTTGTAAAAAAAAAATATATGAAAAAAGCTGTACAAGTTAATGTTTGCTTTTTTAATAATTAAACTGTGGAAATCAAAAGTGGAGAAGCATTCATTTTGAAGAGGTTTTTATATAACTGCTTTAGACCATGGTCAATCACATATTACAAATAGTGGATAATTGAATTTGCTTTTAAAAACTCCATATTTGAACATAAAGTGTATTAAATTGAAATGGTGTTCAAAGTGTATATATTACTTTTGATACTTTGAGGCTGAGTACATACGAGTACAAGGCAAATGTTGAAGATAAAAGAAAAAAAACTCACATTAACTTGTAATAATAACTTATAAATGTGATTATATCCGAAATAATATAAAAATTTCATTTTTAAGAATATATAAAATATATAAAAAGTTTTCACAAATATGGCGTGCACAAAAAAGGCGATTTTTTTTATTTAAAATGAATATTCGCAACGAAAAATTCTTATATTATCAGACAATATTTTTAAAAATACTCCATCAAAGAGTATGCATGCATGTGCATCTAAGGTAATAAATAAATACTTTGGTGACCTTGATCCCTGGGCCGAAAGGAGGACTAACGTTTTTTAGTATTATAAATACAAAAAAATAGTTCACACATACAACAATTTAAAAAAAATATTTTTTCCATTGTGGCTTTGGGTATATTTTCACTGCAATATTGCTGTTGCGAAAGTATTTGATTCAAGCGTAGGGCATTAGCTTATGAACTCATAAAATATATTTTTACCAGCTGAATGAATCTACGAAAATGCTCTATAGTTTCCCCTTTGCATTGTTTACACAAGTAGGTTGAGGCAACACATTTTTTTCACAGTTGGCTCGTGTGTGCTTAGCATTATGATGAGCTAAAAAGAAAATTATATAGTCATGTTTCATGGTCACAAGTACAATACAAGTATGTATATAAATTTTAAATGATAAACAATAATTAACTTGTTGAAAAAAGAAGCGTATTTGTGGCCATCAACTTTCGTGCGTCAAACGATTAGTTTTTCTTATTGAACCAGAGGTTTAGTTCTTTTTTTAGAAAATGTTAGTTATACTTTTATCTTTAAAGTCGTAAATGACAGAAGCGTTCATAGTTAATCCTTAAGATTGTAGTTGATATACGATAAAATAGCACAACACTGATACTTGTGGACGTGCATATATATATGTGTGTGTGTGTGGATATGTATGGATGTGAGGCAGAGTTTCCGCAATTGTATAGATTAAAAATGTGAACTAAAGTGCCACAATAAAGAAGAGAGGCAACCAAAATTGCCTTCAACATTAATTTCATTCAAAATCCTCTCGCATCCATCCGGTCTGTTAATCTTAGTTTACATACATACGAGTATAAATGTACATGTGTATAAAATTGTATATTGTTTTCAGGTGCAAATATGCCATGACTCATAGTTTTACAAGTTGCAAGTTAAAGAACGAAACGTGTCGCAACTAATCGATAACCAAGAAATTTCTTTCACCTCTTGTCCTTCAAGTGAACCAAAAATATTTACAAATCGATTTTCTTAAAGTTCTATTGTCTCGATGAATGGTAAGTTAAGTCAAATAAATTAAAACGTTGCATCAATACATCGAAGCGACTTATTTATTTGCTTTTTTGGCTGAAACTAGAGACATGCATGAGATATCCTTTACAATGGGAACAGCACTACTAAATTATTATCTCTGTTGAGTTTGTAGGACGCGAATAAAGTTCCCATTTACAAGTCTGAAAAATTGCTTTTAAGTTGTTCTTTCTTTCAAATAGTCATTGCAAAATCAGTGAAAGAAAATTAAAGTTATAAGCACTTCGTTGATTCTAAAGTATCCTTTAAAGTAATTCTTCGACTTTCTAACAATATCTTGATTAAAAACATTAAACTGTTAATTAAATTCAAAACACTTATAACCTTAAATTTACATGACACAATATTTTATTTGAATTATTTCTTTCACATAAAAAATGAATTGTGACTATTGACAAGTTATTATCCTTTTAACACTTTTATTTCTATTAGTAAATAGATTATTCCTTATTCAATATGAAATGTTTTTCCTAAAATCTTGTTGCAGATAGTTTATAATTCTGTTAAAGAAATTAAAGAAGGTTATTTTTTAAAGAAAATTCATTTTTATAATCATTTGAAAATGATTAAATTAAATTTGCTTTAAATTAAATTTACTTTTCCCTGGAAGTTCTCTTAAGAGCTTTTAATCTATTAGCTATTATTTGTATTAAGATTTTAGGAGTGCCGTTATTGTTTCATATACTCTAGTGGCTGAATTAATAAAAGCGTTGACTGATGAAATATAATATGATGAAATAGGAATGATTTTCATCTATCCTACTACAGCAATAACTATAATTTGGGACGAATAAGATTTGAAGTACTTTCAAAAACTCGTTCTCTCTTATCATCTCAAAGACGATTTTGAATACAACAAATAGGATCTAATAAAAATATACATGATGCCATGGCAAGTCTAAGTTCAAATCACTGAAAAGATTCGAATTTTCTCTACTTCTATATCCTGTGCAGCCATCTTGTACAGAAATATAGTAGTAAGAAAAGTTAGCATCATTAAGGACATGGCAGTTGTTACCTCAGGCAGTTTCAAGTATTATGATATTTCCATTACCTCGGAGTGAATAGACAAACAAAGTTACATTCGAATCACTGGTCGAAGCAGTCTTGTTTGTTTCAACAATTGCCTCCTGTGTGCTTGGCAAAAAATGGAAACTTTTACTATGGAAAATAGTATGTACTATATATTAAGATTTTATCGCTGGCAACTCTTTTCATTATCCTTTACTATCTGAAAAATTAAATTAATTTAACGCTCACTTCAGACTTTCCCAATAACTTTGCCAACAAGTGCAGCAGAATTTATCACCACACAACTTGCACATTTTCCTTAATTTTGCCCAAATTAAAAATGGTTTGCAACTCACAGCAACACAACTTAGGACAAGCAGCAGAGCTGATGGTCAAGCTAAAAGCCTGTCTATGTGTGTAGTTATTCTAGAGAAAAAGGAGTTGTTGGTAACAGTGGCCACGACCATCAACTAAAAAGTAATATATTCTCATGAGTTTGAAATTTTAATACGACTTCGTTATAAATGAAATACTTTGGAAAAAGTTTTCTTTTTGCCTGGCATGGATATAGTTTTATTTTTTAAGTACATACTTTCATTTGTGCAGCAGTAAGTGTATGAACGGAAAGAACTTTAACAATCTTGCTCTTTATGAGCCAGGCACGTACAAATTCACTTTTAACTTTCAATTTGCTGATGGTATCTGCTCTCTCTTTCTCTCTCTTTCCTTCTCTCTTTGTTCATTCCCTCTATATATGTATATATTTTAGTCTTAATCAGTTTTCCTCGTACAAAGTTAAAAGTTGTGCCTTAATCCGATTTTCTAACGGACATCCAAAGAGCAGGATTGAAAGGCTTTGGCTTTGACTACTGTCAGTTGCAGCACCAGCAATACATAGATATGTACATACATACATTTACATATGTATGTATATATGGCAATATATTTAATACCACTGGTCATAAGGGATTAAAGTCAAGTACTAACTTAAAAAAAACAGTATAAAAACCACACAACTAAAATAAGAACTTAAGTATTAGAAAAAATTACGACTATAAGTTTAAGCACACAAATGAAATTCGAATTATCAGTATTGCTAAAGGAGAGCTAAAGCAACTGAAAGTTTTAAGCTTTTTACATATTTCCGTTCTCCTTTAGAAATTTGACAGAAAACAGTTTTGAAACGGAAACTGTAATGTGCCTGAAATGTTTTGCAAACCAAATTATTTTCACATGATTACGGCCACATCTCTTAATTTTGGAAAATGTAAATTAATGCCTGTCAGATAATTGAAAATATATTTGCTTACGATAGTCATATCATAAGATGATTTTTGTAGGCTTAAATGTAACTTTAAACTATGAAACTCCGTTTTCTGTGGTAGTTGATTCTGCTAATTTTTCTGGAATTTTTTTAGTGGAAAATTCAATGTATAATTAAATGTTTGAAAAAATATAGATAAATAATAAATTTTAAATAGTAAAGCAGGTAAATAAGCCATGCTGTTAAATTGAAAGAAATCATTTATTTGAAGTTAAATGTTCTCAACTATTATTACTAATGAATAACGAAACACTTTACTTCAAAGAAAAGTCGTTTAAATGAAACATATCTTGTTTAATAAAGTTCAAGAAATCATTCATTTTAAACAGCCAAATTGCATGAATTTTACTCGTCTTACATGCAACCAGTAAAAGCCTCTTTTATAAATAATTTCTGAGCTAAATTAGCTCGTAAATTAAATTTCTATCGAATACCAATTTTAAAGGTGTTGGATTTGTTTAAGCGAAACGGTCTTCACTCATACGAAGTCCGTTTAATTGAAAAATCTTGCAAAAGGGCAAAATTAATTCCTTTCATATTTCATTTTTACTTAATCGAATCCGACTGTACTCTACGGGGTGCATATCGGTGTATACGCAACCTAATATAATGTATACGTTACATACATTAATATAAATGTGTTGTAGTTAGGAAGGCCAAATGGGAGTGGTTCTTGCAAGTACCGGGCTTCGGGATATCAAATTTAAATACCGGGATTATCGTTTTTTTTAGGGACTCCATTGTTTATCGGGATTTCGGGATCTTATTTTGATATTAATGAGATTTAATACTAACAAGAATATATTCAGTTTTTTTTTAAGAGAAGTAACACTCAAGCATTTAATGTCTACTACTTATAGTGTTACTTGTTTGTGAAAGGAATAGTGGTAAAAATAAGGACAAACATGTCAAAGATTTACGGTAATACCTGTCATAACACCTCGGCCTACGGTGCTCTTCGCACTGGGTGAATAAAGTCGTTCACCACCGTCGCCGTCGTCCCTTTCCGAGGTGCATATGAGTTGAAGATCATATGTGCCTCTGATAGGGACAACATGGTAAAAAAATTTGTACAGTCTGCAGAGCCATATACAGACACCTTGCTAAAGTGCTAGAGCTATCTAACCTCCTACCACCCCAACGACCCAGCAGTAAGAAGTCCTCCTATCAAGGACTACTCACCAACCGCAACCGCTAGGACAGCCTTGTCCAATACCAATAGCACATGTAGATGTATGGCCTGAAGAGAGCATGAACTACAGCATCACTAGCACCATATTGGTGTTGAGTAGACACATTTACTTTATTAAGCTTTATTTGTTGTAACCATTTTATTAATGGTGGTATTTCACCGAAAATTCTGCTATAATTACGAAAGAAGAATGACACTGCGATGTAATTTGGAATAGAAGAGTATCAATCGCTGCCAGTTGCAAACTGCAAATTGTAAAAGTGTTTTCTTTCAGCTTATATTGCATGCGAAAAATATATATAATCTATATATAAGTATTGCAAGGTACAGCAAACCAAAGCCCATTTACAAATTTTATAAATAAAAACTAAAAACACACTATACCACCTTGCAAATGTTATATTGCAATGCTATTTGCATACATTCATATGCAACACTATAAACAATGTTTATATCCTTTCCAGCAGCAAATCGATAAATAATTTGTAATAATTTATTTATAATTATATATTTTTTTTGTAAAAATCATATTTCTCAACTCAAAAATCAGGCTCAGAAAAAATAAGCTAAAATTACTAGACATTGCAAAATTTCCACTACTTCATAATCACTTCCCTACTTTTTGTGGGAATGATTAAATCATGTTTAAAATAAATGTAATTGGAACTTTGGCCTTGTTATTGATATAAATGTTTTTCCAATTATAAATACGCATGTGTCCAATCATTTGCATCTGTAAGATAAAATGTGCAACTGCAAAAAGACTTGCATTTCCCCTGAACTATTCACAGTGGACAGACAGCGAATTATAGTAGATTTTAACTTCACAAAATAACGTCTCAACGTCTTTCAATTGTGACTTCTTTTCTTAACATGATCTAAATAGTCCTACGACTGTGAATACATTTTAGTTCTGAAACATAAATATCATTTGCCACGTTTACGATCTTTGTTAAGGACTTCCGCATTAATTACATCACAATTCGTTGTTTCAATATACAATAAAATAATAGAAAAAAGCAAAAATAATTACAATACAAGTCATAAATTTTATATCGTGTACAAAATAACATCATTAAAAATCATTAAGTAATAAAAAAAAAATTGCAATAAAAAATGAAACAAGCCATCACAATATTTTTAATGATTTTTTTCTGATGTTGTAAATTTGTTTTTATAGCTTATTTCCTTATTGTTGTTGTTGTTTTTGTTTGTTTATTTATTTGTTTATTTGTCCATTGTTTTAATGTACATTTTTCATTAAACAAATTATTTTTAATGTGAATGTCAGTACAACACTAAATAACAAGCGTGTGAACGTCAGTCCTTCAACTTTTTTTTTTGTATTATTGTTGGCCAGGCCAGTATTTTCTAGCCAAGTATTCATTCCTTAATGCCGTAATTTTTTGGTCACTGAGCACAGAAACCAAACACCTTTTTTGTTACAAGTACCTTTCTTTCCATTCATTTATTTTCCCATTCATAAAATTGCTTTTATTTTTTAATTGGAATTGTTTAATGAATTTGTTTACATTTTTTCATGTCCAACAATAAAAGTTCTTGTACTCGTACACTTCTTTTTGTTATTGTTGTGTTTGTTAATAAAACAATAAATTTTATTACTAGTAGTTTCCTACCATGTCAATGAAAATTCTTCTTGAAAATAATAAAATTAAAACGAAAATTTCAGTTTCTCTTACTCTTTTCTAAAGTAATTTAATTGCAGTTTTGCTCCCGATTCAGAAAGGGGTGTAAGGGGGCATAGAATGCGCCAAGATAGGTCAAGATCTGTTTTAAGGTTCGTTGTTGTCCGAAGCGATGAATTTTGCATAGAAGGCATCTGGATGTTGTCATTGAAATTAGCAAATCTGGGCAGTCTTATTAAAAAATCATAGAGGAAATATATTGCGTATTCTTTGTTTTGTTTTCATTTATTAGACGTTTTGTCGTTTATAAATTGAGAAATTTAAATTTTTTCACTCACAATACGAATATAATAATAGTCAGTGGCCATAACCAAATTATGGACAGTACCAGAAAATTATAGATCTCGATTGGTTATGAAATCCATTGTCACAATTAAATTGTTTTCCACGGTGAATTCTCTTCAAATCTGAAAAAAGTTATCATACTCGTATCATGTCATAAAGGCAAACATGTGACAAAGTTACAGAACACAAAAGATTTTTGAAAATTGGAAACTCTCATTTGTTTATCCCAATATTCTAGTAAAATAAATATATCATTTTGTATTTTATATGGAATAGAATTTATTTTTTGGTGGTTTGGGTTCATATTAAATTTGATTTTTTACTATTTTCAAAATTGTATCCCGACTAGTTTGTTTAGGACTATTTCTTAAGCTAAAAGGAATATGACACATAAAGAAACTTTTTAGAGATATTCGCTGAAATCAGAAAAAAATAATAATTATTGCACTATAAATAGGAAAATCCCTAAATTTTGAATATGTTTTCATCTGTGACTTTTGAATTAAAAAATTTAACGGAGAGCTCGCATCTGTGGTTACAAAAAGGATTGCTATACTCTGAAGCTGAAGGATTTGCCATTGCCTTCCAGGATAGGGTAATTCCGACTTATATTATAGAAGGCATATTCTAGAGGAAAGCATTCCTAGTGATAAGTGCAGGCGATGTGGTTCTGTGAGAGAAACTACTGAGCATATCACAGCCGGCTGTACCACCCTGACAAACTATGATTGTACAAACAGACACAACAGTGTTGGCAAAATTTTTTATCAAGAGCTTGCGATGTGTTTTAAGCTTCTTACAAAGAAGGCGGCATACTATAAATATGGAAAATTCATCCGCTGTAATTTTCTTGGATAGAGAAATAATTACAGATCGGACTATATTGGCAAACAGGCCTGACATTGTTGTGTCTTGTAAGGAACAAAATAAAATAGAAATATATGACATTGCGCTCCCTCTGAACCAAAACATCCAAGCCACAATAACTACAAAAATTAACAACTACACGGATTTGGCAAAGGAACTGCAAAAAATGTACAGGGCTAACAGTGTCACGATCAACCCAATTGTTATTTCGGCAACAGGCTTAGTGCCAAAGACACTTGTCGAAAGCTCGAAAAAGTGGACAATGGAGCACATTTTGGAACCTATGCAAAGATCAGTTATACTAGCGACTTGCAACATTGTGTGACGGTTTATGCAATAATTGGTATTTACATTTGTAATATTTACTTCATGAAAAGGAAGGACAACACGTACAATAAAATCATCAGAGCCTAATCCCTTGACACAGCCCGGGATAGGTATTTTCCAACCTCATAGAGGGTGAGAAATTCAGAAACTCTATAATAATAATCTAGAGAATTTTTTTACGCCAAGAATCAAATCTATTCATTCTATTTGTTGACATCTGAAAAAAAGTTTCATTTTATGAAAATTTAAATACCTTAAAATTTTTGGTTACTTTCAAAGCACTCTAAGTTCGTTTCCTAAAAGTATATGCAAAATAATTTATTCAACTCAAAGCAATTTATTTAAATTATTTATAAATTGTAAGTGGTTTTGCATACCAATCTGTACATTTTAATGCGACTGTATTTTGAAAGCTTTAAATAACGTCACATGTGGAAGTTCTCATACAGTCCGCCCCACCATCATCGTATTTCTTCAATTTCCCTCTCATCCAAATTCAGTCTTAGTTATTCTATATGGATGGGACTTTAGTATAAATCTTCGAATAAGTGTATCAGGGCTTATAAGGGCTTTAGTATTTGACAAGCAAATACATAGTTTGCGTATGCTTTGCAACAATTCCACAATAAAGTCGTTGAGCATAATATTTTTGTGGATATGAAAACAGTCTAAGGATATAATAATATTTTACAAATATTTTTGCGAGTTCAAAACAATGAATGACTAATAAATGTTTGGAATAAAGTAATACTAATACTTATGTCGTTATAGCTCTCATTTGCTGCAAGTCTGTCATAACTGAAAAATTCTGCTTTTCTGCCCACCCATTGCTTTATGCAAGTGCATGTTCGAAAAACACAATACACTTACACTTTGTTTACTAATACAATTATACTTTTGCTAATTGCGAGTCAACTTACAATCAAACAGTGAAGAACAACGAAAACAAATGTGTTGTTATTACAGAATTTTCATTTGCAGTAAGAATTTATATTAAAGCTTATTTTTTACACATACAAAAGGTGGCGCCAAAGTAACTTCGTAATTTGAAATGGCTGCCATTTTGTTAAAGAAACTCCAATTTTTTCATAAAAAGTTTGTTTGAAAGTGTAAAACTGATGACATTAACAAGAAGAAATTATATCGCTCAAATGGCCACCTAACGAGCTGATGCATACAGCATTTTCAATTTTTGTACGTCAAACCTCTGGCTCCAAATTGGCGACATGTTCATCTAGTTCTAATATTTAATACATGAGATCACTCAACATATCCACCGTTGCTCGAGCATGTGAGTGGTTTTTCATTCCTGTTGAAACCAACAACGATAGAGACCCAATGTAACAATTCGTGAATAGTTTCCACTTTGTAGAACATTTTGAACTCTGCCACTAAAATTCGCTGCAGCGAATCCCCGCTGATGTCTAATTGTGTGCGTCGTCTTCTCATTGATATGTGTGGGCTCGCTCTGACTCGTTCGAACCAGTAATATGAGGTTAAACACTTCTTGCAACATCTCTAGTGGGACCAGTTTGCG
This sequence comes from Germaria angustata, assembly GCA_963681545.1. Classification (NCBI taxonomy): domain Eukaryota; kingdom Metazoa; phylum Arthropoda; class Insecta; order Diptera; family Tachinidae; genus Germaria; species Germaria angustata. Next base: position 38,560,575 of record OY813001.1, read on the forward strand.
TGAGGGGGCCAAGCAAACGGTTCATTGTTGAGCCAAATAGAACACGACAATGGGAAAAACGACGATGATCGCTTGTAGACAACTAATTCTCTATATATCTACATCATAAATGTCAAAGCACAATGTCGTAATTCAAATTACGACATTACTTTTACGTCACCTTGAATAAAAAGAATAATGAAAAAGCATACAAAGTCGGCTTTTATAAGTAAATCTAAGCATACATTTTATGTTTTTTTTTTAATATTATAACAAGATATGCGTTTCTCTAGTCGGCATGATAGAATGTTGAAAATTTGGCAATACTGTGTTAAAAATTCAATCAATTTAAAATGGGACTTATAGGATTCAAATAATTTAAAATAGATTTTTGCCAGACACTTTTTAACGACGACATTTTAAAAATGAACATGCACCGTACTGTGTTGCCGCACTAAATAGTTATGCTGTTTTTTTTCTCGAAAGCTTTCGTGTATTCTATACTTGTAAAATTTTACTTGCGTGCGGCAACGGAGGTGTTGGTTAAAAATTCAAAACCAATCGTCAATAATTTAATACAAATATTTCATGTACTCACCTCTGAAGGGGAGCATATTATTTTCCTCATTTTATTTTTCCATTAAGTTGTGAGCAAATTGAAAACATGAAGCTAGTTTTCTTGTTTCTGAGTTAGTACGTTCTTGCAGCAAACGGGTATTAGGGAAAATCATATATATATACGTTGTGGAAGATATATATTTGAGTGGATGTATAACACATACATACTTCTATTTGCGTGGCTTAAATTTTTTATAAAAGTGTGTAAATACACGCATGCGAATTTACGAGGATCTGTATTAAAATGCTTCTAAATTAAATTTTGTATAAAAAAGAGCTTTTCAAGAAATTCATGAAAGTGCTCAGACTACAATCAAAAAGTAATTGGAATTCGAATCATTGCTAATAATTTCCACATGGAATTTTCTTGGAAGGATATTCTTTACTGTGATTCTTATTCATCGATTTTGAAGCATTATCAATCTGCTGAGAATCGAATTTTTTTATGTTTTTTCCAAAAAAAAAAAAAAAAAAAAACAGTCATATTAAATAAGGATTATTTATTTACCATATTTTGAAGGGATATAAATTTTCCACTGGTCACCTTCACTTTATGTGAAAGTAATGGCGACAATTAATAACTGAAGAAAATAATCTTTTCATTATGGATTAAAGGAAATAAATCCGTTTAATTATAAATAAAATAAATTTCAAAATCGATAACAGGGTCCTACAAATGTTTAGAAGTAATTCAAATTTTGGGTAAGAATTCCTTTAACTTGTGTTCGTTGAAAAGACCCATTAAAAGTTTTGTGGAAGCAATGAAAATATCGTTTTTTAGAATGACTACTTTTTTTCACTTGTCTGCTCAGAATCTACGTATTTTTATTTTGTTTATGTCCATCTTGTACAAAATTGTCAATAATTCCCAAAAGATAATCAGCAGCGCTTGTCCCATAGTGCCAGTAAAATAAAGAGGACCTGGATAGAAATTTAGTTTTTAAAATGTTGAGAATATTATTAGATTGACACAAGAGTATAGCGATTAGTAAGATTATTTGCATAGATTTTCTGTCAACTATTGTTTATCGAAATAATCGTTTCAGAAATTTTTTTTTGGAATTTCTTGTCATGTCCTCGTATTGAAATGTGTGTAAGATTATCGCCAATGAAAATTGTTTCAACAATATGTATTTAACAGTCAACATGATACGAAATACCATGATTGTATATTGTTGTTTTTGGCGAATAAAATTTATATGTTGATATCCTTATTTGCTTTACAATGTGTGGGTTACAAAATGAATTCTATAAAATACCAAAAGCCTATTTACTTTTGCTACTTCTGAGAAAAATTACAATTGTGGTATTTTAATTAAATAATAAATTCTATCAGAAATTTTATCACAAGTGTGATTGTTGAGGGACTCAGTAGAGGGACAGCTGGATATTTTGGCGGCAGCATACCATTTTTACTATTCAGTCACTAATGTCGACTAAGTGGCAAGTTGCAGGATTGAGTAAAATGTCCAAATTATAAAATTGAAAATATGCTTCCGAATACCTTATTTTTTCTTACGCAAATTATCGCCTGATCATTTGCGAAAAAAGATATGACTGTTTCTTCTAAGTTTATTTCAAGATTTAATTAAGCTTTAATATTTTGGAATACTGATTTAAGTTCTTAAGCAAGTAGAACTTATTTTTTCTTTAAGTATTTAATTAGTTTTTTCATCTCACCATTATTTCATCAATAAAGTTAAATTTTTCTCTGTTTATATAAAAACGCATCAAAATTACCTGATCATCTTTTATCTTTCAACAGTAGCAAAAATATAAGCAAATGAACTACAGCCTGATAAAGCTTCCACAATTCCATTTCACCAGTCTATTCTTTCAGAAGAAAAATATGTTTTCTTTTATTTATCCTTTTACCATCAATATAACGAGAATTCTTAGTTATAAATGTTTATTTAATATATTCATTTATACAATCATCTCAATTATTGATAATAAAACAAATACTTTGCTTTCATCTCAACAAACTTGTTAACTAAATCAGAAACTATAAATCAAAGAAATCCTTTAGTAAGTCCTTTTCCAACCTTCTTTCCTTCTTTTCCGCTGTATACTTAAAGATAAAGAGGATTCTCACTAACCCACAATTATACCCACCCTCACACATAAACTGTCTAAGTATATATACGAGTATCTATCCTAAACGTCTATATCATCGAACGAAATTCATTTAATTTCTTCCTTCGAGCTGCTGATATCAAATTTACAAACATTCATACTTTTTAAAACTCAAGAAGTGTGTGCCTGGTTGTGTATTTCGATTCAGGCAAGACGGTTTTTGTTTGATATTCTTTCTTATTCTAATACTCCTATAATCTATAAGATTTCAGTGTTTTTCTCATTTCATTGTTTTAACTTTCCATCCCTAAGCTTCTTTTCTTCCTCTGATTTTGTATAATTCATAAGATTTTTATATGGATTGGCAGGTATTAACAGCGCAGGAAACACAGCCATGAGATAAAATTTTGCGCTGGAATCAGAGTAGTTGGAGTTCTTTTTCTTCTTTCCATTGACTGTTTCCAATATATGGAATATGTACATAAAAGAGTTTTTTTTCTTAGTTTATGCTTAAAGCAGAGGTTCTTAAATTTATTATGTCCGGTAAAAAGCAAAGATTTTGTTAAATAATTAAGCAAATAAAAATAAAATTTGTACCACAAACACAATTTAAACTTACTTTAACTTTATGAATACGGATGTTAATTAGCCTCTTTGCAATACATGATTTTTTTATGTTTATAATACAGGGAGGAAGAGCTATTGCTCTGCCTTTACGCTAAAACTTACAATTTGGATTTTGTACAATAAATATCTGGTTTGGAATGCATTTCTTCATAGAGGTGGACAATAAGTGTTTTATGAAAATTGTTCAAGAACCTTTAGTATTATACGTATTTGACACTGCTACTAACACCAATATAAACACTTACATAACATGATACTCAGTAAATATGAGAGTTAGAATAATTTTGAATTAGATTTTTGATGGTTAAAAAATTGTCTAAATGGTTTAATTTTGATGAAAAAAATTGTAACTGCAAACTCTTACCGGGCTTGGGGCATTCGGCGACTAAAATTTTTTCCTGAATTCTGTTTATAGCTTCTGGAGTAACAATTTTTGAACTCGTTTCTCAAGTTGGACCAGAAAGTGAACAAAAATATAACATACAAATATACATAAATCTGAATATAATTTGAACAAATCTTGAGATCTATCGTCATTGCTCAAAGCAAATGTCATTGATTTCTGTACCTTAAACAGTTTGACAATAATGCCCAGTGGGACAGAAGGAAAATATTTTGAAACACATCTGGAGCCAACTGCTCCTATGAAGATAAAGTCTCACATCGGCTAAGATGAAGCCTTCAATACTTTCTTCCAAAATTTACTTAGGACTGCAGATCTAAAGTTTAATAGCATTAATGTCACAGAATTACTCGTCATTAGATGATTCTTATTTTGCCATTCGATTTTGGATATAGAATTAAAGGCCAACCTAAACTTGCTCTAAGGTATCAAAGTGCATGTATAGAATTCGCATATATTATGATTCGAAATTTTTAGTCCTTCAAAAAAAGTGAAGTTCAGTATACCGGTTATAGCCAATGGTCTCCATTAGCCATAACTTGGTATGAACATTGAACAAGGCATATGTCGTACACAATTTCAACTCGTGGATATCGCTCATGTTCGTATTTCTTTCATGTGCTTCCAACGTCGCCCGCATTATAACTTAACAATGGTCGCAGTGCAAAAGGCCATCCTGGGCCAAACTCCATTACATTACATTATATTGCAACGTCGCACAGAGGAGTATTTGACCCAAAAAGCTGGCCAAAATTATTAAGCGTGTTTTTTGTTTTAAAAGTTTAACTTTTTTGCTAGTTTTAGCTTTGTTTGATAGAAAAAATTTATTGGCAGGTTATTATTGGGTTAGTGTTATTTTTGACACCCACCACCCACCAGAACATCATTTCCATGTTATCTCTCAAAGTTGCAAAACTCTCATAATAAGAATTCTGCGCAATAAGCCATACATGTATATTTTTCAAAGTGCATTTTCCCGTTACTTAGTCAAATACTTGCATTTTTTATATACCTACACCGCTTTTAAATGTAATTTTGATTTGTAACGCTTTTAAATTAGGTATGTAGTACATAGCTAAAGTGTCCTGGAGACGATCAAGTCTTATATGGACCGCAGGTATACAAAAACAGTTTAATAGGTGTGTATGCGTGTGGTTGGCTTATACTTATTCCTGATAAGACAGTTAGTAAATTTGAATTTATGAACTAAGAACTGAATTTTAAGAAATTCCCTTTTTAAGGGCAGGTAATCCATCACATTGGTAGTTGTTAAAAGTGATTTAAATAATATTTCACATCAATAATTCGAAAAACACAAAAGTTTATGACGACAATAAAGTATAAGAAAAAGTGCCTTATGAGCAAAAATAGAAAAAAAGATACAATTTTCAAAAAATCACCAAAAATAATGTCGCAAACATGCGCAAACTTTTTTTCTTTTTTCTTAAATTAGAGATCTCATATTTTATTGTGGTATATAAAATTATTTGTAGAACAGCTGACCTCACTTTCAAAAACCTTTTCCTTTTTTTTGGTAAGAATTTATAGATATATGTATGCATAATTTTTTTTATAATTAATATTTTTAAAATAAATATTTGAGATAATTTTTTCTTTTTAAATATTAAAAATAGCTGCTTATGGAATCTTTCAGGTAAAAAAAATCAATGTAATACCTCTTTTCGTTTAGCCACAAAAAAATATCATATAAATATCTTGAAATCGAAAAAATTCAATAAAAACGCATGCAATTTTCTTCACTTTCCTGACTTTAACAGTATCCCACAACTACAAATCTTAACTTACAATCTTTAAAATGCACGATATGATGTAGAATTTTGTTTTCTATCGATCTGCGTAATTACTTCTTAGGAATTCATCAAATTAATTTTTGCCTTTTTGGCCAGCTTTTTGGGTCAAATACTCCTCTGTGCGTCGCCCGAAAATATGTTCGAACAACCGTGTTCACCCTGCAGAAGAAAACTAACAAATACATTCACAACGGAACACACAAATACGAAAAAAAAAATTAGACATACACATGGAAAAATGAATGATTTGTCAGATCATGAATATCAACAAGTACTCGCCACATATAAGACCATGACTACCTGTGTTTTGTTCATGTCTTGTTCAAGTCGATGGCTCGTGAACACGTAGTGTTACAAATTATCGCGTATAACAAACAACGTTTCAGATCCCAATTTCGACAAATATTTTATAAAAATTATTGCGGTTGTAACAAACTAAATTGCCTGATTCAATTAAGTTCGTTATAATCGAACTCCGCTGTACTCGTATAGGAATAATTAAAAATTTTCATTTTTAGGTATGAGTTGGTCTACAAGAGGCCTTAATCCTACATGGACTTGTGGTAATGAAATTAAATGGACAAGTAACATCTGTGCGCCTAAGAGCAACGGAATGGATTTTTTATACTTCAAACGCTTTCCCTTTGCATCAATATATGACATTGTTTCTACAAGCCTCTTATGGTTGTTATATCTGTACCGATAAGGAAAAGTGCTGAAGTCTGGTTTTATTTATTGTCTTACAGTAAATCCTTTTTAAAGTTTAAATTCGAATTTGCTTTCTGTCACACGGTTTTATATACAATCTGTAGCATTTTACTTTAGGAATAAATTATTCTATATTTTACAAATTATCATTCGCAATCTCATGAGTTATTGTTCCAAGTGAAATTGTGCATAAAAAAGCAGAACTTCCTAAAAAAATGGTGCACAATTATTGAAATTTTGCTGAGGGTTTCTTTTTGATGTGGCAAATCACAATGGTGGTATTAAATCATTTTGAACTAGTCATTTTAAGCACTTATTCCTTTTGACTTTAGATATATTAAGGCTTTTAATATCCTCGTATGTCAGATGTACTAATATATTTATTGAAATTTTAATTTTTGATAGGCTTTAAATAAAAAATAAAATAGTTCAAAGAGAACATTAATACTGCCAAAATCACACACATATTAAATCCATACGACCATTTCATGCATTAAACACACACTTACGAGTATCTATGGATTTGTGTTTGTGTTTGCATGTGTATAACCATTTAAACACACATACTTACATATAAATTTTATATCATTTATGCAAATGCTAAAAACATACATATTTCTTAATAATTTATTACCAAAAGACTTTATTTTACCATATATCTTTTTGGAGTTTAATGAATTTTTCGCAAAAATCATTTAGTTAAAGCCAACAAAATGTTTCAGCCTACATTTATCTCTGAATAAACAAATAGACATAAAAGTAAATATGTACGAGGGTAGCAGAAATAAAAAATATCTGAGAATTCAAGTTTTTAATGTTCTCTCAAAGTGAAAATTCTCAGTATAGAACTCGTGAAGATGCTGTGAAAAATAACATGTGCCTGTAGGCATGAATGCGGCTCGAGAAGAGTAGTCTTTACGAAAATTTAAGAAATTGAATCTGGTCCGTTGCAACCACTATAATCCAATCGGCTAACGAATGAATTTGATAAAAATTTAAGTCTTACGTTTATCTTATCTCAGGTACAAATCAACATGCCACATCTATTCAGAATTATAACAAATTTAAACAATTAAGAGTTTAAAAATTTTATTGTTTGTTTTGGCTTTAGATGTTCATATGCCGACATTTCATTGGTCGCTAAAAGAAATCGTCAGTGGACTTTAAGCAGTTTGAAAATATTTAGCCTCATACCTTTATGCCAACCAAAATGGACGATGTTAATGTTAAATAAAACAAAAAGTTTTTACTGAATTATCTTAATACTTTTATTATGATAGAAAGATCCATGGCAATTATGTGTGACACAAAATATCGGCCAAATTCTCGCCACGGCTTGGGCGGCATACCATTATCCATTGAGGTTCAATGTCGTTAATGTGCCGAATTACCTCATCCTTTAGCTCTTGAATTGTTCATGGCTTATTGACGTAGACTTTTTATTATAAATATCACTAAGGAAAGAAGTCCAACGGTGTCAATTAACATCGCCGCGACGTGAGATATCATGGCCAATGGATTTCTCGCGCAAAAACGACATTATTTTGTTGGCTGTGTGGCAAGTGGCACCGTCCTATTGGAATCACATATCGTCCAAGTCCATATCCTCAATTAATGGTCACAAGAAATCCGTTATCATATAGTGATGGCGAACACCATATACGGTAACTACTTGGCCGACCTCATTTCCGAAGAAGTACGGCCCGATGACTGGGTGAACTGGGCGCGCGTGGCCAGGTGTTTTCGCATTTCCTACAGATCCGCTTTGCTGATATTCGCGCACAATTCTACCGATTGTGGACACATTTGTTTGATCATGATGACAAAAAAATCATGAAGTGCACGAAATGCATTTTGATTTGAACGCCCATGTTCGTAAAAAGCTTCACCAATCTAAATGCGCAGCTCAGAAGTGTATCTCTCTATGGTTAAATTTGTTAAACACTGAAACAAAAAAATCTCAAATTGAGTTGGGCAAACAACTTGACGTTAGGGGGTGGCTCACATATAACATCGTGCATTATGGTTGGACCACACTTTACAATATGGGAATTCTCTAACATGTACGAGTATACATAATCGTAGTAGACTTAGAATGCTTTTATACTAACATCACAACAAACAATTTTACTCAATATTGTTTGTATATAGATAAATAAAATATTAATTTGAAATACTTGATATTGAAACTCTAATTGTTAAACGATTAGTTGAGAAGAATATCCCAAATAATAAATTTCAGTATTAAGTTTTTCACAAATTTGTAAAATAAAATAAACGAAACGATAAAATAAAATAAACAATTAAACGAAAAGCTCTATTTTTATCCGAAGTCCATCTAAACGAAAATCTTACTTAAACAAAAAATAATTGCTAAAATTTTCCATTTCCTTGCATACAAACTCGATTGTACACCAAACACAAAGGATACACCTATGCCTTCACTATTAGGGAAACACAATTGTGTAATCACCCCTCGCATAATTACATTTAAAAGCGTATTACTTCTCTAGCTGGTTAACACTCTTATTATCTCCATTTTAGCTTTGCACTTTACTTAATATTTATGTTTCAATTTTGCTGTTAATGTTGCTGACTGTTGTTCTCATACTTGCTGGCCATGTTGCTGCTGCTGCTGCTGTTGTTGTTGTTGTCATCATCGGTGTCAGTGTTATTGTAGTTGTATCATTGCTTGTTAAGTATCGTTGCAAAATACTTTGCTGACCATTAAGAAAAACGTACATATGTCCCCCTGTTTAGTATTTATGAGACCAACAAAGTAGGATTATTTTACTGAACTAGAAAAAAATTTCTACCAATTTATGTATGTATGTTTGTATGTATGGGTGTATATAACCTATAATGTGTCCATGTATTTCCTTTTATATACAGGTACAAAGATAATCGGTTCAATGTTGGTGTTTCAGTTGTAGTTGCTGCTCTTGTTGGTGATTTTTAATGCCATTAAAGTCCGAAAAAAGTATAATTTTTCTTTAGATTTTAATTGTGTTAGTTTTTTTTTGTTGTTGTTGCGAAATACATAAATAATTGTTACAAAATGGCATTTGAAGTGGGTCAATTACGAAATAAGGAAAAGCACCAAGTAAGATACAGAAGGTAAAAGATAAGCATATTTTTGTACAGAGGCGTGCCCTGATGATGAGGTCGATTCATCGATTGCCGTAACCAAATAATATTTGAATTTGCCATTGCTGTGGCATGAGGTAACTTATGACGCTGTCCTTTTCTAAGTGCTACGTTCTTTGTTGGTGTTATTAAAGAAAAATAATGACATTCAAAATTCATTATTAAAAGCAAAATATGTTAAAGCAGATCATGATGCAATATTTTAAGGGCTTAAAGTTTTTTAAATGATTTGTTTGTTTGATATTGAAATAATAATATAAGACTTTTTCCTAAAAAAATGTCATCAATGCAAAATTTAAGCTTTTCTGAGCAAGTTTCCTGAAATTTTCTTGTTATATTCGGTCTCTGACAAAGGAATATATTTTTAAAAAAGCCTTGTGATACTTAATTCATGTTTAATGCCAAAATATTTCTTAAGGCTTGGGGCATTCGGCGACTAAAATTTTTTCCTGAATTCTGTTTATAGCTTCTGGAGTAACAATTTTTGTGTGTTGAAATTTGTTTCTCAAGTTGGACCAGAAAGTGAATAAAAATATAACATACAAATATACATTTTAATAATGACACATCTTGAGATCTCTAAATTTGTTCATAAATCTGAATATAAGTTAGTTGTGTAGGACACTATGTGCCCGTTTTAGAATAAAACACTGATTTTTTTAGAGACTATGTCCCAATTTTATTGTTTTTTATTTAAGCGCTATGCGCTCTTGTCTTTACAAAGGTGAGTATCCGACTCCAACGCTAATTCTTATTCTACCCTATTTTATACTAATTTCTAGCTACGATTTGTTTGGCAAAGCGGCTGACTAATTGTGAGAAGATGATTGGCTAAAGGGTTGAAGCTGCTGATTGGCGCAGGTGTGGTTCCGCGAACTGCAACTGCTTCGTACTGTGAGAAGAATTATGAGAATAGAAATATTCCCAGGCGGTCAGCTAATGTTGTGAATCTGCGGATGGGCGCAGGTGTGATTCTGCGAATTGCGACTGCTTGTTATTGTGGGAAGAATTATGAAAACAAGAATGTTCCCAGACGGTCAGCTAATGTTGTGAAGCTGCTGATTGGCGCAGGTGTGGTTCTGCGAATTGCGACTGCTTGTTATTGCGAGAAGAATTATGAGAATAGAAATATTCCCAGGCGATCAGCTAATGTTGTGAATCTCCGGATGGGCGCAGGTGTGGTTCTGCGAATTGCGACTGCTTGTTATTGTGGGAAGAATTATGAAAACAGGAATATTCCCAGACGATCAGCTAATGTTGTGAAGCTGCAGATTGGTGCAGGTTTGGTTCTGCGAATTGTGACTACTTGTGACAATGGTGTCGTGATCAAACTATGGTTTGTTCACACACCATTTCAGTGTTATGGGATTCAGGTGCTAACTTATAATTTGAACAAATCAAAGCAAATGTCATTGATTTCTGTACCTCAAACAGTTTGACAATAATGCCCAGTGGGACAGAATGAATATATTTTGAAACACATCTGGAGCCAACTGCTCCTATGAAGATAAAGTCTCACATCGGCTAAGATGAAGCCTTGAATACTTTCTTCCAAAATTTGCTTAGGACTGCAGATCTGAAGTTTCATAGCATTAATGTCACATAATTACTCGTCATTAGATGATTCTTATTTTGCCATTCGATCTTGGATATAGAATTAAAGGCCAACCTAAACTTGCTCTAAGGTATCAAAGTGCATGGATAGAGTTTGCATATATTATGAATCGAAATTTTTAGTCCTTCAAAAAAAGTGAAGTTCAGTATACCGGTTATAGCCAATGGTCTCCATTAGCCATAACTTGGTATGAACATTGAACAAGGTATATGTCGTACACAATTTCAACTCGTGGATATCGCTCATGTTCGTATTTCTTTCATGTGCTTCCAACGTCGCCCGCATAATAGATCAACAATGGTCGCAGTGCAAAATGCTATCCTGGGCCAATCTCCATTACATTACATTATATTGCAACGTCGCCCGAATATATGTTCGAACAACCGTGTTCACCCTGCAGAAGAAAACTAACAAGTACATGCACAAATCCACAACGGAACACACAAATACGAAAAAAAAAATTAGACATACACATGGAAAAATGAATGATTTGTCAGATCATGAATATCAACAAGTACTCGCCACATATAAGACCATGACTACCTGTGTTTTGTTCATGTCTTGTTCAAGTCGATGGCTCGTGAACACGTAGTGTTACAAATTATCGCCTATCACAAACAACGTTTTAGATCCCATAAAAATTATTGCGGTTGTAACAAACTAAATTGCCTGATTCAATTAAGTTCGTTATAATCGAACTCCGCTGTACTCGTTAAGGAATAATTCAAAATTTTCATTTTTAAGTATGAGTTGGTCTACAAGAGGCCTTAATCCTACATGGACTTGTGGTAAGGAAATTAAATGGACAAGTAACATCTGTGCGCCTAAGAGCAACGGAATGGATTTTTTTATACTTCAAACGCTTTCGCTTTGCATCAATATATGACATTGTTTCTACAAGTTTCTTATGATTATTATATCTGTACCGATAAGGAAAAGTGCTGAAGTCTGGTTTTATTTATTGTCTTACAGTAAATCCTTTTTAAAGTTTAAATCCGAATTTGCTTTCTGTCACACGGTTTCATATACAATCTGTAGCATTTTACTTTAGGAATAAATTATTCTATATTTTACAAATTATCATTCGCAATCTCATGAGTTATTTTTCCAAGTAAAATTGTGCATAAAAAAGCAGAACTTCCTAAAAAAAAATGGTGCGCAATTATTGAAATTTTGCTGAGGGTTTCTTTTTGATGTGGCAAATCACAATGGTGGTATTAAATCATTTTGAACTAGTCATTTTAAGCACTTATTCCTTTTGACTTTAGATATATTAATGCTTTCAATATCCTCGTATGTCAGATGTACTAATATATTTATTGAAATTTTAATTTTTGATAGGCTTTAAATGAAAAATAAAATAGTTCAAAGAGGACATTAATACTGCCAAAATCACACACATATTAAATCCATACGACCATTTCATGCATTAAACACACACTTACGAGTATCTATGGATTTGTGTTTGTGTTTGCATGTGTATAACCATTTAAACACACATACTTACATATAAATTTTTGTATCATTTATGCAAATGCTAAAAACATACATATTTCTTAATAATTTATTACCAAAAGACTTTATTTTACCATATATCTTTTTGGAGTTTAATGAATTTTTCGCAAAAATCATTTAGTTAAAGCCAACAAAATGTTTCAGCCTACATTTATCTCTGAATAAACAAATAGACATAAAAGTAAATATGTACGAGGGTAGCAGAAATAAAAAATATCTAGAATTCAAGTTTTTAATGTTCTCTCAAAGTGAAAATTCTCAGTATAGAACTCGTGAAGATGCTGTGAAAAATAACATGTGCCTGTAGGCATGAATGCGGCTCGAGAAGAGTAGTCTTTTCGAAAATTTTAAGAAATTGAATCTGGTCCGTTGCAACCACTATAATCCAATCGGCTGACGAATGAATTTGATAGAAATTAAAGTCTTAAGTTTATCTCATCTCAGGTACAAACTAACATACCACATATATTTAGAATTATAGCAAATTTTAACAGAGTTTAAAAATTTATTGCTTGTTTTGGCTTTAGATGTTTATATGCCGACATTTCATTGGTCGCTAAAAGAAATCGTCAGTGGACTTTAAGCAGTTTAGCCTTATTTAGCCTCATACCTTTATGCCAACCAAAATGGACGATGTTAAATAAAACAAAAAGTTTTTACAGAATTATCTTAATACTTTTATTATGATAGAAAAATCTATTACAATTATGTGTGACACAAAATATTGGCCAAATTCTCGCCACGGCTTGGGTGGCATACCTCTATCCGATGATCCATTGAGGTTCAATGTCGTTAATGTGCCGAATTAGCTCATCTTTTAGCTCTTGAATTGTTCTTGGCTTATTGACGTAGACTTTTTATTATAAATATCACTAAGGAAAGAAGTCCAACGGTGTCAATTAACATCCCCACGACGTGAGATATCATGGCCAATGGATTTCTCGCGCAAAAGCGACATTATTTTGTTGGCTGTGTGGCAAGTGCACCGTCCTATTGGAATCACATATCGTCCAAGTCCATATCCTCAATTAATGGTCACAAGAAATCCGTTATCATATAGTGATGGCGAACACCATATACGGTAACTACTTGGCCGACCTCATTTCCGAAGAAGTACGGCCCGATGACTGGGTGAACTGGGCGCGCGTGGCCAGGTGTTTTCGCATTTCCTACAGATCCGCTTTGCTGATATTCGCGCACAATTCTACCGATTGTGGACACATTTGTTTGATCATGATGACAAAAAAATCATGAAGTGCACGAAATGCATTTTGATTTGAACGCCCATGTTCGTAAAAAGCTTCACCAATCTAAATGCGCAGCTCAGAAGTGTATCTCTCTATGGTTAAATTTGTTAAACACTGAAACAAAAAAATCTCAAATTGAGTTGGGCAAACAACTTGACGTTAGGGGGTGGCTCACATATAACATCGTGCATTATGGTTGGACCACACTTTACAATATGGGAATTCTCTAACATGTACGAGTATACATAATCGTAGTAGACTTAGAATGCTTTTATACTAACATCACAACAAACAATTTTACTCAATATTGTTTGTATATAGATAAATAAAATATTAATTTGAAATACTTGATATTGAAACTCTAATTGTTAAACGATTAGTTGAGAAGAATATCCCAAATAATAAATTTCAGTATTAAGTTTTTCACAAATTTGTAAAATAAAATAAACGAAACGATAAAATAAAATAAACAATTAAACGAAAAGCTCTATTTTTATCCGAAGTCCATCTAAACGAAAATCTTACTTAAACAAAAAATAATTGCTAAAATTTTCCATTTCCTTGCATACAAACTCGATTGTACACCAAACACAAAGGATACACCTATGCCTTCACTATTAGGGAAACACAATTGTGTAATCACCCCTCGCATAATTACATTTAAAAGCGTATTACTTCTCTAGCTGGTTAACACTCTTATTATCTCCATTTTAGCTTTGCACTTTACTTAATATTTATGTTTCAATTTTGCTGTTAATGTTGCTGACTGTTGTTCTCATACTTGCTGGCCATGTTGCTGCTGCTGCTGCTGTTGTTGTTGTTGTCATCATCGGTGTCAGTGTTATTGTAGTTGTATCATTGCTTGTTAAGTATCGTTGCAAAATACTTTGCTGACCATTAAGAAAAACGTACATATGTCCCCCTGTTTAGTATTTATGAGACCAACAAAGTAGGATTATTTTACTGAACTAGAAAAAAATTTCTACCAATTTATGTATGTATGTTTGTATGTATGGGTGTATATAACCTATAATGTGTCCATGTATTTCCTTTTATATACAGGTACAAAGATAATCGGTTCAATGTTAGTGTTTCAGTTGTAGTTGCTGCTCTTGTTGGTGATTTTTAATGCCATTAAAGTCCGAAAAAAGTATAATTTTTCTTTAGATTTTAATTGTGTCAGTTTTTGTTGTTGTTGTTGTTGCGAAATACATAAATAATTGTTATAAAATGGCATTTGAAGTGGGTCAATTACGAAATAAGGAAAAGCACCAAATAGGATACAGAAGGTAAAAGATAAGCACATTTTTGTACAGAGGCGTGCCCTGATGATGAGGTCGATTCATCGATTGCCGTAACCAAATAATATTTGAATTTGCTATTGCTGTGGCATAGGGTAACTTATGACGCTGTTTTTTCTAATTGCTACATTCTTTGTTGGTGTTATTAAAGAAAAATAATGACGTTCAAAGTTCATTATTAAAAGCAAAATATGTTAAAGCAGATCATGATGCAATATTTTAAGGGCTTAAAGTTTTTTAAATGATTTGTTTGTTTGATATTGAAATAATAATATAAGACCTTTTCCTAAAAAAATGTCATCAATGCAAAATTTAAGCTTTTCTGAGCAAGTTTCCTGAAATTTTCTTGTTATATTCGGTCTCTGACAAAGGAATATATTTTTAAAAAAGCCTTGTGATACTTAATTCATGTTTAATGCCAAAATATTTCTTAAGGCTAAGCTAAACATCTATTTATCTATTGAAATTTCTAACTTATCGTACTCTACATTTGGCAGTAGGCAGCAATAGCATGCAAATATATTATGAAAATATATTTATTCAAAGTTCCAAAAAATAATAATTGTGCTTTTCTTAAATGCAACAGAAATTTTCATTCGAGTGCAGCGAACAGGCAGTACTGTGAATATCTGAAATTCAGTGAGTCGTTAGAAAATATATTTCATATTTCAGCCGCTCAGAATTTTTTCTTAAAATGTTGCAAATTACTCGTACTACACAGAAAAAATTATTGCCAAAAAAAATTTTTTTTTCAAACAAATTTGCCTAAATTAAATTTCATTCTCAGTCAAACGTTTTAATCGCCCCTGTTGATTAATAGTTGGAGCTTTTTGAAACCAAAATAAAATAATTATTTGAGTTACATTTGTACAAAATTGTTGTCTTCCAGCTGAGTAGATGGATAATTGATCTGCTGTAGCAGGTCCTAGAATAAAGGGGCTGCCATCTGTCGTTGTCTAGAAACAATGACCAATGTGTATTTGGTGTAGTGGTGAGGAACCTTGCTAATCTCTGTTTCCTACCTTTTTCCCCAGGGGGTGGTGGCTGCTTCCTGACCTTTGTCATGATGTTATCTTCTTTTTAGGGGGTGAGGAGGTCAGGGGCTGCATGGATGGATTTTTTTGGGAAGGTGTTGAAGCCACTTAATCTTAAAATTAGAAAACCCATGAAAATTTTTTTGTCCTCTGCCAGGGATCGAACCTGGGGTAAGCACTTTAACTACTACAACAAGCCACGTGGAATATATCCACTCTCATTTAGTATGAGATTCAACAACAGACTTTTAGTGGCAGTAGCTAATATCACGGGCATTTGAGTAAAAACTTTGACATAACATCTGACAGATCGCTGTAACAGCTGGCAAATAGAATAGTGCCACCCTCTTTACAGTAGAGTACACAAGATATTTGAATGTATTTTTTAAAACAACGTGAAGAGTGATATAACGATTGTATTCAATCATTATTTTTAAGTTATCGCATTATTGCATAAAATATGTACGTATGAGATTAAAAGCCTCATAAGATATATGTCCCTTGTAGGGTTCTAAAAATTCGCCTTCCACTTCCGCTGGCTTAACTATTTTTAAATGCGTATGTATGTGGTCTTGAACTATCGTAATGAGTTTCATTTACTTGAAACAAAATATTTAGCACTTGTATTGTTGGATCTCCTACTTTTGTCTCCTTTTTCGTTTTTGTTTTTTTTTGTTGCAAGAATATTTATTGTCGTATTGTCTCTCCTTTGTTTCAGTAATTTAATATTAAATGATTCTTTTTCTAATGCCACTGCTGTTACGGCCATTTTTGTGCTCATTCTGTTGCCCTCATGGCCATTGATAAAACCAACAACAACAGCAGCAAATAGACTGTATCAGCTGTTGTTGTAATGATAATTGTTTCAGTAACGCCTGGTCATAGCTTAAGTCGAAGTACAAAACTAACGAGCACTACTTGTAATAGATGTCCTTTAAACACCAACAAAAATAAAAGGGGATTGTTGTTATTATTGTTAGTGATAAGTTACCAGCATTTTCCAACTGAAAATTTATTTAATTTAGTTTCATTATCACTTGTATTGTATCAGAGCGGCATGCAACCCAAAACTTCTACAAAAGCCATTCATTCCTAGAATATTCTATCAGATTTAATTTGAAGATGGGTTTTTCTGTGGTCAACTACACGTAGAGAAGGAGCTCTTGTTCCATTTCATTGCACTTAATTTAGTTTTTATTGTTTTAATATAAACGTCTCATGGCTAAATAGTAATAGCATTAATTAATTGACAGATACGATTTAATTTTTGTTTTTCGATAAGACAAATGGAAAAACATTTTTCTGTCATTTGCCATGGCAACGTATAAAGTGAAACTGATTATTTTAGAGATTAATATTTGATTAGCAATTAATTTAATTTGTACATAAAAGTAGATATTTGCAAGAATATAAAGCGGAAGATTAAATATGAAAGAAATGACAATTATTTTCTATATAATAAATAATTGTTGGCGATGGTTGCGTGAATCGCTTGTAACTCACAGTGTAGAAAACTTTTACTTACATGAACTGATGGTGCATTATTTTTTGATTTAGGCTGCATACTTCCACATCAGTGATTGTACCATAATTTCTAACACCCAGGCCGAAAATAATGACCAATTTTGATCCTACACAGCAAAAAACGCCAATTTCGGAGTCCGCTGCATCCCGTCTTCAGTGCTTATGTGTATTTCATAACCACATTAAATTCATTTATCTAATTTTTCTGTGGGGTCAGGAAAGCATTTAAATATTCCATTGCTTACGGGTGTCTATTTCATTCCAAGGCCCAAAGACTCTTTTTAGTTGAATTGTAGGGCCTCTATTTAATTTCTATTGAACAATAAAAATATTTACTAGATTAATTCAAGCATATGTTTGCTTAAAATGTTTATCTTACATGCTTGTTTATTTTCCTTAAAGTTTATTGTTTTTCATAAGTTTCCTTCTTTTCATTTTAATTTATAACACAAACATCAATGAAAAACATACTTCGAGTAAGAAAAAATATTATTTTTGCAAAGCAAAAAAGTAATAAACAAAAAAATATACCAGCTTTTTTTTGGCACTAACAATTCATATACAGTGAGACATCTGGATGCGGACACCTCCTCGAAGAGGATATTTCAGAAATAAAGGACGAATCCATGTCTTTTAATTCATACTCGCTAGTGGACAACTGTACAGAAGGTGAACAATTTTTCGTTATCGATGGAAGGCCACTAAATGGTTCCTTCACTGTACAAATAAAGGGGAAATATTTCAAGAAGCTACTTGAAAGCAAATAAACCTGATTCATCAAGATTCTTGACTCTACAGAAGTACACACACACACAACTATATACACTTATTAGAAAGTAAAGGCAGATGCATGCATGCACTTGGTGTGCATGTAAGAGTGCAATTTATTTTTGCTGAAGATTATGTTACAAGAGATGAATGCTTTATTGCTCTCCAAGTAGTCACTGGTCAGTAAAAAGAGAAGCACTTTTGATGGAAATATTGATAAAGTTATTCTGAAAATTTGTGAAAATTTATTTAATCTAAATTTTTTTGCTCTTAGTGCATAAAGTATATAAAAAAATTAACTGAGATCTTAGGATGAGAAAATTTTATTCAAATTTATTGAAACTACTCCAGAGAAAAAAATATTTGTAATTTTTCCTGAGCTTCTTCCTTACGCCTTCAAAGCATCAACAAGAGTATATTTTGGGTAACGCGAGAAGCTTATTAACAAATAACTATTCTTTAAATATATTTTATTGACTGTCAAATCCTTAAACATTTTGCAATAAAAGTCCCGAGTTGAGTTCATTGGAAATGATCTACATACAACATAAACCATTGGATCACAGCCATCACTGAACTTTTTTTTTATTATTTATCCGTTTCAAAATATACCCATTCCGACCACTACTACATCGATTTCCCTTCTCCACGTATGAACTGGGCGTCCTCTTTTTCGACTTCCTTGCGGGTCCTTGCGATGTCGTTCCTTGATCTTCTTAAACAGCGGCCAATCTATCGCCATTTACGTCTTTTTATTTCTGTGGTTGGATTTTTCCCAAACCTGTTGTTGGTAAGAATATTCTGATGTCCCACCGGCCATAGAGGTGAATATTCTTGCACATGACTGCCGCGGAGTATACACAAGCTCCTTTCTGAGTAGCTCGAGCCATCTATTTTCCACTGCAACATCAGCAGCTGGACTAACGCCGGTCAACCCTTGAAGCAGGCGAGCATGGGGGCCAGTCACAAGCACCGACCGAAATCATTTTCCCTCAACCAACGAATTTCTTTCCACGATTTATATTTCAAACATATCCACCATTTGATCCATGAAGCGACCTTACCAGGAACAAATCTGAGGCAAGTTGTGGTGCTACTGGTTCCCATGGTATTAGGTAGGTCTATTAAGACCACCTGATCGTTTGGAAATTTAAAAACGATCCACTTGAAACACTCATGAATAGCGCTTTGGAGTGGAATAAGAGCACAATTAATCACACAATTGAAGGAACCATTTCTCGGTACTATGTTGAAACCAATATGAGGACAAAGATTGCAGGGACAATCCTTTTTATTACCACAAAAAATAAAATGATGTGCTAAGACTTCTCCAAAAGGTATAAAACAGGTTTTTTGTTCTTCCGTACTGTACTCAAAACTAATGAGAGTATCCTCTTAAATCAAGGAAAATAGTTTTCCTTAGATTTTTTCGAATAATTTGCAAATAAAGTGGCACCTGTATGCCAGAAAGTAAGCGATTAAGTGGAAGTGTTATGTTCTGGGGATGTGCTACATTTAATGGAGTAGGACATTTGATACCTATTGAATAAAACATGAACCAAAATTATTATTTAACGATATCGATCTAGTGTAAGTTTATCCCGGCTATAAATTAATTGGTGAAACATTAATTTTTCAACAGTCCAGCGGTGCATGACATAGAAGTAGTTTGATCACAAAGCTTTTAACAGACATTGGTGTTCAACCTATACATTGTCCTCGACAAAGACCAGATTTGAATGCAGTAGCAAATGTCTAGTCATGTATATATAAAAGGAAATCGACAAGAATGAAAGATGAAACGATCACATAACTCTTAAGGGCGACAAATTAAATTTCTCTACTCCTTGGTTCATTCTGGTATAAACCACGTACAAGTGGTCTTAAGAACCAAAGGATCACAAGTTATTTTTATTAACTTATATGCAAAAAACCTAATACCCCGTAATGAATTCTTATACTTTTAATTTCAATAAAAAAATTTAATAAAATAAATTTGTCTTTTGTGTTACAATGAATTGCAATATTTCTTACTGCTTTCAATATTTTTATCAGGTTTTTTTCATTACATACGACCGGAAAAACATAAGAAAAGCAATTGAGTTATTCTGAAGTTGTATGGTACTATTATACTGCTTCCATATTATCATTTAAATGAATTGTTATTAGATAACCACCCTGTTTAGAGTCGATCGATTCCGTCTCTCCTCCATAATTTATTATTATTCTTCACAATTCCATTAAAGTTTTTCAAGAAATATGTGAAACTAAACTACTCCTGCTTTTCAAATACTCTTCGTTAATGTGAACACGTTGCTATTTCGCATATTGTTGCATATTTAAGAGCAACAACCCAATTTACTTTGTGTTAAAAATAATATCGTAAAGAAGTTATAAAATATTGTTTGCTAGAATTCTGTTAAATCAAAATTTGTTCACCGCCACCGCCACCGCCATTCGACTAATATAATTCTATCCATATTATCGGCGTCTTTCATTATATTATTTTCAAAATCCAATAGAGTAAAAGAGGCTGTAGTGCGATCTGTGATCCTTTGTAATTGCAAATCAGATACAGCGATACCGTTGTAGAGACTCATCACGCAAATCACACACCAAACGATCACGAAGCATACGATCCAATGTAGAGGTGTCATTTTTAATGCCAAAATGTAAAATTACTTTTAATTGAGTCAAAAACATTTCTATGTGTAATCGTTGCATCTGGTGTAATAAAAATTTATTATCTTTTATCCTGCAATAATTTTTTTATATAAATATTTTTATTCTCTAAAATACCTATTTTTTTTTTTTTGATATTAAAATATTTACAAAAAATTTTATGTACTTTTCCTTTAGGTATTTCTTTCTCAGATGTTATTTAGAATGTGTGAATATTTGTGATTTTTTTTAACCTACTGTTAGTAAATAGTTCTTGATAAATAAAATATTTTACATTTTCATTACTAATAAATTAGTTGAACAGAAGTACTATAATATATACGATATGAATTTCTTTTGCAACGCAACAAAACTATTTTCAATATTTTTCTTCAATTAAAAAAAAAAAAAAAAAAAAAAAACGATATGAGAATTGCATATTTAAAATTTTATTGTTGAGATATTTTATTGTACAATAAGAAAATGTTTAAGACAAATTAAAATTGGGCTTAAGGAAATATTCATACACTTGCAATATTGTTAATTTTGTAAGTAAAAGAGAATTTCTTGTATCATAGACAAAGAGATGATTGGTAAAATTGTTGATAGCGGGCGTTTCCTATTAGTTTACCTCTGATATATTCTCATTTATATATTTGCACCAGTTGTTACTTTTTTAGCCAACTTAATGAAGAGATACAGTATGATGTTTCCTTTTCTTTGGAACTGTAGAACACTCCTTTCATGTTAAACACACCCACGCAAAGTGGTGCGTTTTTTAAGCTCACAATAGAACAAAAACAGTTGCTTGATATTAAATTTTGCATTAATGTATGTTTATAGTTTCAAGTATAGATTAAAAGATTGTATTTTCGTTTACTTTTTCGTCCAAAAATAATTTTTAAATTATCATTTCGCGATTTTAATATTTATATAAATCAGTAGTAAGATTTTAATGTTTTTGAGCCTGAGAAGTAAAAATAATTAAACTAATATCAACGTTACATTTCCTAGACTTGTATGGAATGAGATAAACTTTTCAGAATGTGAAACGTCTTCAGGACAAAAATACAAAAAAAGTGGGGAGCACGTTTTTAATGTTACCCAAACCCTCACCCAAAGTGATGCCTTTTTTAACCTCTCAATAGAACAAAAACAGTTGCTTGATGTTACATTTAACACTAATTTATACTCGCCGTAGTATTTCATGTGTAGGAAGGGATGGTGCATCCTGGAGCAATACTAGTATTGTTAAAGCGATTTTTAGCACATAAGAGCTGATTGATCAGTTGTAACAATAAAATAGACAGACCATCTTCATCAGATGATAGCGATGATGTTTTCATAGTTTCTGAAAAAAAAATCTTATTTTTATGAACAAAAAAAGTAAACACCGCTGGAAGAAGGATAGTAACGTGTTGCATATTTAAATGATTTTCTGGCAAAAATAGGTTTTTAATAGCACTGCTCGTATGTGGAACAAGCTCCTTGTAAATGTCTTTGCTTTCACCCCTAGCATGGAGACGTTAAAGTCGAAAGTCCACAAACACTACTATCCTCCTTTCCTTGAACAGGGTGGCATTAACAGGGGCCATTCTCTGAGAGCTGGTATAACAAAAAGAAAAAATACAGAGACAGAGAATTTAATAAAATATTTGCCGCTTCAGAAATTGATTTTATTGAAAGAATGCTGTTGACCACTGATATATAATGCAATTACATTTGAAATATTATAAAATATTTTTCTTAAAAAATAAATAGAATTTAATTATTTTTATATGCAAACATGTACACAACAGTATTAAAGATACAGACATCATTATAAAAAAATATTTATTTATAAATTATTTGCCTTAATTATAAATAAATAATCATTTAGCGAACAGAGAAATCAACAAAGGATATTTATATATATTTCATTAAAGGCTAAAAACTGCATCAACTGTCAACTTTTTATGAGACAATAAATTTCCAAAGGAAATAAAATGCTTCTGGCCAAGTATGTGTGCAGCATTTGTATGTGTTCTGTTGAATATCCTGATACTAATAAAGTTTAATAACATAAATCTTTCTTAAAACATACAACAACAAAAAGCAAACCCTTCTGCATATAGTTGAACTATGACCCGCCCTAATGTTTAAATCCTTTTGTAAATTCGCCGAAAGTGTGCGAATAGAAATTGTGATGATATTGTTAGTTGCTGTTGGCTGTTGCACAATATCAATAAATAATTGTTTGTTGCCATAAATATCCCTGCGGAATGGCTTGTTGTATGTAGTTGTATTTGCTTTTATTTATATCTGCATTAGTGTAGCGTAAGTCTAAATGTGTAAAGAAGTGTGTGAGAATCAGCGTTTGGTTGTTACGTTCTCTCCCCTCCGGCAAAGGATATTAAAACTCATGCACTAAAATTTATGTGTGTGTATATTTTTCATTTTCGAATGCTTTTATTTTAGTTTTATTGTTTATTTGCGATTCTACAACCGACTTCCATTTATTTACAATTGAAACTCAATAAACGATACGCGACATTGGGAATTCATACTTGTACATTCCATATTAAAAAAAACAAATCAAATCCTCCCTAAATAATTCTAAATTTGGTTTAGTGGCATGCTGCTTTTCAGAAATTTGTTGCAGAGAGAGGGGTCGCTCCTATTCCCATACTCGTAAAAGGCGAAGGGATGCGAAACAAACCCTAATTTGTTTGTAGTTGTGTGTGTGTGTGTGTGTGTGGCATTGGTTGTTTTATTGCATTGTGCAAAACAGAAAACGAAGGACGAAACCCTTTTTAAAATTCAATAAATTATTTCCAAATTGACTTTCATTCTTGGCAAT
The DNA here is from genome assembly GCA_963681545.1 of Germaria angustata. NCBI lineage: Eukaryota > Metazoa > Arthropoda > Insecta > Diptera > Tachinidae > Germaria > Germaria angustata. The sequence goes on from OY813001.1 coordinate 38,584,448, forward strand.
CTCTTTCTCCTTATTTCCAGAAGTATGAATGAAGTATATAGTTTATTTTACTTGTTTTACTTTTGTTTTGATCATGAAGAATTGTGTTTTTTTTTTCGAATCGGCTTGTTGCTTGTATATATTTTATAAAGGATATTCAATTTATATATTTATATCGCTTATCAATAAGATGCTTGACGAGACTTGGGCTCAAGTGCACCAAAGGTAGAAGGTAACGTAGGTGTTAATGAGCTATATGGACATAATACAGGAACTTAGTTTCCATCCTCCTTTTGCGGCGCAATATTGTAAGGCGTGGGTTCGATTCCTGCCAATTACTTTCCGCCAAGTGTCTCTGCAGACAATTGGAAATAGCGTAAATGCGTTGAACAAATTATATAAATCTAATTAGAGTTAAATATATATTCTACGTGGACTATTATGACTGACGGTCACATTTTCCATATTGCACTGAGAGCGATAGTGCCCTTCTTTCTTAAACAAGTGTGGTTCTATAACAGTGGGTGACAAAATTGTTTCACTGACACTTTCTCCGGAGTAACACTAAGATGGAGAGTTAGAAGAATCCTTACAGTGGTAAATTCATTAAGCGCTTCCTATATTTATATTTAATTAATAAAGTGTGTGTAAGATATCTCTAAATATTTCTATTCATTTGAAAGGTCTACTAATGCCATTACGTATGAAATATAAGATCGTGTAGGTGTCTGTCGCGACTTCGCTGTTCCACATCCGACATGTCTTTGACTCTGGCGCATAGCCTTGTAATTTAATTGAATAGACCAGCGACTTAAGAAACCACTAATGGGGTCAGAATGCGCAATTTCGCTGGTAAGTTCACATCATCTCCATGTGAGATGACCTTAAACCGCTCAAGCAGAATGTCTAATGTGGCATGAGCTATGTAGTACTTAAAGCTGTCTTGTTGAAACTACATATTGTTGGTGTCCATATCTTCCAATTAAGGCTAAAAGCAATTGGTATTAACCAACGACCAATAACTGTCGCCATTTATACTGATGGTCATCATTGCGAGCGTCGTTATCAAAGAATTATAGACCGATGATACCGAAAGGCCAAATATGGCGCAGCACCAAATTACGACGCACAACTCTCTAAGCTGTATTCTGCGAGAACTGAGGTTTTGTGAACGATTCAAAATCGTTGGGATTTGGGATTTTTCAGCACACTCTCACGGACAACAGCGACATTTTCGGCAGATCTTGCTCTTCGTCATGCAACGATTGTTGGTTCGTTATTTACTGAACTGGTTTATTCAACTTTATTTTTTCCCATTGCTAATAGTCCTATCGGTGGATCGATTATAGCGACCGTAAAATGGTCCAGGCACGTGGAACGCTCCCCGAACACAACACCCATTTTTACAGATCGTTTTATCATCTTCACGTGTTGTTGAAAACTTTATCCGTCCATGGTCACTTTGAAAAACAGGCTGAATAAGTGACAGCCAATTTCTCACTTGTAGCTTCAACAATATGGCCTGTATCCACTGTCAAAGATTTGAAGTCCTTAGTTGGAAGAGCCACTATTAATTTATAAATTATTTTCCCAATAAATTGAAATATCCCTTAATGTCGGTGCCCCTATTAATTGAACAATCCAAATAACTATTTTGTAGTTAAGAAGAACAGTTTTACATTTTCCCATTTTCAGTTTATATTCAATTGTTTTTCGCCCGGAAGTTCTATATGCTCTTTGCTTTTATTCATTATCAACGTTTTGGCCATCTCAAGTAAACAGTTTTATAACAGGAAGCGCCAGAAATATTTGCTTAGGTTCGGAAAGTCAATTGTATTGCTTGGGATATTAAAAAAAAATAATATTAAAAAAGAAAATCATTTCTTTCTCTGAAACTTGATTTGCTTTTATTTTAGGGAAAATTTTTCTTTTCTTCCTTTTTCGATTTTTCTTAAGGCTTTGAAAATGTATGTTTCCGATAGTAAATACTTATTCATAAGTTAACATTGTCTAAAGCCAACAACATCTAAAACTCCCTAAAAATTTATGAAAGGAATCGGCCAAATGAATAAAGAGAAGCAGAATGACTGATGATTGTCTAACTGGCTGAATATATGAATTACTGAGTATCTTGCTGTGTGTGTGTGAGAGAGTATGAGGTCAGGATTGAATGAAGGAGTGAATGGGTATGCGAAATGAATCACTGATTCAAAGAACAAACTAAAAGGAATTTTATTCATCAATTGAAGTTCCATTAAAAATTATAACGATAAAAATATACTAAAAACAAATTTCGCCCGTACAACGTCCTTTTTTTGTTTTTGGTTAAAAGCAAATGTTTGATTCCTGTTAAATACAAGAGTATGAGTACAGAAGGAAAAATAAAGGAAAAAGTCAACTCTTTTTGTTATTCTTTAAAAACTTTTCTGTTTTTCTTTTTATATTCATTATTTGTTTTTACTTCATTTTTGAGTTCTTCATTCGTTTTCTGCTTGCCATTCTATTCGACAGCACTAAATTGAATATTAAAATCGAATAAATTTACAATGAATGTAGCAATAAAAGTTCAGTTTTTACTTTTTGTCAATCCAACTCAGTTACGTAGTTACATATTCAAAAGTACATTTATTTTACTAGCAAAATAAATATCAGTTCCGACTGTCTTCTTGTGCAGCTGTTAGAGATCCCTTCAAGGGCGTAGCCAGGATATGAAACAGGGTGCTGCCACGAAAATTATGATTTTTTATGATTATGATTTTTTATGATTGTGATTTTTTATGATTATTACAATTTCGATCTATTTGAGAAGTAATCTGCGTGGATCTTCTGAAAATTTAGCTAGAATTTTTTTCAAAAATTCGTTCTTCTTCTCGGTTACCAATCTTCGGTGGACGCTTAGCATACATACTCCTGCAATATACAATATATTTATTTTTTGATAATAAGTAAAATTTCATATTATTTTACCGTTTCAACGAGCTTCAGTCATTGTGGAACGCAACCATGCTTTTACTCGCCTTAAAGTGCTAAATGACCGCTCAACAGTTGCAGTAGTGCACGGCTGTGACAATGAAATTAATAACGCCTTCCTTATATTTGGATAAAATAATCCAGCGTCTTTCAAAATACTCGCTAGCTCTAAGTCGGCTAATTCGTCTTTACGCATTTTTTTGTTGCCAAGAATTATACCAAAGCTCAATTTCTCCTTCCAAATCATCCAACTCATAAAAATGCTCAAACGTTTTTGTGGCATCTTTAAGCTCTTCCAGCTTCAAAGAAAGCATGTTTGACGGGTGCAAACAATGAATTGCAAACGCTGGCCTATATTCTTCATTAAATCTTCTGTCCAGTGATGAAATTAAGGAATAAGGAATGTATATAGGTCGCTTCCAGTATTCAGCAGGTGATGAAAATGGGGGATTTGAACGGTGCGTTTGACCAGGGACTATCCTTGGAACAGACATCTCTATTCCTAAATTGGCTGTGTTTTTTGAATAGAAAAAAAACAGTCCGTCCACAATAGCACAGGGTATTGTATTTTTTAATAATTTTATATTGTATGCATGTAAAAAAAATTGTTATAGAATTAGGTGGGTGCCACGGCCCTCTAGGCCCATAACTAGCTACGCCCATGGATCCTTTTCATATCGTTGGTAAGTGATTGTAGTTGTTTGAATGAACTTAGCGAGTATTTTGGCCATCATGATGATGACGTTGGTGATGATTATGATTTCTTCACAAAAATATTTATGTTAAATATTCTTTCGATTTGTATAGTATATGTATTTGCTCTCTGCCTGATTAGTTTTTGTCTTTCTATTTCTGTATGTTATAATTTATAACTTTCCGGTCCACATGATTGGTTGGTTGGCATTCTTCGGAGACCTAAAACAAATTTGAAGGTTTCTTAATCAAATATTCTCTCAGGGATTTTAAGCGATACAAAATAAATACAAGTGCTGGTTAATTTATTTTTCAAAGAAAAATAGATTTAGGCACAAAAATGTTTAAAAAAGGTTTTTGCAATTGCACATCATATCCCTTCGTTATCTAAACTGGCGAGATGGTGATGAAAATACATTGTTAAACAACTTGTTAACAATTTTGAATGTTATATATTTTTATGATTTTCCAATAAAATATGGTTAAATTTATAAAATTTTTATGTATCAGTTGCAAAATGATGACTGAAGTCTGCTGATGATTTGACACTCAGGCATACATACTTGTACACCTTAAACCACCAACAAGTGGCAACTTTTTTTTAATAATTTTTAAGGACATAATTCTTTTAAAATAGATTTTAATCCACCTAAAAATTATTTTAAGCGCCTGAAAACTCAATACTGATCTCTTCTCATAAATGTTCGACTGTCAATTTTGTATTTTTTTTTTGCCCTTATGTAGTATTTTGTTGAATTTGTTAATACTTTTTTTCGCGGAAGTAGTTCAAAATCTGAATATATATTCTCTATTATGAGAAAAAATTTAAAGAAAGTAATTATTTATTTAAATATAAATAAACACAATTTATTTTTAATTAATATTTAGTATAATTTCTGGCTCATAAAAAAAAGAAAATGTTATCATTGACAAACTTAAGCCGTTCCCAGATATTAAGTCTGTTTCCAGTGCTAAATATGTTGTAGCAGTTTAATATAAAAGAAATTCCAAATCTTCTCGAACCAAAAATGCAATTAAAATTTTTTTAATATTTAGATTTTTGCAAAATTTTGAATACTCTTATATACAAGGCGGTGCAAAGTAGGTCCATTATTTCAACCAGCTGCCAGTTTGTTATAAATGAAAAAATAGAGAGTTTAAAAGTGTAAAACTGTTGGCATTAATCGAAAAAGATTGCATGGCTCAAATGGCCATCTCTCCAGTTGATGCATAATTGCATTCGTTTAACAGCTATTTGAATTGTTGCCGGAAAAGCAACTGGCTCCAAATTGGCGAATACTGCTTCAATGTCGTATTATAAGACTTACAAGAGAGAGAGAGAGAGAGAGAGAGAGATAGGGAGAGAGAGAGAAGAGTCTGATGCTGTTAGATCTGACGATCTGGGGGGGCCAGTTCAAATCTCCAAACGGAGGATCAGCCCACCTGCAAATTGGTGTCTCAGCCCGTGCTGTATGAGCGGTAACTCCGTCTTGTTCAAACCAACAATGGTGTCGATCATTATAGCAAGTTGAGGCAAAAAACTCGTATACCATCTGCCTGTAATGCTCGATACTTACGGTTACGGTTAACGTCTTCAAAAACGTAAGAGACAATCACTTTTTCACTGCAAATGCTCAACCAAACAGTCACTTTGAGGGGATGCAATGGCTCTTCGTATGTTTAATGTATATTCTTTGTGCCTTAGAAACTTAAATTTCTGGTTATTAATGTAACCACTTAAGTGGAAATGGGCCTCGTCGGTCATTATGATATTTAATACGAATTCTGTTTAGCAGTTTATGTCAGGGAAAATTTATAAATCTTATAGGAAAATTTGTTGCAACGAACGTAGGTTGATGCATTATTGTCTCGTTGATGTTTGTAGATTCTGTCAGACGTGGTAACAGCAGCGATGTTCTTGGTTGAAAGAGCAGGCCACATTTGTAATGGCCCCAGTTTGCACAAGGCGCTCAGCCAAACTCTTTATTGTTCGAGGTCGGGAAACAATCCGGCCGTGGAACACGACGATGACATTCATGCCGCGTTAAAATAACAGCCTGAAAATATTTTCAAGTAACAATATTTCTACCTTCTTAAGGTGGGTATCGCGCTAATTTCGGACTTTAATTGTATTGATTTTCGAGATCTATGTCAGATAACCTTGTTGTCGATTCAGTGGTGTAGGAATTGAAATTTTATTTAAAAATAAACTGTTGAACTTCAATTACTTTTCGTTTTCAAAATATATGGCGGAAATACATGATACTCTTTCACATCTTTCGATGTCTGGACATGTATGGATGTACCTCAGTCAAACTAGAAAAAGAATTTCTTAAAATTCTATTTCGTGGCGAGTATTTAAAAAAGCAAAGTTATTTTATAAGTAATGCGATGAAGGGGGCCCTCATTTGTACAGCCTATATGTGATTTCATAAACATTTCACAAAAATAATGGGCACGTTTATTTAATAAAATAGTTTCCACCTAAAGAATTAATGTGATTCTACTTTGAGTACTCTTCAGATAACCAACCACCAAAATTTCTTTCAATTACTTGACTAACAAAGTTTCAATAAATTTGGAAGCAACTCAAAAATGATTGATGGAAAATTCAATGTGATTACAAACATGTGTTTATACTTGATGTGAAAATCATTAATTAAGCATTTTCAACTGAGAAAAAACAAAATGAAAATAAAATATTTTTTATTTTTATTTAAGAGCAAGTCTAAAAAGACCAAACAATAGACGTGTCCCATTCACATACGGGATCATTATTATCGACAATATGTGGCCATATCAGCAACAATTAGCTGCAACTAACAACATGCCACTCACACACGTAACAACACAACAAAAACACTAAATTTGAGACACTCCAGCAGGCACACGCCTGCATATTAGCTATTTTAACGGATATTTAAAATAGAAAGATTTTTCAGAAAAATACGCACGCATATGCACGTTCGCTCATTGTTTGCATGCGTGTGTAACACAACATTAATATAAAGAACTAAAGCACTCACTCCATCAGACCAATATGGAAAATCTGGTTGTTGGCTTCAGGAAAGTGTATAAAAGTGTGTTGCATTTCTTTCTCTGCATGCTCTCAAGCTAATTTCGGCAAAATGCTTTCAAGACTTCAAAGTGGTCGTGTTTGAAAAGCGCCAAAGAAAACGCAATTTGTGTACGGATTGAATTGATTAAGAGGGCAATTAATGCAAACATTTTTGAAAAAAATAATAATAATAAAAAAGGGCGCACAATGCCCAAACAAACAATGGGCGAAAAACTGTCATCAAGTTTCCGTCATTTCAACAAAAGTTTTATTAAGGGTTTATTTTGATTGAAATTTATTGTTATTATTTGAGTAATATGATCAAAAAAACTTATTTCATTTGTCCCCAACGATTTCTTTGTCAGTGTGGTAAGAAATGCTATAATTAATTGTTCAATTAGTAAAAACCAAACAAAGTTATTAAAACATTTTTTTTTAATTTTTATTGAAGAAAGTTGCTTGGGGAATGGCCCACACCAAACAACTTTAGATGAATTTCTGTGGCAAGTATCTAAAGCAGAATGATCTACAGTTCAATATTGTGTTACACAAATACTTGTCAAGAAATGAGTGTTACAAAACTCTACTCTATTGAAATGTTACATGGTACCCAGACTAATGGCGTTATGGAAACATTTAAGGTTTTGCTGCCTATGCAAAATTCTACAAAACTCTTGCGGTTTTAGTTCTTAAAAAATGCATCCTACATGAAAACAAAAGCATGATTGAGAGCTCATTATTCTATGGTTGAATTATAAGGCAAAAGTCAAATCAAATTTCATATTAGTAACAGTAACGCAGCTATAAGAATCACATTATTTCGGAACTAATAATATTTAACTATAACATTTTTGTACATAAATACCAGCATGATCATGTTTTAAGACTAATGATAAAATGTAACCAAATTCTTGTTTTACAGTACAATTATGTATTTGCCAAAGTTAATCAAAAAAGTTTTAAGGAAAATGGGTATTTATCATGCACAGAAAAAATGGTATTAAAATTGTTGAGGCAAGCAATTGAAGCATCAACAATTTAATTCCATATTCGATTCGAAAGGAGTTTTAAATAGTAAAATATACTTCAAAAATTATTGTGAGAATAATTTTGACAACAATATTAACTATATCAATATATAAACTTATGTTCATGGCTTAAAAATATTGTTATATTGAAACTTAAATGTAATAAGGGCAAAAAATCCGTGTACTTACTCTTACATATTTTACATGTTGCCAATCACTTTCTGTCGCTTTGAGCAATTGGAGCCACACCTGGTGATTTAAAGCAGACCTATACTATCATTACTAAATACTAATAATTTCGAGTCAAATCATCAATTTTCAGAATTTGTGGTCCCTCCACTATAGATCTTTAGCAAACGCTTTCTGTTGCTTAATACGAGTTTATATTTTTATAAATATTTGGCTGTATTCCTGCTATAAGTCCACTCAAGGAATTTTTTTGCAAACGACATGGGACAGTTTGCATATGTGTTTAATAACATAACATTCCTCCAGTTGCAGCATAATTATAATATATCTTATTTGCAAGTGCCTATCGTCGAAATTGGCAGAAATTTTCAAAAGATTTATTTTTTATAATACTCAATAGTATTATTGGCTCTGCCAGGAGTAAAACCTTAAACATTTTCAGCTTTAATAATTTGCTATTTTAAAAAAGTATCCCATATAAATTTTTTCAATTGAAACTAAATTTTTGCTCTGGACCTGGCGAAGACGACCACAGACTCTTTTAAAATTAATTACTAAATTCAAAGTTCACATAAAAATTTTATTTCGTGATGCAGTACAATAAAATTAATGTAAACTCATCGTAAACATTTTATTTCTATCCGTTTTTTTTTTTTTGTAATTCATTTACAGATCCGAAATATAATATCATAGTATTAAAAAGTTTTTTTTCTCGCCTGTAGAATTTACTAAATTGGAACTCGCTAATTTTTTGCAATTAAAAATTTTTATTTTTGTTTCAAATGTTGTAGTTACAATTGGAAATTATATTAGAGCTTCGATTGTAGTCAAACAGACAAGAGTCTTTGGTAATGATCGAGCCAAAAAAGAAAATTAATAATCCTTTCCCAAGCAGAGCGACTAAAGTACCTGAACAGACTTTCAATAGCACTAAGTAATAAGTTAAACGAAATTCTTAAAAATATATACTAAAAGCAAAATAAATAGTCACACTTGCGAAAAAAAGTCAACATATGCGTCAAAATAGTATACGAGTATGAGTGTTGTTTGGGGTGTTGCAAAGAAAAAAACAAAAAAGAAACTCTGCTGATGACTTTATCGCATGAGCACAGCTGTAACCATATGTCTCTATTAGATTATCGCTACCTCAAACTCCGAGTATGCATGCATTGCTTGGAATCGAAATTATGACAGACTTAAGCATATAATGTGTGTGTAAAAAAATTTTTATTGTATCAATATTATAATGAAAGTTAATATAACAACAATATTAATGTTATACAATGGCGTGTATGGCTTTGGAAAAAGCTTTAGCTTGAATTCTAACACCACGTGACTACAACCAGCCTATGGTCACCTTAAATATATTTTTTTACTGCTTGCAAACAGAGGAAGTACTACTTATTAAACAAAAATATTCCCCCTTATTATGATTGTCAACGTCGACGTCACACCAAGTCGACATCAATGTATTAGTAATTGTGGGATCGTTATCGAAAACTATTAAATTTTATTGATAAGATATTACTACTACTATGGCTTATAAAATTAAAATTGGCCATCAATATTAGCTCATTATTGCCTACAAGGAGTTCAGAACTGCTGTCTTTTTTTACTGTCGACTTGACGTGACGTCGGCGTCGACAATCATAATAAGGGGGAGTGATTTTATAAAAAAATATATATAGAATAGACTCATGTCGAGTACAAATTATTTGGTATACTATTTGTATAAAATCATTATAAGGCTACTATGACTACTCCTACATATTTTATAATAAACATATACAATGCAGAATTCTCATATTGTATTCGAAAAGTTTAATTTAAATATCCGTAGATAGTACATTGAGATTAAAAACCGAAAACCTAAAATTATGTTACTTAAGCTTTTTTTTGGCGGTAAGGGCTCGATGTTTTAAAAACTACATAATAAAATAAATATATTTTCACTTTTGTCCTGCTCCATACTAATCTCGAACACATTTTTTTGGCTATAAAAAAATATGGAAGGAAGATCACCAGGCTGCAGCTGAATTTATTATGTGTTTTTTTGAATTTAACGCTTAATTTTTTTAGCGTAATAAAAATACGAAGGCTTATTATTAAACCAATTTGATTCTTTTTCTTATTTAAAATCTATTCACCGCAGTCTCTTTTTTAAAATAAAGCATTATCTTTTATTCGTTTTATTTTCCACTGATATACAGAGATACACCATCAGAACTTATTATTAATAAATACTTCTTTTGTGCCGTTTTATTCATTAAATAAAAATGACTTTAATTTATGTATTTCCCTCTTTTCTGGCGAATGCTTTTGTAAATAAGAAAAGAGTTGTCTCTCAATTACGGTGGGCGTGGTTAATGGAGTTGATGATTGAATTATGTTCTTGCATTCATATGTTGTTGTTATTTTGTGGAACAAAACACTTGTAATGGCTGACAGCGGGAAGCCTACCGAACACAAACAATGCAAAAGAAAAAAGTACAAAAGAAGGAACAAAAAACAAAAAAAACCTCCTGTAAAACAACATTGCATGTTCTACACACATGGTCGAATGCAGTACGCAATCTAGTTGCAACACATAACAAGAAGAGCAACAACTTACATGTGTACATATGTACATTAAGACTGCAAATTCGTCTCCCCTCTTTTTCAGAATGTCATATTACCTGCTTGTTCCTGTACTTATTGTATGTTTCACACGAAAAAAAAACAAAAAATGCAATTGTGGGTACTTACTTCATTCAACTTTTATTAAGAGCAATGGCCACGCATCATCTTTGTCGTCGTTGACGTTATTGTGTTGTATGTGTAATATTAAGAATTTTTTGTTGCACTGTAGGCTGTTGATTGTACAATGGTGTGACGCATGAAATAATTCATCATTTATATAGGAAGCAATTCACATGTGGGCTCATTTTTCAGTTTTAGGTACTTCTTGTACATTGTTAATTTTTTTTGGATGTTGCATGTAATTTTGTTTTTTCTTTTCTTATAAAATGCAAATGCATTAATTTTCTATCGTGTCTTTGGGTACTTATGACCAGCCATTATTTTCCGTAAATTTGGAAGGAATGGTGGCAAGATTTAGTTCCACTTCTTAATAACTGTTTGTCAATTATTAAATATGAATCATGTCGCTCCTTCAATGCAACATAAAGTACACTTCGCTTTGTGTAGTTTTCAAACACCATTACTCTTCCGCAATTTCAACAGCCAAGTTCTAAACATTGGATTCTCTATTAGTGCAACCTTTCGTTTTAAGTCTCTGATTATTATCAGCCTGCCCGAAGAAGAAGCCCATTTTTGTTTTTCAGAGGAAAACAATTTAGATTATTCAACAGAAGCTGAAACCGCATCACAAAATGCAAGCGATGATGTATAAGTTCTTGATAGGAAACATTAGTCAACTACGCGCCCACGAAATGAAATATCAAATAGGAATATTGGGAAGATGAAAAAAACGGATGCTAAAGAGAGAGAGATATTGAGAGAGAGAGAGAGATAGAAGTAGCTGGAAAGATTCAGGCGAAAGAACAATGACGAGAGAGTATCACGAAGTACATCGGGAGGTATACAGAAACACATTGAGCGGACACATTTAACCGAAGAAACTATACAAGAACAAGGAATAGCAGGATAACGATTTAGCAAGGAAATTAATACAGGAATGACACAGAGTCAAACAGTTGAGATAGGAAATATATGTATGAAATTTCATATATTACAGTTTTGCGATCCAGTTTGCTGCAATATCCCTCCTATCATCGAATAAACGAAGTTGCATGCAACAAATTTCATAAACAAATGCATAATATAAATGTAATTTATAGGAAAGATAATATTTTTCCTGAATTATATCAGTAAATTGGTTGTTTTAATTCACAAAAGATTTACTAGAATATTGTATGTAATATAATAGGGGTTTGTTCCAGGATGTCCTTTTGCACTGTGACCATTGTTGATCTATTGTAATAAACTCAGATTTTGCAGTAGCCCCTTTCACAAATTAATGCACAAGACGAGGGCGTGCTGTGGTAATATCCTACGATTATAATATGGTCTTAATGATCATTCGTTGAAAATAAATGTTTTGCTTTATTTTTCACAACCTTCTCCATGTTATTAAAAAACAGAAAAGTTTTGTAGTGGCATAGAAGTTCAAATTAGCAACATTGTTTTCTCTTAGATCCTATAAGAGGAATATCCTACTTGCATAATCAGCCAGGAGCTTGTTTGAACATCCACAAGCCATGATTAATGTTTTCCCTAATGATTCTACCAAATATGTCATTATGTTCATCATAATTATGAAAGGTGTGTTCACAAATATATTATGTCGGAGCGCATTTTCAGTTTTCCATTTCCACAGAAAATAGTGATGCATAAAATAAAAATATCCTCTTCTTGCTTTCGGAAAGCTTACCCTTCAGCAATCCAAAAGAGTAACTTAAGTTACAGAATACACACATAATCATTTGGATACTTTGAGGACTATCCGTGAAAATTTATTATAAATAACAATTTGCATTCAATATAAACGAATATTGACATACTATTGCAATTTGCATTTGAGTCAGTTGTATGGTAAATAGTTTGCTTATACAATTGGTTACAGGAAAATAGGAATATTTTCCTTTACTTATTTTTCATATAAACGGACTTTAAAGAAAAAAAAATCTTTTCGATATATATTCTAGTTTTTTCACCATTTTGTTTTAAATTATAAACTAAATTAATTTTTCAAGCTTAAGGTCTCTTTAAATTTTTTAATCGATATTTCTGTACTCATCGAGAATCACCTTCAAATTTAAGTAAATGTCCTGAAGATGGTGCTCGATAAGTACCGAAATATCGATTAAAAATTAATAAATTAAAATAGAATTTAAGCTTGAAAAATAAATTAAGTTTATAAAAAAACCTTTTCGTTTAAATGAAATTTGTTCTTTGAATCAAAAATATAAAAAAATATACATACATATAGTGAAAATAAAATAATGTAGTCTGATTTCAAATTAAGTTTGAGATTTTATCTGTTGCACGCAATACGATTAAAATGAGGCCATTCTGCATAGCGCTTCGTCAACGGAAAATACTCGTAAATAACTTTGCAAGCAAAATTTGTATCGTTTAAACGGTTTTTGCTCAAGCGGTTTATGTTTTCAAGCGCAATAAAGCGAACGAAATAAAACTTAAGAAGTTTTGTTTTCTTATAAGTGATTTTTTAAAATAGTATTCGCTTAGTCAAATTCCACTGTATTTCTGTGATCTGGTCAGGGATGTCTTACATTTACAAAAAACATAAACAAATTATTATTGATCTAAGGCACATTCATTAAAATATTAGGAACATATAAACAGATTTAAAGATCTACAGCCTTATTCAAAAAAAAACTTAATTGAGGTTTGAAGTTCACATTAGTTACCAAAGACTTTAAGGCTAACAAACCTATGTTAAAAAATCCTATTCAAAAACAGTACTTTAGCTAGTGTATGCTTTAATAAATTTTACATGTTGATACTGGCAACACCATCATTCTCTCTTGTCTCTTTATAGTTAACGATGCAAAACAAACGAGTATTACTCATCCGGATAGTCGGATATATTGATAATGTTTTGCAGAGTTTTAATAAAAAATGTAATTTTTCGTTATTTAAGATGTAAATTAATATGTATAGTACATAAAAAACATAAACTAAATAGATTTATCGCAATGTAAAATAAATACGCCTATTTTTTTGTAAAGGTTTTAAACCGATTACTTGAAGAGCGAGCTTTGTTTACTCGTTTTGGTTGTATGTATATCACTATAACGTTTTGTATATTTACATTATTTTGCTAAGAAACATACATACTTACATACATACGAGTATGTTAATTATAGAAACACCCTTAAAAAGCATTGGAAGCAAATTTCGTTCTACAGATAAACAATGAGAATAATACCAGTGAAAAAAGGAAAAAAGGAATTACTTTTAAGTTATTTAAAACTTTTTAATATTAATATTATGTTTTTTGTTTTGGTAACCTAGTCTGCATTAGTACAAACGTTAAGTAAATTAAAATAAAACCAATTCCTTATTTGATTTACATTGCAATATTTGAACTAGTATTTGTTTTATTAATTTTATTTGTTATTTTTGATATTACAAGAACTTAAAAGGATGTACATATGTATTTAAATAAATATTTCTAAATGAAAAACAAAATAAAATCAAGATATATATATATGTATGTCAATATATGTTTTCCAATTATGTATTTTAATTTAATTGGTTTTAAAAATATTTTTCAATAAATGCTCTAAGTATAGCATTTTCTTGTAATATTGCACGGCATCACCACCAGTTTTCTAAATTTTTATGTGGCAGACGTTAATTGCGGCACGTTCTAAATAAAAAATTACATTGGAAAATAATTTTCACATAAAATAAAAATTAATTTTACCAATTCTGTTCATTAAATTTAATATATCCATTTTTTTTATTTCACAAATCCACACAATTTCAAATATTATCAATAATTTTGTTCACAAAACTTTGTTTGTCAAAACAATAAAATATTTTAACATCGCTTTAAAGTAGGTGAGTAGCTGCTTTAAATTCTTTAATGTTAAAGTTGGTTTAAAGTACGTGTGTTAAGCTAATAATCGTTTTTGAATGAAACTTTAAGGAATTTTGCTTAAAGTTGGTTTACCAACCTCTGTTAAGTTTTTTTGAATAAGGCTGCTAAACTTTTCTTATGACTAGTGAAATTTATAATAGAACACAAATTTTAATTTCCCATAATTAACATTTTAAGTTTTTATATTTGGTCTTAGGGGGCCATATTATGATTATATTTATAAGAAAAATATTTTCTAATATTACCTTCTCGCTTGAAAAGCTTTCCGTTCTAAAATCGTAACTAAAATATTGTTTTCATTTTAGTTATATATATTATAATTTTATTATTTCTTTAATCACTAATATAAACTAACGTAACAGGAACTAGTTTCAATTATGTTTTCCTATTCAAGTGCTCAACTTCCTAATAGTTTTTTATTTCAAATTCAATTTTATAAACAGGACAAACCGGCTGGTGCTTAATTCTGATTGGTTGACAAACATTGTTTCAAGCAAAAAAAAAGGCTTTTATTTTTCCTATATCTAGTTTGTTTTATAATATTCTTTTTCCGTTTTCTTATAAATTGTATTTCCATTTTACCTCTTTTTCTACTTAATGGAAGTTGTTGCTCCATTTATGCAAGTAGGAAAGCAAAATAACCACTTGCCACTGTGGCAGAATAAGCAGCAACAGTACTTTAGATATTCATACAAAGTACTCGTACATAATCGCAATTGTATGGACATACTTATGTACGTTCATACATATACATTTAGATATGTTTGTTATGTGCGGCAGTAATAATGTAACATTATAATGATGTCACATCTGTTTGCAGAAAATTTAATTCGCTTCAGTGGTAAATGTCATAAACCAGGACATTTTGCAATTGTTGTCCAGTAGTAGAAGCATTAGCAGTACCAACAACGACAACAATAATATTTTCTATAATTTACTAAAACAATACATGTAGGGGCTTAAGCAAATAGCGGTTGTAGTCCCCATTAATGTTCCTTCTATTTATGAGGGCATTCAGTGCAGCTGCAGCTGCTGCTGATGTTGCTGTTGCTGTTGCTGCCGCTGCTATCATAACAAGTGATACTTATTTTGCAAATAGTAGTAGATTTTCGCTAAATTTGTTTTGAAACATAGAAAAAGAATAATATACAACTGTAGATCTAAATTCTATAGGCTTTGTTTTACTACAATTGTTGCCAGAGTTGTAAAGGTATTAAATGTTCTATGAAAAATCTGAATAAAGTCAACAGACAATTTCTTAATATTAAAAAAAAAAATCATTGGTTCAGTTTGGAAATATCAAAAAGTTTTAGCTGGACTGCGTCACTTTTATGATTTAATAAATTAAAAATCTAGAATAAATAATCATCTGAGTGGAAATTTTTATTGTGAATTTCATACGAGAATACGCTTTTAATCATCGAGCAAAATGGAAAGATGTATTTCCGTTTCAACCTTTCATGATCTATTAATTTTTCTCTTCGGAATAAAACAGCTTTTCGATAATGAAATAATAATATATTCCATAAATATCAAATGCAATTGAGTCTATTCTTTGGAGTTTTACAACGTCGACAGCCGTCATTGTGATTATTAGCGGTAGCTTTAAATTTAAAATAGGAACTCTTTAATGAATACATATACATATTTTAAATAGTAAAATTTTAAATATTGATCACAGGTCCAGTAATTTAATTTATTTACTAAAAATTTATTAATAAAGCAGATAATTCTTGGAGGTTGCTATTTAAGTGGCTGCGTTTTTAATAACTTTTTACTTACAGCTAAAACAATCGTAACATAATGTTTTGGGCAATGAATAAATATTTCAATTTACAAAAAATATTTAAAAATTTTCTTAAACGGCAAAAATAAACAATAAAAGTCACTCGAGCTTCGTACAAAAATCTATGTCATACGACCTTAATTTAATTATTTTTTCCTTAAGCTTTTCGGTAGCATTAGTTTTACTTCACTTTAGCATGTCTTTTAACTAAACGAGTGTAGAAAACACGTGCAGTATCTTTTGATGTCACTAGGGAGCGCAAGCAATCTTTTATTAAAGTTTGAGAACTGCTTAATTTTATATATCAGCTTAGCGAATCTAGTGAAACTAATTTTTTGATTGCTAAAAGTAAACATTATAATCATAATATGGTTACAGTAAGCGTTTCTTTTTTCTTCGCTTGAGCCCTTAAAACGTAGATCAGGTTATTTGACCCGAACGAAAAAGCTTTCAAATAAATAATGATAATTAAACCACTTTCTTAAATAAAACTCATTTAGACACATGCACTCGTATTTGGTTTAATAATAGAGTCTAGTTTACTCAACAACAGTCGTATGATTAAGTAGACATTGTACGATTTGTCAGTTGCACTTGTAGTTCAGTGTGTGTAAATATTTTTGTTTAAATTTTGTAACCGTTGAAAATATCCTTTGGTCAGATGGTTTTTGGTTTTGTATTAGCGCTGCTAACAACTCACACACACACCTCTATAAACACTTACATGCAAATAGTGTTAGTTTTAGTTGTATAAGTAACTAGTTGCCATAGTTTACACAAGTAGTTACATGCTAGTGTGTGTGTGTGTGTCTGTGTATTTGTACGTATGTATGTGTATTTTTACATGTACGAGTATGTAACACTGAATGTCAAAATGTTTGCATCAAGTATTAGTGTCTATGGCAAAACTAATAGGCAGACGGACAAACGCACCAACCAAACAGTGCAGGCATTCATTTGGAAAGTTTGTCGTGCAATTGGCAATTATTTTGCTCTGGCCATAAATCTGTCTTTCAGTAAATAAAGTCCTGTTTTTGTAAGTCTGTATGTCTGTCTGTTTAGTGTTTTTTTATCTCTCTTCCTCTTTCTCTTTTCAGCATTTAGATTTTATGTTTTTTTTTCATGCGATGCACGAGAATTTGTTGCAAATATAAATTGTAAAATGTAGTTGTTTTATGGCAAATGTTTTAAAATCAGCTGAAGCGTTAAATAATGGCCAGTTTTATTAAGTGGTGGACATGGTTTAATGATAAAATAATATAATAAATTTAAAAATATTGATTGAAATATTAAGATAAATAAATTTCAAATACATAATTTTAAGTTGGAATTTAATGCATGGCATTGAACTTTGGTTAATAGAGGGAAAAACAATATTTTATTACATCTTTATTTATCATACAAATTCAAATTTTTATGATTTTAAAGTCCTTACATGTGTGAGGGAGTAAAAAATTAATAAGCCTACGCTGACGATCTCTTGAAAGAAATATTTGGCAAAAAATTAATAATGTTGTCCTTCATATGTATGGAGAAGTAGTTTGAACTATAAGTTCTCTAGTTTTTTCTATTTTTATTATTTTTTTAATTGAGAAATTCAATTACTTAAATTACAAGAATATTAGTGCCTCAGCACCAGTAGGCATTATAGAGGGTAATTGGCAAATTTAAGCTCATTTTAATGTTTTATATTTAGAATTTTAATGAGTATATCAATGGAAAACATTTAATTAATAAAGTTAAAAGTTTATAATTTATTTTCGGCGTGTATTCTAAGGACAATTATATGTTGAAGCACGGAAATATCACCATATCAAGTTCTGAATTTGTGATTTTAAAAATTCCTTTAAGAGTTTTTTGAAACTCGAAAGCGTATGACATGTTTTGGTAGATCATTAAATTCTCTACTACCAGAAAATTCAATTCGCTGTTTTGTTGTCTCTGATCGGCAAAGTGCGATTCTCAATTGCTGATTATTACGTGCATTGAATATAGTTTGGTCCCTAAAAAAATGCGTTGTATGATACCCTATGCCATGCAGACATATGTGTACATATAAAAGCTTTTGTAGCATATGAGTTCCATATATTGGCAAAATGGATGAAAATGTTTCGTTGTACAAAATATTTATTGGGAAAGTCATTGGTACATTTCCAACAGCTTTTAGTGCTCTATTTTGGAGCCGCTGCAGAGATCACAGTTCAGCACTCTTTTTGTGTGCATATATGACAGCCAAATCATTGATATGACTTTGAATTAAACTTTGATAAATTAATGATTTTGTTTTTTGGTCAAATTTGTACGCTGCAACTTACCTTCAAACTGCTATGTGCTCTAAATCGTATCATTTTCGTTTTATTAGAATTAATAAAGAGTCTATTTATTCGCATGTATTCAAGTATGAGGGCTGCACCGCGTTCTATATAGTTGTGTTAAATAAATCTGTAAGATGAAATGGAATAGAAAATTTGTTTTCTTATTTGTACAAAAGTTTTCTAGCACTACTATGCTTATATTTATGTAATTCTTAAGTAGAAAAACATGACTAAATTCTTTAAACTTCCATTTTGCATAAGCACATGGGTCTGGACCCCGTTTCAAACCTGATGGTTGGAATATACTGACAATTTGCGTAGAGGCAATGTAATACAAATACATATATGCACACAAACTTTATCAAGATACTCAAATCCCTAATAATCGGAATTTGACAAACACAGAAATAGACTTTCACGTTGAAAGATTAAATAATATAATAACTTCTACAGTCCATGAAGTAGTTCCAAAATATAAAGCGGGCAATACATTTAGTAAGATAAGTAACTCAACTATAAAAATGTTGTACCGGGAAAAAAGCAGAATTTTGACTATGATAAAAAAGCATAATAGATTAGAAAATACTTTATCAGAAGAAAACTTTATTTTAATAAAATCTAAATTAAAGTTGATTAAAATTCTCATAAATGAAAACTTCTTTTGTGTTGTCAATAAACGTCTTAGAGAAAAACTAACACAAATAGACCCCAAAGATTCGAAGAACATGTTTAGTCAGATAAAAAAGAGCTTTAAAAAAATTACACCCTTAAACCTTCAAGAACTGAAAATTCCAGAAAACTCTGAGTCCTTGCTTAGCTATGTGGGAATTAGTCCGCAGAATTTAAGGAAAGATGATCGAAATAATTACATAGTTGATGAAAAAATCCAAATGTTAGATACCATAGGAGCTTTTTTTGAGTCAGTTCACAAACATAAAGAAACTGATCCAGCTAACATTGTACACCAAAAAGTCAATAAATCCTTCAGCACATTTTTAGGAGTTAAAATGACTCATGAGAGAGAAAAAAAATCTTTAATTAACTTCAGTGATACATTTTTATCAGATAATCTTGATGAAACAGAAACACAAGACTTTTTCATAACCAAGGATCACTTAATACATATCTTTTCTTGCTTAAGGAATAAATTATCTTCAGGTATTGACAACATACCAAATGTAGTATTGAAAAAAATTCCAAAAAAAATGATTTATGACTACTGCAAAATATTCAATAATATGCTTAACAATTCATATTTCCCAAATATTTGGAAAATTGCAAAAATTGTTGTCCTTTCAAAAAAAGGTAAAGAACCAAATACTCCAACAAATTTACGACCTATTAGTTTATTACCCAATATAAGCAAAATATATGAAATATGCATTAATAATGTTATAACCAAATTTTGCAATAAAAATAACATAAAAAGCGAAAAACAGTTCGGCTTTAAGTTCAAACATTCCACTGTCAACGCTATTCATAAAATTACTTCTGATATTACTTGGAATTGGCATAAAAATTACTGCACGGGAGTCTGTCTTATTGATATGGAGAAAGCCTTTGACAGCATATGGATTGCAGGCCTAATATATAAATTAATTCAATATAAGCTTCCAATTTATCAAATTATATTGATTTATAATATGTTAAGTGATAAAAGTTTCATAGTTTGTTATGAAAATATGAGAAGTTGCAAATCCTTTAAAATTAACAATGGTTTACAGCAAGGAACTGTAAATTCTCCCACATTGTTTAATTTATATATCTTAGACCTGCTAAACAATATAGATAATATAATTTCTTTTGCAGACGATATAGTTATTTATCATGCAGAAAGCAAAATAGAAAACATTAATTATAACCTTCAAAATTCTTACAATTATATTGAACAATATGCAATTAATTGGAACATGAAAGTTAATACACAAAAGTGTGAAACAATCCTTTTTAGGCCGCCTGTAAATAAATGTAATTACAACATTAAAAAAAATTGGAAACAGTTCGAAATAAAATCCTTCTTACAAAATTGCACAATTCCAAATAAAGACGTAGTGAAATATTTAGGTGTACACATGGACAAATTTTTATATTTTAATCATCATATTAAAGAAACCCTGACTAAAGCAAGAAAAGCATTTAATATATACAGGCCATTATTTTATTCAAAATATATAAAATCTAGGGTTAAAATAATAATGTATAAGTCCCTAATAAGACCAATCTTAACATACGCATGTCCAATATGGTTTAATGTATCTCCCTCAAACATGGAAAAGATTCGAGTTTTTGAAAGAAAATGCTTAAGAGCTTGCACTTCACTCTACAGAAACCCACAAAGTGGATATATATCTAATAAAAAGTTATATGACAATACAAACATTATACGAATAGATAATTTTATAATTAATTTAATCAGAAATTATTCCTTAAGATCTTCACAATGCTATGAAAATAACCTAATAATGGCTCCTTTTTATGTAAGCGAAAACTACATAGTTGAATGCTTAAGAAAAGGATTTGTTCCTCCTGAAGCTTTTCTTTACCTTGATAACAAACGAATCATTCAAGATACAAATGGCACTCCAGTCTTTTACCACAACCATAGACGTGTTAATATTAAAGCAGTTAACTGCAATTTACAGCAATTAGATATAAGATACAGTACAAGTATATCTCGCAAAGATATACTTGTACAAAAAACCAATTTCAAAAAATTTTGGTGGTTACTAAATAATTAATAATTAACATATTCTCTTAATCTCTGGGCACTACTTTTGCATATTTTTTTTCTTTATTAATTATTTATTATTATTATTATCATTATTATTTATTTATTTATAAATTTTTTTTTTTTTTATATATATATAAAAACAATGTTTTTTCAAATATTTTCATTGCAATTAACATCTCTATATAAAGTAAAAAATTATTTATTCATAAAATAAATTTATTCTTGTTAAAAGCAAGGCGCTATTATATTGAAAATACTAGAGCACTCGATTTAGAGACATTGTATATAAGTAATTAACCTTTTCTCTTACTAACTATTGTTTATTATAGTACAAACATGTATACTTTTTTTCTGTCAATAAACAAATTGTAAAAAAAAAAATAAAAAAAAAACATATATGCACAGCAAAGCCAATGACTATGCTAAAAATATTAATTAATTTGTCTTTATTTGCAATCATCTCGAAACCAAAAAAAACACTAAATAAACAAAATGACAAGATAACACTATTATCAGTGATTTATTTTTGATTTAAATTCAAAAATTCAATCAGTATACTTTCTGATTTCAAACAAATAACACGTTTACAATGTCGTCGTCGTCTAAAAAACATGCCGTATTTTTGGCATTTCTATATTTGTCACTGACACTGCTGTCGTCGTCATCGTCTGCTGCCGCTGTACATGGTCGTTACGAGGACTACACACTTGCAATGTTTAAATTTTGCCGTCAATATTTCCTGGAGAATCACATCACCGATGTCGAACAATTGGGCAACGATGCTAAATTCTGTCGTCATTTTCTAACACCGGATTACTTGTTAATTATGGGCATAGAAATGTAATTGAAAAAAAAAAAAAATAAATGTTGCATGTTTGGAAAAAAATAAATTTATTGTGTTTTAAATGACATTATAGAAACGTCAATTCAAATTTTGATACGACACTTCGAATGTATATTGAGATGCATTGAAAGATTCCTTGTGATATTGATATCGATCGAGCGATGGCGAATAGTATACGTCATTCTGACGATAGTGTTTACTTAGAAATTCCGGTTTACTGTTCAGCGAATAGACAATTGTTGACGGTTTGTCATCCAACAGTACATATTGATCAGTATCGTATATATAATCGCCCATCTTAAAGTTGTATCTCTTGTCGAACTTTGATATAGCCGTGCCGTCAACGGTGTATATTATTAGACCGAGCAG
Source organism: Germaria angustata (assembly GCA_963681545.1). NCBI lineage: Eukaryota > Metazoa > Arthropoda > Insecta > Diptera > Tachinidae > Germaria > Germaria angustata. The sequence continues at coordinate 38,607,041 of OY813001.1, forward strand.
ATGCAATTGCGTATTAAACGCGGCAATATAGTTGATAATTTCAGAGAAATCATATGTAGCCTGATTGTTGATTTTCCTAATTTCGAGAATGGCATAAGACTGTTTTTCAAATGTCGGCATCTGCTGTGCAGTCGGCATGTGACGTGGAAAGATCAAATAGCGATTTATTGTGTCGACAAAATTGGCAAATTTCGGTATATTAGTCCGTTCAGACTGCTGTAAATCAAAGTGTATGAAATCGTCGACAACACCAACTACCGGAGCTCGAATGCGATAGTATCTAATGTCGCCGTAATATGTATCTACTGCTGCGTCCGTATTTTTGGTCAATGCAAACTCGGCATATTTCTCATTACTTATTGTCGTCATGTCTGCATCCAGATACAAACCAATGGTAAAAGTGTTGGCTCCGTTGTTAAAATCTATCGTATAGTTGCCATCGTCGGGTTGCGATAAAATTGTGTATGCACCGTTTTGGGCTACTCTCGCCTCGTCAGATATTACAAGTAAATCTATTTTTAGCCTCTTCAAAATCACTGAAATGTTGTCGCTTTCATTATTGTCCAATTGCTCGACAAACGCTACAGTCTGCAGACATTTCCAGAAATTCACATCACTTGCTACAGACACAACAACCTGTTTGTCATTGTTATCTTTATCGTTACTATCGACACCACCCTCTACTCCTCCTCCCACATCACCACTACTATCGTTTTTAAAAACTGTTTGAGTTAGGTAGATAACAATCAATATTACCAGTACAATGGCTAAAAAAATCAAAGGAATATTCATTTTTATGTAAAAAAAAATCTTATATGTTTTCACAATTTTCATATTTTTAAATTTTACATTATAGCAGTGTGTAGTTCTTTAATTAATTATGCAGTTTTTGCATAGTCCCCACTTTCAAGTTTTTTCTTAATCAACATTACTCGAACCTGCTGATCGAGTAAAATCTTGTTCAATTCATCTACGTTCGTGGCATTTTTGTTGAGCAAAGATTGCGACGTGATTGAGATAATATAATTGCTCCATTCTAGTTGTTTCTCTAGGCCACTCTTTGTTGTCTCTGATCGGCAAAGTGCGATTCTCAATTGCTGATTATTACGTGCATTGAATATAGTTTGGTCCCTAAAAAAATGCGTTGTATGATACCCTATGCCATGCAGACATATGTGTACATATAAAAGCTTTTGTAGCATATGAGTTCCATATATTGGTAAAATGGATGAAAATGTTTCGTTGTACAAAATATTTATTGGGAAAGTCATTGGTACATTTCCAACAGCTTTTAGTGCTCTATTTTGGAGCCGCTGCAGAGATCACAGTTCAGAACTCTTTTTGTGTGCATATATGACAGCCAAATCATTGATATGACTTTGAATTAAACTTTGATAAATTAATGATTTTGTTTTTTGGTCAAATTTGTACGCTGCAACTTGCCTTCAAACTGCTATGTGCTCTAAATCGTATCATTTTCGTTTTATTAGAATTAATAAAGAGTCTATTTATTCGCATGTATTCAAGTATGAGGGCTGCACCGCGTTCTATATAGTTGTGTTAAATAAATCTGTAAGATGAAATGGAATAGAAAATTTGTTTTCTTATTTGTACAAAAGTTTTCTAGCACTACTATGCTTATATTTATGTAATTCTTAAGTAGAAAAACATGACTAAATTCTTTAAACTTCCATTTTGCATAAGCACATGGGTCTGGACCCTTTTCAAACCTGATGGTTGGAGTATACTGACAATTTGCGTAGAGGCAATGTAATACAAATACATATATGCACAGCAAAGCCAATGACTATGCTAAAAATATTAATTAATTTGTCTTTATTTGCAATCATCTCGAAACCAAAAAAACACTAAATAAACAAAATGACAAGATAACACTATTATCAGTGATTTATTTTTGATTTAAATTCAAAAATTCAATCAGTATACTTTCTGATTTCAAACAAATAACACGTTTACAATGTCGTCGTCGTCTAAAAAACATGCCGTATTTTTGGCATTTCTATATTTGTCACTGACACTGCTGTCGTCGTCATCGTCTGCTGCCGCTGTACATGGTCGTTACGAGGACTACACACTTGCAATGTTTAAATTTTGCCGTCAATATTTCCTGGAGAATCACATCACCGATGTCGAACAATTGGGCAACGATGCTAAATTCTGTCGTCATTTTCTAACACCGGATTACTTGTTAATTATGGGCATAGAAATGTAATTGAAAAAAAAAAAAAAAATAAATGTTGCATGTTTGGAAAAAAATAAATTTATTGTGTTTTAAATTTTCACAATGACATTATAGAAACGCCAATTCAAATTTTGATATGACACTTCGAATGTATATTGAGATGCATTGAAAGATTCCTTGTGATATTGATATCGATCGAGCGATGGCGAATAGTATACGTCATTCAGACGATAGTGTTTACTTAGAAATTCCGGTTTACTGTTCAGCGAATAGACAATTGTTGACGGTTTGTCATCCAACAGTACATATTGATCAGTATCGTATATATAATCGCCCATCTTAAAGTTGTATCTCTTGTCGAACTTTGATATAGCCGTGCCGTCAACGGTGTATATTATTAGACCGAGCAGATGCAATTGCGTATTAAACGCGGCAATATAGTTGATAATTTCAGAGAAATCATATGTAGCCTGATTGTTGATTTTCCTAATTTCGAGAATGGCATAAGACTGTTTTTCAAATGTCGGCATCTGCTGTGCAGTCGGCATGTGACGTGGAAAGATCAAATAGCGATTTATTGTGTCGACAAAATTGGCAAATTTCGGTATATTAGTCCGTTCAGACTGCTGTAAATCAAAGTGTATGAAATCGTCGACAACACCAACTACCGGAGCTCGAATGCGATAGTATCTAATGTCGCCGTAATATGTATCTACTGCTGCGTCCGTATTTTTGGTCAATGCAAACTCGGCATATTTCTCATTACTTATTGTCGTCATGTCTGCATCCAGATACAAACCAATGGTAAAAGTGTTGGCTCCGTTGTTAAAATCTATCGTATAGTTGCCATCGTCGGGTTGCGATAAAATTGTGTATGTACCGTTTTGGGCTACTCTCGCCTCGTCAGATATTACAAGTAAATCTATTTTTAGCCTCTTCAAAATCACTGAAATGTTGTCGCTTTCATTATTGTCCAATTGCTCGACAAACGCTACAGTCTGCAGACATTTCCAGAAATTCACATCACTTGCTACAGACACAACAACCTGTTTGTCATTGTTATCTTTATCGTTACTATCGACACCACCCTCTACTCCTCCTCCCACATCACCACTACTATCGTTTTTAAAAACTGTTTGAGTTAGGTAGATAACAATCAATATTACCAGTACAATGGTTAAAAAAATCAAAGGAATATTCATTTTCATGTAAAAAAAATCTTATATGTTTTCACAATTTTCATATTTTTAAATTTTACATTATAGCAGTGTGTAGTTCTTTAATTAATTATGCAGTTTTTGCATAGTCCCCACTTTCAAGTTTTTTCTTAATCAACATTACTCGAACCTGCTGATCGAGTAAAATCTTGTTCAATTCATCTACGTTCGTGGCATTTTTGTTGAGCAAAGATTGCGACGTGATTGAGATAAATAATTGCTCCATTCTAGTTGTTTCTCTAGGCCACTCTTGGATAATATTGGCGGAATATAGCGAGGGTCGTTAAATATTCAAGTGCAAATAAAACTTCCGACTCTGTATTATATAGTGTTATTTTATTTTATCTCAGTTCTTTTTATACTCTTCGACAAAAGAAAATCATGTAAATTCAATTCATCTACAAACATTCTAGTTGATAAACGTGGTGGAGCCGCATAACCATCATATTGCTGAAGACACATCTCTCGATTTGGCGGTCATTTATTCAGTCTATTTTGCCACACTACCATGAACGGATATAACGTGAATAATCACATGCAAATGATAAAATAGTTTTATCGAAATGGGTGTTCTGTTCGGACAAAGTTCGGTTCGCTTTGTCCATTTTATGGTCGCCATTGACGTCCTCCTTTCTGTCAATATACAAAATTGTTGAATGTGAGACGATGTCAATTCAAATGAAATCCAAGAGCTTCCAAATACATAAATCCCGAAAAAGTCACTGTTTGTTATGGATTTTAAGCTGAGGGCGTCATCGGTCCATATTTCCTTGAAAACGACGTCGCCCAGACTAAAACCGCCAACGACGAGGGGAAAAGGTTGATGACTACTAATTTTATTTGTGGTCTTAATCGGATTATATGTACACCAACGACATGGAGGTGGTGTGAACTGCCAACCGAGATCGATGATGCGATTTGGCGCCGTTAGACTTTTTCTTATAGGGCGATCTTTAGTCGAAGTCGACTGAGACACAAACCACAGCGGTCGCCAAAGCCTATATAGAAAATTTTACATTTTTGTATGACTGACCACCCAAAAAAGCTACTGTGGACATTTGCACACTGTTATATTCCATGGACAATCCCTTTGTCTTATTTAAATTGAAAGATAAAAAGCGCTTAATAAAAGACTTTTTTCATTGTGGACATATTTCATATTCTTTGGCTTTATTTTATTGGGGCATGGTTTCATTTTCGTGGTGAAAAAACTCCAAAATTTTAAATCATTTTATTTTTAGAATATATTTAAAGTTTTTCTTGAGACTTATTTAATTTTTCAGACCCTTATTCATCGGCCATTGTTTTATACAGGCTTTAAGCGGCGATATGATTTTGAGTCCTCTCTTTATTACTGATAACGTCCACAATATTTACAAGACAAATTAGTGTATGTAGAACAAAAATAGGAAACTCATATTTTTTAATATACACATGTCCATTCCCATACGTGTACGAAGATCTTTTTTGTTATTATTTTTAATATTTTTTTGACTAACTTAGACTTACACGCTTGTCTGAATCCTTTGCATCTCATCACTCCATATTTAATGCAAATTCTCGTACTTTCATTATTTCAGTTGTACTGGCAACGCAATGAATGTTGGTATATGCGATTAGAATAATGCACTTTAAGGTTTTAAAGCAAAATTGATATAAAATACATTTATAAAATATATTTAATTCAAATATATTTACAAACATGCAATACATATGCACTTGCAGATATTGTGCAGTAATCCAGCATACTGCAATAAATGACTGCATTTGTCTGGCAGCAACTGCATGCAAATGAAAATTTATGTAACAAGTATCAGTGAAATTAGCTTCGAAGCATGTGAAAGTGCTGTAAGGTTTTGTGCAACTTAAAGTACATGTAGTTGCACACAGATTACTTTTATAACTGCTACTCGTATTTGTTTAAACTTTCACAGAGCTGAACGTTATGCACCGGACTTTAGTTTGACACTTTACTGAACTGGCACTTTAGGATAAGAACAGGAACAAATTATTGCCGAACTTGACACAGTAGCAATGTTTTTTATTAAAAAAATTCCCTTACTGCTTTGCTTGGATGGCGGCTGTTAGGAAAAGATGTTGCAGCAACCAGGTATTGTCATATAAAGTAGGAATAAATTAAGACATGTTTTTCTTATGGTATCCTGGTCGTTTGTAATAAATGCTATTTGGTTGGGTTTTCATTCCGATGTTAAAAATTAAAACTGAGAGTGAAAATTTTTTGCAAATAAACACAAAACAAAGAAGAAATACACTTCTGCATGATGAATTGTAGAACAATCAGCGGTAGACCAAAAAATGATATATTGTATTTTTCTGAAAATCATTTGCCTTGTGTTGAGTGCAATAAAATTATTCATATGCTTCCATTAACAACAACATACTTTAACATACCGTAAGCGAATCTATGTTTAAGGACTTGCCACACCAAACGGCCAACCATATCAGTTGTATGCACAAATACATAAGCACACGATGTATGTATCTCCATACAAAAGGTAACTTTGTCATACGACTCACGGGCTTTGTTAAGCGCAGGCTCGTTTGCCTTGCTCAACTTTATCGAGATGTATAACTTGGTGCTTCACCAAGTTATTACTGTTCGTAGGGGTTTATTATCCTAGTAGTTCACCAGGATAATTCAAGCGATTATTATCGGTTCAGTTGTTCAAGTGGTACACAAGAACAACGTAAACTGACTTGTCGAAAAAATTAAATTCAGATGTTTGCTGGATGAATGACAATCGTGCAATCACAAATTTTATTAAAAACTTATGGTATTTAAAGAAGAAAATTACAAATACAAATAATAAAGAAATACAAAAAAAAAAGTAAAAAATTTTAATTCTTAGCAGGCTGGAAACCGTTCATTCTTCTGATGCACTAATTATTTTCCCACCGTTAGCACAGAACAGATATTGGATTTCATAACTGTCTGGCTGGTGAATTAAATAAGCAAATTATTTTCTCACTGACAGTAAAGCCCAAACAGATATCAAATTTCTCCAACGTCTGACTAGTTATTTGATTTAGTACGTGTAAATAAAAATTTTGTTTTAATTTAGCTATGAATTATGCAAACGCGGTAATTCTCACGCCTAAATAAGAACGTAAAAAGGAGGTACGGATTTTGTTCAAGTATTACGAATTATGCAGACGCGGTAATTCTCACGCCAAAATGTGGGAAAAATAAGAACGTAAAAAAGAAGTACGGATTATGTTCAAGTCTTATTAATTCTATTGAGAGTTGTTTTTATTTTTGAATAAAGAATAAAAAAAACTCAAAAGAATTAACATATTGCGGCCCCAAGGGGATTGAAAAGTGCGAATGAGCGATTAAGTTGTTGGTTCCAATGAAACATTCCAGTTGGATCGTGGAGACGGTTGTGGTGCTTCGGGGATCGGTTCACGTCTTCTCTTCAACCTTTGCCTTGCTATCAGGGCCACTATCACAGCTAAAATCAAGGCTAGTCCAACATAGCTGATGGTTAAGCTATGTATTTTATGGGTTCTTGCGAGAGGAAATTCTTGTCGTTGTGCCCTGACCTCATTCTGCAGATGGGTTATCTTTTCAATTGTCGAAGCATATGACAGGGGTTGTGTCATGTTGTTTACGCTTTCTTGGAGGTGAAGGAATGACATCCCATTGCTTGTATATGATGAATGCAAGTTTGATGAGATGGTTCGATGCCCGTATATGGTAATAACATCATTTTTCATTGCACACCCTGCGGGAAGCGTGAGCAACCCGGTACCTTCCAGCAATTGTGAACTGCTTTCACCCTTGCATACTGTGCTTAGTTTTAGTTGCTGTTGAGTTGCGAGCAGCCACTGGTTCTTGTTATAAAGTTGGTACCATACGTTATTGCTGTTTATCAACTCTATGTTGCAGCTTGAGTCGGATTCATTGTTGAATAAATGTATCTCACAGCGACAAATTGGAGAGCCTTTATGATATGCAGCTTGAATGTGTGGGCATAAGAAAATGTTATGCTCAAGTTTATTGCAGGTACTTAGCTTCGATTCATCTAGAGGGAAATATTCGTCACGATGAGCGTTGAGAGCCATCATTTTAGTGGTTGGTATGATAACCACTAAAGAGTTGTTCATTAGCTGTGGTACTGGAGTAATATAAAATAGGTCATATTGCCCTTGATGGGCTAGAGGGATGAACAAGGTGCAAATAATGTGCTGAGTTGAGATTGCTGCGTGAGCCGTGACTACACCATATAAATGAATAATGTCTGCAACTGGAAGTACTAGATCTGCGGGAAGGTTTGCCTTAATGTTATCGATTTCACCCGAAAATTGTTGTGGGGTTAGTAGAACCGGACTAATTCGACCATGGTAAGTGTCCGCTAACAATGTGATCATAGATGTGTGCATTTTTTGTAAATTATTAGCAATTGTAAGTAACTGGACACTCAGTGATAAAATGACTTCCGATCGATGGTAACTGTCATTGGTTGTGAGGTAGAGTAGTTTATTTATTTTACCGTTCATTTTTTCGAAGTTATCTTGCGTGCGTTGTTCCGATTGCTTCATGAGATTCAGAGTCGAGTCGATAAACGATGTTTGATTCCGAAGAAGGCTTTGCAAGTGGGCTTCGTTGGTTTTTATACTATTAATAGTATCCGTCATTTCTGCTGCATATTTGGAGTCTAGAACGCCAAACAAGGAGCTTGCTATATTTCCAACGATGTCTATTGCTCCTCGTCGCTTCCTTTTTATGAAATTTTCCAAACCGTGCTCCATTTCATTTTTGAGATCTTGAAAATGGGATAGAAGTCCGTTGCATTGATGATTAAGGGATGAGTAATCGCAGGCCCTTTTCAGCGCAGAGGTACCGTTCACTAAAAGTTCTAATTCGTTATAGAACGGTGTCAGCTCAAAATAAATAAGGAGCTTCCATTCAGCGATGACAGGTTTAACTTGGCCAATATTTTCGAAATGTAATCCAGGATTGCTGGTGATTTGGGTGTACGTCACTTGTTGACATAGGATTAGAGGGAGAAATAATGCTATGAGTACTAGCAGACCTGTTGCGTTTAGAGTACAACGTTTTGAGGGTGGTTCATTTATGGTTTTGTTCTTGGGTGAGCTGTCTCTTTTTCGTTTCTCATCTGTTGTGTTATTGCTAACATTGGTTCCTGGTGGCTCCACAGGAAGAGGAGCCAGCAAGTGAATTGCTCGCTTAAGGATACCATCAGATGTTTTTACATCCGCTGTTCTGACAAGTCCGTCTGGACCGGGGTAAATTTCAGTTACTTTTCCAAGACGCCATTTCATGACTGGTGTGTTGTCTTTAATTATAACTATGGTACCCCGTTGCAAATTTTGAGCCTTGGTTTGCCACTTGTTTCGCTGCTGGAGTTCACTGAGGTATTCCTGCGACCATCGTTTCCAGAATTGATGTTTTATTTGTGACACTAACTCCCATCGTTTTGTAAGAGTTGTTGGAGTTGACCTGGCTGTTGCATCTACTTGTGCTGTAAGCGGTTCACCAATCAAAAAGTGGCCTGGTGTTAGTGCAGCGTCATCATTAGGACTATTCGGCAACGGTGCAATCGGTCTCGAATTAAGGATTGCTTCGACTTCTATGACCACGGTTTCCATTTCTTCATAGGTCAGAGACGCGTTTGCCATTTCTTTAACAAGTAACCTTTTTGCCGATTTGACTGCAGCCTCCCATAGTCCGCCGAAGTGCGGGGCTCGTGGAGGTATGAAATGAAAACTGATGCCTTTGCTGGCACACTCTTGTTGAATTTTTTCTTGAGCAGCTGTGGCGAAAAGAGCAGTTGACAACTCTTCTAATTGATTGCGAGCTCCCACAAAGTTTGTTGCGTTGTCACTGTAGAGATGCTGACAGTGACCCCTTCGGCCGATGAATCTTTTGAGTGCTCCAATGAAAGCGTCGGTTGTAAGGTCTGTTACAAGCTCCAGATGGACCGCCTTAGTGGAAAAGCAACAGAATACTGCAATATACGCCTTTTGGGGTCGCTTTCCTCGGGTTTTGAAGTGAACCCAGATTGGACCACAGTAGTCAACTCCTGCATTAATAAAGGGTCTCGCTGGTATTACTCTTGCTTCTGGAAGGTTTCCCATAATTTGCTGCAGAAGTTTTGGTTTCGCTCGTACACATTGCACACATTTATGCACAGTTTCCCGAGCCAAATGTTTGCCTTTAATGGGCCAAAAACGTTGTCTTACGATTGCTAGAAGTGCTCCAGGGCCACAATGTTTGTTTTCCCTATGTATCGACTCAAATATTAGTTTACTTATTGTGTCGTTATAAGGAAGCAACATTGGATGTTTGGCATTGAATGATAACGTGGATGCTTCTAATCTACCTCCAACTCTTAAAATATTATATTCGTCTAAAAATGGGGATAAGCTTTTTATTTGACTCGATCCTTTAAGGTCCTTTTTCTGTCGCAGCTGTTGAATGTCTTCTGTGAACGTGCATAGTTGGGTGGTTCGAACAATGATAGCAAGCGCATCGTGAAGTTCAATAGATGTGAGATTTTGTTGGGTTTGTCGCTCGGGTTTGAAAGTTCTGGCATTTTTAATGAATCTTAAAATGTATCCTATGATACGTTGGAGCCTTTTTAGTGAATTTCGGTGGTTGATGCTGTGCAAAAAGTTTTCACTATTGACAGCAATGAGTGAGATGTATGATCCTTGCTTTTGTTCAGGGGTCGGCAAATTAGGATCTAGGCCAAAACTGGGAGGCCAATGTTTCTCGTCTCCATGAAGAAAAAATGGCCCATACATCCATTGGGGTGTATGCTGTAACTGTTGTGGATCCAGTCCTCTTGATATGATGTCCGCTGGATTATCTTTAGAGCTTACATGACGCCATTGCTCAGGTAGCGTGTTTTCTTGAATTGAAGCGATTCGATTAGCCACAAATGTATGAAAGGAAGAAGATCTTGAATTTATCCACGATAAGACTATTTTTGAGTCGGACCAATAGAATGTTGGCGTTGTATTCATATCCAAGTCTAATTTCACTTTTGCAGCTAAGTGAGCACCCAATTGTGCGGCACATAGTTCCAGTCTAGGCAGTGTTTGCTGTTTGAGTGGAGTTATCCGTGATTTCGCACATAACAAATATACTCTTATTGTTTTGTTTGGTAGAATTGTTCTCACATATATTGCAGCACCATACGCCTTTTCGGAGGCATCGGTAAAAACATGAAGTTCAGTCTTGCTAGGAAGAACTCCTTTATAGATATGCCGATGCACTTGAAAGCTTTCAAGTTCGCTTAGGTTGCTTCGAAAGGTTCGCCAGCGTGAGTCAAATTCTGAAGGAACAGCCTCGTCCCATGAGAGATTTAAGGTCCATAATTCCTGGATAAACATTTTTGCTCTGGCAACTACTGGCGACAGTATTCCTAGTGGATCAAAGATTCGCGCCAAGTCTGATGTGACTGTTCTTTTAGTCACGGCTTTAATTGTTTGAATGTTGACCTTGATCTTAAGTAGGTCATCTTTAGGTAACCATACCAATCCCAGTGTTTTAGTGTAATCAGTTTCGTCTGAGAAGTCAAGACTGACTTCTTGGTCATTACTGGGAATACTGCGGAGCAGCTGGGCATTATTAGCGCACCATTTTCGTAGATGGAATCCGTACTTGGCCAGGACGTCTTGCAGCTGGCGCTGAGTTTCTAGGGCTGTATTCAGGCTATCAGCTCCACCCAGCCCGTCATCGACATAAAAGTTCTTTTCCAAGAAACTGGCTGCCAAAGGAGCTTGCATCTTATTATCCTGGATTATTTCCTTCAAACATTTGATCGCCAGATATGGTGCTGGTCTAGTACCATAGGTAACGGTATTTAACTGGAAATAACTAATAGGCTCAGAGGCATTATTTCGCCAGAGGATTATCTGGTACTGTCGGTCCTTGGGGTGGATATAGATTTGGCGGTACATTTTTTCGATATCTGTTGTGAATACGAAACGGGGCAGCCGAAATCGCAATAGAACCGTAAATAGATCATTTTGTAGTGGTGGTCCAGTGTGGAGAATATCATTTAAGGATTTTCCTGAGGACGTTTTTGCTGACGCATCGAAAACTACTCTGAGTTTAGTTGTACTACTTTCGGGTCGCAAAACGCAGTGGTGAGGAATAAAGTATGTATGCCCCTTTACTTCGTCTATATTGATTTTCGACATGTGCCCCATTGTTTCGTAGTCTTTCATAAATAGCGCATATTGTTCCTTCAATGAAGCGTCTTTTGATAATCGACGTTCTAGTGCGAGGAACCGGTTGAATGCGATACTATGTGAGGACCCTAATAAAGATGGTTCAGCACAAAACGGCAGTCGTGCTATGAATCGACCTTCATGGTCACGTGTGGTATGCTGATTGAAATGTGCTTCGCACTGTGCATCGAAAGGTGATAAATTTTTCTCTCTTCCTTCAACCTCCTCGAGTTTCCAAAATCGCTCAATAGCTGTATTCATTTTATCCTCTTCTGTTAAGACTCCGCAGATTCCTGATGAGAGCCTTTCACCAGATACCTTACCCGATACGATCCATCCAAAGGCTGTATTTTGTAGCAGTGGAAGGTCCTTGCCTAATTTGAGTTGTCCGATCTTGAGTAGTTGATGATAATATTCCGCCCCTAAGAAAATATCGATTTTTTCTGGACGGTTGAAGGTTGGGTCCGCTAATGCTACGTTGCTAGGAATTGACCACCTGTCGATTGTAAGCGATTGAGCGGGTTGAGGGGAAATAATTTGCGGCAATACGAATGCTTCAAGCCGTGTTGAAAAATTGTTGAGCCGAGATTGTAGCGTAATGTTGACTCGGTGTTGAACCTTGGTACGGTTTTTTCCAATACCGTTGATTGAAACAGAAGTAGTCCGTGCTGGGAGTCCAAGCCGGTTGACTAATCGTTCTGTGATCAAATTGACTTGTGATCCTGAATCAAGGATTGCCTTGCATTCAGTTTCCAGACCATTAGCCTTGACCTTTACCAACGCTGTTCCTAGTAGAACATATGGTCTTTTGTTAGTGTCACTTCCCGCCATGCTTTCAGCTTCTGTTGGTGTGCTGACTAGAGATGTCGCGTGTTGCGTCGTGGAGTTATTCGTTGTAACTGTTTCATTGGCTGACTCTGTTTCCGCCTTTGATTTGTTACGCTTCCTGGATATTGAATTCTTTTGTGGGGCTTGTTCCAAGTGTACAAGGGTGTTGTGCATTTTTCCACATTTTTGGCAGCGGCCTAAAATTGTGCACTGTTTGGTCAAATGATTGTGACTAAAACAATTAACACACATTTTATGTTTCTGTATCAAGTTTAGTCTGTTTACAGGGCTTAGCTGGATGAATTCTCTGCATCTATACAACGGGTGATATTCTTGCTTGCAAACTAGGCATCGTTGGTTCTCATGGCGGGGATGTGCCGTAAGCGTGCATGTTTTGCTAGCAGGAGAAACTGTCTTATCTTTGTGTCCTATTGCCTCCAGAGTGTGGAAGTAGTTCTCCAGAAAGGTAAGAAATTGGCTGACTGGTTGCATTTCCTTTGGGTTGGTGATCGATTGCTCATATTGAGTGTATACAGTTTTGTCCAACTTTTTTACCAGAAGGTGGAGTAGAAGTGGATCCCATGTCGAGATTTCGAGCCCCATATTAGAAAGAGCTGCCAGACATTCTCTCGTTGTATCGTGCAATCGCTTAACGGCAATTAACGTCGATGCACCGGATGGTTGGTCTAGCAGTCTCTGAACCGCTGTTGCCACTATTAGTCGTTTATTATCATATCGATCCTGTAGTAACTGCCAAGCGGCTATGTAATTGTCTGCAGTAACAGCGAGATGATTAATAAGCTTCGCTGCTTCACCAGTAACGTTGGTCTTTAGATAAAACATTTTGTGAGCGTCTGACATCTGTTGCTCATGAATAGTTTTCTTAAATAAGTCAGAAAACGATGTCCATTTCATATAATCACCTTCAAATTTAGAGAGAGTGATTGTGGGTAATGGTAGGGTAGATGGTTTAGCCATAGTTTCTGTGGATGAGAGGCGATTGTTGTTAGCCGTAGTAAGCTGGATGATCGCTAACTGAGCGGCTTGTTCGAGGTGGATGTATCTGCTTGTGTCATAACCGGCGAGGTCTGGATCGGAATATTTATCTAACACTTCATCATTAAGTAGTTCTAGCTGTTGCCACAGTTTGGTGATGGTGGCCTTTTTAACATCGTAATAAGGCCCATCCTGTGGCGACTGCAACTGAAGGCCTTCTAGCTGTCTATCCAGCGCTGCCATCTTTCCTAGGGAGCGGCTGATTAAACCATCGTGGCCACTTGTAGGTTGAGGTTTCGTGGATGGGGGGTTGTTAATGATTTCGGACTGGTCGCCCCCTTTTGGCGGTGGATCAATAGGGTTTTTGGCGATTGCTCCCTTACCTTGATAAGTGTGCTCGCGTTCCATCAGCGTTATATATTTGGATGCCATTGACTGGATTTGACTATAGCGGTCTGCAGTGAAGTATTCATCTTCCATATCAATATCCTTTAGAGTCCGCAATTTGGTATCTGCCTCATCGAATTCTTTCCAAGCTGTAGTCAGCCGGGCCAATCGTTCTTTGTAGTACGCTGGGGTTTTGCGGCTAGCTGGGTCCTTGGTAAAGTTGCGGATGATGGTGGCGATACGCTCGCCGATCTCCTTTAGTTGGTGAAGAAGTTGCTCTGCGGTTTCCATATTGCTTTGTTGATGCCCTATAGAGGTTAATTGAGAGTTGGAGTAAGCTGCTTGTTAGTTGTGATGCAACGTTGTCTGTGATTAAGCGCCTGTAGTTTGTGGTTGGCCGCTAATATTTTGGGTTTAAATTGTTCGCTTGAAGGACTTTAGGTTTTCCTAAACCCGAAGTCCTGTCACGGTCGCCAAAATGTTAAGCGCAGGCTCGTTTGCCTTGCTCAACTTTATCGAGATGTATAACTTGGTGCTTCACCAAGTTATTACTGTTCGTAGGGGTTTATTATCCTAGTAGTTCACCAGGATAATTCAAGCGATTATTATCGGTTCAGTTGTTCAAGTGGTACACAAGAACAACGTAAACTGACTTGTCGAAAAAATTAAATTCAGATGTTTGCTGGATGAATGACAATCGTGCAATCACAAATTTTATTAAAAACTTATGGTATTTAAAGAAGAAAATTACAAATACAAATAATAAAGAAATACAAAAAAAAAAGTAAAAAATTTTAATTCTTAGCAGGCTGGAAACCGTTCATTCTTCTGATGCACTAATTATTTTCCCACCGTTAGCACAGAACAGATATTGGATTTCATAACTGTCTGGCTGGTGAATTAAATAAGCAAATTATTTTCTCACTGACAGTAAAGCCCAAACAGATATCAAATTTCTCCAACGTCTGACTAGTTATTTGATTTAGTACGTGTAAATAAAAATTTTGTTTTAATTTAGCTATGAATTATGCAAACGCGGTAATTCTCACGCCTAAATAAGAACGTAAAAAGGAGGTACGGATTTTGTTCAAGTATTACGAATTATGCAGACGCGGTAATTCTCACGCCAAAATGTGGGAAAAATAAGAACGTAAAAAAGAAGTACGGATTATGTTCAAGTCTTATTAATTCTATTGAGAGTTGTTTTTATTTTTGAATAAAGAATAAAAAAAACTCAAAAGAATTAACAGGCTTAATACTCAGTCTCAGACATATTAAAAAAAAAAAAGATTTGAAAAACATCAGGTTGTCAAGCGAAAATCCAAATTTATATGGTTGTTTTGGAATAGGGTTCACCATTTGAAGTTGAAGGACTCATAGGTTTCTATTGGACTGGTTAATTTCGGCTTTAGTTTGTTACTAAGATAAAAATTTTTAAACATAAGAAAATTTCCTTGAAAAAAATCAAAAAATATATTATTAATCTAACAAGCAAAACTGAACAAAGAGTTCGATCTTTTTAACGAATATGTTTTTTTTAATGCCATTTTATAACTACAGCCCGCTTCCGATAAGGGAAAGTAGAAAAATTTTCGTTTCTCTTAAGAGAAGTCAGAGCTTTTCAGATTGTTCTTCGAACCGATGCAGTTGTGTGCTGCTTCTGAGTTTAGATATATTTTGTGAAAAGACATTTTATCGGTTGAATGTAATACGATTAAAGTGAGCCGCCACGTGATGATGTCTTGTTGGCGTTAAATGAATAATCTTTTAAACCGATTTTAGGTTTTTTTTTAATCTTGGCCTTTAAGAAAGAAAATATGTTTCATTAAAGCAAATGTTTCTTTAAGCGATGTAAAGTGCTTTGGAATTTCTTGAAAATTAGTAGGGAATTGTTGCTTTCAATCAAGCGATTTTTTAAGTTAAACGGCGTTCACTTATACGGATCTGACAGTACACAATTTAAGCTCATTTTAGAAAAAATTTTAAAAACAAAGTATATTAGACTTGTCAAACTTCATGATCTCGTTACCGACTTCGATATTTCATGTCATCGATATAAAGCGTAAACGTGTTGTATTCACTTTTCGTATTATAAGGCATGTTAATACCATCCGAAAAAGAGAAGATGCTGCATCGACTTGGAAAAGTATTTATTTCAATCAGGGACTATAAGTATAAATTTTTATTGGATATATTGCGCTATGAACAGAATATATCACAAGTTTCCTGTTGGCCAAATTTACACTCTAAGCATATGTACCACTCATGTTTCTTTCATTAAGAAGTTTTGTAGTGAATAGTTCTGTCCAAAACGCGAACCCTTAATAAAATTGGACTAAAAAAAACTGAAACAAAACGATTACGACTTTATGCAGACAAACATATATAAGTGCCACACATGAATCAGGCGTATATTTGAAAGTTTAATATTTGGTGGGAGTTGACACAACGGAAAATGCTTTAAATGTTCGCGAAGCTGAGCACAAGAAAATAACACATGGGAATGTGTCACAATGATTGCTTGTAAAGCTCAAGTTCAACACTTTTCCTACCCAGCCACACACGAACACAAGCACACGCACACAGTGACGCAAGAAAGTTTAACTGAAAAGCAAAACTCACTTGCAAGAGAAATAAAATTTAAAAAAAAGCATTTTAAGAAGGATATTTGTGGTGTGTTGCTCTTGAAAAGAGTTGGCAACAGCCTTATCCCCATATACACGTAAGTTGACAGTGAAGTGGTAGTCACTCGTGAAGAAATTACACACAACAGGGATTGTGATAATGAAAAAAGGAAAGAATGGTGAACGAATATTAACATGAATTTTTGCTTGAAAGTACGCACTGGTCTTTTGCAACTGTTTCTGACTAAGTCTGTTGCAATGTCCGGGTAATAATTTTATGGATTAAATATCAACTTTGCTGCCTTAAATCAAGAAAATTTTCGTTTTTCCAATAAAAATATTTAAATCTAATGAAAACTATGAACATAAAGTGATTCTATTTGCTAATTTTTTATTTAATTTTATTAAAGCTTCTTTAAAAGAGACTGTTGAGTGCTAGTCGACCTGATTTATTATTGGGGAATCCCTTTGTTACATTTGTAATGAAATTGCATTATAATAATTTCAAATCCTGGCATTGCACAGTGACTATAGCGAAGTGGGAAGTTGCAAAAACAGCAATTGAAACCGAACCGATATTGAATGTTGGCTAAGCAATTTTTACATTCCCATTTTTTTATATGCAATCCTAAGCGTATCCTATATATATCTTGTACAATATTATGGCTCTCATTCAAACGCTTTTTGTCCTTGACTGCATTGGCAACCAAATGTAGCAGGATATTTTATCAAGAACTGTCAACAATGAAAAAATTTTATACCTGCTAATTATACTAACTTCTCTCTAAGAAATCATTACGTATACATGCATTACATATTTTACGAATCGCAAAGTGCAAAGGATCTTATAACAATATTTCAAAATGCTCTATAGTATATTTTTCAGTTGTTATGCCATTTTAAATATGCAATAGTGCTCTGCATATCCACAAGCTGATAAAAAACAAAGCAAAAAACATCGAGAAACAATATGTCGAAATTAAATAATTAATTTTCTTCTTATTCATTTGCCCTAAATTGCATAACTCCGTCTAAAATATCAAGCTAAACTGAAAGAAATCATTCGCAGTTGTTAAAAATTTGCAATTATAAACCCTTAGGATTGTTAATTGGACAGGTATCAAGTATATTTTATTAAGTCTTTTATTATTTTATAATTTTTTACAGATTGACATCAGAAAATATTCTATAAAATCGACACACTGTGCTTAAATGCATCAGAGCAAATGCAAATAGTTGTGTTTGATTTTTATGCTGCACCAACTGTTTTGCAAAGGTCTTACAAAATGGACTTAAAGTCATCAGATACGCCCTACGTTTAAAATGGGATATTCAGATGTGCATCCTTTAACAATATTCGTATTCCATATAAGCAATGTGCAGAGCAGTTAGTGTCCTTTTGCAACAGCAAATTCGTTAATACGTTGTATGTATGTTTGTACTAGTGATGGTACATAACAAACACACATGCTCTTGTTTAACCCATTCATTGTTTTACTTTCGTTTATTTTTGTCTTTTCTAAGGTCCTTAAACAATCACAAGAGTACCGCATGTCAGCGGACATAAAAGCTAAAACGAATGTTAAAGAATTCAATGTTGAGTTCTTTTCGGAATAAACTTTTTAATTGGAAATAATACTGTCTAGGCTCAGATACGGTAGGCAGCTTTCGCTCACTTGGGTCCACGGTTTGGATCTTTTGTTATACCTTGGATAGACGGAGAACAGAAAACTGGAAAGAGAAGAGTCAAGGAGAGAAAAAGCAAAAACAGCCAGAGTATAAGGCAGAAATCGAATCTATTATAGCCAATAGACTACGAGGGCACTGTTTAAAAAGAAAACATTTCTTCATTTAAATCTTTGGATAGAAATAAAAATTGGTGTTTGACTCCTTGTGAATGAAAATTTCATTTCAATATTTCTATTGGAGACATTAGAAAAACATTTTAAAGTTCGTTATATTTTTAATTCACGAACAAAATCTTCTTTCTCATTCATGGTACAATGTATAAAATTCGGTGTATTTTCTTAATTAAAAAAACATTGTTATAGTGATCATAATCTGATGGCGTTTTAGGCTTTTTTTTACTGCTCAATATATATAAAAAATTATAGCCCTTATTAAAAAATTTAATTTAATTTTTATGACTTCCTTCTTAATAGTTTGTGCTTATTAAAAAATATATTTTTTCTTATTGAGAGGGAAAAAAATTAAAGAAAATCCCATATATGACCGTAGGCAAATCATTATATTAAAAAAATAAATGGGCTCCTAGATCCAAAATACTTACAATGTTCACATCCAGCAGCAAGCAAACTTTTATGTACCGGAATATATTGAATACATTTATATATGTATAGTTTTAAATATGTATAGTTTTTAAATGTGACAGGTGAATAAAACTTTTTTGATTAAAAACTTTTTAATTTGTGCAAACATTATATGTATATTTCGTGAACTGTAATATTTTTGGTTAATATAAATAATAGCCTGTTTATTTGATATATATAAAATAAATTATATTTTTATATATACTATATATAACTGCACGCTGCTGCATTGATCATAATGTAATTGCCCTAACCATTTAAATTTTTTGCGAATTTCCTGCTCTATTGATATGATTTTCAAACAATTTGTGTGTTTCTTTTAGGATTATAGCTCAGCCACTTGAATTGGAAATAATATAAATGTGTATGAACGCCATGAACGTATTAAAATATTTTCTGAACACAATGAGAACTGCAACAAACTTACTCAAAAGAAAATTCTTAGATCATGGATAAGATATTAAAAAAAGAAGTTGAAGTAATACATTTGAATGATTTATAATATGTATATGATGATATATACCAATGATTTAATGGGACCTATAGAAGCATCATCTCTTTGATTTGAAAAAAAAAAACGTTCATTTCATATTAAAAAAAATTTAGAAAACAATGAATTCTTTTGAAGCGCTTTGATATAAAAATATTTGTTTGTTTGTGCTGCAGATTCATTGTCGTATATTTGCCATACTTTTTTTACTTTAGTCCTTTTCTCCGTGATAATGGTTTTGTAAACGTTCGTGTAATAAATCAGTCAAGGGAGTTTAAAGGATATTAATTTCTCCTTAAAGTTGCATTCCGTTGAACTCGTTTTACTCTTTACCCTTTTTTTGGCGAAAGAACCCAGCAAAATAGTTCAGCAAAGAATTTAAATTATAATTTAACTAAAAAGCAGGTGTGATGTTAGATATGAAAGAGTATTTTTATAAAATTATACACTATTCTTCATGAGGGAGCCCAGCTACCGTATTTTCACTGAAATGCGATTGAGAAGTCCACTTTCATGCGTGCATCTTAATATCACGCAGAAAATCCTCAAAATAATATTTTTCGGGATGTTTCGAATTTGTTACATATACACAATTGTCATATTTCTTTCCAAACATTTAAATTATAACTCTATTTGAAAAATAAATTGTCATGATAATAACCTCTGCCTGAGAGAAAATTCATAGAAAATAAAAAAATATATAAATATAAATTAAAGCAAGTCGTCCTTCCTTTAATGGACTACTGGAGCCAGTTTGTATTTGACAGCTACTTACAAACGGATGATAAAATGAATTTCAGTGAAGGTAGAAAAAAATTTATTGATTCCAAATTATGAAATTACGTTTTCGATAATTATTTATTACCGGAAAGTTGCTTCATAATGAAGCCACACATGTTTTTAAATGAATTAGTTCCATTGCGATCTTGCCAGTAAAACAAGGTCGTATGCTTAAGTCACCTAAAGGAGGTAATTCAGTAGAGTTCTTTGACAAGAGTCATGCAATAGAAAATGAAAGTGCGTAAGTGAAAATAAAATTTCGGTAAATCCAATTCTTCGTTATTTCAAATTTCAGAGGAGTCTAGTTGATCAAATTTTGATTGAAAATGTGAAGTATTTCTACAAATCTGAGAAAATCGATTTGAGAAAACTTAAAGAAATACTTACTTACACATGAACACTTTATATTTCTTCAATCAATAACTGATAAAACTACTTTCGCGTAAGGAAAAATTATTCATCACTGTTGGCATACACGTATTTCTAGGCCCACCAAATATTAAGTTTATTGCTACAGAAAAATTTTGTTTTCAGTCAAAATTTTTTATTGTGATAGTTAATTTTTAATTTGAGTATTTAGAATATGAGAAAAAATATTTATAATTTGTATTGTAAATTGTCTTAATTTGAGAAATTCTTTGTGGGTCCGTTTTCGCACAAAATATGTATTTTTGGTTACTGGAAAAGAAATTTGGCTTTTTTCTATGTGGCAACTAACCAGTCTTAATTTAATAGTCGTATGATTTTATTTTCTTTGCAAAAGAGTATAAAACGTTTAATTTTTTAAGAATAATGGAGAAAGCTTCTAATTCGATGAATAAGATTAAAAAAGGACACCCTGCTACGACAAACCGAAAAGGCAATACTTCTGAAACTTAATCCCAACATTTTCTTGGCTTTTGGAAGCAATTTTTTTACTGTGTATTATCACATAATGAATCAATTTTTAGAGGCAGGCAGCGCCTAGACCATATGTAACCATGTGACCATTACAAATGAAAACTTGGCGGAATTTAATCGCAATCCGATTGAGCTTTTGCCGCCATAATGCAGTCGACCTTTTTAACGTGAACGTGTAGCTAAGAATGGCGAAGGTGGGTAGTCGTGTCAATGTTTTTATTTTATTTACATGGATTATCTTGAAATTAATTTAATAAAAGTCTGGGGCAAAGTCGTTGCAAGGAACATATACTAAATCAAAATGGTCTCTCTTTTGGAACTTCCTGCAAAGTAGGATTTCCCTTCATACCGGGAGACATTTCTTTAACTTGGGAAAAGTTTACTGAGAGACAAATTTGGAGTATAAGTTAAAAGATTTACTATTTTTGGTTCATAATAGTGAATTCTGTTTCATAAATAAATCTGATTTTATAAAGAAATTAATATGCATTATGCCAAAATCTTTTTCATACTAAGGCTTTCAGTTTCAATTCGATATGGCCAAGGCTTCATCTAGCTAAGAAGACGGAAATCTCCGTCAATGATTTTATCAAAATTTTTGGAGAAATCGATTGAAATGAATATGCAGAGGAATAGAATTCATTATTCATGGTCTGTTATACATGTTTAGTATTTGAGAAAATTCACATAAATGAAAAGGTATGTCGTTGCAAAAATTCGAAAGCATAAAAAGTAAGGAAGGTGCGAAAAGAATGATAATGAGTCACTAAGTACAATGCATTTAAACATATATGAATGCGTCTGAGTTAAATGCCCCGATTGTGGTTTACAACACTTAAATGTTGTGTTGTTTATTTTTTGATTATGGTTTACAACATCTAAATGTTGTTTATGTCACAGTGTTGCATTTTATTTCTAGTACATATTTCCGTAAAAATTGATACCTGCATGCCCAAAACTATTTAAAAAAATATTAAAGAAGCGTATATTTTATTAGAGATAAATAAAAGAACAACAAGAAAACACACAAAAATGACACGTATCCAGAAAAGAATTCGAGACAGTTCAATCAAATCCATTGGAACTACCATATATAGAATAAGCATGTATAATTTTTATAAAACCGAAAGTTATTACAATTAAGATATTACAATAACAATAACATAATTTATAGTTTTATAAAAATTTTCCTCATAAACAAGGATGGTTTCTTTTTTTTTATACAAAAACTGAGCACTTTCTAAAAAAAAACTAACTCTTTGCCATTTTTTAATATTTCTAATTAATTGTCCGAAGCCATTTAGTTGTTCGCTAAAATGATGCCATTTTCCTTGAGCTGTACTTTAATATATCCAAATGGCAGCTTGCCTCGGCCAATATTTGGATTAATTTTCATCAGCCCAACAAGCTTTGCCATTTATTTTTTATTATTTTATTTTATTATTTTATATTTATTTATTTTTTTTTTCAACTTGTAATATTAATAAAACAACACCTAATAAGCTGTTGTAGATTTTTGACAGTGCGAAAAACTCATGGTGACAACAGTTGTAAACCATAAACTTATTTAAAAAAATACAACATCAAAATAACAACTGTTGTAAACCATAATCGGGACAAAAATTTTAATCATTCTTTTAATCAACTTTTTCATACCAGTTTCACATAAAAATGCGATAAGTATACCAATTAGTTGATTTATATACACAGAATACTGTATATACTTATAAAAGATCATATTTGAGATTGTTTGCTTGACCAAATGCCCAAATAAACTACACAAACGGCTTGTCAAACATACTTGTTTCATTTGCAATTGGTGGGTTGCTTTTTGCCTTTCGATACGCTTAGAGGATGAATGCACTGTGGCAGCTTTTCACCCTGGATTCTTGTCCTTTAATTTTTCTTAATGGTATTGCTGTAATATTTTAAATTTACCTTTCATAGCGATAGCAAGGATTTAAAGCTTTCGAGAAATTCTGCAATAGTTATTTTTACGATTTTTGTGATATTCTATTTTTACCTGCCATTTTAATTATAAGTCTAAAAAAATTTTTGGTTTTATGAAACAATTTGACAGTATGTCAAACAGTTTTGGCTCTCGTCAAACAATCTTCAAGCTGCTATACAAATATTACCCTAAACTACGCAAATTGCTTGTGCAAAGGAAAAATTTAGCTCTCTCCCATAAGCCGGTTATGTGGTTTACTTCGTCCTTGACAGTAAGATTTCCTGAAATTCAGGAATCACTTTAAATATCACAAAACAAACGCTATTTCAAATCTTTGTAATAGAAATTCCTTCCATTCTTTATTTATAAAATAAAAAATTTTGCTTGGTTGCTTAAAATTTTTATACGTACATCCTGTGTGCATTTTATCCTTTTGACATTCTGCCTTTTTTACGTACGAGCAGTAGTTCCTACTCTCACATCTGATGTAACATGTGGATAGATCTACATGTAAATGTGTAAATTTATATCCACATACATAAATAATATTGTTGCATGCGTATGTATGTGTTCATAGTTAAGTGTATGGGTGCGTACGTGTGGCAATGTCACTGGGTATTTGAATGTTCTAAGTTGCGTTGTATGTGATAATGCCTCTTGTAAATGTTCTGGGCGTTGAAGGAAAGTGTTGCACATTTTTTTCTTTGGCATCATTTTGCAATTCCTTTTTCAACAATATGTTACAACTGTTTTATGTTTTTTCTTTACAATTAAGCTTAATCTGCATGTAAGTGCGTATGTGTGTGTAATTTTTTTCATCTTGATTTTCTGAATAAATTTACAAAATTTGCTCGTTGTGCTAAGTAGAAAATAATGTTAATTTATTTATAATTTATCATAATTTCTTTTTAGACACATGGGGGAGTTAACAAGCTATTGAATAAAAATTTATTACACTTTCACAATGACTTAATGTCATGTGAGTATTATTTTTGTTATATTTGGAATTTATGTAAATAAACTAGAATAATATTTTTCGGCAAGTTTTTCTCTCCAGTTTATGTAAAAGAACTCAAGTATTATTTTTCGATATGTGTTGTGATAGACTGGCTTGGGTGGTTGATACTGCAAAACTCCATCATTTCGGGTGTTTCTTTATTCACTATTGGATCAGCACTAAGGGAAGTCCCCCTCCAGTGCCAATGCACTGAGATGGAACCAGAAAAATGGGTTTTGGAAGGGAATACAACCGGAGTAGTCATAGTTACCATATATGACGATTTATGTTAATTTTGACAACTTTCTATGGCAAAATAATATGTTGACGATTCGAGGTTTTTTGCCCTAATTTTAAAGATCTTCAGATATTAATAATTTGATATTAAAAAACGGAACTGCTTTTGCAAATATGCATCAGTATATTAAATATTTCAAAGCGAAACAACCGTAAATACGACACTTAATGATTATCGATAAAGTTAATTATTTTATATTAAATTAACTAATGAACGAAAGTTTTTCTTTAATAGATTTGCTAAAACGAAGAAGATATAGTAGTTCAGACACAAGTAAATGAAACAAAAATTTTGTTTGAAGGATTAATTCATGTAGAACTGTGTGACTATTAACTTCTCCACCTCTGCCTCAAGGAATTGTTGGTGATTCTTAAGACGTATAATTGTTAGATATTCAAAGATAAAGTTTTTATTTAGTTTTTGCAGTTTCTTAATTTGAAATTTTTTAAATATTTTTTTTTAGAATTTTTTAATAAAAATGCTTATCAATAAAAAATTGTTCTTCTTATTTCAGGTATGATAACTTTAAATTGGTCGGTATTCCACTTCATATTTAAGGTGAGGATAATTAAGTAAAATCTACATTTGTTAAGATAGACAATCAATATTTCTTTATAAAAATAACTTTAACATTTTGTTTACGTCCACGTGTCATAAAATGTTATATTTTGAGTTAAATCGCAGTCCTTTGGCTCAGACCAACTAGAAGACGCGTTGTATCTATCGGCGGCATTTAACTTATTTTATGGCATAGACAGCCCTCTAAATGAAGAAAAAAGCAGACATGTTGATAGCTTGACAGCGGCATCAGCAGCAGGACCCGACTGACACCGCTACAGTTGAGCCTGCCTTCCTACATTTTTTATTAATTTAAAAATTGCATTCTTTGTTGTTGACTGAGCTACGTATGTATGCATATGCCCGTAAGAAAAATTAAAAGACGCAAGTCGATTATAATTGTTTGTTGTTGGCTGAGGTGCGTATATGCCTATGAGAAAAATTAAAAGACGAAAGTCGATTATAATTGTTTGTTGTGTTGTGTTGTGTTTGTATATAATTTTATAAAATTTTTATACCTAAATCTTTTGAAGTCACAACTAAAAAAATTTGATTGGATTCTATAGAATTCTTATTTAATATTTGTTGATTTTCATATAAGTATATGAATTGAAATAATTTTAAAATATGATTTTTCTGAAGACAAAATTTTTTCTTTAAGTTATAAATCAATATTGAAATAGATTTTTAATTAAATATATAACAGATAATCAAAAATATAACAGCAGCAGGAGCTACTACCTCGGTATAAAAACCTTTAGTTAATATCCCTGCAGTCCTGACCTATTATTTTATATGCATTAAGTATCTGTTTTGTGTTTTGTTAAAAAAAAACAAAAAAAAAAAACAATGGCTATAAGAACACAACCAACGGCCTCTAAAAGAATGCACATTGGGGATGTCATTGTTACAAAATGTACTATAATAAATAAATGCATACACACATGTTTATAGCAAAACATGTATATAAAAGGATGCAAGAGAAATTGTATTCGTGTAGCAACAGTCTGTCTACATTCTTAACTAATATATAAAAATGTTTGATTGTTCATATTCCAATACACATACAGATTTTTTTAATACTCACTGCAAATTTTACTTTCTTTATTTTTTTAATGACACTCACACACACAGAATGTTGAAAGTGCGCTTGGGTTCGTTGGCAGTGTGTTAAGAAATTATTTATACAAAGAGAGTAAAGCTGTGTTGACTTGTATATTAGTGTCAATATCGTGTGGTAGCAACATTTTGTAATAAACTAAAAAATTTTGTTTAAAAGGCTATAGATTTATATTCTATAGTGTTTCATTTATTGTTTGTTGTTGGCCGCATTTCATTCACGGTAATTAAATCATAAATACACTTCAGTCGAATCATGTTTGGAAAGTACTCAAACTCAAACACTTATACAAGAAATCACAAATATTGTATCATAAGTCTATGGAATTATACTTGTATAAGTCTACCTATACACTACACAATATTATTAAGTATCATATTGTCTCTATTACAAGTATTGCTGTTTTAGTCCAATATTATTGAAAAAAATATGGCGTATTTTCAAAATTTTTTTAAAGAAATCAAAACCTAAAACCAAAACTTTTATACAAATAAAAAATTGCAAGTCTAATGTAATTTTTTGTTGTGTTGGTATACTATTAACGTTTTATAGGACCATCACACTTTTACGTAAGAAAATATTATTGAGTTCCACTGAATTCTCATATCGAGAGCTTATATTCAAAAGCCTCTATCTTGAAAAACGTAGTTTTTCAGGGGAGCAAAAAACCCGTTTATTTTCGTTATTTCGAAGAAAATGAAAATTGTATATTCTAAGATATTTATTTAAACTGACTAATTTAATTACTTGACAAGCAATTTGTTTATATTTGCATCACCGGCCATTTTATGGAAGATAGAGGATTTTCTTATTTGAAAATACTTAACGTGTATAAAAAGATAGCGGGTTTTGCATAGTAAAACAAAATATTTATTAATGAATTCAAAGTTCTTATTGATATACATATTTATATATTAGGAAAATAACCACCAAATCCAAAAATCTTAATAATATAAGCAAGTAGTTATACATATTTGTACATTAAGGATATAACTTTTTTTTAGAATATCAAAACAAAAAATAGCTCAAATATGAAATTTCATTATTATTTAGAGATGGTAAGAGATTTTTACGCAATATATTATAATGGAATAAAAATTAAAGTGATAAAAATTTCGAATATTGTGGAATAATTTATGTTCTAAGTTTTTCAATCAATTTTAAAATTATTATAGAAATAATGGTATTCTGGTGGAATCACAGTTTTCAAGTCTTGTAAATTTTTCCATTTGTTTGAAGATATTGCAAGTGGAGCAGAATATAAAGGTTTTTGTTCTATATGGAAAGAGTATGGTTTAATGCGACTAGGTAGATTAACATGGTTTTGATCAAAGTTTACTTTATATTTAACACTGCCATTTGAAAGATATAACAGGGATCTTAAGTCAGATACTGTATGATCATTTCTAACACGACCTGGTTTTATAGATGAAAAACGTAGAATCTTATTATCTTTATAGTTTTTAAAAAAATCATAATTTAAATATACAGCATCAAATGGCTTTTTAATAACTTTATTTTTGACTTTAACAGTTTTTCTGGCCTCTTTAGTAACTCGAATGTAATCATGTGGCAAGTAAATTGATTGATTTTTCAATCTGATCTCAATTTTTGCATGGGCACTATCACACTCCATTTGTGTATGACCTTTTTCCAAAAATTTTTGTTCAACGACTTTTTGCTATTTAACTGCGAAATTTGATAAGGCGTTTGACAAATAATGGTTTTTTCTTTGTCTACTATTTATTTAAATTAATAGAATTAAAATTGCAAGTAGTTTCCTGAAAAAAATAGTAAATTCATTGGAGAGATAGAGGGTTTTGTTTTCAAAAAAAGTACGTGTGTAAGATAGAAAAAAAAAAACAAATGACAATAAAATGTCAAATTTAATTCCTGATTGGTACCATAGATGAGTCTGGTTTTACAGAATATTTTACCATCAAAAAGCCATTTTCGTAAAAATTGAAGATAGAGGGTTTTGAATATAAGCTCTCGATATGATATTTGTTGGTTTTTTGTTTAACTATATGAGTTTGAATTCTTTCCAAATACGATACGGCTAAAGTTTACTAACGATTTGGTCAGAGTCAATAAAAAGTCGGCAAATATACAGCTAAACCAGTAACAAATAATAAAATTAAAAAAATTATATTGGGACAATATCTTGAATAATTTTGAATTATTGATAAATAAAATCAAAATTGACAATCACATTGTCGCAATTCCTTTTTAGTGTGATTAGGCTTTTGTTTCGTGCCTTGCTTTTGAAAGTTTTGCGTCTTACAGCACGACAAGTCGACGGAAAATGAAGACGAACGAAGCCATAAGCAATTCTATATAAATCAACGTGCCACATAGAAATATCTCGCTCATGTATGCAAACGCAAGTGTCATAATCAGCCTTCCACACAGCTTGGAAACTTGCCATGGTCAAAATGATTCCAAAGGCGGGCAAAGATCTTACCAAGGCTGAGTCATATAGGCCAATAAGTTTATTGTCAACAATTTCAAAGCTCTTCGAAAAGCTGCTAATGACTAAATTGTCCCCAATTCTAACTAATAATGGGTGTATACCGGATCATCAATTTGGTTTTAGAAGTCAGCATAGCACCATTGAACAAACTCATAGATTGGTTCATTTCATAAGAAGAACATTTGAAGAAAAGATGTATTGTTCTTCCCTCTTTATTGATGTTTCTCAAGCATTCGATAGTGTGGCATGAAGGCCTAATTTTAAAATTGAAGACATATCTGCCAATAAACATTGTAAATCTTTTGGAAAGTTACATTCTTGCCCGGAAATTCACTGTTGTGGAAGGAGACTTCATGAGTGTGCCCGAAACTATCTTATCCGGTGTGCCACAGGGGAGTATACTGGGGCCAGTTTTGTATTTGATTTATACTTGTGATATGCCTTTGAGCAGTAATATCCTCACTTCTACTTTTGCCGATGATACAGCATGCCTTAGTATGCATGAAAGCCCTCACGAGGCTTCCCGTTATCTCCAGGAACATATTAACCTATTGGAACCGTGGTTGAACTTATGGAGAATAAAAGTAAATGAAGAAAAGTGTGTTCATGTCACATTAACTCTACGAAGAGACACTTGTTCCCCATTCGAATCAACAATCAAGTTGTTCCTCAACATTCACAGGTGAAATACCTGGATATCTGGAAACAGGTACGATAATTTCGAATGTCTATCATGTCGCCAACTTGTTTTGTATCAAAGAAAATAATTTTAAAATATATTTTTAATTGTTGTAGAATGTATAATGTTTACAAATTTATAATCCAATCAAAAACAAAATTTAAAAAATTCAATCTTCAATGGCTTAAAAATATCTTGATATCCTGTATCTACGTACCTTTGATGGTTTTTGTATGCCTGTGAGTGGGTGTGTGTGTGAGCATGTTTCATGAACTTTTTCTTTTATTTGCTATACATATTTAAACACAAACAGCATATATTTGCACATGCTTTTGTAGATTTTGTTGCTGCTTTTAGATATTTTGTATGTAGTTGTTAGAGCTTAAAAAACATTTCACACAAATACAGAGAAAATAAATACACACTTGCATAAAATAGAGGGGGGACTTTTATTTTTCGTTTTGTCTCCGGTGCATTTTGCTTTCTTCTGCTTTTGTTTTTATGTTTTTTATTTCATTTTGTATTTGTTGACATGCTTTACATTTAGGATCTTTTTGTTTTTATTTTCACTTTTCCGTCACGCTTAACAAGAGCCGTAGCAGATGATTCTCTTCAAAAGACGTCGAACTCAAAAAACGGTTTTGTTTTTATTATAATTCCTTATTTCTATGTTTTATTTGATTCTAGTTTTACTTTATTTTTGCAAATTTGTTAAAGAGTTTTTTCCTTTAACTTGTGTAATCTGAGGGGGTTCATGCTGTCGTATGTTTGTGTGGTTTAAGTTGAATAGGGAGAAAAAAAGGATCAAGCCAGGACCCTTTTGCTATTCCCCGCCCAAATAAAAAGTTAAAGCATTAATTTTTACATCTGTCCATGCATCATGTGAGAAGCTGTTCTAAAGCTTTTAGTTTAACATAAAACTGCCAAGTGTTAACGTATCCCCCTTATTCGCTTGTTTTATATATAAATAGATTTTTTCCTGCCGTTTCTTGTTAACTTGTCCGCTTTGTGTTCAAGAGTTGACAAAGATTCAAGAAGACGTGTAATTTCCATAAGAGTTGAAAATTTAATACATTTTGGTTGTTTTTCTGTGCTATTGTCCCGAGTTGATTTTTATTTCTACTTTTTCTATTACAACAAAATATTGACTTGAAGTGTTTGGTTTTTTTTCTTCGTCAAATCACTACCTTAAAAGTACAACAAAAAATTTTCCATTGTTTAAGCATAATTTTCTAGCCTTAATAAAAATAACGAGAGGAGAAGATGATGTGAAATGAATATGCATTTCGTAAACATGAATAGAAAAAATATAAAATGGCTCTAAGGATTTGCAAACAGCCGTAAATCATATCCAGCTAAATATTTAGAGTGTCTGTATATTTTAAATAAAATAGAAATAGAGTTTTGTTAGATAATTAAAAAAAATACTTAATTAAATATTGTGTATTGCTAAAAGCTATAAACTATTAACTCATTACCAAAAAGCCTATTTAAGTATTTTGGACCAAATGCAACTCCAAACTTGGTCTTGAGGCAGCGTTTTTCAGCCCTGACACGTCCTTTGGCCTACCTTTTCGACACAATGTGCCATTCTGGTAAATTTCCCGAATGCCACAAGGTGGCGAATGTATCGCTAATCCACAATAAAGGAGAGGCGAATAACCGTGATAGTTACAGCCAAACTGCAATTTTTCTACACCTTTCAAAGTAATGGAAAGAAAGATTAGAGTCCAGTATCTTATGCAGCAACTGCCAGTATGGCTTCCGTAGGGCAACTTGTTAACACTCTACATATAATGTCATTCCACTTTGCACTTTGACAAAAGCAATGTAGTGGCGCTCAATATTTTCTAGACCTTTGATAGAGTATGGATTGGTGTAGTTCTAATAAAACTTATTGCTCTCGGTAGACTTATATCGAGCTTCCTTGAAGATTTTTGTGTTTTTCTTCCGACGGGGTTTGTTTGAATTTGGGACGATTTTCCGTCATCCCACGTCAAATTTGGTTTGTAAACAGACCATCTTCAGTGTTCTCTTGAGTATTCAAGAGAACACTGAAGATGGCACAAAGCCGAAACCGGTCTGTTTACAAACCAAATTTGACGTGGGATGACGGAAAATCTTCCTTGAAGATTGGACTCTACGAGTTGTTATAGATTGGATCTCTTCAAACGGGTTGAAGATCAGTTCACCGATAGCTTAAATCTTCGTTTTTTCTGGTACACTATTTCTAATACTTTTGAATGATCTTTTGATTTGATTTTTGATTTGATTTGATTTTATTTATTTGTATAGTTCCATACACAAGACCTTATGTCTTATATTTCAGTGTGGAACTGAGTGATAAGTTACAGAAAAAATGTCAAATATATAATTAAATAATTAAATATATAATTAAACTAAATACATAATTAAATTAATACTAATACAAATTTAAACATATAGTGTATACACACATGTAAAACAAAATTTTTAGCAAGTAATTACGCTGAGAATTGTTTGATGAGCTGTTTTTTAAACTGTTGTGCGTTACTTAAAACTTGACAGCTGTATGGGATCGAATTCCAGAGAGTTGTTGCGAATATATAGAAATGCCATTTTGACATTAGGCTATTGTATCTAAAAGATCGTATTCTTTTACCTCTGCAGTTATCTGCGAAAGACAGTCTATTGTAAAGATGTTCTGGCTGGCGCGTATATATTATTTTGTGCATAAGAATTAAAACTCTTAACTTGAGCAGATCATCAAAAGAAATTCCGTAAAGTTGGGATGAAAAGATTGAAATCCTAGACCTTCTATTTAAACCGTACACATAGCGAATGATATTATTATAGGCAACGTTTAATTTTCTTTTGCTTGTAGAGTCGCAACTAGTGAAAAGCTCGCATCCATACAATAGAGTAGGAATTAAATAAGTTTTTGCTATAAGGATTCTTATTTTAATAGGGGTGCAGTGCTGAGATGACCATATAGCTCTTAGCATGGCAAAAGAGCGTCCACAAGCATAATTGATGTGATCAGACCAAGTAAGAAATTTATTGAAATAAACACCTAGATTTTTAGCAGATGACACAATCTCAATTTTTTGATTATTAATATATATATTAGGTATAATAAGGGATTCTGCAAGTCTTTTTTGAATAACAATACATTTTGATTTTATGGGATTTATCGTTAGACCGTTTGCAGATGCCCATGCGTGAATATGGTGTAGCTGTTCATTTAATGAACTTATGCAATCTGTTATCACCTCATTATTACAACTCGTATAGAGTTGAACGTCGTCTGCATACATTCTAATCTTGCAATCTGTTATTATGGTCGGGAGGTCATTAGAGTACATGGAAAATAAAAGAGGGCCTACAATAGATCCCTGCGGAACTCCTCTTAACACAGGGAGAGCTCTTGATTTCTTATTATTCGTTTCTGTATACTGGTATCTTTTGCTAAGGTACGTCGACATTAACTGAGTGGCAGAGGGGGAGAAATTAAAAAAGTTACGTAATTTGTAGCAGAGAATATTATGTTCCACAGTATCGAAAGCCTTAGAGTGATCTAGCAGTACCAAAAAGGCGGTATTACCATTATCGACTTGTCTCCGAATATTTTCAGCAACATCAACTAGTGCTGTTATACATCCATGGTTTTTTCTAAACCCGGACTGATTCTCAGTGAGCATATTATTCCGATCGAGGAAACGTGTTATTTGGTTATGCATAATTCTTTCGAAAACTTTAGATAGAAATGGCAATATGGCGATTGGTCTGTACTCAGATTTGGTTTTGGGTATAGGTATAATTTTAGCTATTTTCCAACTGGATGGGAATTGACCACACGTAAGGATTTTATTAAAAATAAAAGTAATAAAAGGAAGCAGTGGGGGCAGAAGAACTTTCAAAAACCTTGGATTGATACCGTCTGCCCCTACGGAGTTAGATTTGATCGACAACAAACTTGCTAGTACATCGCATTCATCCACAGCTTCAAATGAAAAAATTGAACCAGAATTATTGTTAGGATGGTTAGCATAATAATGCGGATCAGCTTCTACCATTGGAATACTTAAAAACGCTTCATTTATAGCGTCAGCATCAATTGAGTGTGGCTCATGGGTAATGGTTTTACCAATACCAATTTCACGTATGGTTTGCCATGTTTGCTTGGAGTTAAGGGCAGAAGAAAATTTTTCAGCATAAAATTCAGATTTCGCCCTTTTTATCAACTTATTGACTTTCCTTTTAGCAGTACGATAAACCTCACGTAATTCGTTAGTTTTAAACCTTTTCCATCTATAATACGCAATATCTCTTTGATTTATAGAATTCTTTATTTCAGCTGAGAACCAAGGTTTTCTCTGCTTACTGATTATCCTAGTTTTCAGAGGCACTACCAAATCGAATAAATTATTAACATAGTACTCAAGGACTTTTAGCTGATCGTCCGCCGAATTTAAATAATATAGGTTATTCCATTCAATTTTGAAAAATTCCCGTTCCAATAATCTAAAATCCATATTTTTGAAATCGCGAAACGTAATCGTCTGAGGTTGTGTAACCAAATGGTACTTGTAAGTCATGAAAATTAAATCGTGTTTTGAGAAACACGGTACAGATAGCTGATCGTAAAGTTGAATATTATATTTATTACTTACAAAAAATAGGTCTAAAAGCGTGTTATTTGTGGATGTAAAATGTGTTGGATTTGTGGTGTTAGGCGATTGAAGACCAACAGAAGTAAAATCTTCTAAAAAGGTGCGATCTTCAAGGAGATTCGAATTGAAATCACCCGTTATTATCACATCATCATACATAGCTGTTTGTGTCTCCAACGTCCGTAGAAACCGTCTAGTATTAATGTTTCGATTGGGTCTATAAACGCTTCCTACTAATATTTTTCTGCCCTCACTACTAACTTCAATTAGAAGATACTCTACCTTATTTATAGGATCAGAATTTTCAATATCTTCAAAGTCATAGTTTTCCTTTGAAGTACATTTAATGTTAAAATTTATGCCCTTTCTTATATACATTGCAACGCCACCATATCCATCTTCCCTATCGACTCTACGCAGATTGTATCCACCCAAAGATACAGATGAGTCAGTTATGTTGGGGTTAAACCATGTTTCGGATACACAAATAAAATCAATGTTAGAATTTTCAAAAATATATCTGAACTCGTCAATTTTTCTTTGCAAACTTTGAGCATTAATGTGGCAAATCTTGATACCATACTTCTGATTTGCAATAACCTTTAACATAGTTGCAACACTATCTCTGGATCGTATTCTGTCAAGTGTCATGAATTAATTGAACGTAAGTAACGCACACAACATAAAATAGAGTGAAACAGTTGTTTTGTGAATATATCAAGTTAATATAAATTTTCGAATCAGTAATAGTAAAAGATAAACATTTAAGTAGTAAGTAATAAAGAATTAATATAGAATACAAATTTTTAGAAATTAATTTAATTAAAAAAAAGTAATGGAAAGCTTCAAGTTTCTTGATATTGAATGGTGATACCATGCCCGTTTTCAATGGAGGAAGGTTCGGATCCACGAAATAAATTATATAAATGATCTATTTCATCCACTTGTATTGCATTACTATCGGATGTTATTTTGACATAAACTAAACCACGCATGCTGAAGGCCCCATGGAGATGTTTTTGTTTTTTTAGCTTAATGGCGGCGCGAAGAATGTTGAAGTTGGCTGATGTCAAGTTTTCATTTATAAAAAATTTATTTTCAGACAATTCTCCGATATCTTGTAGACGGAAAAAGAAACCTTTATGAAGCTTACGATAGCGTGACAGTGATTTTAAGAAAAAATTCCTATCATATGGGGACCACATTTTAACAATAATCACGGCATCTTTACAGTTGTTTTTGTTGTTAGAATTTTGCAGGCGATAAATACTTTTAACGGCGGGAACGGGAATGTTGATGGTGTTACAAATTTTTTCAAATATTAAATTTAAATTCTCTGTTTCCTTGTATGGGATTTCATTTATTCGTAATTCACAAGCCACGTTTTTATTTTCTTGTTGTTTAATTTTACTTTTTAAAGTCTTTATTTCACTCTGCATATCATTAATACAAATGGAGACTGTTTCTAAATGTTGGACTCTAGCGGTAACATCATGAATTTGCTGTTTGATAGTACCGAAGCTTTTCTCGATCACACTTAACAGTTCAGATTTGTATTCATTTAATTTATTGTTCATCATATGCTCTATTTCTTTCGTGAACTTATCAAAGCGTTTTTCTAGCAAATTTAAAGTTTTGAATGGAGAGTTAATAAGAAAATTCTGACTATCCCTCATCGGATTTTGAAATAGTTCATTGGAGGTAGCTGCAATATTAATACGGGGTATGGCATCATGAAATGAAAAATCTTCTGATGTTGCATTATTTTTCTGCATTTTTTTAACACTACCACTGCTTTTATTATTAACTCTATTCATTTTTCTTTTGCTTCTTCGCACAGAAGTAGTAATTGATACTTTTGAATTGGGCATTAGATTTAGATAAATTTTTAAAATTATACAGGGTTTTTATGGTATTTTATTTTGACCTTTTGTATATATTTAATCTTTTTTGTAATAAAATTTTCTAAGTGCATTACATCCACTTAGGCTTAACTTGATTACAGCAGCATCAGCTGACTGCAAAAGGTTGTTTAAGAAATTGGCGGTTATTGTATTGTTTTTGCCTTGCTCAATTATTATGTAGCTCTCTTGGTTTTATTATAGTGGGATGATATTATTATTGTTGTTTGTATAAAAAAACTGTAATAAGCAGTATTGTTATTGTTGTTTATTTATTTGTTTATATACTTGTTTTGAAACTAATTTTCGTTTTTGTTGTTGGTCGATTTCAGATGTTCACTTTTGGATTATTCAAAGTATATGGCTTTTTTTTTTTCTTATGTTATTTTTTATTGTTATTTTTTAATTTTTATTTTTAATTTTTAGCTTCTCATTCTTCACCACTTCCCTCTCTTTTAAGATTGTCACTTTGTCCCTTTTGGGGCTATTTTTTGTTTAGTTTGTTTTATTTAAGTCTTAACACATGTCAACACATTATAGTTTGGAGGTTTTTTGGGTGGTATTTTACACACTGATAAACTAAACCGAGATTAAATTTCCAGTCCTATCAACTTTTTTGCAGGTGACTTCAAAAGTTTTTCCATTCATACTCGTATTCATTCGGAAATAATGCAATCCAGTCAGAACATCCAACCGAAAATGGAATGTGATTCAGAGTGTATTTTGCTTTAGATTCTATTTTAAAGTTGCTCGTTCATATACAGGAAAGGGAGAAGAAGCAAGCAATTTATTCACTGGTGCATCGACGCAGCGTAGGGTATGTCTTGCCCTTTCATCGTTACTAAAATGGAATGTGCTCGAGGGAAATTTTTTCCGAAATTCGCAAAATCTTAAGAAGAAAATATTTTTCGTTAGTATTTGAATTTTTTGAAGATTTGAATACTGCGATATTAGTAAGAGCTCTGAATTGAAAATTTATTTTATTAATTCTTAGGAAATATTATTCAAGTATATTTTTTAATTTAGAACCTCCAACATTTGAAATAATTCGTAAATTTTAATATCTACGTTTAATAAGTTTAAAAGCACTCCCAGCCAACAACTTAGATTCCACAAATCATAATGACATCTTTAGAAAAATGCATATGTAGCGAACAATCAACTTGACGAGTTATATTATCCAACAGATTAAAGAAAATATTAAAATAAATGCAAACAACAAAAGTAAAGTTTAATAACACTCGTATTTGTGAGGAATAACAGCAGCCACCATCCTGCCCCACTGCAAACACAAACATTAATGAGAAGCAAAAATTGAAAAACGAAGGAAGCAAACAGCTAAAACTGCGGACTCATAATGAGTAAAGTTGTTGCCCTAATGAGTTTCAGTTTTACCGCTTCTTGCAACACAAGGGGAAGCTACTAAATGCTGGATAAACATGCATGTACGATACGATGTGTGTCTTTAACATTTGTTTCCCATTTCCAAAAACTTTTATTGTATCATTACAACATGTTTGTTTGAAACGAAAAAAAAAAACATAAAAACATATTTCGAAAAAGATTTCATGTGCTAATGCTTTAAGCTGTTAACTGCAGCAAAAAGTTCTCTGCAGCTTTTCCTTCTTAATAGTGTTCATTTTCGTGCGATATGGAGTGTGTGTTGAAATAATAAAATTCATGATTTCCAGCTTTAATGAATGATACTTCGCCCATAAACATTAAAGTAATAGTAAACGATGAGGGCTAATCTGAGGTGAATGGTAAATTTTTTTGATGTTCATTTACATCTTTGAGATGGCAATGCTGTTTGTTTGACAACTGATTTGATATGTGACAGTTGCGTGATGTTTAGCTTGGCATCTATCATTTTTAGATTCACGTCAGAGAAACGTTTTAAAATTTGTTTCTTTTAATAATTAAATATCCAGATTGCGCCATCTGCGCACCTGCCATAATCATAAACGAACACTAACGACATAAAATTGATATTAAAAATATTTTTATTTCTTACACTCAAAATTCAAGCTGTGGACCTTCAAAAAAAAACACCCTTTCGAAATTTCAAACCTGCTCAGTGACATTCAGAATGTTTGTTGTGTCAATGATGGTGATTAGTTAAAACCAGAAATTTATTAATAAATGATGATTACAAAAGTTTTGCAAAATGTTGTAATTATTTTAATTGAACTTTTTGTTTTCTATTACATGTTTTATAACAGACACTTGAAATGATTAAATCTTTATTTTAAAAGTTTAATTTATTTACTTAATTTTTGATCTGAACATAAATTCTTAAAAACAAAAAAAAAAATCATCAATTCAAACTCTAAAGCATCATGATGACATGCGATATGATAAATTAATCCGTTCTCTTGATTTATGTATTTTAAAAAATACAATATGCAATTTTAGCAGTGAACATTGTCACACTGGTTGTAATCTTGATTTCATGTCGTTAAATGAACCTCAGTTTTCTAAGGCGGGATAAGATATATTTCATTACTTCTCATCTCCATTTTATTTATTATATTTGTAAATATTATTAACTAGAATATGATTGCAAGTATGGGTCAATACGTCACAGTCAATTTTGAAGCTGTTCCACAGCGTAGAAGTGAAGTAGCAGCTCATCGATGACTGTAGTGTAGACTAACTGGAGAAGCAGTAAAGTGTTTTACCATTACTGTAATGGAAGTTGCTTGGAAAAAGTTATTCTCTAAACCAACTCCTTTTTAAAAACAACACATACATTTTTCATCTAATCGCACATCGCAGTATAGGGAATATTTGTTCTTTAGCCGAACTCTTTTTATATGTCGAATAGTGTGCGCACTTTGTTTATCCTCCTCTCTATAACCTATTTTATTAGTTCTATACCACTAGGTCATCACTCATAGGATGCTGCTACATCAACAAAAAGTTGCGATTGATCAACTAATTTTTCATATCACTTGTAACGATCTTAGATCGACAGCCCATCTTTTTTTTTCAAATCATATCGTACTTTATTTTCTGCTGCGCCAAGTGTTTTGGGCAGCTTAGAATCCTATTGCAGGATCATGCCACAAACTTTTTTCTATTTGTTTTGTCTTTACAAATCTTACAGCTCGAAATTCTGGTCTTAAAAACATTTTCCTAGAAAGGACTACATGTTCATCTCACTTGCACTGTTCTGAGTAATTTATCATTTTCCGAATATTTATTTTCTTAACTTGCCCAACACTATCACAAATGATAAGAGTTCTTTTCCTTAATGTCAACATACTTTACAAAACTGAACAAATATTGTTACATTTATTTCTTGCATTTTTTTATGGACATTTTAACGAAAGTAAAATTAATGTTCGATGCTTTAATTTAGCGTGCAACTCTCTGATGGCATCTCCTTGAATTTACAAATGTCCAGCATTAATCTCCTGTGAATTACCAATGTTTTACTTTATTTTTTTCCTACTCTTATTTTATTTATTTATTTTTTACATTTTCATTTTATATGCATACCTTTTGGTTGGATTTCTGTAATGGCTATAAAATCGTGGTGTTTCTTTTGCTTCTTGTTGTTAAATTATTTCAGTCTTAGACATTCAACGATTCTACTGTATGTGCATTGGTTCCAAATCTTCTTGCTGCTATTCCTGCTTCATTTTGTTTTTGTTTGGCCCTTGTGTATGGACCAGGAAAAAACAAACAAACAAAAAAACATAATGAAAATAAATATGCGACACTAAAAACAGGTAACAAAAGATTTAATCAATGTTTAGTTAAGCATGACACCATCTTTCTTTAATTTTAATGAAGAAAATATTGCACAGTGGGGTCGTGGGCAGAGGACGTGCAAAAATGCTTAGCTAATTTGTCATATAGTTTTTGTAAAGCACAAATCATAAATATTAATTTGGCAGTCTCATGTGTAGGCAAATATAATTGTAAATATATATTTTTCCATACACACACACACATATATCGCCACAATTAATATGTAAAATAAAGTAAATTTTTATTTTTATTTTTGTATATTGTAATAAAGTCTCTGGTGTGTTATTTCAATAGGTTTCCATAAATGAATTGTATATTTATAATTGTGTCTGATTAGATAAATAGATACTAATATGGTGGCTGATCATAAGAGAAGTTTCATTGAATGTGTGTCTAGGGCTTAAATAGTATTGTCCTTTGAATATTAAGATACCAACAAAAATATAAAATGATTCCTGGCAATTCAGCTGAGCCGAGCTTAAAGCGTTTAATTTTGTAAGAAAAGTGTACATTTTTGTTATAGTTTTTTAAAGAGAGGAAGATAATTAAGTGTCCTTAAATAAGCGCAAAATGACTAGGAAAGTGTATTCAAGATTGTGAGGGTGTTAAATTTTTTAAACAAGAGCGTTAAACAGATTTTTTATAAATACGCCAGCGAATTTTTACACTCTTCGTGACAAAAAATATTTAAACTGTGTAATAATTATTAGCATTTGCTAAAGAAATAAACACATCTATTTCTTAAAATAAAATTATAATAATAATTCTGAAATGGATATGAAACAAAATCTTTTACCAAAAAGATAAATAATATCATTTATTACAAATTCCATAAAGAACAAAGTTTTGGTGATGAGGAAAAAAATCATTGAAACACTGTTTTGAGGGAGGTGGGAGAAGTGTGAATCATTTCGGGTAATATGCAATCAGAGTGCATACACCGGAACTAGGATTGGTGCACTTCTTTGTCCAAGTCTCTAATAAAATGTGTTTTATGTATTTACGTTTTATTTTTATTTTTATAAATATATACAAATTATAATATTTATCAAATTCGTTATTCGAGATATTCTCCAAAATAACCATTTTAATATTCTGTTGTTTGTTGTTGGCTTAGCAAGGTTTATGCCTGCATTTCATTGGCGCTAACAAAATCATCATTGTATAAAGGCGTAAAAAGAAAAAACAAAAAGACGGAAGTCAATTATAATTGTTTGTTGTGTTGTGATTGTACAAAAGCTTTCTAAAGCTATTTATACTTTTGTGTTTTTGTTGATTACAAATAGAAAAATATGATTGAGTTCTGTTTGAATTCTCATATAGTGTTTGTAGTCTGTGGCTTAAGTGTACGAGCTTTGAATGCTTTCAATCATGATTTGGCTAAAGGGTACTGATGATTTAGTTAGCGCCAATGAAATGCAGGCATATACCTAGCTAAGCCAACAACAAACAAAAGAATATTATATACAAATTACTTTATAAGAATTTCTTATTTATTTTTATGTGATATAATCTCTTATGGTTTTATTTTATTAACTTTAAGAATTATTACATTAATATTAATGGCAAGTGAATCAACTTTTAAGTATAATAATTATGTAAATTTATTTTTATTAAATATTATTTTATTATAATTATTATTATTATTTATTTATTTAAATATGTTTCTTTTAGTGTTGTTCTTAGGACTTGAAAATATGTTATTTTATTCCAAAGCAGAAGACTATTTGTTATAGTGGAATGCATGTTTCCTTTCTATCCAATTGAGTCAAATTTAATTTTTAAAGATATGTGGTAAAATTTCATGAAAGTTTTAAAATAATAAATTATCTATAAAATAATAAATATTAATTAAAGCGAAGTTGTCTTGCTAAGCAAATATTTAGCAATTCGATTAAGTTATCCAATCAAATTTAATTTTGGTGTGAAAGAGACCCAGAAAATTTTTATATTGGTAATTTTGAATTAACAATTGTACCTAGAAAAAATTTGGAAAGTGGATCCTAAAAGAGACCTAAGAATTCAGAGATGAAATTTCCTTTATAACAGGATAAGAGTATTTTATTAAACTTTTGTTATTTTAAAATATTTATTGTGATGGGTGTTACAAGCCATGGATTATAAATATTACTTTAACTCTGGCTTTAGCACAAAAATAATTAATATGTAAAAAAAGTTCTGAAAAGCTGTTGGTATTTCATATTATATTGCTGTGAAATAAATTATTTTATTGAAAAAATTTGATATTTGGTACAGTTTTCCGATATCGCTTTTTATGGCTTCCAGCAAACTTTATATGACAATGACCTGATTAGACCTCTGATGGCAACTGATTGAAGCAGTGGATTTTATTAGATTGCAATTATATGTACATATATGGTTCATAAAACGTGTCTCTTAAAACACTGTGATTACAATAACATTGAATAAGAACCTCTACTCCTACTTTTTGCCACAGGTATTTAAAAGTTCCTCATAATTACTACAACAAGTACAAAGAGAAATGAAAACAAAAATAAAAATGAGCAAAATATGTTAAAATTATACTCCTGCCAAAGTCATACATATAAAAAACTAATCTTCCAACTTAGCCGATTAATGAATGCATAAATCTCTCTAATTACACAAGGCTCCCGGGGGCAGTATGCCTGCCCCATTGCTTAAATAAATTGAGCAAAATAAATGAAGGCATAAACAGCAGCCGCACCAACGGTCGCTCCAGCCACACCAGCGTCAGTCAGTATTTCGCTTAAGTCAGCACAAGATATTTATGAAGTAAAAAATATGATATAAATATGAAAAGGACAAAATAGCAGCAGCAAGAGTAGAACGCTTAGAAACATTGCCGATAACCTCCTTGAGCACACACACACACACACACACACTTCGCTTTAGCACAAAGCAGAGGAGCGACCGGTGGAATAATGATTAAGTAGTCAACATAAAGTTAATGGTATTCGTGCAATAAATGTGAATAATTACGTCAATATTCAAGTGAAGCTGTCATGTCGTGGCCATCAAATTGAGCAGAAAATGTTTTCTTTTTTATTTTCATATCTTTTCCATTTCATATGCGATAGATATATTTTATTTTGTGTATCGTAAATAACAAGAAAACATGATTCTAAAAATGGGAATGCGTGCCAGAATTATATTTAATGATAATAGAGATTATGAATTTATTAGTTTTTCTTTTATGTGTTTTTTTTTTTGTTGTTTATTTGTTCTCATATCCTACACTCGCACACACTTTTATAAATCTTAAATGTGTTGTGCTTTTGGCAGTTTTTTCTTTTGATTAAATAATGGGTGGATGGTACAGCTGTGTACGGGGGGAGTTTGTTAAACAAAATTAGAAGAATATAGAGCACTGCCACTCACACACATGAAGCTAAAGGTAAATCTAATCGCTTGTCTATCAAGTTCTTGTGCACTAATAGATCAACTAGAAGATTTTTATGTTAATTCAGTATAATTGAATTTTTTTAATTTTAATTTTTACTTACATTTAATTTGATTTTTTTATACAAATGTTTTTTAACATTTGACCTTTAAGCAATTCCATAAGGTTTTCTTACTCTTATTGCCGATCTCTTAAGAACGAAACTTTACTTGGAGAAATCGATTGCTTTAATTGATCCTACGAAACGCCGCGAAAACGTGGCTCCTCCAAATCTAAATATTTATTTGAAATATAATATAAAAATTAGTTGAGGTTCAGACAAATTCTTTTATTTCATGCACTTATAATCTGCGGTGGTCGCATAACATTCCCTGGTATTTTTTTGTACTGGTGCGATCAAAATTTAGTTCACTAAGTCACACTTATAAATGATAATGCGGATAGCGCTCCCTAAGCATTTTCTTCGATTCAGTGATAGTTTTCTATTGGGAAAACAAAATGACATGAAAATTCAAAAGATTTTCCGGTCATAATGTCTCTCAAACAGAAAATTAATTTAGCATCATTATTAAGTGCTTTGTGCAGATCGTGACTGACAACATCATTAATTAGACGTCTAAGGAGCTGATATTTGAACGTCATTTTGCTTTAGCAGCTCTTCACCATAATACGTATGCATATTAAAGTTATAACCATTAACTAGTTTGTACTATTATTGAATTTAGCGCTAAAGTTAAAAAAATACGCAAAGAATGAAAAACAGGCGGCTGTTATTGTTTGAGAGCTTATAAGCCCAAGTTTAGCAGCTCGTTAGTTAGAGTTTGGAAATGCTATTATGAATAAACTCTATGAGAAGCTTATGACAACTTTTTATTTAGCTATAATATAAAATCAAATTGCTCATATCAACAAAAACTCCCATGAAAATTTTGACTCATAATGGACGGACGAATGATATTAAATGCATAAAATGCACTTTTGTATAGTACATTGTAATGTAATTAATTGATCTAAAACATTTTAAGTCCTTTCAGCCCATCCCTTGTAATCATGTTTCATCACGATTCAAAACATTTCTAGTTGATGTAAAAACTTTCGTAGATAGAAATTACACTAGCCTACAGCTGGTATTGATTTATCACGTTTTTGCAGTCAGTTTCCATTGATTGCATTAAGAAAATTCAGATCTTTATAAAAATAAATGAAAGCAAAACATCAAAGTTACTTTACTAATGATATAATTTAAATAAAGTTTAACTTATCGCAGCAAGATAATTTCAAAAAGATTTCAATCTTATTAAAGGTAATTCAAAATAATTTGTATGTTGCTCACATGTTTCGGTTTCATGGTCATGTTGCCCCACCAACATTTATGCGTGTGCTTTCTTGTTCATACTTAAAAGCAAATATTCATTAAAAAGAACACAATGCCGCACGGTAGTGAAACAAACTACTGGTTGTTTTACTTCTGTTCGAGCGCCACATTAAACTCAAGAAAATCAGATTAAATGGGACGATTTTTTTTCTCTTTCTTTTTTTGTAGTTCATATTCTACACGATTTTTTACCCCATCTTTTTCATTCATTTAATGTTGTTAACTCAATTCAATTAATTTCTTTTATTTAGTTTAAAGAACTAAAATTAAGACTCTGCGGTAGGTTCAAAAGTGATGCAAGAAAAGACACACACACATAGAGACACACATGATAAATAAAAAGAAGAAAAAAACATATTTAACTTCAAACGAAAAAATTATATCACTTGTCAAAGAACAAAGACAAATATGCCGCCAGAAAGAAAACTGACAATTTCATCGTACATTTGAGTTGTTTAGAATTTATTTTCCTGGGACTTTTAAAACTAATTAACTTATTTGGTATGTAAGCATTTGTGCAGCAATGTGTGGCAGTAAGAGGTTTTGTAACCAAAAACTATTTAATGTTCCTTTTCGAAACATTAAAAACAGCTAAAGTAGGCAAATGAAAATGTGGCTGATAATTGTCGGCCATTAAAGTGGTTGCTGACTACCAAATTTTTATAAATTTTTCTACAGATCTTATGATCTCAGACTCATAATTAACAATTCCAATAATCTTGCAAAGATTCAATGGCGTATTAGCGTTTTAGCATGATTTAAAAGAGTAGTCGGTGGCTGAGTCACCGCTTTTCCTGTTTTCTCTTGTCCTTGTGTTCTGACAGATTTTGGGAAAAT
This sequence comes from Germaria angustata, assembly GCA_963681545.1. Lineage (NCBI taxonomy): Eukaryota > Metazoa > Arthropoda > Insecta > Diptera > Tachinidae > Germaria > Germaria angustata. The sequence goes on from OY813001.1 coordinate 38,652,025, forward strand.
GTTTTACACGCTTTAAAGTGGAATATAATTTTGCAATATTTTTTTCCAGGCTTCGAACATGATCCAAATCTTCTGTTGACAAACTAATAAGAAAATATTTTTAGTTTTATTATATAACAAGAAAAAAACAGGACCAATTTATGAAAATATGGTATGTTTTCAGAAGGTAGCGTTACTGGTTGCATTTATCAAAAAAAAAAAGAAAAAAAAAACAACTATATATCATTTATATTTATGTTGTCATATTCAGAGTAATCTCCATTAAGGTGTCCTTTGGGAGAAGCAGTTCTGACAAGAGTACAGCTTTAAGCTCCTTCAGCGATGCTGCTTTTATCTGCTGAGTTGTTGCAAATCTTCGTGCTTTCATGGATCTGATCAGTGTTTTGAGCAGACATGATTAGAAGGGGAAAAATAGGGGAGCTGAGTCATGTTTTGGCTGTTGTTTTTGGCGAAAAAAAATGCACTTGAAATCAAGGATGGGTGAATAAGTGCATTATCGTGCTGCAAAAACCATGAGTTTTTTCACAATACGCATGTATTCAAAATAATGCATCTTTTTTCTTTACACTACTGATGCATTTTTTTTACTCAGAGTAGACTTTTTGAATGCCATCGCCAATATTTAAAGTGTTTTCGATATTTTATTCAACTATTTACAAAAAATTTGCTATAAATTCTTCGATTCAGGTTTTTTCTTCTGTGTGATATCAACGACCATATAAATACTTCTGCTTGTCTGCAGAGACACCCAGAGTCTGCGGCCGGAAATGAACCTACGATCTTCGAACTACTAGTCTCCTGCCTCTGGCTACGTAGAAAGCGTGAGCAAATACTCGTACTATAAATAAGCAATTAAATATTTCTTAGATGCATCACAAAATTCAAAAAGTCACCTTATTTTTTGAACACACCTCTTATGTGAAATATTCCAAGTGAAGTCCTGCGGCATTTATATTGCTTCCGAAAATCACTTAATGCATTTTTTAAAGTTCCTGATAATTCAAGTTGACAATATTTTAATTGAATTCTGAATTTTTTATACAAATTTGTTAAACTCCCTTCTTCACTGCGAAAAAATATTTATTTTTTTGAGGTTTCATGATTATCCGAGGCTTGCATCCTTCTCTATATAAAATATATTCCTAGTGGTAAATAACAAATTTTAATATAATATAAATTCAGTTTCTTTGTAAAAAAATTACTTTTCTTAACCTATTGAAAATAGCATCCGAAATAGTGAAGGAGCTAGAAAAAAGGAAACATCCTGCTTCACAAGTCTATGTTGTAGTTATTGAAAATTATCCAAAATTATGACTATTTTCGTATTATTATATCAGCACTTGCAGTTATTTGATATTCAATAAATGATATGCAATCATAATGTCGATTTCAAAATCAAAAGTTTGTAAAAAATCTACAAATTCTATTTTTGATTCAAATAATTCTAGAGATTTTTTTGTAAGAGTTCTGCAAACTATTTGCCCATTTTTTAGCCTTTTAGTCCATCAAATTGCGAAAGCTGTTCTAAGGCTCAATTTGAGCCTTTTAAAATGTTCTGTTCAATATATTTCAAATTATCATCATTATCAATATCAAAACTTCAAAATACAAAATATAAATATAATTCTGAATGAGTCAAAGATCAAGTTTTGTTTTAAAAGAAATAGTCTGTTGTAAAGTCATCTTTGGTTCTTCTAATAAAAATAAAAGATTTCTTTTTATATTCTAGTCAAGTCCTGAATAATGTCGCGAAGTAAATTTTTCTATAATTAAATAAAATTAAAGTATTATGATATTGGTAGAACCTTTTCTTTGATTTAACATAAATTTGCTTAAATTAATCCCATACTTATGAGATAAAAGAAATAAATGTCTTTATTATATCCCTTAAAATGCAATAAAAACTCAAATCATTAGAACAATACATTATGGAAAATATCGATGGATTGTTTAAGAAAAAATTTACTTCATTAACAAAAGCCATAATCACTTACACCTGTTTTTAAAGAGATTAAATTTTGTATTTAAATAAAACCTTTGGAGCAAAAACCAAATAATTTCCTAATGGTGTTTTTCTAAATGCTTGTTCGACAATGACTTTTTACAATGTCACCTTCCTTTAACAATGCCTGACTAAAGATATCAGTAGTCAGCTTCTAGCATTTCCATCTTTCATTACCACTGTCGTTGCTTGCGGAGCTGTTGTATTTGTTGCTGGCCGACTTCAAAAATTGTTAGTGGCCACCCATGAATACGAGTACATTCCTCACATTTGATAATATCTGTGTGTTCTTTTAGTTGCAGTGTTTCAGTATAATGTCATTATTCTTTTGAAATTGTACTATTTAGTATCTTAGTGCCACCTTTTAGTAACGCGAGAAGCCATAAATTGTTTGGTCATTGTCCTTTTCAGTTTAGTTTTTCACCTTCTATTGCCATGCTTTCCTGCAACATTTCCCAGTCGTTATACCTTCCCAATGAAATGTTAAGTTCTTTCCTTTATTGTTGCCATTATCTTTTTAGTTTTCCCTGCATTTATCTTGAGTATATGGTGGATCTGGTTCATCTGTATGTCTCTTTTTACTACTGGACTGATGGTTTAAGCATTCCATTCACTTTTGTGTTCTTTTTTTATTCTTTTCTTTTTTAAATATTACAAACTTGTTACTATTGCCTGGGCCAATACAATCGCAGCTACTGCAGGTGTACCAAACGTGATTATTTTTTCACATTTTCCTTTTTTCTTTAACCTAGGAATTATTATGGATTTTTCTCAAAAGAAAAAAATAAGAGCTGAAAAAATTTTAACGTTTGTATGTATTTCACCACAGGTTAAGGGGAATAATGTTGTGGTATTGTCCAACCGTTTCATACTAAAGCTACTGCCACAATCGTATAGCTCAGCTCCTGTTGCTTCCGTTTAAGTTTTTTATTTTATTTATTTTTTATATTTTAACTGTCATAACGATAAGATACATTTGCCATAGCAAATATGAAGGGACTGACTTGTGATAAATTCGAAATGTGACCAACTTAGTTGCGGAGGTAAAAATTTATTATGGCCTTGGCAACAGGTGGAAACAGTTTTAACAGTTTTATTAGAGCAACACTTGAAAAATGTAGAAACTAGAAGCTAGATTTTTTTTAAATATTATGGATCTATTGAAATGATCTTTTGCCAAAAGTCTGATGAACTTTGCGCAAAGGAACGGAAGAAATAATCTCTAAATGGCTAAGACTCGTCTTTTTTCCTACCCTCGTGTTTTATGTATGACCCTCTTATTTGCTTAAACCGCGTGGCTGCGGTCATCGTACACTGAAGGTACGGAGTTCAAACCAAGAAACTGGATCTCCCATAAAATATATTTCACTTAAGCTCTCAGGATAATGAGTGGTAGGAAACTGCTTGCGGGATAGGAAAGTGTTTACTATGGTCTAACACTTTATATTATATTTGGTTTATGTGCGTAGGAGTGGGATGAGGTAGACAGAGTAACATATAGATGAATATAAACAGCGTAAAAGCGCAGAAAGTCCAAAGGTGAATGTCCATATAGTAGGGGTTTTGGGTGGTCAAATGATAAACCACCCGCTCCTGCTGATGAATCTAACCTAACCTAACAATTCTTTGCCCGGTTTTCTCTCTTTGATCTCAATTACTTGTTTCAAAATTGTTCTACTTTATACGATCTTTTCGAGGGTCTTAAAAAATGAGAACAACACAGATAAGTTTCGACTTATTTTATATAAAATATGTCTTAGCACTAGCATGTACCTGTCACTTTGTCCACATCCTGAAACGAAGTTTACCTAATAGGAATAAATAATAGCTGAATAAGAAATATTTGATGCGTTATTGCATGTAGTCATATTTGACATAAAGCCGACATGACATAAATTTGATCATGTCATAAGCAATGAGTTACAGCCACCTGAGTACTTGTCAATGGAATTTGTAAAAGCCAACTTTAGGAAAAATTACAGGCTATCAATTGTTACTTACAAGCTCTCAAGGGTAATGAGGATTTGGAGCATCAAATCGCTTATTCTATCTACCCAAGAATTGACAATAATCATTGGTAAATTAAATTTTTCTTAATATGTCTATTTATAATACAGCCTGATCAATATGAAGCAACTTCACCTTACACTTCACGCGTGATATACGTAAGTTTTTCTTAACTCCCTTACAGTGCCAACTACTTCAGACCCATGCACCTCATACAACCATGTCTGAATTTTTTCACATAAAAAACTTTACACTTAAAAAATCTTTTTCATTTGAGTGTAAAAAAATCCTGGTGACATTATTTGATCGGTTAGATCACGTCCTGTTGTAGGTAAAAATATTCATCCAATTTCATTCATCCGATCATGAGTAATTGAGTAGCAAACTTGAAAATATAGGAACTATGGAAATAGTTCATGACTAGTCCAACCGAATATTTTACCATGCTCATAGGTATCCTTACAGTAAGTACATATTATTCCAGGATATATACGAGTATATTAATTCAGTCATATAGTTTATGCACACCAAATTTCAGTTTTGTGGTTAAAGTCTGACTTCCACATATAAATTTTGAAGACACTGGGCTAAAATAAAAACTTAAATAAAATTAAAAAATTCTCTCTTTATTGTCTACATCCCCTCTGAACCTATTGGACTCCATGTTGGTCACTTTTGAATGTTTAAAATTGCTTCAAGGTTTTTCCGCAATTTTCATATAGAAAACAAACAAATGCCAAGCATTTTCCTAACACTCATACATTCATACAATCACATAAACGTTATTTCATGTGTATTTTTGTATAAAGGGAGAACATTCATTTGTGTACACACTTACAAGCATGTGTATGAATCAAATCCTGAAAAAAAAACAAATTTTCTTTTATGCTGTCTCCCATCCTTGTAGGATCATTCGTCTATTCATCCTTTGCACAATCACACATTTTTGCATACATTTTTTATTTGTTTGGAATTCTTTTTATTTTTAATTTGGAGTCGTTTTATTACATTTACTGCTGGGCTTTTGTGGATTTGCAACTGAAAACTATTTCCATAAACCGAATATCCATTTAGAAAAAAAAAGCTTTAGATGCCACTGCGTTTTCATGCTTTCCACAATATTCCCGTGGATACTTCGTAAGCTGAAGCTCCTTTGCTTTCTCGCCCCATCTTATTCAGGTCATTTTAAAACAATTATTTACTAAAAAAAAACAAAGCAACAATGCATAAAAATATTACATTTATGGAAAAGTACTTTAAACAAAAATCACGCTGTTTGTCTGTATTATTTATTTATGTGTGTATGTTTTTTCTTTACATTGTAACAGTTTTATGCGCTTGTTGCAAACAAATAATAAAAATTGTTACTTTTGCTTTGAATCACTATAGAAATTGTCATAAACTTTTAAATGGCGGTTATTTAAGTAAAGTGATAAATGATAAAATTTATTTACTGAAACAAGTAAAAGCATTAACTACTCGCAAAACTTTTGGAAGTTTAACCAACCCATAAGTTAAAGTTTTATTTCATGTGAAATAGTGGCAGGATAAAGTAAAACTTCGACTGGTGGTTAGTTAAAAATTCAACATAAATTTATAATTATGTTGTTTGTACGAAAGTTTTGCAAAGGCTTTTAATTTGTAACATAAATATGACGGAGCTACTGGAATTGTCTTACACTCACATAATCCTGCGCAATTCCTTCCTTCAATCACTTCAGTGTGTGTGTGTATAAATATTTGGTATAAATGTTATACATACTCGAAAATCTAATTTCTTGTATGATTCCCAGTAAAAAGGACTCCCAATGTTATTATCATAGACTTGTCATTTAAGGATATTATCTCTTCATGCTGCTTTTAAATACAGAATTAAAAGCAATCTCCATTTAATATGCTCGGAAAGGTAAATTTTTAAGTATTATTTTTGCAAAGAAAATTATTTCATATTAAATAATAACAAGTGATTTATCACTAGGAATTGTATTACCAGTCTAAAGAATAATTTGTTTTCCTTATGTAAAAGTAATAGTTTCAATCAAAAATTTAAGTAAAACAACGTATTTAAAGTAATAAATATATTCATTTTAGTAGAAAAAAGTATTTGCAGAAACTACAATAGAATTGAACTCTAGTAATTTAACTTTTAAATAAATACATTGTTAACTTAACTTCCTCGGAAGTCGAATAGATTTCTGTAACCAGCGAATTGATTGAGAAATCGAGAATGCAATTTCATATTTCTGATTGTTAAACATAAATAGATGATTTCTTATACATATTTCTTGGACATGACTTTTTTTCAATAATAATGATAATGATTAATTTTAATTAATTAATAAAATTTTTTCGACCCTCATTTGTAATATATACTTATGTAATTTAAATAATCGAGCTTTAGGTCTTTTTTTAAACAAACTAATTTATTATTTACAATATTTGAACCCCTCTTTGGGTGTCTTCCCTAGGAAAGAAATTCTTTATAATACAAATCTCCTATTTAAAATTAAATTTTTAATTTAATTACAATAATAATATATAAAATATTTTTATATTAAAATTTTCTCAACTTCTTTATAACAGTAACCTTTTGCTAATAGCAAACCTGCAGATTTTGCTAAAAAAATTTATATAAAAACTTCAATCGCACTCAAAAGTGTACTTCTAAGCATTTCTTTCAATACCCCAAGTAAAGGACGTTGACATACAAAAGGATGTAATAACTTAACAATAATCACTATTACGTACAACAACTATTTTATGTATCACTCACACCAGATGCAGGGAGTAACTAAACAAAACGGAGACTCTAGTAGAAAGGAAATAAAAATATTTTTTAGTGTTATTGGCATTGTGTTGCATTTTCGAAGATATTATAAAAAGTCCTGAAAGGACTTAAAAATCTATGATGGAATAAAACAGCGAACAAACAACTTTTAAGAATCTAACTGCCTGTTTCACGATGTCGAACGACATCGTTCGTTCGCATAAATACGTTTGAAACAGCAACAAATTTTAAAATGTTGTTTTTGGTTTTAATGTATTTATGCGAACGAACGATGTCGTTCGACATCGTGAAACAGGCAGTAATACTTTTTTGTTAGTGTCCTTCAACGTAAAATTTGAAAAACGATGAAACTTTCTTGCTTAAGCAGAACCTTAAAAGAGTGAATTTGTTGAAATATTTTTAGTTGAGTCTCCATTATGTGCATTCACCGTAATATTTTGAGGGGGAAGTTGAATTTTATTACACGTGAAGAGACATGTTATATAAATACACAGACATAGAGACAAATTATTTACTACTTTGGGAAAAATATATGTTATTTATTATTAATTTAAGTGTTTTAAAAATACTTTTTTTAATATCAATTGCCTCCTTTTTGTTCGATACGCAAGGCAGTAAGTGCATCTAAATGAACTCGGTACTAATCTGTGCATGTCCTTTTCTGCTTGTAAAAAAAAATTTTACTGACTAAAATTTAATATTTTTATCCTTCAAATCTCTGTAACAAAATAATTGTCAACAGACGGATTTTTTTTAAATATTTTTACTCTATTTTGTATGGTACTCTATATCAATAAAGACCTTTATACTTTTAGTTATAGACTTTCGAAAAGTAAAACAAAATGGTATCAATTCCATACACGTTTGAGTGACCAAAAGATCTTAATTATACATCTTTAAGGAAACTAATATTTTTACTTATACAGTAGCCGACAAAAGTATGCATGAGACCCATCTTTTTGTAATTTAGCGAACTGCTGCTGCATGTCTGCTTAAAATCTTTTTGGCAGATCATGTTTACCGATCTTAAGGGTATTTGTTTCTGTATTTTAAATTCCGATCGATTTAGTTTTACTTTCCTCAGATGTCGATCGATATTATTGATATCCAAGTAATTGTAAATCTATATATGTATCTCAATTTATGTATAAATTATAACAAATGGCATATAAATATATAAAAATATTTTAATATCATAATATTTCCTCAAAAAATAAGTGGTTTGCTTTAAAAATAATATGACAATACCCCGATTTAAAAGACAACAAAGTGTTCTTAATTGTTCTTTTTTCATTTGATTTAAGAAATTACTTTAATTACTTAAAAATATTAATTAAATATAAAAAAATAAATAAAGTTATTGTATCTGTGGCAATAAGTAATAAGTTAAGTTGACTTAAGCCACTTCAAAAGTAACCTTCCTGCTTGTCCTTTTTTGATGTACAATTTCATTTGAAACAATTACCCGAGGGAGAATCCGTATGGTAGTTTGCGAAATGTAAAATAGTGGATTTCTAATATAAGAAGCTACAGATCTTTAAAAACCCCAGTATTTTTTTTATTTATTCTTAAAACTTAAAGAAATAAATTTGCTCTCGCTATAAAATTACATAATCACGCTTAAGATCTGTTTCCTTATTGTAACATAAATATATAGATTTTAATCTTTCTTTTTAAATTAGTCTTATATAAATTTTTCTTTGAAAATCTTCAGTTGTTTCATTCTGATAAAAAAATTTTCATTTTTCGTTTCATAAGGACATGACTCACTGAATTAAGACATTTTTTTATAGAGATAATGCGTTTTTGAAAAACTCAATATTTGGCTGGTGTACCGCCATCATCTGCACTAACTTGCATTTAAGGTAACAAAGAATTTTCCATTCCATAAAGGCTGTTCACTAGAAAATCTCATGATTTCCAATGCTTTGTTTTTTGTTTGTTTGTTTGTTGGTACGATCCTTATTGAGGCATATTTAGTTGTGGGACACTGCTGCAATTCAACCGTTTTGAATGCTGGATCATCCAAAGCTTGGGATGCTTTTCATACAATGAAAGTTTTTTCCAAAAATATTGTTTTTCGTTCATTCTAAAATATCAATAAATGTAATTCTTTGGACATATTAGGAAGTTTACACGATGAAGTCTCCATTGAATATTTACATTACTTCTGGAAATCTGTACAATTTTGTTATTGTTCTTCCAAATATTTTGAAAAAAATTTAAATATTATTTACAATATAATTTGTTCGACTAATTTGTTAATATTAATAATAACTTTTATTGACGCCTGGGTCCGATTTTTTTAATAAATAATATTGCAGGAATAACTGATCAATATTTCGATATCTCTTTGGGTAGCCCAGTCAGAAACCCCAGTCAGAAAAGACCTCGCAGAGAAGTCATGATAATATTGAGTTTAGTATTCAGAAATAGTGCAAAGTTGGTTCATTTCCAACGAATTTAGCAGCGGCTCCTTATGTATCAATATGTTATTGGTATTGAAATACTTGCAAACTACTTTGTTTTGTTGCACACATGAGTTTGTAATGTTATTATTTAAAGTACAAATGTATGTACATTATATATATTGATATAATTACTTTAAATATTTTCTGAAAATGTGATTATTGCTTCAAAAATGACAAAAAATTTCCATTATTATTTTTCAAATGTAATATTTTTCAATTTGTATAAAACAAACAAATATCCTGAAGATGGTACGAAATTGTACAACCAGTTGTGCAAATAGTACCAATGATTATAGAAAGCTAAGGGGGCAGAGCAAATTATACGAAGTTGCACCATTACTTGCGGATGAGAAGATCTGGATCGTATTAAATTCATTGGAAGTTGTCTTTTCCTGGATTTTTATATATTTATATAGAGTTATATTTAAGGCGATCCAACTCAAAAACTTCAATTCATTTTCTATGACAACATATTTTACAGACGTTTCGGTAGCGCCTTGTACAAGTGACATTAGCATTGCCTATGTAAGTTGTCGTTTTTGTTGTTGCTATTATTCTTTCAAAGTGTTAGTGGTTTTTCCAAAGCTTTTGGCTTATCCCTCCCTATTCCTTTGAATAGAATAACGTTAAATTGTTTTTGTATTACCACTACCAATGCAACAAATACTATTTTACTACCTCCAGCAGCATCTCAGCCATGAACTTCGTTAGTCATGAGTGTGTGCGAGTATCTGGTATAAAACTCGAATGTAGTAAATTTTCTCGCTAAAGCGTTTAGGAAAAGTGGAGTCATTACAATGGTATTAGTAGAGGGTAAGTCGTTGTAATGACACATACATTTAGGATTATGCTTTTTTAACCTTCAATAATATTTTTTTCGCTATTTGTATGGTCGGTTGGCTGGAGCAAGGCATCCTCCTTAATGTCTTTCAACTCAGTCTTGGCTGATAGTGTCAATGGAATGTTCGGAAATCATTAAGTTCATTTGCACTTAAGAATATGTTTTCTTTTATTCAACTTGTTTTCTTCCTTTCTCAGCATTTTGTTGCCTTGTCTCCATTTTTGGAGTTTTTTTCCTCCTTGGTTTCCTTAAGTTACTAACAAGAAAAATGGTCATTTAGAAAAGAAGTAGTGAAAATGAAATTGTTGGTAGCAAAAAAGAAAAATAATAATAATAGAGAGAAATTTATTTATTTATATTACTCTATGTTTAACAATAAGCCTTGGGGTCATTATTATCTGGCAATTCTATCAGCCATTTCCTTAATATAAAAAAAAAGCTCTTTGTTGTGAAATTTTTTTGTATTTTTTGTGAAGATGTTTTAAAAAATTTGGAATGGAAAAATTTAAGGATGAAATGAAAATTATTATGTTTTAAGGCAGAGCCAAAGGAAACACAATTTTTTGCTTATAATAAAGACGACGTTATTATAAGGAAAAAATGCTTTAATAGCAATTAAATATCTGTTTTAATCTTTTAATTGTCTTGATTTTGAATTATGGTCAAGTCAAAAACCAATTATTTTACAAAGTCTTAAGGACTTAATTAAACGAATTCACATATTTTCAGAAATATTTTAGAGATTGTAAATTATTCTCTTTTAAGGTCAGAATGATAAAAATGGAATACTAGTTTTATTAAGGATCTTTAGTTAAAATTTTGCACATCGGAATTATTTGAATCATAAATAAATTTGAATATAACAACATTTGCTTAGGTTTCAGGTCAAAGGATGAAGGTAGACAATAATTTGATGTCAACAAGCTGTGGTGATACCGTGGGACCCTGAGATCCATAAACGTATCAAAAGAAGTATTGAATTTTTCCCTTGCAAACCCACCAAATGCGACATATAGTCTTATTTTCTCACTAGTCCAAGGCTCTTAGTGTTTTTGACGTGAAAGTACAGTGTATTGTACGATGGACACCTCTTTGATTATCTTACTATTGATGGCACCTCTAACCGACCTAAGATGGAAAAAAATTTGGCCTTGGCCGGTGCTTTAAAGTTTTTTTTTTTTTTTTTTTTTTTTTTTAATTATTTGACCACATACAGGAGAAGGGGAGGTAGTCAATCGGCGACATCTCTAGAACATCGATGAAATGTGCGGCATATCTTACTGCTTTATTATATGGAGTATGTACTAGCGAAAATAGGAACTCGAACCTTTCTTAGGAACAACGAGTTGGTCGATAAGAACACTCACATTTGTGATCGATATGCCAACAAAATCTCACTACGCATTGCAAAGAAAAAACTGACTCTTTAGCCAAATAGCTCGTAAATGCAACAAATGTCCAGCAGACGTCTTTCTTGTGGAAACGTTTCACTGGGTCCTATATCCTCCTTCTATTTTCCTATTTTCCGAGTTACAGAATTATACGAGTAGGGAATACAATTTCAATGCTGGTAAAATAAAAAAGGTGTTAGAAATAAATAAGAAATAATTAGTTTCCGGCTGCTTTAATAAGTATTCGAAGGTCTTTTCCATCCATGAATTTTAGCGGAAAAATGATTAGGTAATGTCCTGGTAAATCTAACATATCATCCAGGTAATCTTCCAATATTAATTATGTGAAATTAAAAATTAAATTGACATTTTTCTTTTTTTAGCGAAAATATAGTTCTATAAAATTTTAAGATTCATTTGTTATAAATACTATTGAAGCAAATGTGGAATTTAGTATCGGTATTGATAGAAAAATTTTAAAAACATATTTTTTTACAAACTACAAGCCTGTCCATTTTGTTGGTTTTGAAAGCAAAATTAAATAAAACACACATAAAGCTTTAATTTTGGTGCAAATTTTTGTTTCATAATTATTCCTACACCTTTCCATTACGTACAAAATTCAGTGATATTTAAATTACCGCCTCTAGAGTGGTTGCAGCAGCACATCGTTTTGAGGTATTTTCCGAACACTTTTTCGCACATTTTGGGCGGTATCTCGGCTATAACTTATTTTTTCGAGTGCTCCAACATTAGAGACGGTCTTTGAAGCAGCACCACAAAAAATTGCATTATCTCGTTAAATTGCATTATCTTGGTATCCAATACGTGAAAGTACGTGTTTTGGAAACTTTCCATGCAATAAAGCCCAAATTAGCTGTGTTGTGTGGCTTGTGGCACCGTCTTCTTGGAACCACTTGTCATCCAATTGATAATATTCAATTGCAGGCCAAAAAAAAAGTTGGTTGTCATACTACAATAGTGCTCTCAATTGACCGTAACGGTTCTTTCAGTGTCGTTTTCGAACAAATACGCCACAATGACAGCTCCAGATCATAATGCGCACCAAACAGTTACTTTTTTCGGATGCAATGACTTTCTCACAATAACTTCTGGGATTTTCAGAGTGCCATATGGGACAATTTTTCTTGTTGACAAATGAGCTTCATCGTTGCAGACAATTTTTTTTTTTCGAAAAACTAGCATTTAAAACTTGTCGCACTAGCACCCAATATTCAGCGTTGTGAATTGTCAGTCAATTATAATTGTTGCATGAGTTAGACTTTATATAGATGCAGAGGCAAACTTAATATAAAATACGCTACAATGAGCTGTTAGATAAGACCAATTGTAGACAATTGACAAATCGGATTATTCGTCACACTTTCACTAACAGAAGCGATATTTTCGCCAAAGCGCGCATTGCAATACTACACAGGCCTAAACACATCTGTAACGCTTCCAGTCTCTTAAAATTTCTTTATAATATTGTCAATTTCTTGCACAGTAGGCCGATTATGGCGACCATAAAAACTCCGTAACGCTCGAAAAGTGTACACATTTAGACAACCATTTTGTATAAGTTTTAAATAATTTTACGCGTTTTTTTGTAGTTAGACGATTCATAAATGAACAACCTCTTGCTAAAAAATTACAAATTAGATGTCAGATATTAAATACCTGACAGCCTTGCTAGACCGGCGGTTTTGAAACCATTAAAGGGATAATCCGATATTACTTCGCTCAAAAGAGATGATGTTTTATTTATTAAAATATATTATTATTATTATATATATTTTATAATATTATTTATTTTCTCCTGCATATTCTTTAGTTTTGAAATATATATTTTTTTATTTTACTACTCTGCAAAATAATATTTGAAGAAAGTGTCTATTCTACAATTGACATTAGTAATGAAATCAATTACTAACTGCCAGTCGCTTTAAATTCTGCATCTTACTGACTTCTTTGGAAGTGTTTTTAGCTGTGTTCTCTATATAGAGTTATGTTGAATTAAACTCAAAAACTCCAACCCATTTTCTATGTCAACGTATTTTAAAGACGTCGCGGTAGCATTACTTCTGTAAGTTGTTTTTTTATTTTTTCAAAGTGGTAGTGGCTTTTCTAAATCTCTTGGCTTTGAAAAGTATTTATTTTTATTTTGCTGCTTTGCTACTCTGCAAAATAAAATCTTTTAAAAGTGTCTATTCTACAATTCCTACTAGAAATGAAAATTTAAAATCAATTACTTATTGCCGGTCGCTTTAATTGCATTCAATAACGCCTGTCGCCATAATCATGTCTTAATATATTTAATGCGTTTTCTTTCCATTTCGCATTCCCTGATATGTCTATTTCTTTAATATAGTTTGTAATATCCTATTCCTTTTTCTATTTCTTTACACAAAAGACGAGACAGATTTTTTCCTAATGATAACCGCAACCGAATAATGGAAAGCAAACACATCAACCAAATAAACTGCGATAATAAAGGCAAAAGGAATGTTTTACTTTCCAGTGCCAGAGAATGATAAAAAGTTTATATGTTTCTATAATATTACTTACTTGCTTACTTTGATACAGATGTAGAGAGATGTCCTTAAGGAATCATTAATTTTCTTTAGCGTCTGTAAAATTTGCATCTTACATTTTTTTTTAACATTAATGCGGTTTTATTAAAAAGTTACGAATATTAATAAGTCTAAAAAAAGAAGCAACAAAAAGTACAACATAAAATAAACGCTTGTAATTACTGGTTGTTAAAGCGATTGTTATTTAAATTATTCCTTCCTTTATATTCCCAACCAACATGTTTTGTTAAAGGATAAATTGGAACGAACATGTAGCTGAATGAATGACACTTTATGAAAATATTTTTAAAGACACTTTTGTGGAAAGCCCGTAAGGAAGGTGCTTGTGAAATTTAAATTTTTAACCAATTAATCACATGACTACACATGCTTTAAGTGAAATAAGAAAAAAATTATTTATATTTCATTTTCTTATTTTATCAACGAATTAATCAACCAACCCTCCGAAATTGTTCTAAAATTGTTTGCATGAATCATACTCCAACGACGGCAGTATTAGAATTACTCGGGTTCGAGCACTTGAACAAAATTATTGTGTTGAGAAGTTCTATTACTATTAAGGTATAGAAATTTTTGGGAGTTTTTTCAAACAAGAAAATTAATGAAGAAGTTGCTCTTTGCGGCTATACTTCTATTAAAAGTTGTTAGTTCATGCATCTCAATGCTAAGTACACACGAGGCAATCGTTTATGCATGCAAGTAATGTGCAATGAAAAATGATTGGTGGTTTTCTTAAAGGTTCCAAAATTAAAATTAAAATAAAGCAACAAAGCAAGAAACATATTTTATGTATCAATGAAACTGACCTAAATGGAAATATTATGTTATCCTATTAATATATGACCGACAGGGGTGGTGTGCAGTCGGAGTTTCCATCTTTCACATACTTTCTGCAATGATTGCGATAACTTTTCCCTAGGACCAACAAATTTATGGTAATATGTAGATTGCACGATTGTGTCAGATCAGCAAGACCATTATATAAAATTATGCTTTCGCCAAATGTCTCTTTGAGCCTTGAGCATTCAATATGAAATACCAAAGCCTTTGCCAAAGATTGCTCTCAAATTGGTTGTCAAGCAACACAGCGTTGCCATCTCAAAGATGTGAATTTTTAAAAAGTTCTCTTATCGGGTCTCGCGAATATTTAATATTATTTAACAAACAGGTAGCGCAAAACTCTGCTATTGTATATATAATATTTAAATTTTTTCCACTTGTAGATATTTTACTTATAAAATAGTGTTTTTACGTTGGAAATTTTTAAATGTTTTTTTCTTCCATCAACTGACCAAATCAGAATTGATAACCTCAGAGATGTTAGATCAATTTCGTGGAAAGCTTTCATCGCAAGAATGCCATTTGCATACCGGTCGAAAGGTCTTTCCGTTGAAGTTTCCTTTCTGTGCGGAACTCATAATTTTTTTAATTTTGGCAGTCACTTCACATATACATAATATTTTTTTATTATTTAACTAACAAACACAAACGTCGAGGCTACCTGGCTTGTCTGCAGTAATACCAGGAGTCTGCAGCAGAAGTCAAACCTGCGACCTTCAGACTACTAGTTTAGTGCAGCAGCTACTAGTCCACGAAGGCACTTGAGATTTTCTCAAAAAAAAAAAAATCAATTATACGATCATACAAATACTTGTACAATTCCAAAATTTTTAAACTTTTTTGGAATTTTATTTCATACGAAGGGTTTCGTAAATAGAAAACAAAGGACAACTAAATGTCTTCCATCAACGACTGCCTTTGATTCGTAAAGTTCTATTATTTACGTTAGTGATATGGCACCCATAAGAGTACGGGTAGTTTTCCATATTTTTTTTATTATTTTTGGTTTAAAGCTGGCAATATACAGACCAATATGTCAACGACCTCAATTAGGGTATAGAATAGTATGAAAAAATTTAAATCCTTTAAAACAAAAGACAACTAAATGTCTTCCATCAACGACTGCCTTTGATTCGTAAAGTTCTATTATTTACGTTAGTGATATGGCACCCATAAGAGTACGGGTAGTTTTCCATATTTTTTTTATTATTTTTGGTTTAAAGCTGGCAATATACAGACCAATATGTCAACGACCTCAATTAGGGTATAGAATAGTATGAAAAAATTTAAATCCTTTAAAATTCTAGTTGCTTTTTTCAGCTTCATGCAGGAAAGTTAAGCTATTCGGGTTTGTTTTTTCTAAAAATTTATTCGTAATAGTTTTCAGATCATATTTTATTAAACATGGGCTTTAATTTACTTACAAAAACTATTCTGACTTCTTCCCATAGCAAAAATTTTAAATACTAGATTAAGAGAAGAACATATTACTATTAAAGGATAGAAGCAAACATATTAAGCACTTCTGCGACCGCTTTCCTATAAATTTACCAGTAATGGAGCAAATGATAGAAAACAGTTTAGAACTTCTAAAGAACATGTTTCAACTTTCGAATACATTCGTTAGTGAAAATTCCATTTTGAATATCTATCATTGAATTGTTCTATAATTTGTCACGTTGATTACTTCAAATATTCTTGACATGTAACATTTTTTTCTTCTTATTTTCCTTCACTTTCCTATTTATCCATTCGGTTCTCTGTTTAAGCCCACATCATTTAAGGGATTATTTTAAATATTTTTATTTGTCAAGATAATGTTAAATTAGAGTCATTGTAAGATACGAAAACATCAACAAGACAAAAAATAAATGTTTAATTTCTTCCAACAATTTGAGATTTAAACATTTTTCAATTTCTCATCTTAATGTTGCCCATTAATTCACTCTCTCCTCTGCCACATTTCCTTACAATTTATATTCCAAAATTTAATTTGATTTGAGAAATGTGATAAAAAAATAAAGTAGAAAATGTCAAAAGGAATTTCTTTAATAATTTTTCCTATTATTCTTACAAGTATTTTGAAAATAGAAAACAAAATGCATAAAGTATTTTTAAAACTCATTAGCAGGTCACGTAATTTAGTCTAAAAATTTATTTTGTTTGTTACTAAGCCAAATATAAATATGGCCAAATTTTGTATTTAATAAAAATTTTTAAAACACCAACTTTTTATTTCTCAACTGTACAGTTTTCAGTTCTGAAGAGAAGAAAAAATACAAAAGTTCACAAAAAAAATCCTCTTGTTAAAAAAGAAAAATCTTCTCAAAAAGGGGTGTTGCATTAATAGTTCTGGTTATTTTTTCTTTTTCATAAAGTGCAATATAAAAACCCAAAGCTAATTTGTTCCACTCTGATTATAAGGAAATTGCAATTATATTTCCCTCTTTACCTGTATAATAATTAAAAAGAAATTAGACAATTTTTATTCAAAAAAATGTTGCAGGGCCAATAGTTCTAAAGGTCTAACTGAACATAAACGTGTATATAAGTATTTTGAACGTTTGTTTACTTTGACAGAGTTTTGATTGTATCAAACAAAAATGTTAATTGCTAAGAAATGACTTAGAATTAAAAAAAAACTAAATTTTTATTGCATCACCCCTCGGCATTTTGAACGCCACAGTGTTGTCATTGGCGGCAAGTGCCTGTCACTTTTATTTAAAAATAACGACTTCAAAATATCATTATTAGCAAGACCTTGAAAATGTCAGCAAACAGTATTTTTTTATCTTTGAATAATTTTGAAGCAAAATTAAAATATAAATATGGTTTTGCAAAATGCATTGTTGGTTGCATTTTGCAAAAACTCAAATTGTTTTAACAATTAGTTGGGGGGAATATCCCGAAATAATAAATTTCAATATTAAGTATTTAAATATGTTTTTAATTTTTTTTTGCCCTTCAACAAATCTTAAGTATAAAATTATTAGTTATATATAAATTTAGCTATTGACAAATAAAAAATAAAGTTTCTGCAGCTTTTGTTGCCATCATCTTTAAGTTTCTTGTGTTCGGCACCTTCTTCTGATTGGGGTGAGGCCTCAATAGTTTGGATTATTTCGGGCTATTGGGTTTAAATGGCACTAAATTTAAAACGACTGATCTTGATGAATGTGTGAGTTTTTAACATACCAGAGAGCGGCTGAAAGAATTTTATTTGGGCGCCTCTGCATTGCTTCTATATAAGATGCCGAAGGCGTGCCCCACAACTATATTCCATAGCACACATATTGGCCTTGGGATTGCATTGTGTATAAGGAGATTGTAAACTAAGCTTAATATTGAGTTTCTCCCCACAAGACCAATAAGTCTGAGAAGCATACTAAGCATGTTAAACGACAATTAGGACGAATGTGTTGGTTATATCAGCTGATTTGATATTCTATATAGATTTTATGAAATTTTGCACATAATAAATTTAGAATCAATATCAGCATTGAATTACCGATTGGGAATTCTCATACTGTATTTGAATATTTTGGCACAAGCACATGAGGTTAAATGTTTTTAAAATGCTTAAAGTTCACTGATTGTTTATTTTAGTGACCAAGGAAATGTCGGCTTATGAATAGTTAAAGCCACAACAAACGAATTTGAAAAGTTAATTATTTGAATACTTTACCTTAACAAAAAATTCACAAAATCTTTGTGCGTCGGATAAAACCGCAACAAGAGTATAAACACACCAAGCAAATATTTAGCAAAAAAATAAATGAGCCAATATTCAGACAAAAATCCAGAAGAAATAAATGAAATATGCCATTGTTATCAAATTATTAATAAATGAATTTTGTATATCCTTCGAAAGTGAGCAAAAATATTTTAGGGGTTAAGCTTATTATATCATATATTTGCCCAGTGGGATTATACCTTAAAATTCATCTTAACTGAAAAGTTTTAGGATTAATTGTAGACCATGTGATGGCATTTCTTGCAAGAGTATTCAGAAAACGTTAATACCGTATAATTACGTACAATTTGTTCAATTAAAACTTTATGTTTCAGCTTTAGGTTTTAATTTCAAATTTGTTCTTATTTTTTCTTTCCTTTACCTCTCAAGGCATTTACAGTCGGGGAACATATAAATGTTGTGTGTTGTTAAATTTCAAGCAATTTATCTCGTGTGAGCAAAAGACACAAACAACAGGTAAAAGGAAATAATTGCCAAAACCAAAATTTATTTCTTCGAAAGCAAATACAATAAACCAAATAAAAATCATGTTTTTGTAAACGAATAAAAATGTTTGTCATTAAGTATTTCCAGAAGGAAATTTTTCTACTTTTACCGGCTTTCTAAAGCACACATACACAAACTTATACTCGTACATACGAGTGCATGAATCAATCAGCCAACACAAGGATCAGAGTCATCGATGATTAAGTCCGTTAAGCTCACAGAAGCTCTGAGATAAAGTAAATAAATATTTCAGTTTTATCGCTATAACAATTTGGTTTGTTTATTTAGTGATTGATTTACCCAATTACCCACATTTACGTATATTTTGTGCATGTTTTTTTTTAAAGAAAAGAAAGTTTACGATTTTGTAGAAAATTTTGCACTACATTTAATTCTGTGAAATTGTTATTTTAAAATATTGTCGTTTATTATTCCCTAAAAAAAGTAATAAGAGCAATAACAACGACAACAACTACATTAAAATAAATTATGCTTTATAAAAATTTGTTGTTGTTTTTTAGTTGATAATAATTTACATAAGTTTTGATAGGAATCAATTTTTACATCGATCTAAAGCAAAAAATATTATTATCGTTAATTATAAGGCATTAATTTAATATTCAGATTGAACAATGTTGCCACAAGAGCAGGCTGCTGCAACACAATTGGGGGGTTACACATGTGGCAAAAATATAAATTATTCGTTTTTTCCGCAACTTAAAATATAGTCCTTCTTGTTTTTAACATCTACAACAACTACATGTACGACGTCTGCTAGTTTGTATATCGTAGCTTGTCCGTCTGTGTTGTGAGAAGTAAATAACAATTTTATTCATGTGAAAAAAGATGTCCACACAGCAGTAATTATAGGCATTAGGCTTTTTTCCTCTATCTCTTGATGCTTTTTTTAGAGGGGCGAAGAAACTTCTTTAGCTTAAGAGGTCTTTGTATTAAAGATAAATGTGACCGAACTTAGATATAAAAATTTGGTATTTTTCTGCATCTTAGGATGTAAAATATTTGCTTGACCTTGCAACATGACATGATATGGAGACCAACTCAATCGTTTTGACATTCGTTAAAGTCGGGAGGCGTTATTAATTTTAAACCGTACATTTGTTGCTGATTGTCTCTTTATTTAAAATACAATGAAAAAAAAAATTGTATACCAAAATAGTTCATAAATAGTTTAAAAATTCTGCATTAAAATGTTTTTGGTTAAAGTAGAGAATCAAAATGAAAACAAGATCAAAGGACTAACATCATCAATGAAATAATTACACTGAATACTGGGGTTTATTGATAATTAAAGAATATAGAATCATACATCGGATAAAAAATTTGGTACAATGTAACTCTGTTCGATACTATTTCAAAAATTCAATGGTACAAATATCATTTAAATAGTTCTTCCAGTTTAGGTAATTTTATTTATTCCCGCTTGAAATTTAGGGCAGTTTTAACATCTCACAGATGACAATATTTAAATGATTAGAGAGACTTTAATGTGATAATATACGAAAAAATTTAATAACAAGTAAGGGAATCCTTGATATAATATACAAAATTCATTCGTATTTACAAATACCACTTACGAAGATTAGAAATATCTCGTATTATTCTTCCATTGAATCCTAATTTAAATATTAATGATGTTTGAACAAGACCTACCCAGGTGGTAGATCCGGGTGTTGTTGACGTGTATGGCGGTATTGAAATCATGATTCTACAGCTGCTGCAGTTGAATTTACCTTTCTTGTCATTTCTAATCACGAAAAAAATGTATGAAAATTATTCTCTAAAAGAGTATGATGAGACTTGAACTCGAACCCATCAAGACAAATTATGTTCATTTGGAAAACTCTTCACTATTTTATTGAATTTGTCTTAAGATATACAAAATATTTTAATTATAAAATTATATTACTATTATTATTATTTTTTTTTAATGAACAAACACATACTGCGAGGCTACCTGGCTTGTTTGCAGAAACACCAGGAATCGGCGGCAGGAGTCGAACCTGATACATTCGGACTACTAGTCTAGTGCACTTGCAACTAGTCTAGGAAGCGTGTTGTTTTCTACAGGAACTAGCATTCTAACTTTACCTTCGTATAGGAGGTATAAACTTACATCTTGCGGTCCTAGAGTTTCTTTTATTCTCCACAAATATAAATTAAAAAACAAACTCCATATAACGATACAACTAATCAAGTCAACCCAACAAAACGCAGGACCACTGCCAGATGCGAAGCAATTAAAGATTATTTATCAGCAAGAAATTGTCACGATAACGGGACTGACGGTACTGTAATGCTTTGCAACTGCACTAAAAATTTTAATTTTCTTAAAGTAATGGCCTTTTTATATGCCTTGTTGCTATTAAAGTAAATGTTATTATAATTTGAAAACTCACTTTTCCATCCCTGCTTTCAAAAATATGAAGAGAACATAAGATATAGTGTCAAAAAAGTCATATGGAAAAGTGTTGATGTAAATGTGATAGTGGGAGCTCCAAGAGGAAATTGGCACAAAGTCAAGGAAAAAAGTCATCGTAATAAATACTTTATGCGATGAAATGAGCATCATCGTAACCATCATTTAACGATTATATATTTTCTTTGGGTCTAGTGCAATCTTTGAAGTCCCTTCGAAGGTGACCTCTAAGGCACGTATATTTTACGTGACATTTACGCAATTGCAATAAAAAAAATAATTTGAAAAATCTAAAACTTAAAATTATTACAGCATTTCTAAATTTAATATTTAAAAACCTCGTATGCTTTTTGTTATTAATATGGGAAATTCACTCACAGTTTTCCACTCATTTAGAAAAAAACCACAGTTTGGTCACATTGAGCTAATCATAAAAGAAATCTTTTGTATATTCCGTGGTATAACCGCAGCAAAAGGAAGCCTCAAGATTTCTTCCTCAGCTAATAAATGGAGGATGAACTTTACGCATGCGTATAAATGGATAATTGATGTGCTTGTAACATACATCAATACTTTTGCGTTCATACATTTAACGGATTCTCTGAAAGTCAGAAAATAAAAAAAAAAATACTATAAAGAAACAACGATAGATGTCGATGCTGTGGAATGATGAAGATGAGTGTTGTGGCATTGCTGCTGATGTAGCGAAAAAGTAGCATTTTCAGTAGTTGAAGTTCACTTTAAAGGCATACAAGCCTCAACATGCTCAATTATTGATTTACTCTTACTGCAGTTCTTACCCCCCCACCCCTCTCTTCCTACACCACAAAAAAATAAGTGGAACATGCTGCATGCTTTATCTGTTGTTTTTGGTTTAAATTTTGTTTCGTTTCGAGTACATCATGTTTCATTTTGACGAAAATTATGCAAATCACGCAGTACAATGAATTATTTATGAAATATTTGAAAGCACATCATAAATTTTGTTGTTTCAATCACCGACAAGACAGTAGACAGGAGCTGTGCAACGAAAGGTTGTACCCTTCGTCTGCTTAATTTGAGTAATTTTTGCTAAATGTATTTTTTAATAGTTATTTCTGTTGTTGTTGCTAGTGTTAGTGTTGCCTTTTAAATATTTACATACTTTTTCACCGGTACATTGTAAACAACTCCTGCATATCACTTGCAGTCTCTTCCTCTCTCTCTCTCTCTCTCTCTCTCTTTTGCAGTTGTCTTTTTGCATTGTACACGTATAGAAAGGAAAAAATTACAAGATTGGCTTTAGGGCATTTTCACAAAATGAAAAATGTTTTAACTTTGCATCATATGCATGTGTAGCAGGTATCAGATATTTCATGAGTGTTGATTTAATTTTGCATTCCGTTCAAAGTAACAATCGCACAAACTCAAATTAAAACGGTGAAAAGGTAGTGACAAGAATTTTTTAAGCCCATTTATTGTTTTGGAAACCACATACATTTTTCATTTTCCCGGTAATTTTTCAAAAAGCTGATTGATGCTTATTGTCAATTTTGTCTTAAAAAATATTCTTTTTAAATTTTAATGTTGCAAACTTCATTTTAAGATTTTATAGAGGCAGAAACTTTTTTGTAAGGATAATAAACTTTTACGCACGCCCAAATGGATTTTTGCCTTCACTTAACCTTTCCAATTCTGTCCCGAATACAATTGGGAGGAATGACAAACTTTTGGTAACGAATGTTGGTCATCGGATGTATAATATTCACTGCGAAATATTCGCTGTCGGAATTAAAACGCATTGGTGGATATGAAAATGCCCATAATTAATTCGTCGAAAGATATTTCTCTTGTATAACGAAGTCTGAACGATGAAAAAAGGTATACAGAACCTTTTCATAAAACAAAAAAAAAAAAAACAAAAAAAAAAAACAAAAAAAATAAAATAAAATAATGAAATTGTTTTTCAGGATTAAGCTATATGTGTGAATTTCTTTCTGTAAAAATACCTAATTATCAGTAAACTTCATCCACCATGTTTGAAAAAGATTAAAGTTTGTTTTGCTTTAAGAAGTGGAGCAAAAGTAAAATTATAATTCGAATTGGCTGTCATTTGTCTTTAATAACAATAAATTATGACCTTGTTTCGTTAAAATGTTCGCATGGAAAAACCAAGTTGAGTACGTTTATTCTAATTTGCTTATTTTCTACTAAAGAAAATATTCCATTTTGTATAAAAAAAACATGTTATTTGAATACAAATCATTTATCTTAGCAGCGAGACCAAACCGTCCTGCCAATATTTGCCGTTTTACTATAGACATATTTTATCTTAAACGAACACAGCGGTATGCTGATGAGATTTCATTATTATTTGATAATCATCTGTGTACTGAAGCGTTGTTTTTAACGTTTACAAATAAAGATTTGTCCATTTAAGCAGCCACTGGCTTAAGTTGAACACGATTCATGTAGTTAAAAGTATTACAGACAAGATAATCATTATTAGAACCATCAACTGCATAACTTCCTTTTCAGCAGTGTCGCCAACCTTTCCTTATCGCTGTTCTCTAATTAATAAAACTATTCCTTGCTGTTTAAAAATGATTTCCTTTATTTTCTACGCTGATGACACTGCGAGCGTACATGCGGACAGTAAGAAAATGAGTAAATTAAAACTGGCAGCATAATTTGATCATTAAGTAAAACAAAACTTAACCATTTTATATCATTTGTCTCTGCTAAATAAGTATCTGATGTCTGCTAAGCTTAACACTCTTGTAGATTAGGCTACCGTTGTGACTACAGTCGTTTTTTCTTCACAAGCTGTTAAAGCTGGAAAAGCAAATATCCAACCAGTCACCCAGCCTGCTAGGCAGTGAGATATGAAAACGCATACTGCGTGCCACACTGCTACCACCACCAACACCACCACCAGAAACTGTTACCAAATCACATAAACAACCAGCCAAGATACTTTTACGTACAACGTCTAGAGTCAACAAACACAAAAGCCAAAGCAGTTTATTTTCAGCAACAATACGATACGCAGCGACACGATATGAGAAGCAAAAAACAGTCGCACTGAGTTACTTTTATCAGTGGCGATATCGGAAAATGCAAGTCGGCGACAACAGCGGCTAAATGCGCGCTTGTCGATGATTAATGGACTCATGCCACGATGACAAATGGAATCACTAAAAATCCAACATATTTATCAAGACGCCAACTGAAAACTGTCACACAATCACACAAACACGTCCGTCCATTCATTCACTCACTGATTCACAGTGCTAAGCTGCTCCTTTTGGAATACCTAAAGATAGAAAATGTGACGTAGAGTTAGAAGAGATTATTGAGTAAATGGAGTATTTTCTTGGCACATACAAACACAACAACAAAATAAAAATTAAAAAACTGTACCAACGAAGAAGAAAAGTTACACTTTGTTGAATTTAGTTGTAAGAGAAATTTCGTCATTAATTATAGTTAAAGGTATCATAAGGATGATACCAATTTGCTAAGCAGAAAAGGCAACATCAGCTTGTGTCCAGTGAACATTTCTTCACGAAGTTGCTGACGTTAATCAATCGAATGGTCGGCCACATGTTCTTAAATACCTTTCTTGAAAAAGTGTAACATTTTTTACCCTTTCAGATAGAAAAGACAGAGTGTAATAAGAAAGTGTACGCAATCCTGCAATGGACTTGAATTTTTAAAATACAAACAATAAATAAATTTCTTTTTTTTTAATATTAATAAAGAACATTCAAACTATTTCAGTAAAAAAAAACCAATTAGTCATGTATTATTATGGAACCTAAAATACTGGTTATATGAAGAAAAATAGAAAAACTATTTTTTTTAATATTTGACTTGAATTGTGTCTGAAAAAATTTAAAGAAGTGAAAAGCTCATTTTTCTTCTTGGACAGAATGCAATTCCCTGATCGGTCGACCAAAAATAGTGGGCGTATTGCGAACATAACCGTGTAAATCTTTTTGAAAGAAAATTCTTTGATTTCGTCGCTATAAGAAGTAAGTAGAGAGATCATGATGATCCTGTGAGAATGAAGACAGAAAATTTTTAAGCAGAGGCCCGCACATCTGAATGGAAAGTGATGTATTCTTAAATATTAAGAAGATCAGATCGAATGAACTATAAGCAGGAATCTTTATGTCTCCTTTTGAGATGTAAAATATGTATTTAGTTTCTTGGATATAACACTGAACTATCTTAACAAAAGCTTCTGGATCCCGTAATATGAATGTTTTAGCCAACAAAAAAGCACTACAAATGTTATTCCAACATCTTGCCGTTGAGTATAATAAAAAACTTCCCATGTCATAAAAACACTCCATTCACGAGAGTCAAATTACGAATATTTTTTAATTTTAACAGTGTCAATAAGGACTTGATATCACTTTAAACTTATACCATCCATGTGATTTAAAATCCAGCGGAATATAAAAATTAAAAAAAAACTTTATTAATTATTATTTTTAATGTCTTGTCGGGTGGCTTGAATTATTGGCAAGGAAGTTCATTTTGAATAAAGAACTATATACTTCTGGACTAATATGAAGTTCTCATAACTCCTGGGTAATCGTAGTTTTTCTTTTTAAAATATGTTATATATTAAATATTATTTACCTTTTCAATTCTAATGTTTGAGCTGGTACCATTTTTTATCATTACTACTATACGGGTAGTATTCACTATGATTGTTATAACAATATTATAGTTAATAAAATTTTTCATATAATAACAAACATAGGTTAGGTTAGGTTAGGTTGATTGGAGGGGTGTGATAGCCCATGTCATACGACATACACTTAAGTCAGTGAAGGCTTGTTGTGCGGCAGGATTCGAACCTGGGACCTCCGCACTACGAGTCTAGTACACTACCTACTAGTCTACGAAGGTCAGTCATAACAAACATAGTTCTGTTAAATATTTTTTTATTTTATTTTAATTTTTTTAATGATATTGTAATTTTAATTTTAATGAACAGAGTATCAAAAACCATCATTTGTTTTTAGTGAAGCAGACGACAGTCTTAGTTGGAAATTGAACTCTTAACCTCCGCACCGATAGATTAGAATACTATCCACTAGCCTACCGATGGATCCTTATTATGTTTTTTATTGACATGTGAGAAAGAAAAAAAGTTGAGTGTAAAAAATTTTTAATACTGAAAATGTAAAATAAGAAATTATTTAGGAAATTAAAAGAAATAGTGATATAAGAAGCACGTGCTCAGGAAGTAGAATTTCAAACAAAAATATATGGAAATAGAAAATTTTATTCTCTTTGCGTTATTGTAATGATCATAATAAAATAGTTCCAACGAACAGCATAATATTTTTGAGGACATTTTACATAGTTAAGATGAAAATAATAACTTGTTTGGTAGGATCATTACGGCAAACATTAATGATACTCTGCATATACATGTATGTTTGTATAAAATATGTTTTTGCGTTATAAATACTTTAATAAATTTTAATCAATTAAGGATTACTAAAGAAAAAAAAAATAAGATTTAATTCAGTGAACACTTCCCTTTTTTGTGCAATTGACAAATGTCAAATATAAATCAAATAACAAATGAAAAAAAAAGCGTGAAAGATGTTGCAGCACTTACAAACCTCCACTTTGATATCAAACTAAAAATCTTAAGCTATTGAAAAATGCGGATTTACGATTGTAGTTTTTTATTTATTCAGACCGTCTTTATTTTTATATGATTTGTATGTGAAGAGAATAGGAATAATAAAACAAAAGTAGAAGCGTAGATATTCATTATTATGTAAAAAGGGAACTTAATGCCCTTATGTTGTAGTGGTATTAAGATAAAACTGGCTGAGCGGACAAATACAAAAAAAAAAAAAAAAAAAAAAAAATAGAAAACTTTGTTCCAACTTCATTCGAACAATCCCTTGAAAAATGGCTCAAACTTAAGCTCTTTCTGTGTTTTCTTCTATTACCATCTAAAATGATGAGGGGTAGTTGGGCTGTCTTGTTGTCACAGTTGTTGTCCGTCTCTTAAGTACAACAGCAAAGCAAAATGAAAAAATTCCCAGAGATTAAAATTCAGATTAATTGCATTGGGAAACGAAAACTTTCAAGTTTTTTAAAATGTATTTTGCTCGTCGTTCTTTTTAACTGTGTGCTATTTTTGTTTTTGTGAAAATTTTATTTCATTTCCTTTGCACTAAGCCTTTCTTTAGTTTATTTCCAGAATTTGAAATTTGAATTTGTTTCATTTGCTGCCATAATGTCATAACTCAAGAAAGTAGTTTAGCAGCATACGACTTATAATACAAAAATTACTTTTCAATCCTCAACTTCTTTACATTCAAATGCAGTCCTAATGTCAAGGACCTTTATTTATTAATTTATTATTTTCGCTGAATAGTACTATCTGGAAAATTGTAATTTAACAAATAAATGAAATAAAGCTTGCCTCGCTTTAAAGCACAATTAAATGCAAATAAAATATAATGCCCTTCTTTCCCTTTGCAGGTATATTAAATATTTTTGTGATAATTTTGCACAATTTGATGAAAGCACAAACGCTGTTTCCTTAGTTATAACATTGTTCCAGCAAGAGAGCGGTAAAAGTGTAGTTGAACAAATTTAAAAGAACTAAATCGAATCATATTAAGAACTTATGTCCTCCATTGCAAGTAATATAATTCATAAAATGTCTCAAGTAGCTTCTCATAAGGTGCTCCAGGTGAATTTGATCAGTTTCGATAGTGCGACGATGACAAACAACCTTGATGTACATCTTCATAAAATGTGTAGTGAGGGGTTCTTCGATCCTTTACCGAAATTTGTACTGTTAGAAAAGTAAATTTCCAGCAGATTTGGGAATACGCAATAACGTGTGGTCCAAATAAAAGCATCTTTTTAAATCACATCTTATTTTGACTCTGAAAGATGTCTCTACCCGAAATATTGACTATCAGTGAGAATCATATCTCTGCGGACCAAAATGATCCGCTTCACGCTAGAGCAACGTGGGGAAATGTTATAAGTTTATTCCCGAAGTGAAGCACACACAACGAGTGTTGTATGCAAGTTTGTGCAATAGGTTTGTGAGGCTGTTTTACTAGTGGACAACAGTCATGGTGCGTACCGACGATAATGTGGATGCCATGGCCGAAAGTGTGCAATTCATCTCAACATCGATATTAACAATTCGGCACAAACATCTCCCATTATTCGTCTACAATGTCAAATTGATTTGGCAATTGAAGGCAAACGATCATCTACTTCGTTATGGCTTACAGAAACTTTAATCGGAAATCGAATTTGGCCGAAAAAGCATTTTTGATCTTGGTGGATATGTTAAAAAAAAAAACAAAATTGCTGCAAATGGGGATGGTAAGACCCGTAAATCATTTTCGATAAGTCAATGCATCCGGGTGTAAAAACTTGCAGCTGGAAGGTTGTAATGTTGCACCAAAATGTTCCTGAATTCACCTTATGCCCAAAAATATAAGGGTTACAAGATCTCCAACGAAATTTTTCATTAAGAATTATAAATAGTGGGGAATTTCAACAATTTGGAACGATTTTCCGTCATCCCACGTCAAATTTGGTTTATGAACAGACCGGTTTCGGCTTTGTGCCATCTTCAGTGTTCTCGAATACTATCTCGATTTAGTATTCGAGAACACTGAATATGGCACAAAGCCGAAACCGGTCTGTTCATAAACCAAATTTGACGTGGGATGACGGAAAATCGTTCCAAATTCAAACAAACCCCGTCGGAAGAATATCACAAAAATTTCAACAATCCCTAAAATAAAGATCAGACATAAATTTTGAAGACGCAAAGCTTGATATCTAGGAAGGTTTATTAAATTTACGAGGTGGACGCACTAGTACAACAACTGCAGCAGGAAAAAAAACTTGCGGATGGGTAATGTCAAGAGGTATATAAAATTACTGGTGATGCGCATGCCAACGCTCTCGCCGAATAGATAATGGATGTCAAAACTGTATCGATTTGCATGACGTTTGGTTTTCCTATTGCAGTTGTTGCCGCGGCGGCTATCTTGCAGACTCAATACACTTCGTTAATTAAATTAAATACATCAAATTAATATTATTTCATTTCATTATATCAATTTAAAATTTATTTAAAATAATCATACTCTTAAGATTAAATACAAAAGCCTTTACCTAAAAAAAAAACAATATACTCCTTTAACTTTCTAGACGACTTTCAAATGAACTTTAGTTTCAAAATGACTGTGCGTTCCTAAAAAAATCAAAAAAAAAAAAAAAAAAAAAAAAAAATTAACAAACATTGAACATTTGTGTAAATTGTCCAGACTAAATAGAGTGAAAGCCCTTTGGCGTGAATATAGTGGACCTTTTTTTGGTTGAATTTGTCTTCTTAAAATGCAGACAAACACAGAAATAGAAGTCTCATGCATAAATGTTTAAATGTGACGGGATAGAAAATTTAAATATTTTTTTTAAAGTTTGTCTCCTCATGTTTTCTGTCACTTGGTGTTTGCTTGTTACAGTCTATTTTTTACTGCTGCTGATGGCTGGATTCTGTAAAAATCTAAATGCAGGTTGCTTGATTAAATCCCTTTAGTTTTTCGTTTTGTGTTTTTAAATTATCCCGGTTATCCTTTCATACTGAGTTTTCTACATAAATGTCGGCTGAAAATTGTTCATTTTGTTGTTGTGTTAACACCATTAGATTTTTTTGGGGATTTTAATTGGGCACAGTGTGAATGAAGAAACTGCAAAAAAAACTTTACGTCAAACATGAAACAAAATGTAATTGCACGCAACAAGGAACTAAAAAAAATTCACATACAATTGTTATTTAATTGAATACTGAGTGTCGAAAATTTCTATATTTTTTAGTATGAAACATGTTTTTTATTCATATATGTATATCTATGAATATGGTAGAGACGATTATTAAATTAATATACACGTAGTCGTGTTGACAAGGATTAAGAAGCAAATTATCTTTCTTTTAAAGAATTGAAAGTTTTAGTTGCAATTATAGTATATGAATTTTTTATATTAAATATGTTGCATGATACTTTTTTTCATTTGCCAGTATAAGGCGTGAAAAAAAATGTGGCATGAAATTATCAAAGTTCAATTGAATTGATTTATGAAAAAAGTGAACAACAGTCTCTGATCTCACCATCGATATTAATAATTCGGCACTTCACTCGCCAGCATGATGAGAATTTTGCACAAAGATCTCTCATTGTTCGCCAACAATGTCAGATTGACTCGGCAATTGAAGGCAAACGATCATCTACTTCGAAATAAATTTATCAAACTAAATTTAATTTTTATTCTTATTTTTCTCGTAACTGACTCCCAATCGTGTAATTCCTAGGAAATTAGGTTATGGGAAGGGGTGTAGTAGTGTCTGGATATTCGATTTAAAACCTTTCGCCGAAAAAACTGTGCAGTAAGGTTATTCCTTGTACAAATTCTCCGACTACAGAACGAATTTTCGCAGTGATGCATAGTGGAATTCGCTGGTACATTGAGCATAAATGGAGGCGCTTTCAATGAAAAAGTTGTAGTTCGTGGAAATTAGTGGGTTTCGGGAAAATATTCCAAATTTCATTAGAGCTCTATTAAAGTAAGGATAAAACAACGAAAAACAGCTGACACTGCGACAATGCTACAGTGAGTTAAAGGAATTGGCTTCACCATTGTCGCCGGTGAGCTTCTTCGCCGTATCCTGTACGTGGTCGAGTAACTTCAGAATAGTCTTTCAAGCATCGGCATAAACATGAGATTTATGTGCCATTTTGGGACGGATGAAGGTGATATTAATATTAAGCAGATCAAAAGGAGTGACGTTTCTCTTACGCTGGAACTAGCTTACTCAGTTTTTCAAAATTAATATATATTCGAAATAAATAATGCTTGGATACGCGGCGCTAAATATGGACTAAATACCAACGAATGCGAACAGAGTTTTTTTCCAATAGGCCATAAATTAATTGAGTACACCGATGTATAACTATTACTGATAGAATAATCGGTGATGGCTTGGCAGCAAGGAATGCTCGGATAGAGAGTGCGAATATTGATATCCATTAAATGGTCCTCTTGCTGCTGGAAATGCTTCCACGATACCTTCCTTTGACTGGCTGACAATATACGAAAAACATAGCGATAATAATTGAGCGACATAACTTCTGATCTTTTATTTGTTTTATTATCTTTTATTATTTTATTCTTTTAAATATCGGTGGAGGGATTACAATGGCCCACGAGCCATCCAGAGGATATACGAGTATACGCCAGAATGCTAAGTTTGCCCTACAATGCTCTATAATGACTATATTTTTTTTAACATATTTAATAGAATTTCTAGATCTTCAGGATCTACAATAGCAATAATAACAGCCAATAACGATTTTAGGGTTACAGTCTGGCTCAACTGTAGGAAATCGAAGAATCATATACATTTTTTTTTGGTCTAGGGTACGAAACGATATTATGTATTTTAGATTTGCAAGATCTAAAAGTTTTACAGCAGTAGTTTATAACAAAGAATGACTTCGGCTATTATTCTAAGAATCAAAAATTTTTTTATCATAAATTAGTTTACATTAACAAACAAACGAGCAAGGACGAGACACTGACAGGAAGTAGATAGAGCGGGCAACACAACCGATAAACTATATAAGGACAACGAACAACAGGAAAACGATTTAGTACCACCGAACGCGGTCTGTTTACAAACCAAATCTGATGTTGTATGATGCAACATCCTTCCAAATTCAAGCAAACCATGTCGGAAGCAAAATGGGGTGCTAAAATTGGAAATATTTACAAAAATTATGGACATAAGAAAATATTTCCCTATGTTAGGGAAATTTTTACTATCTGATACAACATACATGTGTATGCACATATATTCAAGTTAAAAATATTTAAATTCTTATAATTTGAATTAATGTGAACGTTTTCCTTCTGCACCAGCTTCTTATGGGAAAGTTTCTTTGTTCGTTTTCTTCATCTTTTGCATTGTTTTTGTAATTTCTCCAGCCATAAAGACTAATTTATATGCTCCCGCGTGACAAATAAAACAAATTAGCATTATGTTAATTAATTTTCACAAAATAACTGTTATCATTAAATTATGCCACTGCCACTGGGTTGCTGCCACACACTTTCAACTTGTTTGCTACTTGCTGCTTGCCAGCCAACCTGCCGGCCTGCCTTCTTGCTACTCAACTGATATTTCCCTTTAAAAGAAATCTAATGCATATTAAAATCTCAAAAGCACAACCAATAGTACGAGTATGTATTTACATTCTCACATATTTATGCGCCCAAGACAGATTCCATTTACATTCGAAACTTGGGTTAATTTCTCTTTTTTCTTAAAAAAAGGAAAAATTAAAATCAACTGAAGAAGAGACAAATTCAAAAAATAAGACTTGTGTATATTTTCAAGACAGAAAGTTTATACATATATTTCGCAACATTTTGTTATTTCTATTATGGGAGTAGAAACGTGAGGGAAGAGTGAAAAAATTTCAGCAATTAATTTGCGTGAACACCTTAACTCCTTGTGTTGAACACGCACACATCCAAATATACTCGTACTTTCTTGCGCGTCCTGGCGGGTAACCCAAACTTCAACTTCATCATCTTGTCACCATGCCACATAGCGTTAGATGATGTTGAAATGTGTCTGACTGGGCTGTATGTTCTAACTATAAACTAAAATAGTGTGTGCATGTGTGCTTTTGAGCTTGTGAAAAGTTAGTGAGACTAGTGCGCGGTTGGAGTTTATGGTAAAATTTGGCATCGTCTGTGGCAGAATGGAAATGATTGGATGTTGCTCGTTTGCTCGCCTCTTACTTGTCAGTTGTTTCTTTTTTTTTTTATTTGGCTGGCGCTACTATACTGGTATTTAATCTTCTTGTTAAAAAATATATGTACATATGTATGCATGTTGTATATATATGAGTATATCTTTATATTATATTTTTATATTATTTTTATTATGTGCGTTTATTGTGTGTAACCTTTTTATTTTCGATCTCAGTGGCGAAAATATCCTCAATTTTTAGTTACACTAAGTGACAAAAGTGACTTTTTAAAATTTTTTTGATCGAGTCTTTAAATGCAATAGGTATCAGAGAATGACAAAGAGTCAATTACCAAACAGCTTTTACTATACATATGCACATGAATGCGTGCGTTGAAATAAAGTTCAAATCATACTTATACGCAACATTTTTATGATAAATTCTGATATATTTTTTTAATAAGGAGAAGTAACACTCAGGCAAATAATACCTACTACTAAGATGTTACTTCTTTTGTGGAAGCCATATTATAGAGAGGACAAATATGTCAAAGGTTTTACGTCAGTACCTGTTATAAGCTTAACCTGACGGTGCTCTTCGCAGGGGGTGAATAAAGCCGTTCACCACCGTCCCGTCGCCCCTCCCAGAGGCACATGCTGGGTGAGGCAACAACATGTGCCCCTATTAGGGATGAACATGGTAGAAAATTCTGTACAGGCTGCAGAACCATGTACAGACACCTTGCTAGAGTGCTGGAGCTATCTAACCTCCTACTACCCCAATGGCCCGGCAACAAAATAGTGCCCCCATTTTACCTGAGGCTTCGCCAACCGCAAAACATTAGGGCAGCTTTGTCGAATAGCAACAACACATAGAGATATATGGCCTGAAGAGAGCATCTACAATCGGTCACTAGCACCTTTTGCAGACACACTCATCTGACCCATAACTCTTCCCGCGTATCTTTGGGTTTTAACCACAGCCACCACGTGATCCCCGAAGGGGCCTCTCCAATAACCAGTCTAGGACAAGTCCTAGGGGCTACTGGTTCCCGTGGCACCAGATAGGACTCTGGTCAGCCGCGTGTTAAAAACACCTCCGATTTTAGGTCTCATGCAAACCTGAGGTATCGGTAGCACCTCTACCCAGACAAGCATAGGCAGAGCTACTTCCTTAAATATCTCATATGCACGCCCGTTGCCCTTTTATTTCAGGGATTGGGTAGTAACATATTAAGTTCAAGGGGTAATTGGCATAAGGTCAAGGTCTGGAAAGACCATATTATCCACTTACCGGACGAGCGAGCGAACCCACTTTCACCTTTAATTTACTTGCATGCGCGCCCGTTGCCCTGTTGATTCAGGGATTGGGTAGCAACATACAAGTTTTTAGGGGTTATCAGCAAAAAGGCCTGGGTCCGGAAACCTGATAACCCTATACCCCAGAAAGCACAACATCGAGCCACCATGACAAGATGTATAAACCGTGCCCCCGGGGGGTAGTATAGAAAGGACAGGTGGTAAAATGAGAAGGCAGAGAGAGAGAGAGAGCTTAAATTGTTTTTACAACTCTACTATTCCGCCTCTTTTTTGTAGTAGAGTTGCAGCGCCCCTAGTGTTAAGAAGACGCATTAAAGGCGGAGGTACATAACACGCGTTACATGCCTCAGCTCGTTGTAGACTTCTATCGAAAAGTTGAAATAGACTATTTTCAAAAGACGGCAACGCGTCTAACGCAAAAATTCGTTAACTTTCAAATTTTCACGCGTCATGTTTAAAAATGGCGTCCACTCAGCTGATATTTGTTTACATATTTTAATTAATTACATATTTTAATTAAAATTAATTCAATAAATTCAACGAAATCCATGAAATCTTAAAGCATACTTATTTTGTTGTCCATTTTCAGACAAAATTTACGCAAAAATGCCAATTTTGTTACCAGCTGATTGAGTATGAGCGACTATAAAGCGTGTTGTGTAACTTGACGCGTTTAATGCGCGTTTAACGCGCGAACGCTTATTATGTACTTCCACCTTAAGTTCCTGATGCTATATTATGTGTAGCTATTTTATTAATTGTTTTACTTCTCCGCCGATTCTGCTAACATTATCACTATAGAAGGTGATGTAGTGTATATTAGCGTACAAGAGTATCAATCGCTGCCGACACTTTTCAGTTACCAGTGCTATGCCTTCATCACTCAAACAGTCCAACAACAATTAACACAACGCCATACTAACGTAAATCAACAAATTCATATTTGTTTTGAACAGGGATCGAATTTAGGTTTTCAGTCATAAATTGCTTTGAAGTCAACGCGTCCACTACTTCAGTTAGCAGCACCCTCATTTAATGGCACAAAACATAAGTTCTTTAATGCAACATAATCGCTATATGTAAAACAATCAATCAAAATTTTATCTGAAGCCAAACCGAGTCGCGGCGGAAATTGTCAATATGGAATTAAGCATGTTAAGAATATCAGCCGCATTTTTCCAAGTTCGATTTTTTTGAGATATGACTATTACTACGTTTATGCGCAGGGCTAATTCCGTTTTAACGATGAAATAAATTTTATTTGCGGAAATAATTCCCTACTAACGACACTACTCGTATTTGCAAATAAGGTTTAAAACGTTGCCACTTGTTTTACCGCTCCTAGATTTTTCGTCGATGTGGCAAAATGATAAAAATCAAATATTTACAAAAAAGTTTCGCGAAAAAGTGGCGTAAATTTTCTTTTAAAAATATATATTTAAAATAAAAACTGTAACTGGTTCCTTTACTTATAACGACGGTGAGTTAGTTAATTGAAAATAAGTTTTATGTGCAAATAGGTTACGAATGAACGTATAGATATGTATAGCGTGTTTTATGACAGAAATGACAAAATGATCGCTCCAGCAGGAATCACTAACTCACTAGTATTTTGTGTGTGGCGGATAGGGATTATTTCTGTGGTCCATCAGCCATGGACTCGTACATGCATTTTTTTTGTGAATTACTGAGTGTATGTATTATTGCTGGTTTTAAATTATTGAGGTCAAATTTCTTCCACAGAAGTGTTCTATATAATTCAATGTTTAAAGATGATTTCATGAAAATATTGACCGTGGCTCGCCGCGGGGTCCAATTTTAGCATACTCACTCCAACATATCGGCCGATATCTCACGAATAAATTCGACAATATTGGCTTCCAGTGCGTCAACCGTTGCGGTCTTGTCCCTATAGACATGACTCGTAACATAGCCCCACAAAAAAATATTCTAAAGGCGTTAAATTGCACGATCTAGGCGGCCACCTGACCGGACCCAAACGTGAAATAAACTGTAGCACCGTTTTACTGAAACCACATGTCAGCCAAATCGAAGTCCTCTTCTATTTTGGGCAATAAAATTTGTTATCTTCACATGGTAGCGCGTGCCATTCGCAGTAGCGTTCCTGCCTTCCTCGCTTTTAAAAAAGTATGATCCAATGATGCCACCGGCACATGATCCACAACAAACAGTGTATTTTTCGCGATGCAATGGGAGTGGCTACTCATCACACCATATACGCAAATTTTGCTCGTTCACTTATCCATTTAACCTGAAATGAGCTTCGTCGCTCAGGCACGATACTCTTTCTTAAATGAGCATGAATTTTGATAATGAAATTCAATGATCTGCAAGCGTTTTTCGTTTGTAAGTCGATTTATGGTTAAATTATACACCAAACTGAACATGTTTAACAGTAACATGTTGCACGAAAACGGCTGAGCTGCCAAAAACGGTGTTGCCAAAAAGAAAGTTGCTAAAAAACCACTCTGGTGACTTTATATTGTAACTTTATTGTGAACTAATATTAGGTTGTACTAGTTATTAGAACATATATTATGGTCGTCTAACATCTCCATTTAAAGTTCCTCCAAGAATATCACTGGGACCTTTCCCAAGACTGGTGGAAAAAAGTGTCCATCAGATTCAAATGAAAAGTTTTTCTTTTGGTTCTCAAATTACTGTAGAAGTAGGGGAAATAAAAGTTTATTTTTTTCGCACACTCAGTTTTGTGTTTCTAATACATCTCAGTCCACACATGTCCAGTGTTTGTGGGTAATTTGTTTGAGACCATTTATATCTAAGAAATAGCAAATTGCTGATTCTAGAATTGTATATGCCACGGCTAGAATCAAAAATATACGTGTACGTCAGTAGCTGCACCTGCGGTTGTTTTGTGCAGACACAGATATTGTGGACGTAGGAACATAAGCTAAAATCATATTTTGTGGAAGAAGCAAATAAAATTACAATTACATATGTATATACTTAGTTGGCAACTTATTTAAGATTTTTTAATGGTACTACTCGATTGTTAAGTTGAAGTCAATTATAGCCATTCTTATTCCTCAATAACTATTGAAAGTCCCAGCATAATATCTGGTGGATGAAAAGAGGACGATATTTCCATCGAAATATATTTCTTGAATAATTTTAAAAAACAAAATTTTTAGGGAAAAACACCTTAGAATAAATGGAAAAATGAATTTATTAAAAAAGATTATTAAGTTGACACCACCATGGAACATTAAGGGTAAAAACCTTTAAATATGTACGTATTTTATTTAGCACTCCGGATGATAATGGTATGGCGACAATGGAAAACAGCAATAAAATTAATCATATTATATTCCATTGCATACTACTTTGTATTGGAGGTACCCCTCTCCTAGTCCCTATCTTATATTAGTCAAAACGGAACTAACTGTGGAGCATAGAAAAAAATAATTGTCATAATCATCCTCAAAACAATTAAAAACATATAGACGAATATACTATAATTTCGGCTTTTCTTTGAGATCGGTTAATAAAAATAATAATAATTTGAAAAATTTTACTTTTAAGCCATAGTGTACATTCTCTAACGAAAAATATATCTGCACACTTTGACACTTTTTTTAAATGCATTTCTCTTTATTCATTTATTTTTTAACGTTTGTGCTACAAGCACAATAAAATAAATCAAGATTAAAATACAAGACAGGAGTCGAGTTGGAAAATGGAACTTTCATTCAACACGCTTGTTTCTATTTTAATTAGAAAATTGCTAATACCACAGCAGCGTATCCTCTATTGCTGTGTTACTATTTCATT
Source organism: Germaria angustata (assembly GCA_963681545.1). Taxonomy (NCBI): domain Eukaryota; kingdom Metazoa; phylum Arthropoda; class Insecta; order Diptera; family Tachinidae; genus Germaria; species Germaria angustata. Next base: position 38,690,587 of record OY813001.1, read on the forward strand.
TGTAAGAAAAAACTTAAAGGAATTATTTTACAAAAGAACAGACTACTAAAGAAAAAAAAAAACAAAACATCACCAAATGGCTTAAATAAGTGTAATGAAAATATTCAATGCGAATATAAAAATAATTTTTATTTTCTATTTTATTTTCACTTAAAGGAACAATAAAAATGAGTTACACAATTGTAAATTACGGGCACAGTGAAGCTTAAACGATTTATATTTAAAACAAAATACGAGTAACTTGACAATGGGATGGATGGTGTGAAAAAGAACAAAAATTTTATTAAATGCTCTTTACATTTTTTCCTATGACGGGCAAATGGAAGGGGCGAGAAAGTAATTTAATGCTTGAGTTATGTTTAGGGCTCTTCGTTTGTAATTTTATTATGAATGTTGGTTAAAATAAAGTAATTTCATCGTTTCTTATGATAAAAGCAAATTAGTCATTTGAGAGGAATATTTTTGATTTATGTTGGAAATTCAAAATAATAACAAAAAAAGAAAAAAGATACCATCCGCACACTAAAAATAATTTTTAACTACCGTGGAATATATTTTACATAAACTTTGCTTTCGCAGCAGAATATTTCTGTTGCAAGTTACGTAAATAAGTTCCATTAGCGTTTCAAAAGAAGAGCAATTCTCGACGGTTAAAAACTTAATTTAAATAAATGGCTGATGAATATTCGAAAAAATATTTTTTTGATGGCTGCTTCAATATATCATTTCTCTTGTCTGACGCTAAATTAATTAATGTAATAAGAGTTTTAACTATCCAAATCAATTTAGTTTCATTTTACAACATGAAAAGTATTTTTATTTAGTTCTCAGGAATGTTGCTTATATTCTAAAAATATCATTATGATTGAATTACTAATTTCTAGTTTAATTTGACTTAATTTTGCGTACTATGTTAGTTAAAATGGGTTTGATTAGTCTGGCTGGATTTGATTATTGAATTTGCCAATTTAGATTAAAAATTTGTTCAAATTATCTTTGTTGAAGAAGTCGTACGGAGAAGCCAATTATTTATTACACTAGAAGCTACCTGAGAGTGGTAAAAAAGAGTAACATGGACGCTTATGGTGATAATATGGCGTCCACCGAAACAAGTGCTGTTCTGCTAATGTAATAAATAATTGTGTTCACCTCACTTCTGAGGGTGCCGTTGACTACAAAGCAAATTATGACTGAGAACGTAGGCTTTCGGCACCTATTCAGGTCAAGTTATCGATATCATAATATCTGCTGATGAACATTTGTGTGGCACTTTGTTGTTGTTGGACTATTTAAGTGATGAAACCACTGGTCACTGACCAGTATCGGCAGCGATTGATACTCTTTTATACTAAAATACTTCACAGCGCTCCCCTTCATAGGAATCGTTAGTACAGTAAGAAAAATTAACAAAATGGCTACAACACTTAAAGTTTAAGAAAGTAATGCTTCCACTTAACACCAGAGGCGTTGCAACACCACTATGAACAATTATTAAAATGCGCAACAGCAGAGCTGCATTAAGAACAGTTTGTCTCTCATTTTCACCACCTGGCCGCTCTCTGCCACTGCTCCTCTTTATTAAAAATTATTAATCTGCATTGAAAAATTTAATACTTGGACTCAAGCCAGACTAATGCATTTCATTGAAATTTTTTCTGTATAAAATTTGTCTTCTTTCATAGTTTAATACATGGAAGACAAAATTATGGATAAAATAATTGAGATATTTCTTAAAACCAAACATACTTAAATTTAATTTTACTGCCACGAACGAAACCTTAAATTCTCAATTGTGTCAAAGTGACCTAAAAAGTAATGTTACATTTTCACCTTTTTCCAAATAGTAATAAAATGTTCCAAAATCAATTTCATTGCAAAATTTGAATTTGACAACAAATAAATGCAAGAAATGTACACATTTAAAAGAAATTTTTAGTCTGCCCTTATCATCAGTAAAGAAATGTATACTCATACTTTGCCAAATTAGTTCTATTGCTTATTTAGTATAACAAAGATTTGAAATAAATTCAGACTTCGGGAAAAAGTTTCAAGGTTCCGAAATAAAAATTAAGGCAAACTGACTATCACGCAGCGAAAATAACGCTAAATTCATAAAATTTTCTGATACCAAAAAACTAAAAACGCCTTAAATTACAATAAAGCATTTACTACTAGGTGCAGTCTGGCAAACATAAAATAAAGTACAAAAATTTAAATAACCCAAGTCACAGAAGTCTGCAAAAATTAAAAAACTCGAAAAAAATTTTGTTAACGCCGGATAGATCGAATATATAAAAAGAATTGCAAAAATAAAGAAGTACCCTGGAGTAGACTATTAACGAAAAAAGTCCAGAAATTAATAAAAATATTTTTATTCAAAATAAGAATAATTGGAAATGGTTCTGACGGCAATATCACTGATGACGTTTTCTTATTTGAAAAAATTTTGTTAATTAATTTATAAGAAAAAAAATCATTTATCGTTCTACTTTCGCAAATGTACTTCTTTCACAGAACTCAGTACTCTTTCCTTGTAAGTTTGCGATTTTTAAGGAACCCTGAATTCCCAAATTTTTATTGGTGCTCAAAAGAAAAAACTCAATAAGACTAGAAAAAATTTAATTTAATTTTTAGCAGTCAAATTCTTTGATTCAGTAAATATTTTGTGTGAATGCGCACCTGAAAAGGATCTGTTCAGATTATCTTTTAATTTAACTGAAAAAAGTAATTTGTTCTTGTTTTTTAAAAAATGACTATAATTAATAGGGGCAGTAAAAGAGATTGATTTAAAACCAAACTTATTTTAGAAATAATATCTCTTTGAAACTTTTTTCGCGGTGTTCAGAATATATATGATTTTTGATATTTCTAATAAAAGAGATTTTTAAAATTCTTTATATCTCTTGCATTCTCAAAAAGAAACAGTACAGAAAATTCCTTTATGGTCAAAAAAAACGTGAGACATAAAAATTTATTTGTTTGGCTTGATCCTAATAATGATTTGTATATTTGCCTTTCATTTGTGGGCCGATTTTTAAAAATATTTTTTTTTTTTTTAAATGAAAGAGTATATATACTCCAGATGACCAATATGTGAATCAACATTGGACTTCAAAAATTATTTCTTAAAAATTTAAAATGAAAACTTTATAATAAAAATTTAATCAGCACACAAAGTAGGGTGTAAAAAGTTTGAAATAGTTCAAATACTAATATATGTATTACCTACTGAGATCATCCAATACTTGGAATTTCTTCTTTGATCTTTTCACTTAATTGTTTTGTATGATAAATGTTGTAAGAAAACAATTTGGGTTTTTCTTCATTGCACTCTTAAATAATAAAAAATAAATTTTCGTGTATGAACATTTGATCTTAAAATATTTTTTAGTCTCTTAAATATTTAAACAAATAACCAGCAAAGTCGCACATAGTAATTCACACGATTAAGCATTGAGCATTTGGATACTCTAATAATCTTGGATCGTTTTTCATTTTGACTAATAGCAATTACACTTAATGAAACGTGCATAAAAAGTTTATTGTATACAGCTTCTAAACCGTTTCCTAATCTTAACATTTTCGCTACATTTTATGAATACTTTCCTTTACTATATATACATAATTCAAAATATATATATATATATATATATATATATATATATATATATATATATATATATATATATATATATATATATATATATATATATATATATATATATATATATATATATATATATATATACATATATATATACAAAATTATTCCTATTCAAAGTTTGAAGTTCCTGTTACTCAGATTGGTCTTCACTGCACTTATTTGAAAACTAATTTGAATCTCGCAATAATCAATTTGTGAAAAATGAAAAAAATATCTGAACAAAATTGATTTTTGTTTGTTCTTAAGTATTTATTTGCAATCACGTATTTTATTTGTTTCTGTTCATTCCTTCCACACAATATACATTCATATGTAACGATTTTATATCGATCATATTTCATAGCATCCTACATGATTTTGTTTGAAACGCTGTTGGCAGTACAACGAAATGAAACAAAAAACTAACATTTACGCCATACAAAGATATCGGCTTTAGTCAAGAGGAAAAAAAACTTCAAGCCAAATGATTAATAAAATCAACGGGTGGCCACTGAAATTAGTTTCATTTATTATTTTTTTCATATTGTTTTTATGTAATGATATCAAAAGGATGCAACAAATATTTGGTTACCAACTTTACATCAATATCAGCAACGAGCAGCGGCAACAAGTTATAAAAATGCATAAAAATAAAATTGAAAAAAAGGATTAAGTACCTTTAAAACTACATATTGATTCGATTACCAGGTATTCCTATAGCCATAAATATATACATGCAGACAATTTATGGCTTGTCTAAATAAATCATGGTAGCAGTGTATTTAACCCACCAGTCAACCGTGCAACCAACATAGTGGCGCAGCAAGACGGAAAGACAATCCATAAAATAAAAATAAATAAATGAAATTTAATGATCAAAATTCATTATACTTTGAAATAAATTTCAAATATAAATAAAAAATCTCGAAAATTGAAATAAAAATAAACACATTGTTTTCCAACACACTCCCCATTCCGCCATCCACTCCTTTCATTCCAGACGATACAGGCTCATTAAAATGTCTTATTAATATTGAACAAAATAAACAAAAACCAAAAAAAGAAACAGACAACAAATAAATGGCCGGCAATAAAAGTGACATAAAAAATCATCGCTTATTGAGAATTAAAATACTATTTTTCCCAAACGCGTCACTAAATATTTGCTTAATAAAAATTTTACTAAATGTTTATGCACTTTTTATGTCGGCAACCTGGTGTGTGGAAAAGCAAAATCCATATCGTTTGGTAATGCGAATGTGTGTAAAGAATTGCAATTTGTTGGCTGTGACCAGCCAGGGAGGTGAAAAATAGGAAACCTTACATTTATTTTTTTCTATGTTGCATAGACATCCAATTGTTTTTAGCAAGAATCGAATTTTTTTCAATTCTCTTAATATCACTAGACCATAAATTGGGACCTACAGGTGAAAATGAACAAGATTCTGGGAATTACCTAAATCTAGATTTTTTCTAGAAAAACTAAGCAGAACTGCACCATTCTTTAGTATCGAAATGGAGTCGGCGAAAGTGTGTCTGGTAGTAAATGACGATAAAACTAAGTTAATGGTATCAACGAACAAAGAAGCAACAAGACTGGGTCAATATGTGAAAGTGGGTGAGTATAAACAACTTTATCTATCTCGGTACTGTCATAGCCAAACAAATAACATCAGTTTAGAAATAAAATGAAGAACTATTCTTGCCAATATTTCGGGCTAAGCAAGCAGTTTAGAAACCAAGCCCTCTCTCGACGAACAAAAATTACACTCAACAGAACGCTTATGTGACCCGTGCTACTATATGGCGCTAAAGCGTGGGTTCTTACGCAAGCAGATGAAGCTGTACTTGGCGTGTTTGAGAGAAAGACTCTTCGCAAAATATATGAACCCATCTGTGTTGACGGACATTATCGCCATCGAATGAATCACGAACTATATGAGTTGTACGAAGATATCAACATAATTTGCAGCATCAAAGTACCACGGTTGGATGACAATGCTCCGGCGAGAAAATCATTCGAATTCGATCCCGAAGGAAGACGTAGAAGGGGAAGACCCAAACTTCGGTGGAAGGATCAAGCTGAGGAAGATCTCGCAATAATTGGTGCTATAAACTTGTGGAGAAACTCACTATATCGACGCCCATGGAAAACTATTCTGAATCTGGCTACTGACCTAAACGGTTGTTTATAGCCACTATTTATTGTTTCCATATGGATATACTTCACTTTTTCCGAACTTTACAATCCCCGACAAAAAAAACATATTTTTGATTTTAAAAAATTATATCATTTTAAAGATTTTTTGCATCATTTCGTGCAATTGAAAATATTTTTTTGTTTTTAAATGAACATACATATGTATAAAGGCTTAAAACAACATATGTATATGTATTTTATATAATTTTTTTGTTAAACAAGTGCCATTAAAGAAACGTCGTAAATGACAATAAATGAAAATATTACTTTTATGAAATGTCAAAGGCTCGAATGTTTGATGATTTTGAGGACCACCAAGGCACCGGAACAAGTCTATCCGTGTTCACATTAGGCTTATACTCAGTTATTTGTCTAATAAAAATCAATTTCGAAAACTATTTCACAACTCTCGCCTCTGGGCCTCTACGGCCAAGAGGACAATAACAGTAAGAAGACTTAGAAATATCAAATTAGAAAAGAGAAATATAGAGAAAAATGCCGCGAAAATTTTTCTTACTAAATATTTATTACTAAAATTTATATAGAACGGTCAGATAGCATTTTTTATATGGCAAAGGAGTTGTGCAATTAGTATCCCTAATCCACGGGTATAGCCCTTCAAATACTGGAATACGCATAATTGCGAAATATAAGAAATATATGTAGGGTGCCGGGAAAATGGATTGCCTTTATGAAATAGTGGTCAAAAATATAAAACGAAATAGTTCTCAAAATTTTTTATACAAATTTGGGTATAATAATATTTTTTTTTTAGAATTTATTTTAATTTTTTTGGGAATAATTTCATTTTCTCTTTGAAACTATTTCGTTTAAAATTGGTATATATTTATTATTATTTGGGACTTATTTCAATCTCTGCGCTTTATAAATTTTTCATTTAGACAAATTATGTCCAAACCCGGCTTTGCGTTCTACAGTATTCCTGGTTTTGGGGCCTTCGGCCGGATGAAAAGAATTTCTCTGTTGTATATCAAATCCCAACTTCAATTTCTAAACCATTTCCTCCCTGCTTGGAATAAATTCCTACGCTCTGCCGAAAGCCGGTAAGGCAGATTTGTCTTTGAGACCGAATTCAGATTGGGACATTTGCGTTAGAAAGCGAATCTGATTTTTGAAATGGCATAGTGGGATAAGTCTTGTTACCGGCATGAGGAGGCATTTCTGCATTACGATATTGTTTTTTTTTGTTCTATTTCATTGGGACTTTTTTTTTGTTGCATGGAAGTTATTTTGTTATGACAAGTCCAAAAATTTGAGTTTTTTAATTTGCAGATTTGGGAATACCATTATTCTCTTCGGCGCTTATTTGATTAAATGATTTTAAGACTTATTCTTTTTTTAGTTTGGGTTTAGCTGTTTCTACATCGACATTTCATTCATGCCTATTAAATCATCATTGAACTGTAACGGTATATAAGAGTTCAGTTTCTTTTGATTATTTAAAAAAATTTCAAACACAATACCAGAATTCTATCACATTTGAAAAGAACAATTTATATAACCAGAGTAGGCCTAGAATGACTTGATACAAACTGTACAATAGCAAATTTTATATTCGATATAAATCTACTATTTTATTGTTTCAACTTTTGGGTGATAATGAATACATTTATTAGGCAGGAATACCCGGAATAATGCTTTAATTTTTTATTTATAAAATAAATATATAATTCATAAAAATAAATTGTTAGTTGTTAGAAGTCATGAAAATGTTGAGATTAGGATCCGGAAGTAGCTAAAATTTTGATCGTATCCAATGATTTTGTTATTGCGGTCTACATTATTTTGAGAAAAGCGAAGTTTTTGTATTTTTTGTAAAGAGAATAATTTTATAATAAAATAAGATTCCGTATTTACCACTGGGAATACACTTCACATCTTCATGATGTCTTTTTCCTTATAAGAAATTATTATATCTCTTAAAAAAGATAACGAAATGTTGAAGAAATTGCCATATGTTTCCAATTAAAAATTGTTCATAATAGAGAAACTCCTCTTGTTGACTTTTTCAGCAAGTTTGTTAAACACTTTCAGTCCTTGTAGTCGAAACTAAACGAAAAAAAAAAATGTTATATAACTAAAATTTTAAGACAATAGTTAATTTTTCTTATGATCAATATTCCATTTTTCATTTTTCTTATGATCAATATTCCCAATATTCCAACCTTTTATGAGAACTGAAACAATAAGGATATACCAATTGATGTTACGCCTTCTTATTAAGATATCACAAGTGATAAGCCAAACCCAAAATCCAGCTGGCGCACCAAACACAACACACCACAACACTTAACGCGTGGAGACAATTATGAAAAAATCTTAGACTGGGGCGTAACTTGAAAAATTATACAACATGTTACGGTGTTTGTGATCTTAAAAACAAAAACTACAAAATTAAAAATTGACCCCATAAATATTAAGAGTCTTTTGTTTTACTCGTCACACGCATTTCCCTATTCAAACGCTGTTAACAAATTGTGGAAATTGTTAAAACGGAGTGATTAATTAGTGACTAATGGATGAAACAGTGTTTTTAAATAGTGCTTAAATGCAGAAAGAGCTTAGTTTTGTTTCTTTTTTGCTGCAACTGAAAGCACATGCATGCATACATATATGTATATACATATATAATTGAATCAATTAATTAATATTTTATCATGAATAAAAGTTAAAGTTAAATATTGTTATACAAAGTTTTAACATAAAAAACTAATTTATGTGTAGATTCTGTGCTGTGTAGCCAGTAATTAATTTTTTGTGCCTAAACGAAATTATATATATATATATATATATATATATATATATATATATATATATATATATATATATATATATATATATAATGTTGTCTAATATCAAGTGTTAATGTTGTTTCTGTGGCTCTCTTGCTGCTGGGCCTTAAGACCAGTAATGAATATAAGGCAACCATTGTCAACATGTTTGCAAAAATTGCAAAGGCCAAACTGTCAATTGGTCTAATATATGGATTTATAAATATTGTCACACTATGACTTTACTTAATCCGCATAAACAAACAAAAACATTAGCAATAAAAATAGGAATGCTGCGCGACTTTTGGTTGTCTCACAAAAATAACAATGCTGTCGATTTGGGAGTCTTCAATCCGTTAGTTAAGAATATAATTTCCAGAACTGACTTCGGATAACTACGTGTAATTTGAGAAATGGCTTCCGTATTTACAATATTTCTGACTGCATCCTTTCACAACTAGTCAGGACTTAATTCGTGATCATATTCAATGGGAATTGCGCGTTAACATTGTACTGGTTCACGCTTTGGCTTTCCTGGTAATGTCCATGCACCCCTATCAATAAGAGCAATCAACACTTTTATCCAATACCTCCTCCACAGTTACAGGATTTTTCGTATGAAACCATTTTATTCGTAATATGTCTACAAGATCTTAGCTCTTAAAATCAAGTTCAATAATTTCCACGATTGTTAAACCATTTGTACCATTTTGTCGGATATAAATTTAATAAACATGGAGCAGTTGGTACTGCTCCCCAGTTACTACGTTCTGCTGTGGCTTTGATACCTGTCCTTGAATACTTTATTTCTCCAAACATAGTGAATATCTATTTCTCGCTTAAGTATTCATGGCCGTTGTCATCGAGATGTATTTCTAACTTTTTACCCGTCTTTCCTTACAGTCATAGCAATCTATCTAATTTACGAATGTCTCACGAATTCTCATACATGGGACCACAATTATCCGAATGCACTAATTCCAGGATTTTTTTGGGAGAAAAGTTTGCAAATTTTAAGAAAGTATGCAAGTTCATGAATAAATAGAAATAATTCAACACAGTTTCTCGTTAAGTTTTGTGCATTTGCATAAAAAGTCCTTTCTGAGGTTTTTTCGTCCAATTGAGAATGATTGAATGCCGCTTAATTTATAATTCAATCCAAAAAATCCGATTTCGGCAAGATTCTTCCGATCCGCTTCTTCTTCTAGATCCGCTATTCGAGTTTTTTTTTCTTAAAAAATTCCTAATATTTCATGTCCTTTGAAGGAGAGAAAAGGGTATTTAGTGTTAGTAAATGAAAAAATTTTAAAAAATAGCACGATATATTGCAAGGCAGATGTATCTCAGATTTAAGAGGATAACCATCAAGTCCATGCTGCTCTTAATATTGTATTAGTGAGGTATAGGTAGCATTTCTTTCTGGGATGGGTGAGTGCAACCTCCTTTTTCCAGCAAATTCTCTAATGCGCACTCATTTTCTTAATCTCTTAAGCATTGGCAAGCATGTAATGTACAACTTTACACTTTCCTGTGAAAAGAAAAACCCATATGAAGAAAACTAAAAACCCACTTAAATTCAGCCCGTACACAAGTTTGAAGTATCCATACACCTGCATGGTACTGGCTAGCGAGGTTCTACTGTCCTTTCAGTTTCTGTACTAATCGATATATTGTTAAAAAAGGAAGTGATATATTAAATAAAACTTTAAAAAGTAGAGTTCTAATACCATTTAAGCCCATCATTCTTCATGCTAAAAATACCAAATATTTATTAACTTCGTACGTATTGAATACAGTCAATGCAACTGAAAAACTGAAATAGAAATGTAAAATTTAACATTTACCCCATTAGTGTTATTTGATTCTTAAATGGCCTGGAGCTCCATTCTCCACTGGCGTTCCACATGTATCAACGAGTTTTGAACTATACTTTATTTAAACGACACTCTGTGGTCGCATACTGTGTAAAGCTCCACACAATAAATATTTTATTTTTTTCTCCGTGTTCCGCCATTCCGTTTGTCAAACTTGTGGCAGTTTATTTGCACATTATTATGTCGTTAATTATTTTTTGCCTTGTTGGTTTTACGAGAATATTTATATTTAAATGTTTATTAGTTCATTCATACCCGTTTTGCAATAAATTCGTTTGTTTAACTTTAATACATATTGCAAGCAGATAAGCTTTAGCATTCATCAGTGATGTCGTTGCAGAAATTGAACAGTTTTGGTACAACGAATATAAAGACTTAAAAAAATTCCCAAGAAAACATTTTAAACATATGATCTCCTATCACCAATGAATTTATGAATTTTTCCAATCTCGTTACAGTGGGACATAGATATGGAATAAGCCTTAAAATTTCTTAGAAAATTGCAGTATAAACTATAATAGTTTTCAGTTCTAATGAAATTTTTTTAAATTACATGGTAAAATGGGATTCATTATTGGTTACGTTCGTAAATGCAGTACTGCACTGCAACAGTAAATAAAAGCACTCCTAACTGCAACAGTGAGGTAGACAGTGTGTAAAATTATGTTAAATACGGGTTATATGAAATAGTCACATAATATCATTATCATTTGTTTGTTTGCCTTTCTGTCGCAACGCAGTACTGCATTTACGAACGAGCCCATTCTTATTGAAATAGTTTTAGAATATTTATTTTTACCTTGAGCATTTTAATGAATGATCGTAAAGAATATGTTCAAAATGATTGTTTCAACAATGTTATAGGAAATATAATTTTTGTTAGAATCAAGTACATGCTTGGAAAAGGTCAAATAAATTTAGTGTTTATAAAAATATTAAAAGAGCAATCCTAAGATTAATAATAAAACTTATAAGGGAAAAATGTATGTAATGAGCAAAACTACCCGGTAAGAAAATCATCTTGCGCGACAATAGTCTCTTTAGGATTTCTGTAGGACATTTTCAAAACGTTTTACCCATCAATTATATTTTCTCAATGGCACTACACAAAAAATTTTCGTAGATGATAAGGTGAAAGATGTTGTTTTAGAAACTGCTTTCTATTGTAGACAACTAACGAGAAAATGAACAACAACGTCTTATGTGTTGACCCTAGTTGGCCCGATTGAAGACAAGATGAAGAAAACAGCAGTGAATATTTTCTTGCGCTGTACCTCAGGCGAAATGGAAGAGCCTTAGTTTAAATCCCAGCCAATCCCTCAAAGATAATAAAAACAAATTTATATATACAACTTAACTATAAATGTATTATATCAAGTCTGCTGTTAACTGAGAATTTAACATGAGAAATCTATTTTTTCCATAATTGATTGGAGGATGAGATCTTTTATAAAATCGGTTCATAACTACGTGGCCTTCTGTGACCTAAAGGCCGTTTGTATGAATGTTTCCTCAACGATTTGTGGGAGCTGTCCTTAATATTTTTTTACGACTTACAGTGCTCTTGCACCCATTGTTACAGACGTCCCAAGAACGTTACCTACTGCGGGTTGTTATAATTGCTTGTATAGGAAATATAGGAAAAGGCAAACATTTATTTTTATAATATTGTTGCAAAAGACCATAATATTGTCTTGACAAATAATATTTTTAAGATGTAATCAATATGTGAAAACAGTAAAGTCAGTTTGCTAATGTTAGTATGACAACCATTTTTTTCTTTGCGTGTGTCAACCAACTTCTAAGGCAAGCACAGTGGAGCAAAATAAAATGTAGCGTTGAATATAAAAGAGTACAGTAGAGTAGAGATAAGAGAAGATAAGTAGAGCAGAGTAGAGCATATAGTAAAACAGAGTGGAATATAGTAGAAAAGTATTAAATTAGAGTAAGCCAGAGTCCAATAAATTTTTTTAAACAAACACCAACTGTCATGTCATTCGGCTTGTATGCAAAAAAGCCCAGAAATCTCGGCTGGAATCGAACCTGCGAACCTCAGACTACTAACTTAGTACAATGGTACTTAGGGTAAAGTAAAATAGAATAAAGTAAGATTAGAGTATAGTAGAGTAGAATGGAGTGGAGTGAATGCGAAAAGCGTAAAACAAAGTAAATCAGAATACAGTGGGGCACAGATCAGAGTAGAGTATAATAGAGTGTAGGTTTAGCATAATATAGAGAGAAAATCAGCGTAAATTAGTTTGAACTTCAGCTTGTGGCAATTAAAGTATTTCTTAAAATATAACCTTTAAAAAACAAATTTTATAATGTCTTCGGTACTATTTGTCACTTTTATTTTCCTTCCACATTTGATAACTTCATGTGTACTCGTGTGTGTATCGTAGTCTTATCGTTATTATTAATTCATATAGTACATGAGTAAATAAAACTCTGTAATTATTATAGCTCTGGTTGTACTTGTTGTTGTAAGTGTTTTTAACTCGTTATTTTACTGTCGTTGTTGTCTTTTTTTCGTGACATAATTTATGCAATTGCTTTAAATATATTTCGCATGCATGATCTGCCAGTGTGGTGAACACAAATAATCTTTATTAACTTTGCATTTATTTGCTGTTTGTGTAAGTATTTACGTACGTGTATGTCGCTATTCGCCATACGCTTGTTAACTTGCTCTTCTGTTGTTGCTGTTAAAAATTTTTCATTTGCCCAACGATCTGGGACTATAACAATAATTCGGTGACAGATTAATGCACGAGGGGGTGGCACATAATTCAAATATAATACATGTTTATGTCCGTTGTTGCAGCAAGAGTCGAGAGGCACAAAAGTGCTGTTTGTTGCTTGTGATTGCCTTTGCCGTTGGGTAGGGAGGTGCAAGAATCAGCCTTGGTGTTATTTACAATATGCAGTAAATATTAATTTTCACTTGGCAATTTTTATTTGAATGTATGTGGATGTGTGTGTGTATGTGTGTTTGTGAGCGCGTGTAAACAGGTTTATATTTTTATAAACGCGTATTTATACACTTTCATTGATTTGAGTTCATAGTGTGAGAAATTTTTGTATATTGTGAATGACTTTACTTTTCTTGCCGGCTATTGTCCGCCTGCATAATTGTCTATTTATTATGTTGCCATAAGTCAGTAGTGTAAAGGAATGAAATGTAAATTATGCATTTTTTTATAGGTTCATCATTTCGAGTGAAGTGGTTGAAGGAGAATTGAAATAGGGATAGAGATGAAGATGTAGATGTGAATAAAAGCAGAGATAGAAATAGAAATGTAAATGCAAAGAAAATTCATGTATGTATGCTAAGGTGTTGAAAAATGAAACAAAATTCCAGTCTCCTATGGAAAATTGTGATTTATATGCTTAGTGTTGAGACAGTGCCCCACAGTTAAGCGCCATAATGATATGTCGGTCTTAAGAGAAAAAAAAATTAAAAAAAAAATTTTTAGGAATAACATTTGCGTCAACTTTATAATACCTTCAGAACGCTCTCGATTTTTGCAACCGTTAATTGCCGCAGCTTCTTGCCTATTGCAAAAGCCAATTTTTTTCAAATTTTGTACTCTATTAGCGCACCAGTTAACATTTTTCCACTCACTGATTTTCTCCATAAAATAGCCGCCCCTTAAATACGAGTGTTCGAAAAAGCTTCTTGGATTTTAGAAGCAAGCAATTGAGATGATGCAACAGGAGCTACAATCGCATCAGAAGATCCTGAATGCGTTGAGGAATGAATTGTAGATAGTGAAACTGATTTTCCTAAAGTAAAGTTGATAGCGGTTATTTATGGTTTATACCATTAAAAATTTTAGTTTTTGGAAAGCTTCCCACGCACCAGCAAAAATGTCTGACTTCTCTTAAGGATGTACATATTTTGCTACAACTTCGTTCTTTTTTTTTATTATATAAACATTCAAAATGTAAGTAATTTTTTTATGTTTTGTTTTTCTTCAATGTTTCATGTTATGAACTTTAATACAGTGAAATAAAAAATTAAAAGTAAAATAAATGTATGTTCAAAATTTTAGAAAAATTTAAATATTTATATACGGAAAGTAAACTTTTTCACTAATTCTGGTATAAATTTAATGTTTTAGTCCATAAAATTGTTACTGGAATATTCTAACAAACTCAGTTCTTGCAACAGGCAAATTATCAAATTGTTGCTCTATATGAGGGCGTACTGTAGGTGCATTTGACTTTGCACCGACTGTTGGAACACGAACTTCCGAAACAATTAATTGCAGTCAATTAGTGAGATCGGTTTCATTAATCAGCGAAATTTCAGATGAGCAGGTGATTAGCCCATTACATCCTGGACCGGTGCTGGGATTGCCAGCGGTAGTCTTTAGTCAGACGTCCACCACACGTAGAGATGAACATTGAATTTCAGGGACTTTTTATATTTGATTGTCGCTTAGTTACTTTAAACGTATCGGTGTTAGCATTCCATTTAGGTTACTAAACTGCAGGTTCGCCTTCTCACTCCAGTTGTCGAAAAGCGGGTGCTTGAACGGCATTACCAGGGAGTACTTGGTATAAGACCGGAAATAGTGAGCTTCTTGAACCTTTCAAGAGAGGAATCGCGTCTTTCCGCCTCTGCAAAAAATCCAATTTCCCATTTGAGGCCCTTTGTTCATTGTAGGAATTTTAAGGATTATATATATATATATTTATGTATAATTAGTATGATCAAGAAAAGACCAATAAAAATATTGGGCATTATAATATTTGCCGAATTCCTCTTACTAAAGAAAAATAACACTCTACGTCTTTAATGTAGTTGAAACAGTGAAAGCTTAAGCCGAAAATTTTAAGCCATGATAATGCCGATCATCAAAATAGACAAACTATTAGAACGTCAAAATAATCTGGTTAAATTGCATCACAAAAGACCACTTGGTAAAGCTTTTCAGCCTCACCTATTAAAACCCATTATATTCAAGTGAATGATATCTGAACTTCTATATTATACTCGTAAACTTACCTAAATGACGAAAGAATTTGGATCGAGGCTATAGATTTTTATTGAAAATTCAATTCTAAAGGCACATATTTCGAACGCCATTCTCTTACATTTTCTATTTAAATATGTATTTATTCCTTTTTGCTGCTGCCTTAAATTCAATCCCACATTGCCTCGTTTCCCTTATACTCGTATATATATTTTGTGGTACTTTTTCTCCATGAATCTCTTAGTCTATAGTCCATATTCTGTATGCAGACAAGAGTTTAAAATACGTTTGCGATGTAATTCATGAAAATTAATGTCATTTAACTTGTGCCGTTGTTGCTGTTGCTGTTGGTGTTGTTGTACTTTGTTTTGTTTGTAAATTATTTTCGCTTTTATTGCTGTTGAATGTATTTTTATGGTTTTGCATGTTGATTTTTTGTCATTTATTTAAATTGTAGGAGTACGTGTATATTTACTGTGAATTTTTGCTGCTGCTGCAATTGCTGCTGCTGTTGCCGATGCTAAAGTTGGTATTGTTATTATACTGATGCTGTTTTTGCATAGTGACATTTATTGTTGAAAGTTTACCAATAAAAATCTTTAATCTATATTGTTTTTTTCGTCTTTTATTTGCTTTTGAAATCATCAGCCATTATAAATAATTTGAGTTTATTGGTCCTTATGACATTAACATGTCAAATTAGCTTTTGCTGAAATGATTATTGACTTTTCTTGAACGAGTACCAATGGAATTTTCATAAACTATAAATTCAGGAAGTCAGAGAAAGGCTATCTTTTATGTTTGGGATGAAATAATGGCAGGCTGTTGTTGAGAACCTCTAAAAACTTACAGATTATAATAATAAAGGTGTGCACACATACTTGTACTTTGTATTTTTTCATATAAAATACAAAAGTCCTTTACAGGAAAATAATTCAAAATTAGATTTGCTATTATGAATATGGATAAATAATTATATTCACATAAAAAATTACAAACATTAATGTTCAAAATATTGTTTTTAAGTAGAAAAATCAAAAGGTAGCTCCTACTAGAAATCAGTAAATTTACTTATATTTAATATACTCTGCACACGATCAATGAGAAATGGGTTTAATTGCTTTACTTTTAACTAGATTTAAGAAAAATTTTTAATGTGATATCAAAGCTTAAGTCGAAAAATGCCAACCGCAATAAGGCTGAACAAAAAAAAAAATCAACCACCGCCTTATATTCATTTTGGATGAATGTTACGTACTAGAGACCTAAACAAGATATCTTGATGCTTTTATTAAAACATTTGCTTTGATTGTGAAATGAGTTTTATTAAACTTATAAAAAGCTTAGAAGATTTTCGCTTGTTCCAAAAGTTAAACAATAAATAAGTATGTGTCCAGTTGTTTGAAAGTATTCTAACAAACAAACAAAAGAAACATTTTAAGCACGTTACTGAATTAACTTGTGCAAGTCTTCAACATATACCGCTCCATGGTATACGTAGAGAGTAATAAATATGTTTAGAAACAAGCTTTAGTTATACTAAGGAGGTTTATAAAATTTATTTGTGAAAGACTTAGAATTTTTCCCAGATCTCGGAATTTAAAAAAAAATAGTCTTCGTGAGGTTATTATTTTTTTTTTCGCCAAACAATTTCCTCCAAAGTTGCAGTTTTTATACAATTTAAGCATTTTAATTAAAATTTGTTTAATATTTTCTTTTAACAAATTTGTTGTAATTTTTATATATATTTACAATTAAAATTGTTTTTCTATATTAATTACCGTTTTGGTGAATAAAAGTCGAATATGTTTTTTACACGAAAAATAAATGGCTTAAAATTAAAGAAAGTGCAGAAATACAATTGTCATACAACAGTTGGCAGTCGAAGTTTGTACAAAAGGAAACAGATTCTACGTGAAATTTTGTCTTTAAATAGAATGAATATTTCTTTAAAATCAGTAACATTTCTCTCCTGGAAGGACATTTTTATATTTGGGGCTGTAAGTACTCTTTCAGCGATTTCTCTTGCGATATGATTTCAATCAAATGGTCGTTGCCTCTTTGCACAGTGACATGAGATCGGCAGCTTAGAATTATTACTTTGGGTTTAGTTGGATGTAAATAATTCAAAATTGTAAAATTTTGTCTTAAATTCTTACCGAAAGTTCAATTTGTATTAAATATACTTTTAAAATATTTCAAGAAATTTTAAGAAAAATAATTGTATGGAAATCTACATAGTTGACACACTTTATAAAATAAATCATTTCTAAAAGCTTCCATTGTAAATAAAAAATACTGGGAATTTGTTCAATATTAAATTGTTCTCTTCATAAAAATTTCAAACACTTTATAGACTTTATAGAAAATATAGTTTTAAGACTAAAAATGGAATTAATTAAAATGTATTGTTTGAAAAACTTTAGCAACTATTATGTCTAAGCGGAAGATAAATGCTTTTAAATTTACAAGTATAAATATATCAATAAAGGACATGTGTTAAAAATGTTAAAACATGTTCATTATTAATACACCCATATGGGTGTGTATATCTTATGCCTTCAATGGCGTCATATTTAGTAGAATTTTTTTCCAAAGTGTATTGAAAAATCTCTACAACTGTTGAACCAGTTACTCATTTTTCTTTGCACTGATTTAAGCAATTGATTTTATTTATTTAACAATTTATTTTACAAAACTTTTTCATTTATTTTTTTGTTTGTTTTTGAAACCTTTTTTTTGTAGATCTATTTAACCGTCAGAAAATTAATAGATTTTCGTAATGCAGTCAAGAACAACACCATCATTGGATTTAAACTAATTTAACTTAATTGGAAAACATTAATCTTTAAATATATATTTTTTGTTAATCATACTCTTAACTAGAGTTTAAATAACGAGATGAAGAGGGAAAACTGAGGGTCTTTTCGTTGGTTATTAATTGCGTAAAGAATTTCTCTTAATGGCAATTAATCAAAGTTTAACTTAATTCAGTTCATTATAAATGGAAATAGCCCGTTGCATGCTGCGTTTTAAGATCTATTTGGTAATACTCACTGGGTGTTTTTTTCTCAATGGCCTTCTAATTACTTAATATATACTTATAAGTATGAAGATACATATGGAAGTACTTAATTAAAACTGTTTTGCTTTCTTACTTTGCTGTTTCTTCAGTATATTTCTAATGTTAATTGATTTAAATATTTTTTGTCCTCTAGACAGCCCTAGAATTTATGAGGTTGTTTGATAAAATTTTTAGTAATGCAACGAAAAAGACGGGTTGTTAAAGTGCAGAGTTTGGGGCGGCATCTACTCGTCTTTTCCGTGAAGTTTAGAGTAATCACACCCGCTGATAGGATTAAAGCACTTATTTGCAGCTAACCTTTATATCTAAATACCGTTCACTATATGCAACCTGTGACCCGTCTGGTGGCCTCTAGCTCGGCCTTCGCCTACTCTATTGCCCACGGCTTGGCGTAAAAGCAATAAATAATGACACCAAATATATGTCCGATATATATCCAAATTAAAGCGGCTACAACCTCGAAATTATAGTATTGCATTGATTTATGAATATTATTATTTTTTTTTCTCCATTACCCCTCTTGGGAGCATTTGACTTCCACAAAGCATCTTCATCTTACACGGGTTGTTGCAGTTTTCTCCGCATTGTTATTTTTTGCCTTGTATCGGTTTCGTTATTCGGTTATTGTTTCAGCAAAGTAGATGATTGGTCTACTGTAGCAGGTTCTAGGATAATAGGGGCTACCATCTGTCGTTGCCTAGAAACAACGCCCTCTGTGTATTTAGTGTAGTGGTGAGGAACCTTGCTAATCTTTGATTCCTACCTTTTTTCCCAGGGTTTGGTGGCTGCCTGACCTTTTGTTATCATATTATACTCTTTTTCAAGGGAGTCGGGATGTCAGGGGGCATATTGGATGAAATTTTTTGAATAGGGGTTGAAGCCACTTAATTTTAAAACTGAAACAAATTTTTGTTCTCTGCCAGGGAACGAACCTGGGGTACAAGCACTTTAACCCCTACACTACGCCACCACCTTATGGATATTATAATATAATAAAATTGAGAAAATTTTAAAATTGCATATTTGAATCGAATAAATTTTGAAATGCCTCATATATGCAGATACGAGTACGTATGTATATACGTACGTATTGCTGCTTTAATGCAAAAATTATAATCTTCGCGGTATTGATGTAAAAGCCTTCCTTAGTATCCAGTATATGAACTGGAAACGAAAAAAATCTGTATTATATCTAAAGGTAAACGGAAGTTATACCAGAAAGGTTCTATATAAAAGCTGACACTTTAAAAGTTTCTAAGTCAAATATTCTACAGATAAATATTTTATAAAAATAAACATTCCAGTAGCTTTAGTTAAACGTGTTACATAACAATTCAAGTTTTCTCAGAAAAACCTGCAATTTTCTTAAACAAACTTCCATTTTACTCTTAGTCGTAATCTTATCCCAGTTTGTCATTACCTTAGATAACAGCATGTTTTATTTTCAAATAAAATTTCAACATATTCCTTATGAAATTTACAATATTCTCTCACCCAACCAACCAGCATTCGAATATTTGTTAAACCAAGTGTGCATGTCGATTTAAATGCCATTGTAGGTTTGGTTATACAAACAATTTACACCTCTTAAAAATGACTTGTTGAGTTCAAATAATGTGTAGTTTTCGGTATAAATTCTACACTTATAAGTTGTAATGAGTTTTTGGTTAAAGACAAAAAAAAAATTAGAATCAACATACAACAACAACAAATACTACTACAAGTAGGAAAAAAAAGAAGGGAAAAAGCCAGGAGTAATAAATAAAATAAATTAAGCAAACGAGTACAACATGAATGTTTTGAAGGCCCCCCAAAAAATAACATCTCCCACAACATACGAGTATACGAGTACATACGTACATGTATGTATGTATATATATGTAATTGTAATAGTAGTTGTGCGGTGTTGTTAAAGACATACTAACCCATGCATACTGACATATCAAATTAACTTAATGACATAATGTTACACAAGTTATTCAAGTGTCATTCATACAGTACGATATATAACAAACGCTGCACTGGGAATCACTGACATACACACACACACAAAATTGTTTCATATATGTATTTACATAAGAGTATACTCGTATGTATATTTTGTTTGCAGTAGTTACAACATCTAACTAAATTGAACATGTTCCTAATTCATGTTGTAGTTGCTTTTTTTTCTTTTCTTTTCAAATGTGTACGAACGTTCTTATTTTATTCTCTTTGAGTCAAATGACACCCTTTTGTGTCAATGTTTTTAACATTGTGTGTGAGTTTGAATGTTCCTTTGCCATTCTAGACTTGGTTTGGCATTTTCTCTAACTATAATACTCTTTAGTACCACACGATACGATACGATACGATAGATATAATTTTGTTGATTTTGTTTAGTGAATACAACTCGTACACTTAGTATGTATGAAAATTTTACTGTCAACTGTAGAAGGTCTAAAGTTCAATCTTCGCAAAAATAGACAAATTTTAGTCATGTCCTAAAAACACATACTACGTACAAACCTACGTACAGCATTAACATGACTTTGGACTGGTAAAGACAAACAGAGTGTTTAAGGAATTTATAAATCTAATAACCTTTGAAAATAGTTTCTTAAGAATCTTGTAAAAGTTAATTTTGGAAAAGATCGGTTAAGGCGAATTCAGAATAGCGAGAAAAATCCAACATAAAAAAATAATACACTTCATACAAACCCTGTGCCCAAGTCAAAAGTAGGCCTTGACGGCCGATTATCTCGCAGTGTGATGACGAATCAGCTTAATATTAGGATCACTTGAATCCTACGGTTCAGAGGTTTCAAGGTGTATGTCGTAGCTTGGCGTAGCATAACTTTAAAGGTACCATCGGAACTGGAACGGGTGGGCTTTTCATTGTCCTGTAACAGGACCATAAGATATGACTGCAGGATTGCTAAGCAATTGTGGCCTTAATTAACTTTGGAGGACGAAACCGCCTTTTATGTAGGAATGGCAGACAAATATCATTATTAATGTCTGTGATAACTGGAGACTTTATCATTGCTAAGCATGTACAGAGGTTCGGAGTTAAATACAATGACCTCTGCTGCGCCATCTAAAATAAAGATGAAGAAAAGGTAATAATGCTTCTTGTGTTACTGTTCCGGATTTTTTAAAATACGAATGGTTGCCATGGGTCTTGAATACGTTGCTTTCTTCGAATGAATTGCAGCTGGTTCGATGGTGCATACTTTTCTTAAGAGGAGTTCTGTGGTGTTTTTAATGGATCAAAAAGTCGGGCTAATGGAATTATCGCAACCAACCTAAACTTTATATATTTAGGTTTTTTTTAAAGCATTTTCACTTTCTTAGGAACTATCTACAATATGTAAAGAAAACTATATTTTTTTCCATATTTTTAACAATAATGACAAAATTTTAGAATAAATTAAAATAAAATATTTTTGCCACTTGGAATGGACTGACATCTATAGAAGACCATAAACTTGCAAATAGTGACAAATTGCTTCTTGTTAAGTGGAAAAAATAGTCCTGTTTATATATTGGAGATGAGACCTTTAAAAAAATATTTGCATATATGTTTTAACAAGAAATTATTTTCAAAAACTATAACTGAGTTGCACAGGTTTGTACAAGTGATTTATATTTCTAATCAAGTTTTTTTAATTCAAGTTTCTTAAAATATATTTATATCAATCAAAACTTTGCAAGCACATCTTACATGTACTTAAATCCATTAGTGTCCTTTAATCCTTAAATTTTTTTTAATGTTTACCATTTTTTAAATTTGTTCTCCGGAGCCAGTGTTTGATGCAAATTTAAATGGAAATGAACTCTCGATATGCAGAGTTTCGGAATATCAAATCTTCTACTTATGTTGTTTATTGGAGGAACGGTAATAATTATAATTTTTTTCATAAATTTCTTTTAAAATTATTTTTAATTGTTTCTAACGATTAGTTGGGGAGAATATCCTAAATAATAAATTTCAATTTTAAGTATTATTTAAAATTTTTTTTTTGCAAAAATAATCAATATTTTCTGGTTTTTAATTTTTAAAGCAGAAATTACTTTTTTCATTATTATTATCATTTATTTTTTTAAGAAAATTATTATATATTTTGTAAAAAAAAGCAAACGTACGATTCAATAGAAATATGGTGTAAACTTATCAACGAATTTTCCTCCCGGTTTTTCTAGATTTCGAAATGACTTTCTTAACTGTAGAAAAGTTTTTCAGACCAACAAAAAAGTTTATTACATTGTCTATAAATAAGTTTGTTTAGAAATAAGTGTGTTTAGGCTTGTTTTTCATAATAATTTTTGACATTGTAAAGATATTTTTACAATTATACATAATTTAAATTTTAAATAAAAATGTTTTCATGGATACCTTGTAAAGGTAAGTTTTAATTGATGTAAATTAATGTTAATTATTATTTCATAAAATCTGCCGCTAATGTCGCAATAAGTTTTGCAATGACACATGGCATTAGTATATTCCATAGCATTTGACCACAAAATGATTGCATTCCTTTCACATCTGCCACTCACTACGTTTAATTTGCGAAGAATTACAGAGAATACGTTTTAAACCAAAAACTCTTGCATATTCAGTGCCGTATTTTAAGTTTCTCTGCTTAAGCTTCACCGAGTAGACTGTGAACTTAACCAAAATTTTATTTTCAAAATTCAAATTAAACTCAAACGTACACTTATACCATTCGAAAACGTAAGTATAAAAGTATGCTCGTACATGTTGTAAATTTGTTAAAATATTAGCGGGGCTTAAAAACTTTTGGTACTAGGACTAGAAAAACATTATTAAAATAAACATTTTTGTATTTTTCTAAAAATTGTCCTGAATAAGATTTTATTACTTATTTTGAGGCAGCTATTCATATACATGGAAATTTTGAAATTGTTTGACTGGTTTTCCTAATAAATTAATATGGCCCAAATGCTTTTCTACAGGATATCCTGCTATGGATATTTGAGAACCTTTTACACCAAGAACTACAGATGAACTTAATACTCTTTTGTGGGGAAATATTTTCGTAAATCTGGAAGAAGTAACTTGGGGGAGAACAATAGCATGTAGGCAGACGTGAATGATGTTAAAGCGGTATTTGTAAGGAATTAAGGAAAATATATAATTTGCGTATACTGAGTTGTATAGCGATAATGGTTAAGACTCCTAACTGAATAATAGACTATTGTTGTAAATATATGCGGGGATACTTTTTTGTTAAAAAATTTTTCCTCAGAAATTTTATTTTTAATTGCAAATTTCTTTTCAAATGGAGCCGGTCTAATACAAAACAATTACTATGTGAGTGCTGCATGTTGCACATGCAATCACGCTTCCGCCGATACCACTTGCTGTTGTTGTTGTTAATGTTGTTCATGTTATTGTTGGAACGTATTTCAATACTTAATATGAGAATTTTCTAATAAAAGAACTACCGCAAAATAAACTTTTTACCATCCAACTACCATAAGAATTTTTGGAAGTTTGTACATACTAGTACATATTTCTTGGTTTTTTAATTATACACGTAGAAAAATAATATTCGCAACTTCTTAAAATAGTATGAAATGTTCTATAAAGCTGCGGAAAATTAAAAAAAAGAAAATTTTGGAGAGTTTAAAAATTGTCATTCCACAGAACATCATAAACCAGCAGAATATCCTATTAATGGACATCCATATGTTCTTGCTTCAGAATCTTGCTGTCATTGATTGCCCTAAAATACATATATGGAACCCAAAGGAATTATAGTGTAAATTCGACTTTAAGCTGGATTCATTGCAAACTCATTATAACCGAGAAAAATACTTTTATATACATTATGTAATTAATTAATTAATTCGAACGTTGAGATATTACAGGAATACCAGTCAAAAACACTCAGACTTTTATCAAATGCGCCATGGTTTATCAGCAACAAAAACATACACAGAGATCTCCGAATTTTAATGGTAAAAGATGAGATCAATAACAGCAGTGAAAGATACCTTAATAGACTAAGTAATCATTACAATGATTCAACAATAAACCTGTTAGATGATAGCAATGAAATCCAGAGACTTAAAAGTCTTCATGTACTTGACATTCCCTTCCGAAAATAGAAAATTTTAAATTGTCAAATCCTATTTAAATTACAAAAGTAAAATTTTATTTATTTACTTTATTTTTTTTAGTTTTAAGGAAAACTCAATGTACATACGTTATTTAAAAGCAATGAAATTTGCTTATTATTTTGATTATAAAATAGATTGCAGATAAAACAATTAAAAAAATAATGTTCTATAAATGGTTGGCGTATATTGTGAAATATATTAAAAATGAAATAATTAACTATATTCCCCAATTCTATTTTATATAAATTTAATTTTACTTCTGAGTCCTTAAATTCAGCCGACAAATATTTCTGTCCAAATGACAGTATTTTTTAACATTCTGAAAGGGGATAAATTATAATCATTACAGTAAAAAAATAGTCATGAAATTGTAAGATAGTAATCCGGAAGTAGGGCGATTTCAGGTCATTTCCACTGATTTTAACACAGGCTTGTCATTGCGGGATGCTCTCTTTTTTTTGCTTATTTTTAGATTTGAAAGCAATGTTAAATATGTGGATAGTAAAATTTATTTTTATTTTTTGAAGTAGTTTCATATTAAACTACCATTATGTTTTTACCACTAGCAATAGAATCTACACCTGGAAAGCCCACAAATACGCCAATACATATATATTTATGATTTCTTGTTTTTTTCGTGTGATAATATTTGTATCAGTTATTAATTGAAGTGAAATTATGCTTTCAATTAAATTAAAAGAAATATCTATATAATTATTTAAAAGAAATGTATTAGTTTTTGGATAGAAATGACATTATTTGAGAATGACCCACATTTCCAAACAGTGGAATGTGCTGCAATGCGTATGAGTAATGAAATATGGAAACAGAAAACACTCGGTCTCACAACAGAAGGCGATTTTCTACTAAATTTATTTCAAGCAAATGACAGTTTGTGCTAGAGTTTTTACTCTCGCGCAATGTTTTTCTTTGATCTATTATAAAAGGAGATGGTCGTAGAAGAAATTTGGCTGTCACGTAAGCTTCAGTTTTTCCTGGATTTAGTATTGTTACAAGATGAAATAAACTTTTCTCCCATATACATCCCCTTTCTACTTTTTTAATGTAAGCGTTTTCAAAGCCTTTGGTACTTGCGATATATTTTACGTTATTTCCTTATCGTACTGCTTAATTTTTCTAAAAAAAACCTTTTTTTTAGTATAAAGTTTACTTATGAAAGTGATTGCAAGAACAAATGTTGCATGTGTCAAGTCATATAATCTTACCATGGTCAACACCAACTGATTTTTTGAGCAGTGGACTTGCGGTTCTAGCCGAACAACA
Organism: Germaria angustata; assembly: GCA_963681545.1. Taxonomy (NCBI): domain Eukaryota; kingdom Metazoa; phylum Arthropoda; class Insecta; order Diptera; family Tachinidae; genus Germaria; species Germaria angustata. Next base: position 38,716,576 of record OY813001.1, read on the forward strand.
GATTGCAAATTTTAGCTAAAGGATATGGAATACGACTATCGATCACAAAGGCTACTAAAATTTTTCTATTCGACATTAGTAAACTTTTCTGTTGGCTTTTCTGAAGAAGCAAAACTATTCTGAAGAATACAAGTTGACTTATGGCACCGAAAGCAAAATAACTCGGTCCGGCTCTAGACAATATACAGAACAATACTTAAACGATGTCATATTTCATACAAATTCCTGCACAGGTGGCTTCCATAAAAATAAACACTTTCGTCAATAAGTTCAATAACCTCAGTAGATGATACCCCCATGAAGTAACAATAAATTAATGAAAGATACCATATACGTCGACAATAGTCCAGTGAGTCAACTGAGTTGGATACACTACTGTCACCAATGGACTTCTACGCCCTCTCCTATACGCGATCGAGTACCTTCAAAATAGGTTGAGTTGAGTTCCAACTTGGGACGAATGTAGATGATATAAACAGTAAGTAGATCAAATGGAGTAAAAAATTTTCTCAGTCACAAATCACATCAAGAGCTTCTGATCGTTCAATACCTACAAAAACCATAATTGCGGATGGTGCAGCATGTGCCTTAAGAATGATAACTTATTTTAACGGCCTTAATAATAAAGACCTCCACTCCCATTTGTTAGAGAAGACAATATTGGATGTTGAGAATAAAGAATGCAAACCCCAGACTTTTAGACTACATTCCCCACTAATTCATCGGTCATTCAAAACAGAAAGTATTGAGTTAAAGCACTAATATTCACTAAGTGAGTATGAGAGTAACTAAAACAAAAAAAAAATTATATTTTTGAAACGCTTCCAGATTGGAAGAAGGCAAAAGATTCCTCTGAGTGTTTACCTTTTTATGTGCACACCTGTTTCATAGTTGTTTGTGGACTAATTTAATTTATTTTTCTAAGTAGGCTTTAAGGACTTCAGAAAGAAATATTTATAATAATAGTTTAATTATTTTGAACTTTTTGGGCTTAAACTTTTATTACCAGATTTAAAAATTTCATTCGATTTCGATTTTGTGAAAGAACTGGTTATATCCACTTTCTTTATTATATTTCAACCAAACGTACTGAGTTTCTTAGAATAAATTTTGCTAGTGTAATAATGATACTATTGTATAATTTTTTCTTTTCATCTTACAGATTTAATTCGGAAGGCTGACTGAATTTGTGAATGTATGTGAGTATGTAATGTTTCTCATATTTACCATATTGTTTAACCTTTTCAACATCGAAAACAGTTAAAACTTTTTCCTTTAGTACCTGTAATATGAGGCTACTGTTTCAAGTGAACTATGTGTGTATATTACAACATGTAATTGTAGAGGTTGTCGTAGGACAGGACATTGACAATGTAACCAAAGTATTATTACTTTGACTATGTTTGCTTAGAAAACAGCTTCGCAATTATGCTTCTTTAATCATGTTAAAGTGGCATTTTTCTTCTTAACTATTTTAAATAGTATTTCTTTTTGTTCTACTTTGTAGAAGTAGTGCTGGTGGAAGCGTTCATTTGCTGTATAAGAGCTTTTACACAATCAAACGAGATATAACGCTTTTAAAACATGATGGTTGCAGGCCACTGATAACTTGGCACTAGCTCTAGTAAATTACAGACAACTTATCCCACAGCGAACTTTTTTATTACTACATATATTTTGAAACAATACACCAAATAAGACAGGGATTAGGTAAAATTCTTGAAAAAAACATATTCATTGCTGGCCCATGATATCGTTGCTAACGAATCTGACATTTATTTTATAATTTAATAAATTTTAAAATATTAAAAACAAGAATTATTTGCACACGCTTGTCACATGTTACATATTTTTATATGCATTTAAAATATAATTTTATTTATAAGAGTTAAGTTTTTTACATGTTTTCATTTACATATATATGTACATAAATAAAATATAAAACTACATACATACGATTTATTATAATGAATATCAATTTAATGTGATGCCCGTTTGTGTCACATAGAACTCTGTTGTCATTTGTTCTTTTTCAAGAAGGACGAAAATGCCCCAAATAAAATTAATTAAATGGAAGTAGTTTTTAATAGAGTGTTCACTATTTTGAGGCGCAATGCATTCCAATGGATGAACTATTTTTGGCTGCTTGTATTCCAGTGAAAAAAGTCAAGTTGTTCGCAAGGAATGAAACTTTCTTTGGATTTACATAAAAACAGCATTTTTCCTACATTTTCAACTGAAACAATTTTTTTTCACATAGTAAAAAGCAATTTGTGAATATTGGCAAATTTGTATTCCCTCCAGACTTTTGTTTTTAGTATCAAATACCCTTAATATGTAATTGTTTCCGTAAAGAACTAACTTTCTAATACTTCTGTCCCAGTCAAGGACAGTACGAGTAGAATTGTGTCAAAAAGCAAAATTCCTCACCACTACACCTCACTACAATATACACAGAGGACGTTGTTTCTAGGCAAAGATAGATAACAGCCCCTATTATCCTAGGACCTGCTACAGTAGACCGATCATCTACTTTGCTGGAACAACAACCGATTAACAAAACTGATACAATCAAACAATTTCAATGCGAAAACAACTGCAATAACTCGTAAAAGATGAAGATGCTTTGTGGAAGCCAAATGCTCCCAAGAGGGGTAATAGAAAAAAGCAAGCCTGTAGATGTTACTGGCTTTTACGGACGTTCTCTTTTTACTAGTATAATAAAAACTGATGTAGTTTCCTTCCAGAGTTCTTGCCTCTTTAAATATTTCACTATTTCTGCAGATGTTCTCTAACAAGAAACATCCTTTTCAATCTTGTTGGTCATATTCGTAATAATTGTGAGGCAAGTTGCTCGGCAATTGAATTTAACGCTTTAAATCCATAGAGGGCCTTGGCTTTACAATGGCATACCTACAAATTCCCTTGAATACAGTCATGTTCTAATTAATTATAATGAAAACCGTAACCAACACCATAAGCAGTTCATATTGATGATACAAAACTGCATGATTGTGTACGCTTCCATCAAAATTTCAGGCAGGTTCTTTTTTTAACTTAAATATATCAATACCATCAAAAGTAACGATAAAAAAAAAACAATCGACTTATTACGAACTACAAAAAATGCAAAATAAAACAATAATAAACAATTGAAGAAAATGGATAGATATTTGCTGTACAATTATTTATTTTAATTATTTCACTCTTATAAGAATAAAATTACGTATTCAAAACAAAGTTATTATCACGTAAAAATTGAAAAACATATAAATTAATCTGTTTCAAACCTCTTGATTGTTAAAGCATTTATAAGATATGAATCTTGTCATTTTGTTTTCATTTAGTCCACAATATATAAACGTGTGTATTTTAGTCTTGGCAGATTGTGGTTGGTAGCCTGCTGTCGTCTGTGTGCGTAAAGGATAATAATTTAATAGAAAAATAAAAAACACATTCCTCACAAAAGGTGAGCATACAAGGACGTACTCGATTAATTTTGAATGTCTAACTAAAGAAATTTAATATTTTAAGATGTGATATTTTTGCAGCGAACTAGATACTCGGCCTTACATTAGCCAGTGTAAGTAATTAAGCGCAATACAGTTTAAAAAAATTTATTAAGGACAGTTACAGATCTAAATTTTTTCTTTGTTTCTAGCCTAAAAGTGATAAAATGGTGAATTAAATTTAAATTAATTTAAATTTTAAAATAAAATCAACGATGTAGCAATCGCAACTCTGGTAGTTGCTGCCCTAAAATTTCATCACATCCGTGTACTCAAATTAGTACACCATTCCAAAACTAATTTTAACTTTTTGCTTCATACATTGTTTTTATAGTGCGATCTCTATCTTGTACAATTAATTATGAATAAATAAATATTCACTTAAATTCATGAAGATATCGCGTTTGAAATTCTGCTGTACTTAGTGGAGTACAGCTGGATGATCCATAAGAGAAAACAGGAACAGGAACGATAATAGAAAACAAAAGAAATAATTTATGATTATAGGTTTGATTAAATTTTCAAGGTCAAATGGCAGGATAGAGCATCAATATTCGACAAGTCTTATTTTTAATAAACCGAAATGTGGAACGGATAAGTTATATTGATCTTTACCGATCTACCGGGTTGCAGTCTCCGATAAGAAATGGTGGTGCGCTAATAAATATGGACATAATGGAAGTACTTTTTTTTTAAATTAAGAAACACAAACTATGAAGCCACCTGGCTTGTCTGCAGAAACATCCACAGTCTGCGGAAGAAGTCGAACCTGCGACCTTCGGACTACTAGTCTAGTACACTAACTACTAGTCTATGTAGGCAATGATTCAATGACTACCATCATCCTTACGCAGCTGCACTGAATCAAGTACTGCCATCTTATGTCCTCACTAAATGGTTTTCTGATTTGTTTCCTATTTTTGCTTTTAAATTGATTGAAAATAATGAACAGGAAATGGCTTGCAAAAATATTACAATTGGTTTTACTTTTTATATTGTCGTTATCCGTATCCGTCTTTTAGATAATTCTTTTATCTGATGGTGCTTTTATTATCTGAAGCATTTCTATTATATATCTACGCTTATTATTATTTTCTATAATCGAAACCTTTTTGTTTTCACTCTATGAAGATGTCAACTCTCTATATCTCCGGTCAGATTTATGTCCTGTCTTTTATTTATTTTTAATGGCGCCTTAACGAAATATCGTTAACACAAAGCCTGGATAGCAAAATTCCAGTTAGAATTTTTTTAGGCAAGTTGAATCAGACCGAAGGTTTCAAATATCGTAAATTTCTGAGTATTATGAAATAAAATTTCTTAACTTTCTTATTGAATTTTTCTTGTGTAAATTTGATCGGGAAAAACCTAGAACTTACGCGAAAATTCACTGTGCAGTACTCTAGAAATATCAAGAATTTTGTGGAGGTTTCCACGTAGAAAAAAATTCAAAAGGATTGGAACCGCCAATCTTTGACTATAAGGACATTTTTTCATGATTTGCTTACATTTTGGCTTTTGATGTACTCATATACATTTTCTATTCCTTCAATATGCAATTTGTTTCATCTATCAGATTTAATAGTCTCATATTTTTTATATAATTGGATCACAATAAGATTACTAAAATTTAATTTCTTAAATCTATTTGTGGTTTATTTGCCTCTTTAGTAGAAGGAGAAATTAATGTAAAATTAATATAAAATAAAACCATTATTGAAAATTGCTTGGCTTAAACTCTACTCTCATTCTTAGATCCGGCTAAAATAGGGAAACGGATGGAATGAAAAATAAAGTGACAGTAAACACAAAGAGAATTAAATTGCCGGATATTGGCAAAAGGATTTTCATGACAATTGTCAGCAAAATTCTCCTTTCAGAATAAGGAATTAGTTTTAATTCTCATTGAAAATGAATTTGTGTTTGCAAGAAATAAAAGAATGAAGAGCACTGAGTTTAAATGGAATGTGACAATAACTCAACCTTGTATTCATATAAATCGTTCGATGTGTGTGTTCATATGTAATGGATTTTATCTGTGTGCCTTTCTATTTCCTTGGGGTTAAGAAAAGACCAATATTGAATTCAAAGATACAGCAACAATGGCGCAACGAATTCAAGTGTTCTTTAATTCCAAACGTATTGTGTGTGAATATATTTTTTTGGTAAAACGAATAAATGAATCAACGAGCGAATGTTAGTTGGCATATGGAATTATTCTTTTTTAATTTTGTATATAAAAAATACGTTGGAATGTTTGCATGAATGTGTGTGTATCTCTCTGTGGAAGAGTGTGTTTGCTACGACAGGTGAACTAGACACAATGAACTGATCAGATTAAAATAAGAAATTGAAATGTCGTTGTACACTCGTTCTTATTTTTTATTTTATTCAAGGAATTTAAACTATGCATACACACACACGCACATAAAGATTATTTTCGTTATCTGCATATTTGTGTTCACATAAACGTTTTTTTTTTTTTTTGGAGAAAGTAATTCTATAAAACATGATGACATTTGGATTCCTTGTTGTACGATGTGTATAGTTTTTGTTGCTTCCAACAAGTATTGTCAAATGGCACACATTATTGAAATATTTTTAATGGAATTCTGGCTTTTTCCATATTGTTGTTTCTTTTGTGTGAATGTATGGGTGCGTGAGTAAGTTTATATCTGTGTATTTGTGAATCTGACAGGTTCTTGTGCTGATACATAAAAAGGATAAATTAAATAAACATTTAAAAACCACAAAGGCACATTTAAATTAAATTTATATGTTATGAATTTTTAAAAATGGTATTGAATTTTTATGAACAATTTGAATAATAAATATAAGGGCTGATTATAATGTAAGATAATCCATGCAATTGTGAAATGCAGTAGTATTAGTGTATGTTTCCCTGGATTTCATTGAATTAGTTGGCTCAAACTGTATATATTTTTAAGCCAGCAAAAAATTTGTATTTTCTGATTCATTAAACGGAAAAATTTCATTTGTCTCTACTTCTGTACTATTAGAGGAAATGTGAAGAATATCATCGCTATTCCAATTCTACAAAATCAGTTTAGCACCGACGCAATTATAATGGTATACAATGGAATATACTCTAGTGATATAATGTCCTTGAAATAATAGATTTCTTATGAACAACACGTTCATCTTTAGTCCATTCTATTGTGATCGATGTATCAGCGAAATAAACTTCACATTACAGAGGAACTTGGTTTTTAGCTGAAAAGTTCGTGTGTAATCTTGCCCAACTTTTAACAATGCCAATTGTGACATTCTTTGAGGCAAATACTTTTAGGCAAACATTCACTGGATAACCTATAAGAGCTATCAGGAGATCGATCTTGCTGATCTCATCCAATTTCTAAATACTACAGGCTGGACCCAGTCTTCGATATTGACAGATTCACATGAACGAGTTCTTTCTTTTTCTAAACGGGATCACTTGATGGCTTTTGGGAGCAGCCTGGTGTACCACCCAGAATGCCTAAAAGTATAGAGGATATCAAGTGAGCTCTAGTCCTGTAAAAAGAGAAAGATGTAAATACCTTTCGCTTAACAACCATGCACCAGCTTTAGTTAATAGAAAAAACTTTTTCACTTAATGTGCTCTTCCTGCATGTTTTTGTTCTTTTCTAAAGAAATGTTCCATGTTCTGTTCTGAATATCCACATTACATATTTAACGTACTTTGAGCTCAAATTTGTCTCAGGCTTAGATAAAACATTTTTTTTTAATTTGTGTTAACTATTTTATTTTTGTGCAAATAAGGATTTTGCTTTGTTTGTTTTATTATCGCTTCCATCTTCGTTTTTGTGTGAAAAATTTTAAATAAATACAGTTTCATATCTGGAAGTGAATTATTTTAGAGCTAATTTTCCGAAATTTTCCAAACATAAATGTCTTCTGATATTTATCATGTTGTTATAAGTGTCCAGTGGTATTAACATTTTCTTGCAACATCTAATTAAATTTCGTAAGTCGCTTGAATACTGTGAATACTAAAAAATAATTACACAGGTTTTGTACTGTATTCAAAACACTAAATGTACATTAATACTAAAAATAAGTTTAAATTTATAGCGTTCTAAAAATCATATTTAACGTAATTACAAAAGGGGGCAAGGACTCTTTCTTTTTATGCTTAAAAAAATATAAAAATAAAAGCATTAGGAATGTAGTATAATTTAATATAATAATTGGAGTTAAAACTTTTCAAAACTCTAGTAAAATTTTGTATTAAAAACTAAAAACTTACTTATCTGAATTAGGGGGAGCTGACTCAGCTGCATGATTACATTATGAAAAGGAACACTAGCATTGATAATCCATACAATATCTATTCCACCATATTGACATTAAGAGTGTGTTAAATCCTTGCAGTATAATATAAGCAAGGAAACTCATGAATAACCTTTAATATTTTATTATGAAGGCGATGTAGCCTTTCTAAGAGGCAGTTTGCAATGTTTGCCCAAACTGAGGCTATTACAAAACTTGCTTCATATAACAATTTAGGCACTAAGAGCCTTTTACCAATACTTTAGGTTGTTGTTTTGTTTATTAAAATATTTTATATGATCCATATTGGTCAACTTTGAATCTAGAAATACACCTAAATTTATCACGCACTTCTCCTGTAGTATTTCAGAATTTCTTTTACTTACGTTATTACATTTTATATTGAAATTTATTGGGATTATACCTAAATTTTTAAAGTTGATTACTTTAATTATTATGTTGTATATGCCAACTGATGCCTTATTATATTTCAAATAATAAATTACCAAAACACAGTGTTGATGTGTCGCCTGCGAACATGAATATTTGATTGTGGATTTTATATTTAAGAAAGGATTTTACATCTAAGAAAAGCTATCGCTTACAGAGAATACGGGTAACGCATAGTGTTCTTATATTTCAAGCCATTTTGTTTTTAAGAACATTAATCGGCAACTTAATTTTGCCACTCGAGCAAAATGAGCCCGAACACAAGCTACAAAATGTTGACTTTGATTATCTCAAAGGAGTAACATATTTTCTGAAATTGTTTATAAAATAATGTCTAATAGGATTTCCCAAAGTCAAATCTTTGCTAATCAGATTAGCTGAACAATATGCAATTTTTGAAAGAATTTGCTGGAAAATCTCAAAATAGATTAACAAATTGAAATACAATTTTAGAAATATGATTTCTGTTTTGTAAACAAAGAGTTTTGCGAAATAAAATGAATTGATTTTTAGGGTGACCTTTTAGCAATGAAAGCACGTTGCTTAGAACGCATTAGAGATAGAGAGCCATAAATTACAGTGTATTGCAGAAGCATAAAATAAAATTGCTACAATTTCAAGTTTTGATAAGAGTAAAAATATTAAATTTTTTCCCTCGTATATTGTTTGATATCACATCCCAGCAAACATTTTTCTATTGAGAATTCGCTGCAGAAAAAAACATGGCAGGCGATATACTAGTTTTATAATTAATTTTATAACATATAATTTTTTAATTAAAATACAAAATACATTTGTTACTTAATCGTAGCTTAAGTAAAGTATTGTTTTTCAAATGAATATTATCCAGCTTAACCAAGCAATATTTCTCAGTTAAACTCAAGGTAGAGCTGTCAAATAAAAGAGAAAACATTAAATTAAGGACACAATATATTACAAAAATTATGCAGAAAAAAATCAATGAATGAAATGTTTTATGTTCCAGGAGATGGAAATTTGAATGATTTAATATTTCTAACATCGAGAAAAATTTCAAAAAACAATTCAATAAATAGAGTTACTTTTTTAATTGTCGAATAAAAGAGTTTTATTTATTTATTTATTTGATCAATACAACACAACCAGAACAAGTCTTATATTAGAGTATTGGGTAGTACTTTGGGAGCTAAGTTTAGATTTAATCAATATTGTAAAAAAAAAAACAAGGAAATAAAATTACAAATATGTTTTTGCACAGATACGTACATACATATATGTAAATAGTGGATTAGTTTTAACTAAAGTACTCAAATATGGCAGATTTGAAATGACTTGCCATGTTTATTACTTGAATTTGAGGGCGCAGTTGGCTTCAGAGTCGAATGGAATTAATGTAAAAACGTTGCTCAGAGATTGTTTTGTTATACCTGATGTTGTTAATTTTGTTTCTTGTATTCGACCTAGAAAATATTATTCTATCATATATGCATATTCTAAGATGCTCCTGTTCCATTTTATACCAAATACATATCTAGCAATTTTATTGTACGTTACGTTGAGCTTTCGCCTAATTACAGCGTCGCAACTGGAAAATAACTCCAAACCATACATTAGCGTAGGCAATAAATAGGTTTTTGCTAGTAGTATTCGGATATGGACACTGCATTGCATAATGTGGTGTACTTTATAGAAAGGTCTCTTAATGAAAAGATGTACACTCTCGCGGTTTGCATTGACATTGAGGGGGCTTTTAACAACGTGCATACTAACACACTTATCCATTCCCTGGACCAGTTTAATGTCAACCGGGCGATACGCGACTGGATTGGCAGTATGCTAAGGAACAGATGGATTAATTGTGAGGCGAACAATGTAAGTATAAGAAAAAGGGTGCAATGTGGAACTCCACAAGGGGGGATTTTATCACCCCTTCTATGGACCACAACAATATACACCCTTATTAGGACTCTGACCGATGAGGGATTCGAGACAGTCTGCTATGCAGATGACGTCATGATACTTCTGAAGGGAAGGGATCCAAATCATTTGTGCAGGAAGGCCGAGGAGGCATTAACCCTGGCACACAACTGGGCTCAACCAAGAGGGTTGAACGTTAACCCAGAAAAAACTGAAATTGGCCTATTTACAAGAAAGACGAAGATAGCTCCATATGATGAGCCGCGCTTTCTTGAAAGGACAATAAATATTTCCGACAGGGTGAAGTATCTAGGAGTCATTCTCGATCGGAAATTAAAATGGAAAGACCACATAAACGAAAGAGTCAAAAAGGCTCATATATGTTGGTCAATCTGTAAACGGGCCATAGGCGCAAGATGGGGGCTGAATCCAGAGATGACACACTGGCTTTATAGTAGCGTTATCAGGCCGATTATGACCTATGCTTCTATAGTGTGGTGGACGTCGATGGAATATAAATGCAACATCAAAACAATACAGAAAGTTCAGAGAACCTGCTGTCTTGGTATAAGTGGGGCCTTCCGAACGACATCAACAGGTGCGATGGAAACAATATTATCTATCCAGCCAATCGAAATTCGTATAAAATACGAAGCGGCTTTTGCAGCAAAACGACTAAAGGTGATGGGTGAGTGGATCGATCAGGAACACGAAGCGCATCATCAACGAATCTTTACGGCCATAGGAGAGTCCATACCGGATAATGTTGCAAATGACCGCATACCGGAGACTAGACTAGAGGCCAACTGCGGAACATTGATCCCCGACATCCATTCCTGGTTGACCGACCCTTGGAACCAGATCCCCATGGGGCTTCATTGTTACACGGATGGATCAAGGTCGAGAGGGAAAACGGGACTTGGTGTTTATATAGAAAACACCACAGAACTGTTTTTCCGCCTGCCGGACTATTGCACAGTTTTGCAGGCGGAAGTTCGGGCGATAACGGAGTGTATCAGGGAACTCAACGTAATGGGGAGGTCAGGACTTGTGAATATATTCACAGATAGTCAGATGGCCATTAGAGCAATCTCAAAGGAACGCACTAAATCACGTACAGTTTGGGATTGCAAAAACGTTATTAACAGTTACTCGACACATGGTGAAGTGCGCATCATATGGGTGCCAGGGCACGCTGGGATAACTGGAAATGAAAGGGCAAACTCACTTGCTTCTAGGGCAATAGAGTTAGGTAATATAAGCTTGGAATGCGCGAAACCTTTCGATGCAGTTAAATCCGAGCTAAAGACTTGGGCACATAGGGCCCATTCAACTCTCTGGAATAACGGAACCATGGGAATCAATACAAAAATTCTATGGGGAGATCCAGACGAGAGAAGAACGAGGGAGCTGCTAAAACTTAGTAAGCTCGAACTAAGTAGAATAATGGGAGTTGTCACAGGGTACTCTCAACTACTGGCACATCTTAAACGCGTCGGAATAGCGGGAGGAGATGAATGTAGAGCATGTGGGGAGGAGAGCGAAACATTGGAACACTATTTGTGCCAATGCCCCGCCTTCTCACAAATAAGATCCCGATATCTTGGGGGTGACATCTTACCGGACATAAGCCGATTACGGGGAATATGCTGGAGGAAACTAAGGAACTTTGTGAGTGACACGGAGTTTCTCTAGGCCTTTGGGTCAATATATTATGGTTAAATTCAAAGGAGCGCACAACAAGCCTTCACTGGCTTAGGTGTATGTCGTGTGACATGGGCTGACATACCCCTCCAATCAACCTAACCTAACCTAACCTAACCTAGTATTCGGATATCCATCCGAAAGCTTTTCCCACAATTTATTTTAACATGGTCAGACCAATTAAATTGTTTATTAAAAACTACACCAAGATTTTTTGCAGTATCAACATGATTAATAGCCATATTATTAGTCACTAGTGGTGGAGGACACGTAGGTATATCTTTTGATGGTCCAATAACCATAGCAACTAATTGTTTAGGTTTAAGCTTAGGCCATTTGCAGATGCCCAAATACTAATATGATGCATATCTTCGTTTATAAGTTGTATGCAGTTTGCGGCATTTGATATCTTGCAGCTTATATAGAGCTGAACGTCATCAGCATACATTTGAATGTTGCAATGTTTTAGTTGTAAAAGGCAGATCATTAGCGTATATAGAATACAATAGTGACCCAAGTATAGAATCCTGTGGTACGCCTCTAGGCATTAAGCACCATTCAGAGACATTTTCTTCACTTGTAACGCTTTGGCTTCTGCCACTTAAATACGATGTTAAAAGTTTCAATGCAGTTGGAGAGAAATTACACATATGTGTTAATTTAAGGTAGAGAATAGAATGACGCACTGTGTCAAAGGCTTTGGAGTGATCCAGTAGTATTCAGAATGATATCATATGACGTTTATCAATTTGACATCTGATATCCTCCGTAACATCAATCAGAGTAATAGTACAGCTGTGGTTTAGTCTAAATCCAGATTGTCTATCATTTATTAAGGAGTTTGTATGTAAGTAGCGGCTTATTTGTGAATGAATTAATTTTTCAAGGACTTTCGGAAGATATGGGCAAAATCGCAATTGGTCGGTAACTCTTATCCGGTTGCAGGATCGGTATGATTTTGTCATGTTTGTTTCGAATCGAAAAGTTTCATATCCAATTTTTTTTTAATGTTTTGGTATTTATTTGAAATATATCGAATATGTATATGCGAATATCGTGTCTGTACTGGAAATGAAAAAGAAGGGTACTGCTAGAGAATTTTTTAGATATCAATCGCTTGGCGAAAAACAGCAACGGAGATTAACTTACTATTATTTTTAATTAAATTAAACTAAGTTTAACTAGGCAGTAAGAAGCACTGAGAGGGAATGAATTAATTTTTTTATATAAAATTTTTTGCTATTATTTTTCCTCCCTAAGAGAGAAGAAAAAATTCCAGACTGGCAGTAGTGAACTGGAATCTTTCTTCTTACGTTATTTTCCTGTTTTGTTTTAGCTAATCAGGCCTCCTAGTATGTATATATTATTATATTTTATTAAAAATAATAAAACATCAAGATTATAAATTTTTTATACTTAGTGGTGAAAATTTTAATAATTACTTACAAGATTATATTACACTAATTAATTAATTTCTTAACATTTAAACATCATCAGTAAAACAATATGCATGTAATACAACAAAATTTTAAAAAGAAAAGCTTTCTTCTTACTGTATTCCAGAAGAACTTAAGACTCAATGTCCAATGGCGTTTTCATTTCAAAAACAGGTGTACCATTTTATAACAAGAGTAGTCCTCTAAGGGAGTTAGATTTTTAAATCAGACTAATAAACACAATTTTGTTTGTTTGAATTTCGCACTTTTTTCGTGAACAAAATTTCAAATATTTAAACACTTTCTCTACAAATTGTTAATGGGGTTAGAATTCGAGTATGTCCTCATATCTGTACATGTTTGTTTGTTTTAAAAAAATATTTATACATCTATGTATGAAATAAATAGTAACTTTGAATTGTGTGGTCAGTGGCATGTAAAAACAACATAATTTTCAACGGACAAAGCTGTAAAACGTGCCAACTCTGAATTGCTTTTGAACATACGTTTTTCATATTCGTTCATATTTCGTTTCAATCCATTCTTTTTTATATTTCTTTGTGTGAAAATAGTTTGAATGCCACTTAAGGTGAATTCACCGGTTCGTTCTGAACGTTCCGAACGATTTTTTTTATATGTAGTTTGACGTCTCTATTTTTGAGAGAGTGAGAGAAAGAGAGTAAATTTAATGCGGAACAATTTTTGCTTGAATTGGTTTAATTTTAATTATCGTCCCGAACGAATTGAACTGTGCTGCCATATATATAAATATTTTATGCAAAATTGAAATGAGCTGCCACATCATATTATATGTACATATGTATGTATTATAATATACAAGTTTAATTGTAAATTTTTTATATTTATTTAACTCAATAGCTATTAGAGCATGCACTCGACTTAAATTCATTTATATATTTTTTATTTTATAAAAATTTGCTTAATTTAAAACACAGCAAATTGCAATCATCTGCTACTGTGCTGCCTGCTTGTAAAAGTAACACGCAGCATTTACAGAGTTGTTGCATATGGTAGCTTTGTTTCTACAGAATATTTGTTCGACGCGGGTGAATCTTCTGTGAGCAAACTCTCAGTAAACTAAAATTGTCTCTCAACGAAAATTTCCTGCAGAACGAACCGGTGAATTCACCTTTACAGACTTTGAACACAATGTTTTTTTTTTAAGTGGAAATGAAACGACAAACAACCAAGTACAATAATTTAACACATTTTCACACAATTGCATTCTTAACCGCAACTGGAACACACACTCTCACTCACATTCATTCATGCATTCACTTATTTCATATGCGAGTAATGTTTCTAGCACTAAAAATTCTTTTTCCCTTTTTTTGGACAGTGAAATATTTAGAAGATGAAGTCCAATTTGTGTGTGTGTATGTGTGTAGCAGTTTGCAAAATATGGCATAAAGTTTTAACAAATTACTTGTATACAACAAACTCATTTAAATTTTAAACCCCGTATGATGAATTTTCATATGTGTACTTATTAAAAGTACCGCATTAATTTAATATCTCTCATGTTCCAAACTCTATTTGGCAACGAGTATCATCTGGGCTGTTTCCCCTTTCCTTTTTTTGCTCCCCTGCCGCTATTAACAGTCTCTAGTTCTGTGTTGAGTTGTTTTGGCTGGGTTGAGTTTTGGGTCAGTTGCATTTAGGTTGCATGTTGGTGGTGTTCATTGGTCCCCAAGTAGAGATTTTGTAGATTGGATCACGTCGGTTCACATGAGTTATATATACCGCAAAACATTTATTCATTAAACTACTTCCATGAATCACTAACACATGCTTACATACAGATGGCTGGCTCAAATATAAATATAACATAAATACACGTACATATGTATAAAGTTGCAAAGATGAACATGTAAAACAACGCACAGTGGTCATAATTATATAAGTTTTTTTTTATTTAAGGAATTTTGAACTTACAATGCTATTTATTGTGATCTATATCAATTAGTGGTGTATCCTAAAATCCTCTCAAGACTTAAATTTGTTATTCTTTAGGGGTAACCGAAGGTAATTTCATTCCCATATGATTCCGTCGTTATTTGAGCTTCGTATTAGTTTTATTTCAAGATGATCGAAGTGACACTTTGTCTTAAATTCGGTCTCTAGATTTTTTTTTTGTAATTTCATTTAAACTTAAATTTGTAACTTATGTATATGATTCAAATGGAAATTATAATTAACTGCCAGTTGTATAATAAACTCCATTATGGTTGTTTTATTGTTAATCTTTATTTCCTAACTTGTTGTGCCATATTGCCAATAAAAGCCATTAAAGTTATAAAAACGACAAAAGTTTCAGAAATAACAATATTATTTCTATTATATTAATAATTTTTATTAAAATTTTTAATAGTAGTTTTTAATAAACATAAACATATTTTATTAAAAATTTTTAAATCGAAAATTTAACTGAAAGTCTGTCTTAAGAATCTGGGGAATGATCTACATTGATCATTATAATCATTTCTAAGAAAGACTTTATATTGAGATCTATTATTCGGGATATTCTCCCCAACTAATCGGCTTTAGCTCTTCATATGCTGACATTTAATTGGTGTTGAAAGAGAAATAAAATAGACTCCCGTTGAGTGTAATCGTATGTTGTGTTGTTTTTATAAAGGCATTCTAAACCTTCTGTCATTATGTATTTTGTTATGATAAAATATTGAATTCTCATATTGTATTTGATTTATGTGTAAGGCTCGTATATGTACTGTTTTTCGACATCAAAAACTGCGTACTGCTTTTCTCCCTCAAAATACTGTTTTTCGATACATAATAGAAATAAAAACGGCGAACAGCGAATTCATTCAAAATTATTGTTTACTTTAAAAATAAGCATTCTCCTCTGATTCGTCGCTAGCCGAAAATTTTTGCGTGGACAGCATTGCAAGAAACACCAACATGGAATGAAGTCGAAGCAGTTATGAACAAGTTGATCGAATACAATTTGTACAATGCCAATGAAAATGCGGTAAATTTACACACCCAATTTCGATATATCAAAAACTATTGTACGAGTGACAAAATTATGCAATGGAGAGAAGGCAATGTTTCGATTGTGGATCGGTGGGTGGAGATATTTATTCATCAAAAACGCCGATTGCGAATTCAAAGAAATGGCCACGATCGTTGAATATATGTACATATTTTATGTTTTCAAGGAACTTCAGCATCAGTGGAACTAATCTTCTCTGCAGTGAACAAAACTTGGACGTCAGACAAAACCCGATTAGATGTGCAAACATTGAAGGCGATTCCGACCGTCAAATGTAATTTGAAGTACAAGTGCGTTGATTTCTACAATTACCTCAAAACGAAGCCGGCATTGCTTATTCAAATTGATTTAAACGACAAATACAAAACAACCACAAAAGCTGATTCTGATGGAAATGATTCAGATGATGGAAATGATTGTTAATTTTTTTATATATTGAATAAAATATATACTGCGAAAAGTACTATTTATCCAAATCGATTTACTGCTTTTTTTTAATTTCAGTGAAACGTACTGTTTTTGGTCCAAAAAAATATACGAGCGTTATTTATGTGGCATAAACACCCGAGGTTGAATGCTTTCAAACTGCTCAAACTTAACTGACGATTTGGTTTAGCGACCAATGAAATGTCGGCATATGAAGAGCTACAGCCACAACAAATAATGCATTTTGCAAAGGCCCTAATTTCTAAAAAAGATTTTAAATATTTTCTCCCATCAAAAAAAAAAAAAAAAAAAAAAGAACTTAGAGTCCTTTAATAAGCGCAACATAATTAGGCAAGGGCATGAAATTTTTTGAACAAAAGCGATGAACAAAATATTATGCTATTTTCATAAAGTTAATGCCATAACTTAAAAATTTAAAAGTAAGCTTGATATAAGTTTAATAAAAATTGTAATTCATTTGTTAAAAAAAATGATTTTTTTATATTGGGAAACGATTTTGTAGAGATAAAATTTTTATAATTTTTTTTATCATTTTGCGGCTTCGTTTTTAATTAGAAAGTCACATATATTTTATCCTTCCCGCATGCTTGTGGTTTCACTAAACTTTTTCCTTTTTCCAAAGGTATTAACCACTACTTTGTTAGTTTAGGGGCTTGCCATTATTGGTATTTTCGACATATAAAACGCATTCCCAAATATTTTTGGTAACTTTTTTTTTCAAAAGTGTATGCTCATACACCATTAGATTTAGTCAACATGTTTCACTTGTATACCCACAGTGCATAATCTTATTTACAATAGTCTTGTACACACACAAACACACAGACTGGCCTTTTGCCATTGCGGCTTATATGAGTTGTGAAATTGACTAAAAACGTAAGAATAAGCGGTTTAACAGGGACTTCAAATATATAAAAGGAGCATAGTAGCAAGCACATATGCAAAAGTCAAAAAAGTGTTGAAAGTAATTTCTAGTGTAATAAATTCAAAAAAATATTACACACACACTTACGAAAACAAAAAATTAAAAGAAATATATTAAACAGAAAAGAAAAATGGCAAAAAGATACGTACATATGTATTTTACTCACACATAAGCAAGTGTAAGTAACAAAATTACAACAACCAAAAGAACAATATAAAACAGCCATTTTTTAAAAGTGAAAAATTATTCTTACACACACAAACAAATGTTTGCACGAGTGTGCCCGGCCGTATGATTAATTTATATAAAAGCGTCTGTGGCTCCTAAACCAATACAAGCATAAACATTAACAAACATATTTTATTTGCATCAGCAATGAGAGATTAAAAACACAATTTTGTGAAAAAGTTACTTATAAATTGTACTTTTTTCTTTTTAAGATAAATAACATAAATGTGTCTTCAAGTTAAAATTTTCGATAGTAACAAATTACTCAGTCCAATGACGAAACTCCTTGTTGTTCAATTGAACTTAAATTACAATTTAAGCTTAAGATGTTTCACAAGATGGTAAATATATAATGAAATAAGATAATCACTGCTCGTTTCAAGTTTTATGTGGTGCACAAATGCGTTTTGCTACCATTTTCAAACTGAGAATTGCACACAAATAGTTGCTGGATATTTCATTTATTTTAATTATATATTTAAACCTTTTTGAAAAAACACAGTATGTATCCTTTGGTGATACCTTACATGGTTGAAACGGTTTTATATCCACAATAATATGCTTAGGATCACTGATCATTTATAATAATAATAAGAGTCAAGAAACCATTGGTGCCCATAATTCAAACTTTATTGATATTCCATACACTTATTTCTCGGAGACAAAAATAAAACAAAATACTTATTTGCATAATATAAGCAGTTAGAACAGTGGAATAGAAGGAATTTATTACCGGCCATATTAGGTTTTGTTTTTTTATATTTAATGCAATTTATCCTCTTAGTTGATTCTTATTTAACTAGCTTTGGCAAAGTAAACGTACCAATGTCCACTGCAATTCCTAAACTGTATTGGATAATTGAAATGTGTTCAAATAGTATGGCTGATGTCAAGTGTCAAATTTGTCAATTCAGAAATGCAGAAAAATTACTTTAAAAAACATATACGGACGAATATATAGTCTCCACCGACTTCAAATCTTTAAAAAATGAAAAGATGAAAAGATTTTACGATTATTGCCACATCTGATCCAACCTTTAAGATGAAGAAGTTGTTATACAAACATAACCTTAATATTAATTATCTTTAATTATCTTTAATTATCTTTATATTTGTAAGAAAATGATTTCTTAAAAAATTTTTAGTTGAAAGTTTCCTGATCTGATTTGAGCAGCCAGTGAAGTGTATATAGATACAAGATCATCCCTTCTTAAGTAATTTGAATTTTCATAAAAATATATATTTAATAGGGAATTGAAAGAGTAAATTTTAAATTAGTTACAAATTCAAAAAAAAAAAAAACTCTTCGTTGATCACAACTTTATAGTTTTGGTTTGACATATTTAATCCTTTCCACCTTTTTCAAAGAAAATTATTTAAATTAAATAACCAGTTCGTAATATTAAAAATTTATTAAACTCTAATCGTTTAAATAATTAGAGCCTAAAAAATGTATTGTTTTTTGTCGGCATATGAACAGCTAAAGCACAACAAAGAAAATACACTTTTTAAAATAACCAATTTTAATTAATTGAAATTTATTTAATCATTTAATTATTTAATTATGCCATTTTTATATAGTACAGGAATTGAATTACAATTGTCTCCCAATAATTTGACACTCGTTAGTTCAGCATCCTTTTAATTTATGTATTCTGTAACTTGTGAAACAAAAAATTAAAAAATTATATATTTAATTTGCCTTCCTTTAAGATAATAAATAAATTTATCAATTAAAAACTCATAAAACAATCAAATGAAATATTTAAAAAGTTAATATTTTTCATACTCCACCAGCCAGTCCCAGGATCACCACATTTTTTCGACTTTTAGTTAGAATACAGCCACAGGACTTTCGAAAAATATTAGAAAATATTATACTATATTATATATTATATTATTATATCCTCACATTCTTTAAGGAGGAGTAAAACTTTGAACCATTCACCACTTGGCGGAGAGATTTACTCGGAACTTTTCATAAATGTCAATACATCGTTTCCGAGGTTTTGCCTCGTTAAGTCCTAGTGAAATAAAAGTACATATTAAAGCTGTAACTAAAAAAATTTTGCTTCTATATTTAAAAAAATTCTAATAATCTAATAGCGTAAACTGTAGAGTTTTCAATAAATAAGATCCGGCTTTTAGGTAGCAATATTTGTGAATTAATAAAATAAAATTATGTGTAAATATTTTTAAATATTGCAAGCCATGTTGCGTGGTCAGAGTAAACATTCCCAAAAATCCTAAATTTGGCATGAATAGCAATAAATGTAGTAAAACTGTGCAAATCCCTATTGATTCCTTTTATGCAAAAAATATTATTCAAGGTTAAGATTGGTAAACATTTGTTTTTCGAATTTTTTAGCGAAATTGTTAGACTTATCCTAAGAAAATGTAAAATTTTAGATCATGCTATTCTCTAAAAGAAAATTGTTCACGCAGCTTTTTTTACCTAAGATTCACTTTTTCTGAGATGTGGGTGGCTGTTATAAATTTTATTAAACTTTTATTCTCCACAATATGCTCGACTACACTGGCCATGTTCATAAGTGGGTGCATAATAAAAGCAGGAAAACTTATATATGTAAGTCTATTTATATGTATGCCTAGTACATAAATATTGTAATATTGTATGGCATTTAGCACCACATGTTGCCGGATTCAATATCATATTGCTGGATTCAATATCATCGTCCTTCAGCGTTCTCAGTTGACGGTTATGGCCTGGCCAATATCGGACCGATGACGGTTCCAGCCATAAATCCACACTAAACAGTGACTTTTTTGGGATGCATTGGACACTCTTGAATCTCAAGTGGGTCAGACGTACACTCTCATCCAGAAATGAGCCTCATCACTGGAGATGATTTGTTTATGCAAGCAAGGGTCAGTTGCCAACTGATCCAGGGCTTACACAGTTAACACATGTCATTGTCTATGGTCGTTTACATTAAGCTCCTGAATCAATTTTTACGAGTGTAGGCCAAGTTGTTGTCTGCGAAAGGTGATGTTCTTGTGTGCGACGCGAAATCGACTGCCCCAGATTTTCATGCAGACTCTTAAGGACAACGCCGAAGTTTTCCCCAGATCTTGCATTTTGTCGTCTAACGAATGCTGGTTTAATATTTACTGTGCCAATAGAATAAAATTTATCCACCATAATGATTATGCAGACTATAAAATGGGCAAAACGTTGTTCAAACAGAGCACCTATTTTGATAAAACAAATTTCTCATTTACACGAATTGTTGAAGGCTATCTCCACTTATGGTGATTTCGCAAAACAGCTTAAATAAAAGCCCGCTAGTTTAACAGATGTAGCATAAACAATATGACCGCTGTGAACTGTTAAAGTTTAAAAGTTGCTATTGGAAGACCAATTATAATACTCAGAATATGAACTCAAAAAACCAAGTCCTTCATTTTAAGTGAAAAAAGCAATATTGGTCTGTCTACCGTTCAATTGTCTACGTGGGAGTGCTCGTATTCATCCCATTTTTTGTGGTCTAATTAATATCGAAGACGGCCAGCTTTAGTCCCAGTGGTCGGTTTCAAAAACGAAACAACAATCACTATGATAACCAGCAAGAAAACATACGTTTGTATGTATGAAAAAAAAAATAATTATAATAAAAACTTTTTATAAAATAATTACAAAAGAACTACTAAAGAGTATCCTTGCATCCTTTCAATTCTCTATTTTTACTGATATACCAAAAATCTCATGTGAAGTTAAAGTTGTTTGTCTACACGAGTTTCTCTCTATGTTTTATTTCCTTTTATTTTATTTTATTTTTTTTTTTGTATTTTATTTGGCTGTTTGTTTGCTCGCTTGTTATTGTTGTGTATGTATTTTAACCGGATGGGAAGTTGAGCATGTGTAAGTGCTAAATGAAAATGGTGTTTCGCTTCTTTTTAAGATTTCGCACATAAGTGCTCTTAAGGGCGCTCAACGGAATATTAAATGCCTTTTGTACTCGTATGTGCAATTTTCTGTAGATTCTGACAACAATTTTTCGATGAAAAATTGTTACTGACTTTATCTTTTACTTTCTACAATATTTATTTCGATAGGAAATGTTTATATAAGAATGTTTTTATATGTGTTTGTTGCCTAGAGTTTATGCATTCAAATTACTCTCTTGTATTTCATATATTTTATTATTTTTCATTTTGATTGCTTTAATGACAGAAATATATACATATGTATATTAAAAAACCAATATGCTGGCATAAGTATTAGTCATTTTCATTCAAATTAGGTTTATGAATGTGAATAAATATTGTATGAATGTTGCTAATAAAATAAAAATATGAAATATTATAAAAGTCATTGGTATTTCTGGAACATTAAAAATGTATCTGTAGTTATAGCGAATTCTCCTTTTCTTCAAAAAAATTATTTTGATTTCTTTTCTTTCTAATCTTAAAAATTTTCTTGTTGCAGTTACTTGCATATATATGTTGGTTTTCGTGGCAGCATGAGTGCAAAATGTTATACTATATGTGACTTTCCACATGTGGTAGTGTTAAAGGAATATGTCATCCAAATGGCAAGATGATCTTAAACTTTATTTTCACATGCAATGACAACAATTTTTCTTTCTTTTCTCCCAGTTCAACTATTTGTATTCTTTTGTAGGTTCCTCTCTTGAGCGACATGAAAATGTAATTTATGTAAAGTCATTCCTTTTGGCTTACAAATCCCATCATGTCGCCTCACTGGATAAGGCACTGTTATGCACATGAACAAATTTTGGGTAATATTTTTCTTTAAATTGATTAAAAAAAAGGCATCTTTCAACAGAGGAGCACAATAATTTCCATTTAAAAGCACTTCAAAATTTTATTTGTCCAAAAATCAAATTAAAAATATATCATGCTGTTCAAATTTTTTCAGTGTCACTGATAGGCGCAGATGTGTATGAAGTTTTCAGTGCATACTATGGTCAAGTGGCAACATTGTGTCCGTAGTTGGTTGAAGAAAATTATTTTTCAACAAAATTGCAATATTCACAGGCATGAAACACCACCAATTTTTTGTATTAAAAATGTGTACGCAAATTTTAGTCATCTATGCAGCTGACCCAGTTTTACAGTGCGTTGCAACTCATAAAGATAGATAGTGTAGAAGGAACAACAATGACAATGACAGCAACAAAGTTATATATTGTTAAGCTATATGTTGCTTGTAGGCTCTACTGGCCATGCAATTTTGCAAATAGCCAAACACAAAATCTAAAACCCATCTAAACACTATGAAAGTCTAAAATGTATATAACTTTTTTTAATAGAACCATGTTAAGGATATGAAGGGAATTATGCTAAATAAACTTTGCACTAACACATATACATTTATATGCAAAACTGGGGACAAACTGGGCAAACAATCCTGTTGTTTGAAAAAAATAATAATAACAAAAAGTGTTCCAGATAAAATGGGCATTAAATTTTGTTTTTTATTTCGTAATGTGCAACATTACAACATTCTGCATGTTAATGTCTATGTATTACTATTCAAGTTTATAGTTGTCTAAATAAGCTTTTATGTTTAGTTACCCATTTTATGTGAATAAGTGCATGTTTGACGATGGACGCGTTAAAGTTTTGCCATTATTAGTTAAATGCAATGTTAACTTGGCCAATTTGCAATGTTTACAATCAAATGGTTGAAAGAAAATACGCAGTTACTGCATTTTAACACCTAAAAAGCTTAAAATTTAGCATTATGAACTTAGAGCTTCTGTTTCCTTCGAGTATGCAATAATTTCATATAAGGGAACAAAAGTTGTTGCATGGACCATGAGCAAGCAACCGGGTGTGAATAACGCTTAAATACTACCAATAAACTAATTATGCGCATGCACAATGAAACATAGTTATAAATTTCAATATTTTATTAAATAGTAAGTACTTTGGGTAATTAAACGAAGGAAATTCTTTTTCCGTATAAAATATTTGAGGTAGTTACCAGAATTGGGTAATAAAGCCAAAGTTAATTAATTATAGACATCGGTTAAAGAGACGTGAAATTAAAATATGTGGGGCTTATGGGCTTACTAAATGGCCTATATAGCGATTTTCTATTAAATAAATATAAATAATATGATATAAAATAAATATGAATTGAAAACCTCATTTCAGTATCTGTAAAACCAGTGTTTTTGAGATATGATGTTGTCACAAAAAAATATGTGATATATGTAACACAAACAGGCAACGAAAGTTTTTGTTCATATATCGATTTAAACTTTACAAGGATTAAACAAAACAGCACGTTAAAAAAATTTATCAAGATCCCAGGATTGTATGTTTTATCCTTCACAGTTGAATAAAAAAAATTAGTAAATAAGAGTCTCTAGTCGGGTGTACAAATGCCCCAGAAGAAAGATTTACGTTCAATTTGAATTCTTAATTTTAATAAAGTCTGTTTGAAAAAGTAGCAGCCGATGGCAAATAATATTTTAGCGGGTTTAAAAGTAAAAGTTTTTGATAAAAAAAGAGATAATTCTTAAGTAAATGCTTGTATTAATATAAAATTTTCTTATTTAATGTGACTGGCCTTGGTCAGAGTATTATTTTTGAAAGCCTGCGACTAAAAAAAAAATTTATATTAAAACTTTTTGAAAATATTTTTGTGCTTAACACTACATTTATGTATTATTAATTACTGTCACTAAGTTTATGTCTGACACTGGTTGGGCCTAATAATTATATATACATATATCTAAGATTTGAATACTTATTGTTAGTTAAATTTTTGAAGATTCAGTAAATAAATATCTGTGAAAAAAAAAATATTAAAACTGATAGAGTGAAATGTTTTACCAATTATTTTGAACTACCGGGAATTACAACATGCCAACATAAAAAAAAATAAGAAGTGTTATAGCGATATTAACATCACATCGCAAAAGAACAGAACTTCTTAAAATTCGTACTTTCTTCAATATTATTCATGCAATTTGCCATTACAGGATAGTATCTCTTTGGATCCTCTTCATTGGATCTGAAGTAATGTTAAAAATGTTATGAAAAAGAAAATGAATCCTTAGAAGTACTTCAATTGTTATTCATACTACAGTATACTTTATGTTGTATTTCATATGAAAATCAGCCATTTTATACAATTAAGATGCCTTCGCAGACTAGTAACTAGTGTACTAGACTTTTTATCCTAAGGTCGCAGGATCGATTCCTGTGAAATACTCTAGATATTTCTACGGAAAAGCCAAGTAGTTTTTGTGGTTGTATTTGTTAACTTTATTAAAATATACGAAATAAAAAAAAAACTCTCTTATTACACATAATCAATATTTCCTATTGATATTTATTGTCGACTGGTTTTTGCACTCAAGCTTGGGAATATTATTTAATGATGATACAATCAACACGTTTGCCACATAAGCATATAAAACAGAGAGGACACTTAATTAACATATCTATACAGAGACTAGCTGTGAGAGGTAGAAGTTTTTGGGAGAGATTCAATTAAAGAGAGCCCTCAAGGAAGTCATGAAAATGAAGATATTTTGAAACAAAAAAAGGCAAATTTATTATTATTTTGTTGCGTTTTTAAGTATTAGATGATATAGATTAAAAAACTCGCTTTAGAAGAGATGTTCAGCGTATGTACAGAATAAATTCGTAATTTTTATAATATTAAAATAAAATAAATTAGTTCTTTTTCAAAGGATTGTAGGCGCAGACTAGTGGCTAGTGCACTAGACAAGTAGACAAAGGGTAACGATGTACGATTTCTTCTACGATTCCTTCTGCCTTCTGTTTTCTTTTTCAATTTTTTCCATTTTTTTTAAAGAGAAGTTACACTCAGACAATTAAAGCCTACTACTTACTTACTTACTTCTTTTGTGAAAAGGATAGGGTAGAGAAGACAGGCTGTGAAATTAGAAGACAAAGAGCGAGAGAGAGAAGGAGAGTGATTACTGTTTTACAACTCTACTATTCCGCAGAATAGCAGCGCCTCTAATGTTAAAGAGACGCATTAGATTTCTTAAGCTGACGACGATTCTGCTAACATTTCCGACGAAGAAGGGGGCCGTGATGTAGTGTACATTAGCGTAGAAGAGTATCCAATCGCTGTTAATATTCAGTGACCAGTTATATGCCTTCATCACTTTAAAAGTCCAACAACAATTAACACAATGCCACGCTAATGTAAATCGGTAAAACTCATGATGTGGATGACTTGTCCTGAACAGGGATCGAACCCAGGTTCTCAGTTATAAACTGCTTTGCACTTAAAATGCTAAGTACTTCAGCCAGCAGCACCCGCATTTATCACAGGTATCACAATGAGACCGAATCATGGATATAAGTGGGCGAAATTTTCTTGTTGGACCTTACATAGCCGAAGCTTGTTAATACGAAGTTCGCTTTCTTAATGCCTTTAACAGAAACAAAAATTATCTTCAACACATTAGAAAGAGTAAATTTATTTTGAAATATTCTTGAGAATATATTTCTCTAAAAAATAACGAATATGTTATTTAAATTTAACTTGTGCAAGTTATAGTTTTCGGGGAAAATTCAGGAAAATATTGTTTAAAAGTATGTTTCAGATAAAATACTTTTGTGACTGAATCCAGAATTCTTCTTTAACTTCCTATGAAGATGAAATTTTTTTAAAAATATAAATACTTTTCGGTAAGACCATCGTATGAACATCAACTGCTGACGTTGAGTTCAAAGGTCTTCTAAATCAAATGCAAAGCCCCATTAAATTTTAATTTTATTCAAACTAACAAACAAATATTACAATTTAATTATAAATTGCTAACATTTCTCAAGCGAGTTTTAGCGAGTAAATAAGGCGAAATAGCAGCAAAGACATTAAATAATTGAAGCCAATTTAAAAGAAAAATACAATTTGTCTTCTTGCAAAAGGAGCGAATCTATAAAGGAAAACAACATCAATGTTACGTTTTTCATTGTCTTATCGCGAAATTTTTATTAAAACTCACGGTAAATAAATTGGTCGGAAGGGAGAGGAGTATTGGACAAAATAATGGATGGTTCGTGGGGTGGAAGCGATTCAAATGGCTTATTTCTTGTAAATCTATGAAGCTTTCTAAGTGCTCATAGATAGCAGCCTTATATAAAGCTTTTTAACAAACAACCTGCACACACACACAAACACACACATTTGCCCATAAAGTAAACAGTCGATTTCATCAGTTAACTACAGACGGTTTGGCTCATTTTATTTAGTTTCGTTCTACTACCTTCTTCAATATTAACAGCCAGTAATTTATAACAACTGCAGTCATGAAGGCATGCGAGCGAATATGTGTTTATTTATTTGATGGCATCACACCCCTCCTTTATGTTCAACATCACTCGAAGGATACATTCATTCATTCGCTGTTTTGCTTCTTTCTTTTTTCCTTCATAAACGTAATTTCACTTCTATAACTCCCTGTCTTAAGACAATAAATTGTTGTTGCCATTTTTATTGTAACGTTATATGTTTATAAGTAATACCAATAACAAATAAGTTTTTACATATCAGTAGAATAACAGAGATGAAAAAAATTTTTCTTTCGATATATCTTCAGGCAGAGGATTTTTTTAATCAGAATTTAATATTGACGAGAGACAAAAGGGGACATACAGTTTTTTGGGCACTTTTATAAGTGATGTGTGTTAAAGGGTCAACCAGAAATAAACTGTCAGTTGGAGAAATCTTGATTTAATATAACAAATCATGAATAACAAAGGGATTTTAAATATTAAAAATTTAAATTAGATTATTCAGCCATATTCAAAAACAATTTTTACCTTAGGTTTTAAATGCATATTAAGAAAAAAACATGTCAAGACTAAGAAACGTTTTTTCTTCGAAAAATGTAATCAAAACACTATTTGAAATATTTTATGATTCCAGGACTTTTATTGACAAGGCGATCATTCTTTATGGTTTATGATGTACGAACTCGATTACAATTCCAATCGAGTAGTCAAATATGCAAAAAAAAAACAATTATTTATTTTAATGAAATAAATTATTTAATTAGTTTATATCATGTTTGAAGACCGTATAAATGAAATGGAATCAACAAAATATAATGAATAAAAAAGAATTTGAAAAATTCTTTTTTTTTTTAATGAATATTTTATATTCGTTTTGATCTGTTGCATGTGTGAATCATGTCGGAAACATTTAAAAACTTGATTTATTTACTTTTAAAAAAACTCACAAATAACCACAAGTTCTACGAAATTTCTATAGAAATTGTGAAAAAGCGGCATTAATTCACCATTGTAATCTCGAAAATTCTCTAAAAAGACGTTTAAAAGTCAGTTGTTGGTCCCCTCGAGTGCTTGCAATAAAAAATATTTTATATTCTGGATCAATATAATAAAAGCACATTTGGCTTTGGCACTTTTTAAAATATATTTTATGCCCTTTTGATACACAATACTTTGCATGAAGAGAGTAAAAATAAGTTTTTTTTTCTTGAAAAAGTGTATGACATTATGAAAAATGACAATAATTTCGATCAAGCATCAAATTGTCCGCAAAATTACCAAGAAAATGTGAAACAATTTTACGCTTCTTATGCCGTTTGCAACAATTTTATTACATGAAAAATATATCCATCTACACCCAACAAAAGCATCATAGAATAACTACAGTCGAGTTTGGATAAGACAACAACGCCGTTGAAACTGAAATCTCTAAATTATTTTTATCAATATCAATGTACTTTATTTCGATCAAAAGAATATCCGCTTAAGAGAAAAATCATCTAAACGAAACACATTTTGCTCGTAAATGCTCAAAATTAAACAAACATCGCTTAAGAGAAGAATTGTTCATTTATATTAGACGAACCATAATGCCGCACAGTTCTATGAGCCCATATAACAAAGAGACACCAATAGAAAGAGCAGTTGCACAGTTTTCAAATTTGGTACGATAACATCAAATATTTTAATTAAGGAAATTTACTCTTTTTTAAATTGATCCAAGGACACGTCTACCTACTATATATGCCACATATAAGTATATATTTTTCATATTGACTGTATAATTTAACCTATGGATCCGTGGTTATTTTGCACACTTAGTTCGCAACTTGTGTGCTTGCTGTCATATATCCTTTATCATAAAAATACTGCTACCTTTCTAGGCACATCAAATAGATTCTTGTGTTAAACAAATGTGTATGAGGGTGCGTAGTGCTCCAGAATCTGGTTATGGAATCTCAATCAATGACGTTCTTCATTAAACACTTGTAACAATTGCATCAATATTAAAAATTTTAGAGCTCAACTGAATAACTATCGAATGGCAGGCCTATTTACCGAAATCTTTTTATATATCTAGTTGCAAATATGCGCAGTTCTGAAACAGATTCAATTTCAATATCAGACTTCATTGGTGTAAAGTGATTTTCACTTGTTCTAACTCCGTTCAATAACAATCTTGCTGAAATTTTTCATTTTCAATTACTTAAATTCAACTGTATGTGAAAATAGGATAGAGCAGCCTTAGTATGACTTATTTGTATATGTGAGATATAAAACTCCCATCACGAATGCCAATACCAAGTGGATAAAACAAAAACAAAAAAACTGTTATAAAAAAACATAAAAAACAGCTTTAGCGATGAAGAAAAATTGAATCGAAAATAATCAAATTCCTCAACATTTTATTCACACTTTAGCTCTGTATAGGTGAGTGTGTGTGTTTGTATATGTGACAAAATATTTTATGGTACGTGTAAGCAATTTCTTGTCAATGTATCAACATGTCTCAGTGCCATCAACTTTGAACTACGAATATCAAATGAAAGTCACACTTCACTCACACATTCAATTATTCATTTCCTGTATGTTTCCTTATTGTGTGTTTTATAGTTAAAAATTTTATAAAACTATTTTTTTGGGTTTTAGTTCAAATAAAAGTATTGTAAGACTGCGGTAAATGTCACAATTTTAAAGTATTATCCTGCTGTTTCTTTATGTTTTCTGCTAGAAAAAAAGTACTTGATATGAGTTATAAGTGAGCCGTACCTATAAATCTTATTATACAGAATTCCTTTTTAGTTCATAAGTCCTTGATTTATTAGTAAATTGAAGTAAACAGTTTTTTAAAGATTTTTTTTTACTTTTTTTTTTTTATTTTTTTTTTTTTTTTTTTTTTATTTTTTTTTTTTTTACAATAAAGTGTTTTAATATATTTGAAAATCCTTTCATTTTATGGAAAATATACAAACATTCTTACTATTCAGTACAAGCAGGGAAACTAAAATTTTAATATTATTTCTTGTACTTAATACTTAGCCAGAAATATAATATTTAAATATTTAAGGACTTTTTGCGTACATTATCATCAATTTACTTCCTTATTTATTATTATTTTTTTGCATATTTTACCCTTTAAAACTTATTTTTGTCTATTTAAACCTCAAGAGCATCATCAATATTCGAAGATTTTTGAAAGATATTGAATGAAGCTCTACTGATTAGTTGCGACTAGCTCCAAAAATGCAGGCATATACACTAGATTAATATGCAACACAAAATTTTTTCTTTCAAAATTTTATTTTTTTCATTACATATAAAATGTTTAAAAGCTAAAATATTAAAATAATGCTGTGCAATTAAAAATTATCTAAAGACATTAAGGAAAAATAGAATTAAACAATATGAAAAACCGCAGGTGCTGTTTTCCTTACCATAATTAACAATAATACTATCGCCAAAGAACATTCTTATCTCCTTTTGTTAAATTCATGGCTCTTCTAAAAATTTATGTCTACCCGTACTTCTCTGCTTTCACCTCTTTCTTTTCTTTTCATTTTCTTGTTTGTTTCTTTGCACTTCCGTGCTTGAGAAATTCATTTAAAATGATACTTTAAAATGTTATTATTGTCTACCTTTGAGGTGGCGGTAAAATGAAATTAAAACAAACGGAATTCAAGTTTAACCACGAATGACAAATAACGCGATAAGACGACTTATTATTTGGAAAGGCTCAATTTTGAAAAATACGAGTACAACGAATGAAAGAGGAGCTGAAGCAAGAACATCTTTCATCATGCCGATAATATTTAATAGAAACTTTATGATTAGAAATGAAAAGCAACAAGAGAAAATGGTAATGAAAATATGAGGAGAACAAAAGGAAAGACCTGACGGCCATAGAGTTCTGACTTATAATTTATAATGGATTAAAATAAATGAAAAAGGTTAAATTGCTGCAAAGTTGGCCAAGTGAGGCTAAATTTAATTAGACCTTTACTTTGTTGTATATTGTGGGTTTTCCGATGCTGCTGTTTAAGCTCAAAGTGGTTAAAATCTAATAATTGATAAATGCTGCCGGCGGCTCAATACACAATATAAACGAATATTCTAGATATTGAATCAAATGGTTCTGGAAGTTACATCTTAATACCAGCGCACACGCACGATTATATTTTTGGGTAAAGGTGAGGTCATTTGGAGTTGAAAAATATTAAAGTGAAATTAATTAATAACATTTTCAAACACCTTTCTTATTCAGTTAGTTAATTGTTTTTGAAAGGAAATCGTTTACGTAAAATTTTAATTAGGGATATTGGCCAATGTTAATCAAATAGGGGGATATGGTAATTCATTTTAGTCTGAGTATGGAGATGAGTATGGAGAATAAGAAAAAAGGTGTTATAAAAGAGTTTGATATGGAGAAATAAATTTTAATTTTTTTATGATTAATTTATATTAAGATCCAAGTTTTTTTTTAAATTTTTAACATGTAATTAATTGTTTATATGATAATTTGCAAAAAAACTTAAATTAAATCAAAAAGACTAAATACTGTCTTCGGGCGTATTGGTTATAGGGAAATATTAAATATAACCCGAAATTGTATTTATAAAATTTTTCAAACATTATTTTTTATAATTCTTTGTTATACTTTTATTAAATTTATCGATATTGTATTCAAAAAATATTTGAATGATATTGAACTGCTTAAAGTTCACTGCTGATTTGGTTTAGAGACCAATGAAATGTCGGCATTTGAACAACTGAGGCCACAGCAAACAAGAAGCGATTTATACATATAAAATAAAAATTATGTGTCAAAATTCATCCTTAATCTGAAGTCATAAAACGCCTAATAATTATAGTATTGTTCCAAAATGAGTCCTATGAAAATAAAATATTTTCTCTGCACTAAAATGATGGACTCTAAATTTAATTAATATGCATTCAATCTCATTAATATTAATTTCGTGTTTGAGTGATTGAGTAGAGAATATCAAAATATAAGAATTATGAAAACTTTTCATAAATAGCCAAAACCGAGTCCTTAACCGTAAATGGAGGTATCGTACGTGTAAATCTATTTGTGTTTACCGGCTTATGGTTTTTTTCAATTATGAAAATTATGGCATTAGTCCCTAGCAGTCAAACTAAGCCCTTTTCTAGGATATGTTAATCCTGGCTATAAGATTTCCGTCTACTAAATTCCAATCAAATTCATTCAGCAGTGAGAGAATAAAGAACTTGTACATATAAAATATTAGTATGATTGGCTGTGCTCGCGGGAAACTCAACTTTGACTACAATATATATTAAATTACAGAGGGGCGATATAAAAAGTCATGAAGAAATTATGAAAAGGTAGTTTTGCAACAAAAAAAAAATTATTGAAATATAAAATAATCAATTCTTTTCGCCAACAAAGAAAGAAAAACACATAAAAAACCTAAGTGCAGATAGGCCCCTTGGTTTTGACCCGCTTCAGAATTTTTCCACCTTATACAATTACCCAATAAATGGCAAATTTTCCTTTTTATCAAAGGGTTGTACTTCTCCCCCCTAAGAAACAATTTCTAGCTTATACACACTTTGGGAAAAATCTCTCGCTACGTCTATGATAAACTCAGTTATAAAATAACATTTATTATTACAAATAATAATAATAATAAAAATTAGTTTAAAAAAGCCACAATTTTTCCGATTGTAAAAATATAATCGTCCTATTCATGAAAAACATTTTTTTTATTGTCCTGCGTACCCCATTTCCGTTTGTTTCCGGCCAAGTTTTTTTACAAGGTTTCTTAAAAAAAATTTTGACAAGATCTATTTAATTTTTTTCAATTTTATTCTTTTTAAATTTGAAATTTTAAAGCTTTATTACCTTAAAATTCAACAATTATGCCAGCAAATGGTCAGAATTTAAAAGTAACTCTCAGCTGTAAAATTTATTTTCTTTAGCAAATACGCACAGAAGTTCATAACCTCTTTAATGGGTTATAGAAAAAGTTGATGGAAGTAAAAATTATTGCTAGATTCTTAAAGGACATTTTCATTTGCTACTCGTATTAAATTAAAGAAATTATGTAAGGTTTGTTAATAGGATCTACTTTGTCTTTTTGTTCAATACAATATTTTATTTGAATGGGCGGGGGTCTTAGTGAAGCGTTTGTTTTATTAATGAGAGCCACACAATCTGTACTCGCCGTTCATTTCTTTATCTTTTTGTGTGTATTACGCACAAAGTGCGAAAAGAAATTGACCGTAATTAACATCATTTATTAAAAAAATGGTTTTTAGAAGAAAACGTCGAATAGTCATTAATTAACTCTAAAGAACTTTTACTCGCAATTAGAAGACAACCTCTGCTTTCTTTCTATCATTATTTGTGGGCCAAACTTATTTTTTATTTGCCATACAGCATTCCCCTGTCCTTCGTTGGCATTTGCTTTATCCTTGTCTCTTAACCCAAAAATTAACGAAATTGTCGATACAATGTACCACGTGACTTATCTGTATTTCGCATTAATCTTAAACATTTTCCAACATGTTTAGCCTAGAACAATATAGGAGTAAAAAGGTTTTTTATTGTTCGCCTGGATTTTGTTTTTATTTTTCTAATTTCTTATTTGCCGTTTTTTCTTCTTTGTTCTGCACGAAAGTTCTTTGACACGTTCTTTAGAATGTTGTTCGTTATTTTTTTTTTTATTATTGTTGCTCTTTCTTTTGCTAGATGAACATTTCGGCCACGTGTCACTTGTTCAACAACTCAACGGGCTGGCAAGGAGTAGCTTGTTAAGCAAAGTATTGTGTGGAATGTGGAAATAAGGTGAAATCTACAATATTGCAATTCCTTGAACTGACAAGGACATGACCAGTAAAATGGCTTATCGCTGAAAACAGCGACAGCAGCACCAAAAAAAGATTGCTTAAGTATAAAAGTAAAAATGTTTGAATTATTTCACTTGATTTTTTTTAACTACGAAGCAGAGCTACAACAACAACTCGCTATGAAATATCCTGGCATGCATTTCGGTACTAAAGGAAATTTTTATGTTAAACTATATTTTATTTTTACTTTATAGAAACGTTACACATTCATACATATATCCTGGCTACGTTTAGTTTTCTCCTTAAAGTTTTTTTTCCCGGAGAAAACATTTTATCCAATTTTTCACATCAATTCTTTTCTCCAATTTTAACTTCTAATGCATTGCAAAAAAAAATAAAAAAATAAAAACTAATGTTAGTTTGCCTTCAATAGGTCTTTATATTGCAAAGTGTGTGGAAAACTTCAAGTTAAAGTATTCATTAAGTTTGTTAGTCAGTTGTTGCCAGAGACGTGATGAAAACTTATTTCACTCTCTGATTGCTGAAACGTAATTGTATTCCCAGCTAAAGTTAATTTGCAAAATTTTGAGATACTCAAATGCGTAACACACGCGCATGCATATTTCCCCTTTGCCTGCAATAAGTATTATATGATTTTCGACAAAACAAATTAAGTCCATTTATATGAAAATCATGTTTGAAATTCCTAAATGAATTAGAATGGTATAATTTGCAAATCACTGCATTCAAGTAAGTGACTACTCTGTGTTGACAAGTAAGTTTCATAAAACTCAAAGCTTTCTTTTTGGTCACTTGATTTACAAAATTGTAAAATTGTGATTTTCTTGAAATTATGTTCAAAATTTAATTGATAAATAACAATTACTTAATATTTCATTGGATTGTATTTTTCATATTAATGCTGAACTGAGAAGATGTGGGTGTGTATCAGAGCTGTAAGAGAATGATTTATATTTGTTTTCAATTTACCGAAAATATTAATGCATTTTTTATTCCCAAAAATAGGAATTAAATTATAATAATCGTATGAATGAGTTCGTAATAAATTTACAATCCTGCAATGAGTTCATTTTGTAAAGAAAATGAATTGAATACAAATCTGAATGGATTTACGATGAGTTAAAAATGTTCAAATAAATATTTTTACAATAAAAATGAGTTGAATTGAAATATTAAAATATTAAGTATAAACGAAAAATTTTTGAAGACATGAAAAAAAATTTGGCTTAAATTTTTGGTCTTTCTCATACAAATTTAAAAAACAACGCCTGAATTTCTTTGTTTGTTCGCTGAGAAAATTATATGAAAAACAAAAAATGAATAATAAATGTTAATAGCTCTTGCTTTTTTATCTTTAATAGCAATTTTGATTTGTATATTATTTAAGCAGGTAAAAAAGTTTTAATTTTCATTAAAACTTTTTCATATATTGATATTTCGATCCTCTCTGACTCACTTTGGGAAAAGTTTTTGATTAATATTAATAATCAATACAGTCGAATCCGCTTTAGCGCAACACGCTTTACCGAAAAAAATCGGATTACTGAAAGTGATACAAATCCCCGCACTGATTTTAAACG
The DNA here is from genome assembly GCA_963681545.1 of Germaria angustata. NCBI lineage: Eukaryota > Metazoa > Arthropoda > Insecta > Diptera > Tachinidae > Germaria > Germaria angustata. The sequence continues at coordinate 38,752,209 of OY813001.1, forward strand.
CAGCTACATAGTCTTATTCACTTCGCTTTAGCGAAACATCGCTTTACTGAAAATATCGTATTACTGAAAACCAAAAGCAAGCCCACAACTACGTTTTGTATGAAACCTACATCGCTTTAGTGAAAATATAAACAATGACAAATTTATTTATTAGAAATCGATTGCATACAAATTTGAAAAAAATGACTCAAAGTCAAATTCAAAGTTATTTTAAAAGCAATTCATGATTTTGATTATTAACTGTCATGTTAAGTACATATTTAAAGCATTGCATTCTGAGACTGAATTCTTATTAATTTATGTTTTTTTAACTGCATGCATACAAATGTACAATTGGACATCATTGTGAAACTGAATTATTTTAATTTATATTTTAAACTTTTATTTTTTGTTTTAAAAATAATTAAAAAATATGAATATGTTTCTATGAATACATAATTTGTTTTAATAAAATTTTTACGTTAAATTGACGTAAATAAATATACAGATTTGATATAGAAAATATTGTTTTACTGATTTTAAGCAGTACGCTTAACTGTAACAAATTTCAGTAATCCGAACTACGTTTTAGAGAAAAAATCGGATAACTGAAAAGAAAATTGGGTTTTGGTTATTTCCAGTAAAGCGGAGTCGACTGTATAAATATTAACAATTAATTATAAATAAAATGAAGGACCTTGTGCTTGAATAATATAAAAATAAAATTTGTGTTTAACGTATTAAATCAAATTTCAAATTAGTTTTCTTCTTTGGAAAAAAATTTTGTTCAACATAAAAAAATTTATTTTCGTCACAATATGAATGCATTCAAAGATAATTCATTCATTACTGCACTTAATTCATTAATGCACTTCTATTTTAACTCAATTAATTTTTTGGAAAAAAGAATGCAAAATTATATTGAAATTTATTGCTTGTTTCATGCAAAAAAAATCACTCTCTATAAATGTATACAGAAAGAAACAAATTTTATTTATTTCTTCTTACTTTTTGTAAGAATCTTTAAAAAAAAATTTTAATTATTGTTCCGAGTCTATCCCACAATTCTTAAATTGAATAAGAGAAGTCTCAATTATTTTATACGTATATGCTGTGGTTCTTAAAATTTTCTTGTAATTGAGGTAGTAAGAACTTTTTCTTATGAAAATACGATGAATTCGGAAGAAAAGGGATATCGCTTTATCAAGTCTGTTTTAAGATTGAAATAGAAAAAAAAAATTCGGATAGTGTATCGCTTGGATTTTAAGCCAAAAATCTAATCCAAATTCATTCCCATTTTGAACTAAGTTTTATATCAATACCGAATGCATTATTGCATCAAGTTTACCGTACTTTTGACACTGCCTTGGCTAGATTTAACTGCTTATATATAACTATGCAGCGATTTGGCAATTGAGGCGATATCACACGATTTCTTTAATATAAATATTTACTATTTCGCGTTTGAAATAGCGTACATGAAGCATTTAACGTAAGTGAATTATATATAATTAGGGTCAAAATAGATTAAAAATTTTTCACTTCACCGTTTTCCAGGTGTAGCAATAGGTTTATGTTATTTTGTATAAATACATCCCCCTAGAAAATATGTATGTATTTATCTAATAGCTTAAATAAATTGCGTTTTTTGTTCAGTTAATCATATGACTTTTGACCGGGTTCCTTAAATAGGTCACAATTCAAACAGAGTTTTTTGAAAAAAATAAAAAAAAATAATTCAAAAATGAATAGATGAATAGTATAATGGCAGTAGTAAATTTTGTGTGAGAAAATTTATAAAAATGTTATACAAATTATGGTGAATATAAAGTATAAAATTATTTATATATGAAATTTATGAATAAATTATTAATATAATATAAAATGAAGAACTATGGCAGCATGGGCTTTAAGCCCTGAAAGGTTTATATACGTGTATCATATATTGCAATTTTATAGACACTTTCTGAGAAATTTTTTCATAAATTTGAAATCACTTTTTGTTATTGAAGGATGTATTGATTTAAGGAAGTTATTATTCTAATAAAATACTGATCTTAAAAGATGTACCTGGGGCATTCCGGAAAACCTTTGTCATGGGTTTTGTCCACATATGTAATATGATTGTAGAAAGCTCGTTGTCTTAATAGTAAATTTGCCGTTTCTACTGGGTCCTTTCAAGAAATTTTCTCTATGGCTTTGAAAAGTGTAGAGGAATCAGATATCTTGAATTCTTTTCTTTTTTATAATTGTTATTTTACTGTAATTCAAAAAATAAATATACAAGATAATTCCTGATGCTTAATTCATAGAATTGATTTCTAAAACCACATCAGCTTATTAATATATGAATTTTTTCTTATTATTTTTAATAAAACAAGATCCTTTCTTCTTAGAAATAATCAAAATTCTAGTTAAAGTACACTAGTTTTTTATAGTACTTTTTTATATGAATAACAATATTCTTTTTAACCATCTTGAGTATATTTTCATTAAAAGGACCTTAATTTTTAAAACATCTAAAAGACAATTTATGTTTATCTTCATATGTAATCCAACAATAAGATATTATCCTAAAAGGATCCAGCAATAAGATAAGAATTTTTATTAGATTTTTTTTTGTAAATAAATATTATTTGAACAGGCCAAAGAACAATAATATGGAAAATAATATAAATACATTTATGCATTTATTTAAATAAAATTTATACGAATGTATATATTGTTATACATAAACATGAGATTAATACAAATACGAGTATGTGGGTTTAACATTAACAAAGATAAACAACAAAATGTTTAAAAAGATGTCAACAATTATAGCAGGCTGGAATTGAAAAAGTGGTACGATTTCTTGCTCCTGGCTAAAGGAATAGTGACAAATTTTATACAAAAAATACATTTTAATACAAAAATTTGTTTTCTTTATAAAGAAACATTAAAAGTAAGAATAAATGAAGGGGAGAAAAATCCTGCCTATATTAAAATCATTGGAAATGAACCGAATTTGCACTGCTCCCGGGTCCTAAGATCAGCGCATTTTCATGGCTTTTTAAAGAAGTTTCTCTTTTAGTGAAGTAATATTTAATATCGATGTACCGAAACAGAAAAACTGCCCATTTCTTAGTTTATAAATTTATTATTTTTAATGGCAAATTCTCTTAATACAGAAACAGAAATCAGAAAATCTTATGAATTGTACTATACCTGAAGAAAAATATATATATATACATATAAATGTATTATTTTTAATAGCAAATTCTCTTGATATTCTTGTCGTAGAGTAATAAAAAAATGTACACCTTATTTTTTACACTTTTTTCAAGTGCGTGAATTTATTATGCATTTTTATTTATATCCTGCCTATTTTTTTATATACTTGCTTAATAATAATGTCTTTTTTGCTATTATTTTGCCCTTTGCAATATTATTGTAATAATAAAATTTTATTTTTAAAAACAAAAAATGTAAAGTATATATTAAATTATTGTTAAATCCATACAATTTTTTTGGGCATAAAATATTTTCCAAATATTTATTGTTATACAAAAAGTGAACATTTATTGAAATTTGCATTTTTATTGCTTGACCACTGAAATGTTTGTGTAAACCAAATGAATTATCCTTTTCCAGCTTTTTGCTGAATGGGGGGAAACTTCGCTCAAATAAAAATATCATTAACGATTTAATTTTTTTTTTTTTAGAATAAAAACAAGTATTTTTAGTTAATTTTTGTAATATCTGTGGAATATTTTTATTTTAAATATACACGTCATATGTGTGTAAATGAAGGTTTTATTAAACTATAAAAATGAGAACATTTCCCTTTTTTGTGGGGGAGAGTTCATAATGCAAAAGTTGCCGAAAAAAACCGGCATATCCAACGAATATTTATGCGGATGGAATTTTATTTTGCCTTTTTGTATTTTATGGCACAATGGCATTAAGTAAAAATTTATTGCATCACTGGGACAAAAACTCACGACTAACGAATAAAGGTTTTGTACACGGAAGATTGAACGCTTTTGTTTCGTGGTTGTTGCCAAAGCTAATGTTAGAAGGATTTTTGTAAAAATAGTGCTGAGATGATTATGGCTGATGCTGCTGTTACTGGCTGATGTATCCAGGGAGTTGTGTTTTATGATCGTAGCAATAGCTTTTGTAACAACAAAGTGGCTAAAACTAAATTAAATAACCCATGTGTGTCTATTAAAGGAAAGGCCGCAGATTAAAGAAAAAAGGCATACAATAGAAGGTGAAATAAAGAAATTCCTTTCTCAAAAATCCTAAACTGCCTTTGACTGCTGCTCTTCTCTTCCGTTTGCCTTGGCAACATTATTTTTGTGGCAAGCGTTAAATTTTGTATATTTTATAATAATTTCCCAACGAAAGGTCTCCTAGGGGAATTAGAATGTTGTAAAAATGCAAATTGCTAAAATACTAATACACTCGCATATTTTAATGTACATTTGCAACATTTCTCTATGAAATGTTTTATTCGTATAGAATTGTATTTTTTTATTGCTGTTAAAATTTTCTCATGTGAATTTGAATATGTCGATGTGCCAGTATTGGCAAGAATAATATTTGGTGCAGATATGCAAATGTCTGGAGATGTGAAATATAGACTCCTTCCTTAATTTTCATAGAAATGGCAGCGTTAGGAATATAAAATATATTTGAGATAATTTTGTTTTTTAGTGGGTAATGTTGCACACATTTTGCATTCATGCTACACCTTGAATAAGCCAACGAAGCCAATTATCTTGAACCAAATGAATTGCATGGCAAAAATTAACATAAAAAACAAAACAAATGATACATTGATAATCACATGTTTCATAGTGCAGTTTTCATATAAAATTATTATTATACTTCAGAATTTTGCATGTCATTTTTATATCTAAATAATAATAATAAATCACAAAATCAACATGTTCCTTTATTGTTCAAATACCTAATGTAGGGTATAAAATAAAAACTTGTGCTTGTGAATATTAAAAAACATTGCAAATAAAGCAACAACTTAATCTTTTAGTTCTGGGACACAATAATAGACATTTAAATTGCAGACCCATACTTCCAAAGTACTAACTTTTATTGCAAATTGTATAGCATTGTGTAGATGCCACAACAGAAGTATCAAAAAAAAAAATTATAAAAAAATAGAAATTGAATCGCTAAATAACAACTTTATTTGCACACTGTTTAAGTTCTCCTTTTTCTCTTTCTATTCCTCGAATTGTTCTATTACAAGAACAAGGCAAAAGTTTTCATTAAAGCCTATATATGTTTGAGTTGCAAACAATTGTTGTTTTATGCAATTGCTTGCAATACTCATGTTCACGTGTGTTGTATACTTCTACACAGTTTTTACTTTTTTTTAAAAGCTTTTTTTGTTTAGTTTTGAAAAATTTAATACAATTGTACATTTCTTTCTTTAACATTTGTTGAACCAGCCAAATTGAAATCAATTGTATGGGAACTAACTTTGTGTTGCATTGCATGGTGCACTCGTATGCCAAGAGGAATATTTGTTTTTCGTGTCTCCTCTTTTTGAAGTTAGACACGCATGCTCATTGTTAAACACCCACATAATGTTCTTGTAAAATATTCACTAAATTGTGACACCCATAGTGTGAAAGTTGGTGGGCGTTTGTTTTAATATAAATAAATTTTATTTTAACAAACAAACTAACCAACTCTTACACACGTACGAAAATTTATTTTCCGGGTGTTTGTTTATGATGTGAAAACTTAGTTGAATGTTTCAAAAAAAAAAATTAACTTAAATTAGCATTTAAATGTCAATTAAATTGGCATGGGGAACACTTAAGAAAGTTTTGTTTGAACAAATATTACTGGCTCGATCGTTACATTATTTTCTAATTTAAATTTTAAGACGATGCAGACATTTGAACAACATTCTTTTTTTCATATGTTCATAACTAAATAGGATGACAGTTCAAAAAGAAAACACTATAATTTTATATGCATGTCAAGAAACATCATAAAATAAAGTGTTAATTTGTATTTAAAGTTGTTGCTAGTGGCATTCAATATTTTAATTTTGATATTCTTACCAACTAATGGCATATTGACTTCCCAAGAAATAAAGGGCGAACACGTTTTACATGCTACTGATAATTTCGCGAGGTGATGCCTTGTCAAGTTTAAAAATGATCAAAAATTGTTGCTTGAAATATTGAATGTCTATGTATTAAAATATTTAATTTTGTTGTAAAACTTATCACACAAACACAAATAAGTATGCAAAAGTAAATAAAACAAAGCCCTTATTTGCATTTGAGAGGTAATGGATCCCATTAAGCAAAGTTTCCTCTCGAACCTTAAGGAATGTACACTTATTCCTTATATTCCTATTTATTCTATATATTCTACATATTGTTTTTGTTTGACTTTGAAATTTTTGTATAATTGTGTAGCCAAAGTTCACTAAATTGCTGAAAAGTTTGGAAAATGCCAAGGGAACATCGGTCTATATAGCAAAAAAAATTTATAATATAAAAATGACTACGAAAGACTGATTTTATTGTATAATGAATCAAATAAAAAATTATTATTATGCAGATGTGAGAGGGGACGAATAAGCCTGATCTCATCAATGAAAATCGCCAAATGGCGAAGTCAATAAAAAAATAGTTTTAAGCTTTTAAAAACAGGCGATTATACCTAAGGAAATAAAGATTTCATACTTCTGGACTGACTCTTCACAACAACTGGAGGTGTTAAGCAATACAGACCATACAATAGCAGTCCTAATAAATGTTAACGCATTGGATGAAATGATTAGATTTTCCCCTTATGTGCTCTTTTGAATCCATAATCTATGAACAAGCCCCATAAGAAAACTCAAAAGGACACGATAAAATCCAATTACATTTATATAAAATCATGAGAAAAATAAAAATATTCGCCATGGACGCAATTTAAAGATGATGTCCATACAAGTCCAATAGAGTTCATAACAAATGTTATTAAATAAATTTAAAAAAACTGTGTTTAGTTTCAATCTATCGTAAATTTTGGGATGTTCTATATAAACTTGGCTGTACATGCGTTTTTTTATATGCAAACTTTAGCAGCAAAATTTCAAAACATATTTTATTATTAAAAAAAAAAAATAAATAAATAAAATAAACATTGAGAAACAAACCTGCCTTACGCAAAGTTTTATTTATTTCCTATTAAATAAATATAAATAAACTTAAAATATTATAAATATGTATATGTTCATGAGTTTCTTAAATTAATGTATTAAAAAAATTTTAAAACTTTCTTGAAAATTTTTTATATTGTTAAATATTAAGGGCTACGAATACATACTTATAGTCTTTTAAAGGAGTGAGTGTAGGAAAGTTTCTTAGCAGGACATCTTTGTTAAAGTTAAAAAAAAAACATTTATAATATTTGATAAACTTATGATTCCATACAAACTTATAGCGTAGACAGACGACAGCGTTAATTTGCATTAGAAGCTCACTAATGTGAATTAAAATTTAACGCTGACAGACGACAGTTTCTGCATTTAGTAAACAACTGTTTGTTTGTCAACTAATTTTTTTGGCATTTACATCGAAATCAAATGGATAGAAGGCAAAAAGTACGATTAGCAGCTATGCTGTTGGTGAAAAATCACTATATATTTGAAAGAAAGTTGAAATTACTTTTGCTGAAACTGCTCCATAATGTAAGAATTGTACATGCACTAGCAACCATAAATCTGAACGTGTTGCTACAACTTGGGATAGCAAGAGGACAGTCTGAAATAAGAGAAAGGCAATTGTGGAAATTTGTAGGTTTAATATTTTCCAAAAGTTTGTGAAAAAGTTCAAAATATGGAGAGGATGAATACCAACATGAGGCTTTGTATTCCACTCGATAAGAGAGTGGCAATAGCATTGCCATATTGAAAAAGCTAAATTCAGTATAAATTCAGTCTGATTTCGTGCATTTATATCAAACCTAATACACATTGCGATGGGGATAATTCACAAGTTAATTTGAATTAAGACTGCTAATGCAAATTAACGCTGTCGTCTGTCTACGCTATTAAATGGTATTATGAAGCTTTTACATACAACTTTTATGCAAAGTGCACTTGAAAATGCAAGCAGGAGGTGAAATTGATTTTTTTCAAACAGGACTGGGAGCTTGAAGATATTTTAGCCTTTTTAATGACAAAAGTTTTGTATTGGGAGAGATAGCATTTTTAGCAGTAATTCATCAAACTTTTTGGGAATAATATTTGTCCTTAATACACCAAAATATTTAATAATTAATAATAACGAAAACAAAATTAGTTTCAAAATGCCTTTTGACAAATTATAAACAAATGTGTATATGCTGTGTTTAAAAAACATATCTTAACGTAATAATAAATGAAACTTCTTTTGCTATTATTGTTAACCTGCAACATAAAGAAAACATATTGCAATAATATTGTGATGTGATTGAAAAGTATTTAAACACAAGGTCACTTATAATTTCATATTTTGCTTGTGTGCAAAAGTAGAGCAACCGAACATAGATGTTTGAAATAAAAATATTTTTTATAATATATTATTTGTCTCATATCAACCCAGCAACGTCTAATACAAGATTCTATTAGTTACGATGGAAAGATTATTCCATTCATCCCTTATAAGTGTCCATAGCCGATCCCATCTAAATGTATTATTTTCTTGAAGAAATAGTGAAACCACTTATCTTCATGTTCCAATGGGACTAAGCATGCCACATTAAAGTCAATTCTTTAGACCGATCTTGTAAAAAATATTCTTTTGTTATCTCTTCAGTGCTAAAGATGACGTGAAATATTGATATTGCAACTTTTGGTAAGAAACAATTTGAAGACTAGTGGTGCCGGAAAAAGTCCATATCTCATATTTTTATATCTTATAAAATACGAAGAGATTCCAGCTTACAAAGGAACATCTAAGTTTCTCTTTTTGTTGTTGTTTCCGATCCGATGCAGCGAAGATAAATATTTGATGGATCTGACAGAAACAGCCTTTTTGTGTTGAAACACGATACTATTCCAAAAAACCATTAAGTATGATGGCCTCTCGTATTGAGTACAAAATAAATAAAATTTCTTTTTGCAAATCCACCCAACTAATTAATGATGCCTTCCGCTGAATTGGAAGAGGTTTGCATCAATGCGGTCAAGTTATTCGTTCAGAAAAAATGGCGGTAAGATTTAAACCCTGCATACGCAGTTACAAGACTTAAGGCGTTTTCATTTCTGAAAAAAGCGTAAAATTGTTTGCCCTTTCAAAGGGAAAGAAGGTGTTTAGTGTTCTTTGATAATCGTAAACCTTTTTGGAAAGATCTTGGCAATCCTGTAAACAAACTTAATTTTTCCAATTAAAGAGATAAAGAGATTTCTGTATAAATTGATCAAGAAAATTTTAAATTTTCCTTGGAAACAAAAACACCACTAAATCACATCGAAAAACAATGTAAAACAGTAGATTTAGGAATAGTATTAATTTAAACATGATCGATTATGGACATTGGTAAATGAAGCTTGTTAGCGAACTAGTGAACCCAAAATTGGATTCTCACTTGACTAGTACTTACTAAAATTTTAGTTCTGCTAAGTACTAAGATAAGCAATATTTATTTGATTTAAAATGGCAAGTTTTTTCTTTCACACAGCTCTAAGCACAGCAATATATATCTAAACATAAACACGACACAAGAAATAATTATAATCGACTTGAGTTTTATTAAAAAATTATTTTGGAGAATGACTCCAACAATGAATTTAATAAAAATTGCCAAAAGTTGTATAAAATTTACTAACAAATATATGCATGTTTTCGTAGACAAACAAAATTTATTTTATCTGTAAAAAACTTTATTAAATTAAAAAAAATTTATTTATTGTACAAACATAACATTATTGATATGTGCCCCTAAATGGTTTCGATTAAAGTGTAGCAAAACAAACTTCACATGGAATCAATAATAAATATGTAAACAGTTTTTGTATCCTGTTGTCGCCACAAAAACAATTTATTAGCTTATGCTTATGTGGAAAACGATTGTTGTCAGTTTTGCTTAGGGTGGCCCAGGACTACTAAATAATGCAAAGTTTCATAAAAAAGTTGTCATCCAAAATATACAGCAGCCATATTAATACCAATATAGACAGTAAAAGCTCTAACTTAATACCAAAACTTTTGTGAGTACTTTTGTAATCAAACATTTAATAATGGTTTCCCTCTTCTTGATACATATTTTTTGTGCTTTAATTTTGGCTAAAGATATTGTTCTTATGTATGGCTAAGCAAACAACTTTGATACATACTCCTACACTCACACACCCTCAATATTATTTCATCCATATGGGGTAGGAATTAATGATGCAACACAGCACATTGACACTCACCGGATGCATCCTCAATTCATACACACAATCTGATGCACTTTTTTATCTTAAGCCAAAAAGTCAGTAACTATTTTGTACATTATTATCAGTGAAAAAAATGGCTGAACAAAACTTTATGTTCGCTTTTTAGCAAAAAAAAAAAATAAAAAAAAAATCTAGAGTTACACAGCTAAAGCAAGTAAACTTCTACTCGTTCGATATGACGACGAAAATCTCATAAAGTTTTAATACATTTTGTGTGTTTGAATGTCGTTCACTGCTTTTCATCTCCTCGCAAATAGTGAAAATGTTAAAATCACTTGTTTTTCCCCATAATTTGCTTTGGAACTGAAGGATGAAAGGAAAATCCTTGAAACACTTAAAGAAATTATTTGAGTTCAAGGGATTTATGTAAAAGTAAATAGTTTCTTCCCAATGATTTTCAAAGTTTGTCAATGTGACTCTTTTATTTTATGTACATGAACACAATAGAAATTTTACTATCTATAGGCCTGCACATCAAAGATTTCATCAGTGGACTTCAACCATCATGTTTGAAAAACATTAAATCTCGTATGGTTATATAAAAATACTTAAATACAATATGAGAATTTCAAAGAAATCAATTGTTTTCAAAAACTTTCAAATACAATATGAGAATTTCAAAGAAATCAATTGTTTTTGAATTCTAGTCGGATAGAAATTATTCGTTATAAAACGATTCTTTGATTAAATTATTTGACAAATTTCAAAAACGTACAAGCGTTACTTTGGCATATAGGATTAACAGAAAAATTACTGTTAGATGTCAAATTGGTCGTAAATTGGAAAAGGCTATAAACCGTCATAAATATAATTTTCAAATTAAAAAAAATTTCAATATAATTTCTTTTTGTAGTGAGAACCAATAGAGCAGAAAAATTAATTCTAAATACGGCGCCATATTGCACCCCTAGAGAACTAACAAAAACGAAATGAGTTTCTAATAGCTTTCTAACACTTGAGTACATCTAATATCTACCACCAATTTGACAAAAAAAAATAAAAATTAATATGTTCTCACAAAATCTCTACAGGATGTTCCTCTTTCATATTATTCCCTTAAAAATCACTATAAAAAAATACATTCAATACAGAAATATTGTAAAATGTTTTATTCTATATTCTTTTGAGGAACAAGTTCTAGTATTATTATGACTAAGTTTTTTTTTAAATGTTATTTTACTAAAACTAATGTTTTTACACACCAAAAAAATCATTTTTAAAAATGATGTGAACTCATGTTTCTCTTTTTTTACATTTTCCATGCGTTCCACTTAGCCGTACTCAAGTGTAAAAGCTAAATATTTTTTAAGCATACATTACACACTATGCAATAAAATCGTCAATTGGAGTGTAATTTATTTTATTGTGCATTTTAAAATGAATTATTTTTTTGAAAATATTTTTTATATAAAATTATTTTGCTAAAATTTTGGCCACTTCAATAAAAAGGGTCAGTCAAACAAATTACAACACAGACGCAATTATGCATGAGTTTCCAATCCGCTATCAATTATTTCTTGTTTATACTTCACTCCCAAGGAACATTCAAATATTTTATAATAAATTAAATATAAAATTTTAATATCGGCCCATAAATGACGTAGTATTGAGATTTGGAAGCATAAAACATTGAAAAAATGCAGACGAATTGATAATCTACTCCTTTTTTAATGTGTGTTACACCGTTTATTGTAAGTTATGATTTAAGTTGAATTTATTTTCTCATATGGATATTTTCAAATATCACTCGAGAATTACAAAACTTTAATCGTAGTAGACTGAGAAAACATCACAACTTCATAAAACAACAGAGAAAACAACTTGTATAGTATATGTTTTGAAATAAATGCATTGTTTGTTGTGGCTTTAGCTCTTCATATGCCGACATTTTTGCATTTTGCAAAAAATCTGGTTGTTTTAACAATTACCTAATTAGCGAGAATATACCGAATAATAAATTTCAAGATTAAGTATTCCAAATAAAGTTTATAAATGTTGTAAACTTCTTCTAATTCACATGTTAGTAAGTACTATTTCAATTATAACATTTTAATTCAGCATTTACAATACTTTTCTCTCTGTGTAAAAATTTCGTCTTAAGGGGGAGAAAATAGCGTATTTTGTGTATTTTTATTTATTTATTTTACTTTTTATATTAATAAAAAGAATCTTTTATACACTAAGTTTATGCTTATAATGGATAACATATTTTTTTATATAAGAATTTACTTAAGCAGACACACACACATACACACACACTTACACTTACTTATTTATTCACTTACTACATTCTTATAGTAACAGCAACAAATAAACTAAATAAAAAAAGCATAAAATGAATACGAAATAAAAGAAAAGAAAAATTGTTCCTGCATAATGCAACAATATTTGCTTACGGCTCTTTATATGAGAATAAAAGAATTTCATTTTCAAGGATGCAAATAATACACACAAAAAAGAAATTTTGAGGGATAAAAATTATTTTTGGAGTAGATGGAACAGCCTTCGGAATACAATAAAGTCAGTCCTTGGAGTAAAAAACCTACACAGCAATTCACATCTATTTACTGTGGTGTGATGACTTGGAGTCTTAAGCCTTGATTTGATTAAACAGACAAATTTAAAGTTGAAAATCTAAAATAAGACTTTCAAAGTTACAAAAAAAGAAAAGAAAAGAAAAGAAAAATGTAATATTTTTAATTACTATGATTAAAATTTATTCATCTTAATAACATTTCTTTACTTTTTCTTACTACTGCTAAAAAGATTAATGATTATGTTCACATACATAAGTTTAGAACTATTTTTGAATCTTATGGGCATTGCATATTATGACACCTGTCACGTGCTAGATTTTCCTTCTAAAGGCATGTCTCACATTTTCGATTCACTGAGATTATCTTAATTTAAGAATCAACTCAAAATTTTGTGTCACAATTTTACGCGAATCATGGAAAAAAGTGAATAGATAAATAAATATTTAATGAACATGTCTATATGTAAGTGAAAGGGTCTACGATATAGCCACGTCTTGTGCACTACGACGAATTTTTCGGAAGATCGTCTTCAACTAGTATTTCTTATGCCATATTAATTCCATATACACACAAAATTCAAACCCAAATTTTCAGCCGTACTGAATCTTACCCACATACTTTCAAAAGAAAAATTAATTCAACCCTATTTCAATTAAGTCAAAGTGGGGCCCAAATTATGAGGATTATGGATTTTCCTAAAACAAGTATGGAACGATTGGTTGAAGTTCAGACTCGGGATTGATTTGAAACAAAAAAAATCTAAGATTAAAAAATGGACTAAATTCAAGGCAGAAAAAGCGGTATGATATTTTCTATTTGAATCTAGGAACAGAATTGATTTAAATATTATTAAAAAACATCCTTTTTTATTTGGTGGTATTTAAATTTTACCTAATTTATTTATCTTCCTTCAGCCAAGATTTCTGCATTCATCGAATGCTCAGAAGCACAAACCTTTTCTACTTTTCTTACTAAGAATAAGAAAAGAACAAAAGAATTTAAAACTTTTTCTTTTACCTTTTTGCGTACCAATATATAATTCGCCGTATTGGTAGTAAAAAGTTAGAAAATTTATAAATATTTTCCATCTCATTTGCTTAAAGATAAATGAATTTTCAGTTTTTCTTGTAATCTTTCGAATACATTCCCAGCTCTGGTTAATTGTTATAATTTGCAATTCGATAAAATTACTGTACCTCAATCCGAGGTTGAATGCCTTCAAACTGCTTAAACTTCACTGATGATTTGGTTTAGGGACCAATTAAATGGCGGCATATGAAGAGCTAAAGCCATAACAAACAATACATTTTGCAAAGGCCGTAATTGTCTTAACGATTAGTTGAGGGGAATATTCCAAATAATAAATTTCCAAATAATAAATTTAAATATATTTATTGAGTGGGAGAATTTAAAACTCTTTGATTTTGCGAGTGTTATATAACCTTATGTTCGTGGTTGAAAACCTTTTTGGTAACTTTTTTAAACTTTTTCTAAGTAAATTAAATTGTACATTACAATTTTTAAGCCAAGCATTTGTGAACTTAATTAAAATTGTTCGTAATATTAGAAAAACTGTTAGTTGCTGTAAGTCAAGCTTACTACTATATATGCTGGGTTTCGCGATTGCTAATGGCAGCCGGTCATTAGATCTTAAACCGCCATGTTTGCCATGCCTATTTGTATATAGAAACAAGTCTCTGATTAAACTTTTTTTCTTTGTCCTTTAGGTGGGGCCAAACAACAAGGACTATCGTTTTATTCGCAACTATCTTACAAACGATCGGGAAGATAAAATTGGAGTATTAATTTTTGTAGGCTTGATAGAGCGAGGATACCCCTATACAACGTATTTATTAATTATTCTACATCTGAAGCTGTGAGACCGTAAGAAATTCCTCTGAAGAATTGGCATATAGATAGCTCAACTCTGAAGATATAATAATTCCTCGCGAGGCATTTACATTCAGAAAAATTTTTAAAGTCGAAAATTTTGTTTTAGAAAACCAAATCTCAATAAAAATTTTATATAATATTAAATTTTTTTATCAATGCATCAATTGTTCCAAAACTTTTACTTAAATCACTTTTATTTATTTGTACATTTAAAAATTAAATGACTACTGATATCTTATACGAAATTAATACAAAAAGCCCCGTGTGTATTAGTTCGATTCAAAATTTGATGAAACTTCTGCTCCACTGTCGCTAAAGCAACCTTAAAAATATGCCTTAAATTGAAAAAAGTCAACATGAGTGATACCCAATACAAAAAAAATCAAATGGTTAAAGGAATTGAGGACATACAATTGCAAATGGTTAAGCAATTCTACAGTCGGAACAAAAAGTAATTAGAAAATGCATAATCTACTATTTTATGGACATAGAACAGTTTTAAAATCACTGTGAAGAAAACCAAGAAAAAAAAAACAGATTATAATCAAAAGGCAACACATGTAAATGATGCAAATGATATTTTTATATAAATCATTATAGTGAACTTTGACTTCTCAAAATATGAGTTGAGGAAAAAAATTGTGAATATTTTGAACCACAGTAATGCCGTCAGTAATATTCGAGTACATCATTTCCCAAAAGTTAAAAGTTTTGCGCTTTCAAAGTTAAAAAAAGAAAGAAAAAAGAAGCAATAAGTACTTTCTGCATTTAACACAAATTGCATTTATGAAAGAGCGCCCGATATACGAGTACATACAAGTGTGTTTGTGTAATGAAAAGCATTCATATCCTTTTTGCCTCATGTTACCTGTAAAGAAGTTAATGTTGTGTTCTCTTTTGAGTTTGCAACACAGTTGCAGGCATAGAAAAGTTAAATTATGTTTTTTTTCCTTAAGAACGTAGAACTTAAAGATTTTCCTTAAGGTGATCTTTATTTAGTGTGGAGGTTGAGTGTTGGGGTCGTGTAAAGTAAAAGAGTTCGGTATTCGTTTTTTTTCTTCCTCTTTGCTTGTTTTCTTCCTCAGTTTGTTGAAAATGAGTTAAAAATTGAAAACATAAGGAGTCGCAAATCCTCTGTTGAATTTTTAATGTAATCACATTTTGTCAAATAAAAGTCAACAAGAGCGGTTCTTTGGTTGGTTGTTTGCTCGGTGGCATGGTTGCATGGTTGATGGCTGTTGCTGATGCTGATGCTGGTTGGTGCAATCTGAGATGCTTGTATGCCCTTTCATACTTAAGCTTTTTCTTAGTATTGTGAGGTATTCTTTGGTTTTTTTGGTAGTTGAATTAAAAGGAAATTTCTGTTTAATCTGGTTTGAGTGTAGATGAAAAAGTAAACTGTTTTAATTTGATATAATTTGTGTAATGACAAAATGTTGAAAAAAACATAGTTTTTTTAAAAAGTTTTTTTTTCAGTTTTAGGCTTTTAATGTAGAGCTGCATGTACTTCTGCCTAAGTTTATACTTATAGGAATTCGAGTTTTATATTAAAAGCTATTTTCTTAATTCACGAAGCTCTTATATAGTGTATTGCTAAATGAAATACATCTTTAAAAAACCTATTTAACAAACAATTTCAGTGTGTCGGTAGTAGTCTGTATCGATAAACGTCAACAAATAAAAAAAAAAACTAAACAGGAAGTAATTTTAAGTACAACCGCTTACTTTCGTTGTTGTAAACGCACTGCAATTACAAATCACTGTGAATGAAGTCAATTCCTTCAGACTATGTATGTGTACTTATTGAACAAATTTAAGTGGTCAGTTAATTAATAAATTAGTTCTAGGTTTGGATTCAATACAACTTTTCCAAAACTTATAAAACAAAATTGCATTATTGTATCAAATTTTTTCTGAAAATTACAATAAGGATCAGTGTACACTTTTATGAATTAATGCAATAATACAACAATACAAGTGGCTTATGTATTGAGTAATTATTTGCATTATTATTTAGAAAAATATAAATATGGATAAATGTGCAGTTAATGAATTATCACATATAGTGAACGACTGATTTGGTCCCAGCAGCTTTGCACAAATACTTTTGTGTTTAACGAGTATGACGAATTTTCACTTACCACGAACTTTTTTAAAATATCGCATACATCCTTGTAAGTTTCTATACTTATAAATAAATCGAAAAAAAGAAACGCATTTAATCTATTTCAATGTAGCTGTCCTTCATTTATTGAAAAATATATTTACACTCCTTATTTCACTATCATAGATTGGCAAGAAGACAATGATTACCATGGCAGCTCTTGAATTTGGCAATCTCTACGACTTTATGGGCTGCAACTTATAATGCGGCCCATAATAAGCTCTGGCTGGTTCTACGTTAATGCAAAATTTAAGTGGGAAGTGATCTCTATTTAAATTTTTCTCCCAATAAACAAATGTTTGTTTTGAAATGCTCCAACGCTAGATTAATAGTATAGATACGTTCTTTGAGGTAGTCCTACAAAAAGTCTAGCGGCGTCAAATTGCATGGTCTTGTTGGCCAATCGACATCGCAAAAACGTGAGATTACGCGTTCTGGAAACTTTCCATGCAATGAAGTCAAAATCAGTCATGTTTTGTGGCTTGTGGTACCATCTTTTTGAAACCACATATCGTCCAGCTTATAATTTTCAATTGAAGCCCAAAAAAAGGTCAGTTATCATACGGCCATAGCGTTCTGAGATGATGGTAACGTTTGTTCTAGCATCGTTTTCGAACAAATACTGCCCAATGACACCTCCTGACTACAATGCGCTCCAAACGGTCACTTTTTTTTGGATGCAATGGCTTTTTTACAACCACTTTTGGGTTCTCCTAGCCTAAAATTTAAAATTTCTTTATAATAATGTCCAAAACTGGTCGAGAGGTATTTTTCTTTTCAGTCTGAGCAAAATCGGCTTAACATTCTAATGCATTTCTATATTGCCAGCTTTCGGCCAGGGTGCCTTCCTAGACTAATAGCTAGTGTACTAGACTGGTAGACCGAAGGTCGCAGGTTCGATTCTTGCCGCAGACTCCGGGTGTGCCTGCATATAAGCCAAGTAGCTTCGCAGTTTTTGTTTGTTAATTAATTAATTAATTTCTGCATTGCTTGATATAAATCCCTAATTTCAACTTAAGGCCGGCATTGTATCTTTTACTTATAAAGTGAAGTCATACTGCAAAAGGCTCTTGCGCGTGGCTAAAGGTCAACAATGCACAAGTACTTTAGAAAACGAAGCCGATTTTGGACACAAAATAGAAGAAAAATTCTTTGCTACTTGCCAAATACCTGCAATGCTAAAATGCTTTAGAAAACGTAATAAGTTTTTGGCATGCCACAGACGAGAAAGTGCTTGCACCCCGGCAGAAGTAGGATTTCTATATTTTGGACTTCTTTCGTATTTTTTAGTTTTATTTAATGGGGACTTATTTAATTTTTAACATAGACGTTATTTCTTATGTGAAAATTCCAAAAGTTATGGTTTCATTTCATTTGCAGAAGTGGGAATAATTTCGTTTCCTTTGGAAGTTGTGTCATTAAATATTCTTGGGATTTATTTCATTTTGTTATATCCCAATTTATTATTAGTTATTTCATTGGAGTTCTTTCGTTAGGCATTATGTGTTTAATTCCATCTTGATCTGAAACGTTACGATTAATATGGCTTCTATCTGGACTAAGAATTAAACAACTTAAAAACTTCTAAAGAATTTATTTAAAAAATGGATCAGCTCATCAAGGACTACTTAGAATTTTATAAAAATTTTGTATCTCGAAAAAAATAAATCAAATATTAAAACGAGATCTAATATTAATTCTTATTTTTATAAAATTCTCCGTCTCGAAAACAATGTTATTATTTTTCAATGATTAAATATCATTGCGGCTATAAAAATGTCAAATGTCTGAGCCATAACAACTTAACAACAATATCCTGATAAGGACCTTATAGTAATTATATTTGTGTGTGTTTAAATAACCATTAATTCATAAAATAATCGCAACAATAACTTATGCAACTGAACACCATTAACACTCACTCTTAAACTTACAGAACTCAGGGGTGTTGCAACAACGCATTCATTCGAATTGTCTTATAAAATAGCCAGAAGTGAAGGCTTTACATTGCACCTGTGATTATGTAAATTTTGATATGTATTGCAAACTATATTGAAATTGGAATATTTATACGTGTAAGTGAGTGCAACGGGTTCAATTTGCTTTAGTGTGTGTACGTGCAACCAAATAGGCCTCCTCTTAATGCAGGAGTGTGTATGTTTGCAGTTGCATATGAGAACCGTTTGTATTACCGACTTAAAAAAAGAGATGCTTGAAGGCATGGACTTAATTCGTGATTGCTTATGTATGTTAAGTTATAATATTGTATCCCTTATAATGCTTAGATATACATATACACACAGCATTTGTGTATATGTAGGAATAATAAACGTGCATACACTCATACATTTTTCCATACGAAATGTTCGTATACGTATATTCAATTTAATTTGTAATATGGTTTAAAATGTAGTTTGTGGTATGTGGTCTTCTTCTGATTAGGTTCAAATTGTAATGGGTGCATAAGTTGCAGCTTGTTGCAGTTACTTTAAAGAATTCAATGTTGAAAGTAATATCTGTTACTTTTGCTTTTAGAGCTTGTTGAAGAAGAGGTTGCCCAGAACTTTTATGAAAAAGGAAAAATATAAAATAACGTGATGGGAAAAATATTAATTTTTTAAACACAGGAAGTTATTAATAATAAAATTGATTTTCCACCCTTCTCTGAAGTTTTTATTTGCTTAAGTGTCTAATTTTTTAGTATGAAACGTTTTTAAAGGCTCCACTTTGCCTCCAACCTACATGTATATTGTATTTGTTAGATTTTTTTAGAAAATTTTATTTTAAAAATGAAATCCTGGGGGCAAATTACGACATTCGATATCGATCGAAATTTCAAACAAAATTTTTTTGAATTGTATTGAAATTTCGATCGATATCGAATGCCGTAATTTGCCCCCTGAACTGTATTAGGAATTTGTATTTCTAATAAACCGCCAACAATTTTTTGAACAAAATCTTAGTACAATAATTTCTTTGCATACTTTAATTTTAGTTAATTTATATTAGAAACGACAATATTTACGATAACCATGCTGTAGGCTGTAATTGGCCGTCAAAGGGGAAAAATGATTGAAACTCTGCATAGTAGTTTACTGAACTACCATTCGTACCAGTCAAACGAGCATAGGAATAGATCATTCTTCAATAATCAATTTAAACAGGATTGAAAAAAATCTATATATTATAAATGAAATGAAATCTGCTCCTACCTTTTAGGCCCAAACTGTGGTCTTGACTTATGAAAATTATAATACTCCCCATAACAATTTTACAGACTTTATGGATTGGATCCTTTAAATAATCAGGCGTAGAAGGAAATTTGTTAAGCAGGAGTAAAAAATATTGCAGAAATTTAGTTTTGCAGCCAGGATTAGACATGAAATAATGACATATTGTAGCATGAACTTAAACAATACGTCATTGGTTGTAACCAAAGTAAGTCCCCGAAATATATCATAGTCCAACTTTAAAATAAAGAAATGTTTTTAGAATTCTTTTCGGATTTTTTTCGTTACAAGAAAGCAATTTTTTATGATTACAAATTCTTGAAGTTGCTTAAGAAGGAACTGGGTGAATAAGATCTACTGAGTCTGTTTGTGTTGATAAAGAAGGAAAATGAAGGAAGTAAGAGCGTCAACCCACTTGATTCGATGAAGTTTATATCTTTAATTCTTAGTTCAGAAATTTCTGCGAGATCTTGCAGGTGGCATTTAGCAATACAACCCAATCTCCTAACGGTGTACAGCCTAAGGGAGATTCAAGGGAGATTAAATCCTTTGCCATCTAACCTATGCCCCAAACCGGGGTCAGAATTGTCACGACGGTTCGTATCTCATACCAACTGTTCTCTTCTAAAACAACAGATATCTTTTAGTCATATTGCGGCTAATTTTGCCTCCAAATTAAGCAGGTGGCTTCACTCTTTCTGCCCGCTGTACTTATGTTTTGGAGCAAGTTACTGGCACGCCCAGCAAATGATTTGAGAAATAACAAAACTTTATTATTTGGACAAATACAAACACAACGGATTATCAGGTAATTGTTCGAAGGCCTTCATGTCTCAAGCAAGCAGCCTTAATTTTTTATCATTTGTGTAGACCTGCGTTGCACAGTAGAGATAGCTTTTTCAGATTCCCTCTCCCGATTTTCGGAAAACTATTTTATTTTATTTTGCGTTTCGCTTCCCTTCTTATATCCATCTAATAAATTATTTCTTGCTTCTTTAATGACCTTTATTTCAATATATACACATTATATACTTCAGAATAGTATAGATTATATTCAGTATCAGTATAGACAAATTGGATGGAAATGGAATGACATCAGAGGCTAACAGAGTAGGGATTATAAATGTAGAATACATGGGTATTATCTTGTTGTATGAAAAGTATCGTACAATTAACTTTCAGCAATTACATTTCCACGTTTATTGTTACTTAAGAATTAATCTGAAAAAAAAAATTTTAACAAAATAAAAACAATCTTTGGAAGGAACGTTCCTTTTAGAAAATGAACCATCAAAGACTAACCAATCCACATAAATGTACACATACATTTAAGTGTCTATAGGCTAATTGCAAATGTATTGCACTAAGCCACTTATGACTCATAAATTTAAGATTATAAATATATTTGAAACCATTTATCCAAGTGCCCATGCAAACACTATCCAAGCAGATCTGCATTAAAATGAGGCATAATAAAATATTTTATTTCGTACACTTACATCAATATACAACTGCCTGAATGTTGAATAGAAATATTTTTGGTAACAATTTGCAATTTGCGCCTTTTAACCTTTAGGCCTTTTATAAAACAAACTAGCCAACAATGCAATAAACTTTAATTTTACACATAAGCTCCGACTACCAATGACTTGCTTGGCATTGTATTCGCATTTGGAGTACATCGCATTTGGCTCATTGGAAACTATACAATCATAAATATAAAAATACAAATACCAGCTACAACTACACTCTTTAATACCGTACCCCAATAGTTGCATCCATCCATGCATTTATGCTAATGCCACACAAATGTTTGCTGGTACAATTTGCTGGCAAAAATGTTTATTCTATTTCAAGTGCACTTGTTATACGCACAATTATATTTGTATCGGGAGATTTATAATTTTGGTTTCCAACTTTCATATTGATTAATTTGTATAATTAAACAGAAACCCTCACTAAGTAATCTTCTCTGCTGTATTTCGAGCCATTCCATTCTATTTATATATTGCAATGCTCGAACAAGACATGAAATTAAATGGTAAATTGGACAATATTGCTTATTCATAAGTCAATTAAAATATTTCCCCAAGGGCATAGGAAAATTATTAATGCTTGTGCTTTGTGAAGTGTAGAAATTTCTTAAGAACAAAGTGCAGTATGGTGCATTGGACAAGTGCATTTTATCGTCACCAGTTTTGTTATTCGCTCCATAACATTTAATGCTCATAAAATACCACACGACATATCATCTGTAATCCTAACCGATAAAACCACAACTTATTAAGCCGCAAAACATATTACACAATCATGTAGAGGGAAGAAGGGGTCAAGTATTGAACCTTAACTAAGACAATAACTTACAATAGTTCAAAGGAAAGAAGTAGTCAACCGTAACCATGATATACATTTGGTCCTTCATACAGTCAGTGTATGAGACAAATAATTGGTATTAATTTCAATGAAACAAGTATCAATTACAAATATTTCCATGAGTAATTAATTTTTAATTTATGTGAGTGTGAGTGCATAACACAGATGGAAATTTCTTTAAGACAGTCGTCGACAGACAGAAGACAGTCAGTGAATATAAATCGTTAAGGACTTTCTCGAGAATCGTGTAGGGCAACATAAGAGACCATGTCGCTCAAATTATCGTTTATGCTGTGCATGTAGTTGTGAGCGATTGCAACGGCTACAAACTCAATTGAAACGTAAAAAGTTTAGAAAAGGCCCGGGCGCCCACTCAGTCGTCAATTACATATAAGTATTTATGTGCATAAATATGACATTTATTTTATTTATTTTTGGAATGGAAATTTAAGTGGAAATTGGAGTGACAAGATAGTCGCCTGAAATATGGATCATTGCAATACTTCGAGATTTATAGACCGATTTTCATAATTACGTGCGTTTTGTAATGCTATTGAGTTTTCGTATTTAAATCAGCTTTTGTGCCAAAATTATTATCTATATATTTCAGGCGGTCTTTGCATAAAATTTTGCATAAATTACACTATTTCCTGTAAAAGACTTCATTGATTCACGAGTTTTTTTTTTTTATTTATTATTTTTTTTAACAAACACAAACTGCGAAGCTACTTGGCTTATCTGCAGAGACACCCGGAGTCTGCGGCAGGAGTTGAACCTGCGACCTTCAGACTACCAGTCTAGTACACTAGCTACTAGTCTACGAAGGCACTCAATTCGAATGATATCAAAAGGCGAATGATGTCAAAAGAGCATTCCACCTAGTCACTGATGCCATGATTGATGAGGGCTGTTTTCATCTTAATTATCACGTGAAATTATGGAATTTATATGGAAATATAGACTATTGGGCACTTAAACTCAAATCAGAAATGTTGAACATCAAATGCAACCATTTGATTTAAAATAAGTTAAGAAAGGACCACTGGACCATATATTTTTTTTTTTTTTTGATAAAAAGAAACAAGTTGAGGTTAATGTGAATAATGTCATTCAGCGGTAAATAATTGAAAAGGCAAGAGGTAGGGAGCAACCCAGGAATGTGTTTCCAACAACATGGAGCCACAGCTTGAACACCCTTTCCAGCGAATACCCTCCTGCGCGAAATTTTTGGCAAACGAATAAATTCGCTTATTGTGATTTTAACTGCTGTAGATTTCTTTAGGGATATCTAAGGATAAGGTGTATGCCAATCAGCCAAGGTAGTAAAAGAGATTAATGCCAATATCCGAGAAGAAGTCCCCCCGGGGTCACGGAATATACATCTTATCTTGGTGGCTTGGTGTTGTGCTTCCTGGGGTATAGGGTTAGCAGGTTTCTGGACCTAGGCCTTTTTGCTGAAAACTTGTATGTTGCTACCCAATCCCTAAATTAACAGGGTAACGGGCATGCATATAAGTAATTAAAGAAGTGGCTTTGCCTACGCTTGTCTGGGTAGAGGTGCTACCGATACCTCAGATTTGCACGGGACCTAAAATCGGAGGTGTTTTTCTAACACAAAGCCGACCTGGTACCATGGGAACCAGTAGCCTCTAGACTGATCCCCTTCGGGGATAACGTGGTGGCTGTGGTTAAAACTCAAAAATACGCGGGAAGAGTTGTGGGTCGAATGGGTGTGTCTGCAATATGGTGCTAGTGATCCTGTTGTAGACGCTCTCTTCAGGACATATATCTCTATGTGCTGTTGCTATTCGACAGAGCTGCCCTGGTGGTTGCTGTTGGTGAGTGCCCATTAAGATAGGGGTTATCTTACTGCTGGGCCATTGGGGTAGTAGCAGGTTAGATAGCTCCAGCACTTTAGCAAGGTGTCTGTATATGGTTCTGCAGCCTGTACGGAATTTGCTACCATGTTGTCCCTATTAGGGGCTCATGTGGATCCACACCCTATATGTGCTTCTGGAAGAGATGACGGGGACGGTGGTTAACAGCTCTATTCACCCAGAGTGAACAGCACCGTCACGTTAGGTCTTATGACAGGTACTGACGTAAAATCATTGAAATATATATCCGAAAAGAAGTGAGGGCGCTGGGACCTTAAATCGCTCTAAAAAGAACACGTCGGATTGAAACAAATATTGGGAACCCTCTGAAAGATATTGTCTTAAAAAAACAAATTAAGCATATTTTCTAACTAATTTTTAATAAGTGCCAATGTTAAATCAAATCAGGAAGATAAAAATTATTTACTAATGAAATCATAATGTTATTTATGCATCACCGTGTATATATTCGCATGTACTTGATTCTATACAAAAATTCTCAGCCAAATATCTACTGGGCTATGAGAATTAAAACTAATTAATCAAATTAATTCTAAATGAACTATTTGATTGGTTTTGTGTTGAAATTTACATACAAGCAAATACATAATATTTCATTTAGATTTCCGTAATCATAAATCAAAATTAAAAATCTTCTTAATGACAAAATACTTTCGCCACTCACCACTTTTTTGTTCAGATTATCTTAAATATTATCACAAGTCCTCGCACCATCACCTCTTTCGTCAATATTATTACGAACGTGAGCCAAAGTTCATTTTCCTAAGAGCTGAGTTAATTAATCATCTTTCAAAGAAAATCGTATTTAGGAATGAAAAACAAAAAAGAAAAACATGCTTAACTAACTGCCAAAAGTGCCATATAATACACTTGTCAGTTGGTTGGAGAACCGACTTCATTTATTAAATATTTTTCATCTTCAATACGAGCTGGCCGGTGGAAAGTTATAGTGTGAAATACAAGGGTCGTCTGTGTTATGCTTTGGTCACAAAAAGCATCCTTTTATGCAAAATTTACCAATCCATAGAATAGAAAGTTTGTTTGGGTAAGAAAAAAATGTTTTCAAACAAACAGAGATTGACTCTGCTGTACGCTTCATTCAACTTTAAGGAGGCAAATAATTTCATAAATTAAACTAAAAGGAGCTGGCCCTTTTTTCATCTACTCTACTGTAATGCATTTATATGTACAGTAGGTTGTATATGTTTGCAAATTTTCAATGCACTATGGGATAGAGTGTATTTGAAACTATTTAAGCGTTTTTTTATACTCTTATCTTGGGGAAATTTAAAAATGTTTTTCAATAAATATTTATGTTTTTTAAGTGGAAACCAATAGCGTTGTATATGTTTCTGTCCCTGGTGATCAGGGGTTCTATATTTTAAGGTGACTTTTTTCATTGCTCATTCGGGAGTGAAGTGATGCTTCAAGTTTGATCCATGATTATGATTACCTGAGGGCTATGATGTTAATTTATATTTATAAAATAGGTAAAGACAAAATTGTTGACTCTTCCGATTGTGGTTTTCCACTCCCACCTTTCGCTACAAAGAAAATATCTTGTAAGAAAGATCCCTTCTCCACGTTCTTATCCGTTAAGTTTTATTCCTGACAAGGTATTTAATTTTGAAAACAACCACCACAAAATTTTATGACTCAGATTTTTCAATTCCGCAGATACAGGATAATTATTTACGGGATGAAGACGTAAGCTCCTCCCGTATCACAAGTCTTTTGCTTCCAAGCGCGCTGTACTCACAGGGTAATCTATATCAAATTCAAAGAGTTTTACTTACTATAGATTTCTAGATATAAGTAAATATGTGGCTCGTTTCCTTTCTCATTTACCTTCAACAGTTGGCCTAAAAACCAACCAGATATAGACTAATTATTATTCACTTTGTATCGGAGTGAATATTTCTTCTTACAGCCTATTGACGGTATTTAAGTTGAAATGTATATATTGTTAAGCAGAATAATCTCATTTACCTTCAACAGTTGGCCTAAAAACCAACCAGATATAGACTAATTATTATTCACTTTGTATAGGAGTCAAGATTTCTTCTTACATCCTATTGACGGCATTTAATTTGAAATGTATATATTGTTAAGCAGAATAATATACAATAGTTTTTTTGACCAGAATCGTTTAGGGAATAATTTTCTAATGTGTTTTATGACCATGAATGACAGGAAAAGTAATTTTTATTACTAAATGGAGGAATATGAGCACATGGTTGATGCCATCACACATCTCACCAGCATCCAAGAATTACCAATTGGGAATATTTTGCTCAAACATCATTGCTATTTAAGTGTAGATATATAACTTTCTACAGAGGTTCCTACATTAACGCAAACTACAATTTTGGAAACCATCGTTTGGAGAGAGTAGTTTCAATCATGGACCTTGGTGTTCTGTTGGACTCTAAGCTTAACTTTATTAATCATATTTCTTTGACTGTGAATAAAGCCCGTGGAGTTCTGGGTTTTATAAAACGATGGGCTAAGGAATTTAAGGACCCATATGTTACGAAACAGTTGTACATTTCCTTAGTGAGGCCTGTCCTTGAATATGCATCCGTTGTATGGGACCCAGTGTATACGTCACATATTAACTCAATTGAGTCTGTGCAAAAACAATTTTTGTTATTCTGTCTACGTACTCTTCACTGGAATCCACTAGACCTTCCACCATATACCAGTCGTCTAGCACTCATTAAACTACCAACCCTTAAAAGCCGGAGGACTATGTTAAATGTATCTTTTATTTTAAAACTGATTAATGGTGATATTTCTTCATTTTTCCTACTCAACAATATTGCATTGAATGTACCTTACCGACCTTCAAGACACTATGAGTTGCTTTCTATCAAATACTTTAGGACTAACTATGCAAATGCTGATCCATTTCGGAGAATGTGCAGCCAATTTAACAAATGCTACAGAATTATTGATTTTTCCTTAAATCTAAATTCAATTAAATTTCAAATTATTACATTTTTTAATGCTTTATAATGTCTACGTTTTTAATGTTTTCAATTTTGTATGTATGTTTGTATGTCAAATTTCATAATTGTAAATTTTAAAACTTCTGTCTGTAAGGATGATTTATCCATAGACATGAATAAATAAATAAAAAATAAAATAAGCTAACATACGCTGGAAGAAATTCTAATTCTTGATCAGTTATACATATTTGAAGTTATAAATGCAGTTTTCATACAATCTTTCGATTCCGAAATTTCCAAACGATCGGCCTTGTCCTTTGGCTTCTTAAAATGAACAAACATCCAGCATACAAACATAAACTTATACATATATACATGCAAGTTTATAAATATATAAAGTTATTTATATAATGTCTTTTGATTAAATTTACTGGCGAATAATTATTCAGGCCACTTGTGATTTAATATTGCTCATTTGACAGGAAACTATTAAGTTTTCGAAAAAAAAATAACAAAAATTACTTTGAATATGTCCTAAGTTAAACCTTAACTGGTATCTGCATTATTTTACAACATATGCATATGGTTTGTCTTCCACCCCACTGTGCAATTGTTTGGGGCTTCTAAGCCTTGTTGTGATTTGTATTATTTACTTTAAACTTATAATTGGCTTTATAAAAAGCGAACACAAATATGTATGTATATACGAACGTACATTTTTATTATCCAAAAATTATTATGAAACAGATAATGAAGCTACTGCATCATAAATCAAAATGTCAAAAAGAACTTAAACGTTAAAATTCGCATTATCAACACCAAAAATAAAATGAGCAAAATTTCTAGGAACACAGACAAAAATATGAAATTGTATCTTGAAATAGGGTTGTTTTACTTCAAAGAAGAAGAAAAAAATTAAGCTTCCCAATACTTAACAACCTAAACAGTGGAGTCGTAAAATAACAAAAAAGAAAAAAATGCGAAGGCTTTAATTCAGCCTGTTATTTTGATGGCTAAAAGTTAACCATACTCTAGTGGGCTATCAACCACCTTTAAAGTGTCTTAAAAATAATTCCATAGTAAATTTATGCTTTTTATAAACTGATGCTGAAGTATTCAATATAGTATTTTGGAATTTTTTCACCCTCTTAAATCGCTGAGAACAAAAACTTGATCACAAACACCATCAGGGGAGTAGAGGGTCTAGATATTTAATCGAAATCAAAATATATGTTCAGCTGGGGAATTAATCTTACTTAAAAGTAAAATATAAAAAATATACACATAAAAGAGTAACTTAATTTCATGTGGCATATTGAACGAACGTGCTTAATAAAATTTCTTTGGTATTTTGCACATCCAAACACTCTCGCATTCTATTACGCTTTACAACCATCCCTTAAGACAATACAACTGATTAATTCAATTTGTAGAAACAAGAATGAATTATTTTGTCAAGCATTTTTATTTGGAAATATTTACTCGTAAGTACATACGAGTAGATATTTGTATATGTATGTATGTATGTGTATTTATATTTCATAGAAGTTTACAAATACGAGGGTGGCCACTTAACTGAAAGGGCAATAACGCTCCTGTCGACAGGTATTTGTCAGTTGACTTTTGTCAAAATTTGACTAATCTGTGTCATTCAGCTTGTGTTTGGCTGCTACTGATAGCAGACTACTGTCTACAATCTAGGCTTAGTGTAAAAATTCTTCCAATAAGCCAATGAAATTGCATTGTTTTCGATTTGTTTTGGATTATTTAACATCTGTGTAACTCTTATACGTTAGACGAAGATGACAGTGTGTTGCAAGATATATAACCTTATAGTACTTTGGTATAACTTGGTGACTGATATAATTAGAAGGACATGTTTTCCTGCGAAATGCAAACGTATTATATGCCCACACTGTGTGTTATTTTCCATAGTTTTTACTCCTGCATGGGCAAGGATATGTGATATACAGGATGCGTTTTGCAAATTTTCATTGACGCTTAAAAAAGCGAATGTTCAGGTGTGGATATCGTTGCTTGTTTGTATATCGGAGATATACAGT
This sequence comes from Germaria angustata, assembly GCA_963681545.1. Taxonomy (NCBI): domain Eukaryota; kingdom Metazoa; phylum Arthropoda; class Insecta; order Diptera; family Tachinidae; genus Germaria; species Germaria angustata. The sequence continues at coordinate 38,781,741 of OY813001.1, forward strand.
GACTCCCTAAACTGTTCGTAAAAAATTCCAAAATAATTTTCGCAATAAAAAATTGGTGTTCATTTTGGCATATTTGAATTTTTTGTTGCATTTTGGATTTCTAATTATCACCTCTTCCAAGAATAAAATTCATATACACTCTTTTATTTATATTTTTAAGAACATTTTTGCAAGACTATCATTAATAAATTATTTTCAAAGTAAAAAAAACAACTTTACAGAATTATTGATTTTTCTTTAAATCTAAATTCAATTAAATTTCAAATTATTACATTTTTTAATGCTTTATAATGTCTACGTTTTTTAATGTTTTCAATTTTGTATGTATGTTTGTATGTCAAATTTAATAATTGTAAATTTGAAACTTCTGTCTGTAAGGATGATTTATCCATAGACATGATTAAATAAATAAATAAATAAATAAAAGGTATTAAATCTCCCGATTTTTTTTTTAGAATAAATCATACCCAAAGTTGTTTCAGCACTAACGAAAAAGAAAATGTTCAAAGTGACATCCAAAAAGGATGTGTGTTCGTGGGCTCACAATAAAACCTATAGATACCATTGGTTTTGCATCGAACCTTAGCAACCCTTTCAGTGAATTCACCCAAAACAAGTAAGGAATCCGCTTAGTTAAATGCCCATTCAAAGATTGTAGTATCTAGAGCAGTGGATAATGACGTCATGGCCAATAAAGAGCTCAAACAGTTTTTCCAAATAAATATGTCTACTCAGAAAAATAAAAAAATCAGTATGATGCAAAAAATTAAAAATAAGAAACTTCTTTTGTCATCTAAACGTCACGGCACATGTTACATGGATGGCCGAACAGTGGAAGTTGATTGCATGGTCCGGTGCAGATGTGATGGTCGTATATGATCGTGATATAATTCTAAAGGAAACACTAAATCAAATAATAATCCAAATGCATTGAAATCTGGCGGAGTGTCTTTAATGATATGGGGTGGCTTCAAAGTGAATAGTCTAAGAATTCTTCGAAAAATCGATGAAATAATGAAAAATTATATAGATATTTTAAAAGAGACATATATACTTAGTCTGGAAGACTTTAAATGCAAACAGTGAGACTTCTTGTTTATGAAATTTACTGATCCAAAGCTTAAGGCAAAGGTAACTATAAAATGGCTTAATGACAACAACCTCAAATGCATAGATTGGCCGCACGATAAACGTTTAAAATTAAATGTTTGAAATTATTATGTTTAGCTCTCTTTATTTTTTTTTTTTTCACTTAATCAATATCTTTAAAATTTTATAATTTTAATTTTAAATTTATAACAGTTTTGGAATTCACTGTATGTCATATATGGTACTATAATAGTCTAATTTTTTTTATTATCAATGGAACATTTTCACTGAAAAAGATATGCAATGTAGAATACTTTCTTGTGTTTGAATTGATTTAACTAGAAGGGACAATTCTACTTTAGTTCCAACTTGCACAGCAGAACGCTGCTTTCTGTGGTCGGCATCTTCAGTCCTCATATGAATTTCATGCAAGTTTTTTAGGTGGCTCTGGTTGTATGTAAGCTAATGCTGCTTAAGCAAATCAAATACTGAATTCTCAGCATGGTTTTTCTTAATTATCGTTAAATTAGCAGGAGGAACTACCAAAAATTCTATCATTCATAGTCCTTGATTTTCTATTTAAGTCAAACTAATTTTTTTTTGCCTCGTGATTAATACTTTCTTAACAAAAAAGTCTTTTTGCAATATTAGCCCACTAATTTCGATATTAAAAGAAATTTTAGTTTTCATAGATTTTTTTTAATTTTGTACATTTGTTGCCGAATGGCGATATATTTAACGAACGTAAAATATATTCGAAATATGGTAGATTGAATTGTCTTCTGATGTCTTTTTTATTACAATCGTATAACGAAATAACTTTTTGCAGGTCTCGTATTCACAAAGACAATATTTTATTCTCAGTTTAAATTTTCTGTGTCAGATTTTATGAAAACTCATGAGTAATTTGTTAACACAGTGGTGACAAAAATTACTCCCTCTCCCTTTATAAAAAAAAATCCTTTAAAGATGTTACTAAAAATCAAACCATTCATGTTAGAAATTTGAATATAAACAAGCATTAGAAAAAATATCATGTATTTTGCTTCATTATGTATGCAAAAGTATATTTCGGCATTTTTATTTATTTTTATTTTTTTTCGGTTTTTTTAAGCAAATTCTCGTTGTTCTTGATTTTGAATTTCTTTTCATGTCAAACATGAATTACTTAATTTCGTTTCTATAAAAAATAAAAACGAACACAATGACAAAATATTTGGAAAAAAAATAATAATAAGAGATATGAAGAATCAAGTAGCAGCGGCCTTAGCAGAATAGTAAAAATAAATATATCTCTCATTTAATGCAAAAAAGTCATATCTTGATAAATCAAAACTTTTAAATTATCGAAAGAAAACTAATCTCTATATTATTTTTATACTCGGGAAAAAGTCCAGAACTAAGCCGAAATTGTGTCACAAAAAATGTCAGTATGAAAGTTAAGCTCTTTAAAGTTTTTACACTTAAAATTCATTTGACCAAGCGAGATTTCTTATTTTTGAGTTATGACTATGTAACATCAAACGAACGATATGTATTTGTATTTGTTCTAAGTTCATATCAAATACTAGTTTCTTATACTAACTGACTTATGTTACGTTTTTAAGATGCAACAAAAAAATCTCCTTTGACATTATCCCGACCATGTTACTTTAATGTCCTCTACGTTATCACATAAAATATTTGGGAGCGAGGGAAAATAAGCGAATGAACAAAGTATGGCTATTTATCATCTCGCGCAGATTTTGTTCTTATTTTTGAAGTAGAAAGTTTTGATTTTTTCGTTCTTTGGTATGAATATTAAGATGAAATTTTGTTGCATATATTAAGGAGACATGACTGGTTTCCGGTTGTTCGTTTTTTTTAACTTCCTCCATTTAGTTCTTGATAGTTTGTGTGGCTTCGCAGCTTGGCTTGGTTGGTATTATATTGTCAAGATTATGTTTATTGTGCTTTTTTTTGCCATATTCCTTAACGCTTTACATGATGAGGTTCCTTTGTGTGGAATGAAGAAAATAAATTTTTGGACATTTTTAAGGCAATTTTATATTCATAAGATTGTGTTATGAAAATGCCAACGGAAATGAGCGACACACGTTAGGAATCTCAAGTAAAATTTGAAAAAGTGCTACAAAATTCTGACAAGTAAAATAATAGCTTTTAAAAAAAGACCGTTTCCCAGCGTTTTAAGGCTTTCAACTGAAAATAAAATGGTACAAAATAAATGGCAAAGTAAAATATATTTCAGGAATTTACTATATCCAATGGAGTTTTTGTCGCAATCTTTAGCTTATTATATGATATTTCAGTTCAATTTTCTTCCAAGGAGATCGAAATATTTTACTTTCTATATTCCCTTGCTAACAAATCAAAATTATTGATTTGTTTTTTACTATACGGTAATTTATTAACATGCTTCAAAAGTTTCAAATAATCAACAGATAGTGTTATAAGATCCTCCTATTGTTTAGATCAAAGTTTTGAGAATTGCATTCTGCTGATCGCAAAATATTCTGCTTTCCAAAGCAAATTTAACTTTTCAAACTATTTTCGCTTTACGGATTCTTAGGTCGATTGGTTCTGGTGGTTAGGATTCATAAGGTTACTTTTTTTATTGGACAAGTGCACAGAGGTAGTAGTACTTGTGAACATCTTCCTAGAACCTTTGCATGCTGGGTGTGACAGGAAAGGCATCCGTAAGGGGTTTAAATAACAAACTTTCTTATTCAGATATTGAACAGATATTGACTTGTTCTTAAGAAGAAACGTGGATTACATTTAATAGACCAAAATCAATTCAGAAAAAAATAAATAAATAATGAAAAAAATAAAACAAAATTAAAGTATCTCACAGCATCCGCTAATATAAAAAATACATTTGAATAAAAATATATTCATAAAAAAAGGAAACGGTAAGAAACCTTAGAAATTTCACCAAATAAAAATGTAACTATATGCAACTAAAACTTCAGTCTCGCAGATAAATTGATCCTCTCTTACTGATTGATTGATAAGTCCCTTCAAATCAAACGCACTTGATACACTAAAAGGAGAGTAATTACTAATCGCGAACATAAGGAGAGAATGAAGTTGCAAAGTTGTAGCTTTTTCTAAGTAATTAAAACAAAAGTACAATATCGGCCGGTCGTATGGACAACGAAAATGGTCGCCAGGATCAAATACTATATTCACGCATAAAATTGTTTGAAAAATCTCATACGAAATTTGTTAAATTTGTAGACATATTGTAAAGTATGTTACTGAATATGTGAACATATTGCCTTGAGATTTCATTAAGGAATACTTTATTAGAAGCTAGAAAAACAACATAAGGCTCTAATAGGTAGGGAAGAAAAATATTTTCGAAAATTTCTGCTAGAAATGGTGTACATACCTTCACCTCCTCAAAATTTTATTAGATTGGCACCTGCATATACCTGACGGAAGATTTTGTAAATTTATTACGGACCAAAAAATATTTCACTCATAGAAATATTTAAAGGAATATAAACACATTTTCTTTTTATTTAAATCAACATCAATCCCTTTGGTCTTCCACCACACGAATACTCTTCCATCCTCCATTCTTTTTCCATAAAGAAACATGTTTGTATGGAGCAATTTATTATCATTTGTGGTGTTTTAAATAAACTATAGTAAAAGCTTAAATTTATTTAACAAACGACATTATGAAGTGAAAAGGGGTTGTGCCACTTTAAACACAAACATTTACTTAACCTCACAATTTATCTTTTAGAAATTATGCTTCAACTAAATCGGAAGGATTTGAAATTTATATTCATTTGCGTTAATAGTCTCTAAAAGCAAGACAACATTTTACTCCAATTTCTAAGAAGATTGCAAAATAATGTTTCTCATCTCTTAAGGACATGCCGTTTTAAAGGGGCTTGTGGGAAGCTGGATGAGGAGAATTTTTAAACTTTTTATTTCAAATGTAAATAAAAATACCATCGCTTTAAACGAAAAAAATATGTTTAGCATTTGCCATTTGCTTTTGCATTCTGTCCGTTGGCACATTTTGTGAATGTATCGAAGAATTTTAATTAATTCGCTTGGCATAAAAATATTCCCCATTATTATGGTTGTCGACGTCGACGTCACATCAAGTCGACAGTAAAAAGACAGCAGTTCCTGAACTCCTTGTAGGCAATAATTAACTAATATTGATGGCCAATTGTAATTTTATAAGCCATAGTAGTAGTAATAATCTGTCAATAATATTTAATAGTTCTCGATAACGATCCCACAATTGCCAATATATTGATGTCGCCTTGGTGTGACGTCGACAACCATAATAAGGGGGATTATTGATCCTGCAGGCCATTCATAGAATATTCCGCTAACATCAAATTTGATTAAAAAAAATTTCAGAGTTATTAGACAAAATATAAAGTATTTAATTTTGTTTTTGGCAGGGATACCTTTCCAACCAATTAGCCGATTTATATACAATTTCTGGCAATACGATGCGAAATTGCCGTCAAACCTATTAGACAAAATTTCTCGACTTTAATTAGAAAAAAAATTATCGAGAGCGAATTGAGCAAATAAATCCATTCTTACTAAAATCGATGCACCTAAAGTAGCCTTCAGTGTTTCGAAAAACTGCTGCATCTTTAAAACCGATTTAACAAGAGTTTTTGAAACATTTTCTTCGATACCGGATTTTAATAAATTGACGTTGTTACTTCGCATTAAGAGATGATTAGATCCTGGTTGTAATAAAGTCCGCAGTTTAAAACTTATTTCAAAAATAAATTTTTTGAAAATATATCTTCGAATTATGTTAAATTTCGTTATTTAAAATTCACGATATCGAAATGAAGTCAAAGTCTTCTAAATGTCACGAAACTTTTTTCTATCTATCTACGAGTATAAAGCCGTTAAAAATTTATTAGAATTTAACATACTTGTTGATACATGATGATTTCCTCGAAACGTCGTCATCTAATATAAAGTCGATATTTAAAAATCAAACAGAAAATCGCAAGTTGTTCTAAAAACGCCGAATTTGTTCCTTCGTGTTGGAAGGCTCTGACCTTTTGCTTGCGATTTAATACTTTTCCTACTTTCAACATATGTTGCTGCAGAGCAAGCAAAGAAATTTTTAACAAAAATGCTGGTATCAATCTTGCTCGTAGAATAACATTAGAGAAGCTGCAAGCAAAAAGCATCATTATAGAACAGAAAAAAAGTTATTACTATTAGATGGAATAATAGATGTTTAATAGAAATTTCAACTAAATTCACTCTTACACTTATTTACTTTTAAATGATAAATTGCTTTTATCGTAGGTAATCCGTATCAAGTGAACGTTTTGTATCATAAAGAAAATTTACTGAGAACGAATTTGACCCAAGCGTATTTTGGCAAAAAACTATTAACTTGTGTTTTAATAACAAAATTTTACATTTGCATAGATAGTTTCCTATATTCTGAGAAGTTATTCAGCACATGATCAACGGCACTTTCAACTAAAAATTCGAAGATCAATTAAATCATCTGTTTATGTATAATCGCTAGTGTTTTAAAAAATAATAGAAACAAGCAGTTGTAAAATTTAAAGCACTTTTTACACTTACATATTTTTAGTTGAAATTGTGTAAAAATTTAATATTTTATTGTTTGTTGTTGGCTTAGCTAGGTATATGCCTGCATTTCATTGGTGCTAACCAAATCATCAGTACCCTTTCAGCCCAATAATGATTGAAAAGCATTCAAGCTCGTATACTTATGCCACAGACTACAAATACTATATGAGAATTCAAACACATAAGTATAATACCTTTAGAAAGCTTTTGTGCAACCACATATTGTGTAAAAATCTTACTAGTTACCTTTCAAATAAAAAGGAAACATATCAAATTTAAATTCTGCATCAATTTATTTTCCCTTTAAAGTTCACTTCAAACAAAATCGGTTGCAGAACAACTATTTTGTGATATCATCTTGGAATCGCAAGTTTTAACCGGCATTTATTAGGCAAGAGTATAACAAATAATACACTTCAATGATATATAGTTAAATATACCTGCCATATCGAAACGTTTTGGCATTATTTTCCTCGTAGCTTTAGATATATTTATGATTTTTTTATATAAAATTTTTTTCCATATATAATTTAAGAATTTGCAGTTTTTAATATGTGACTTGAATGAGCGTTTTGTATGAATTGGAATGAACTCGCTTAATTAATAGCGTTCTATTCTCTGGAAAAAAGTATCACATTTTTTCATTTGATTTATTATTCTACTCACCGTTCCTATTTAAGAAATATAACACTACTACAAGATTACGCGCTTTGTCTCTTAGTAAGTGTGTGCTTATTGAAGAATACATAGTTCCCCTTTATTCTCTTTCAAGAAGCAAAAGTTTTTATACAGTTTCTTATCAGCTCATAATATGTTTTATTTTCCATCCATCTGGGGTCGTTTACTGGCATAGAAGCCCCTTTTGTAATTAATTTTTTTTTTTGAAAGCTTTTGAAATTTTTTGATTTACCAAATCTCGCAAGTTGCCAAAGCTTAACTCAAATAACCAGTAACACAACTCCTCAAGATCCTTACCAACTTATTCCATCGCACGTCTCTGCATTTTTGTCGCAAGCCAGAGCATTAACAATTTCGTTCATATATTTTTATTTTGTATCACTATAATGAAGTTAGAAGAAAAAGTAGCACATAATTCTATTTCCATTTATCAACCGGAAACGGAAAGTTCATTTTCCAGCTAACACATTGCAACACAACATAACACAACCAAACGTAACAAAACCAACATAACTTCTCTTGATTCCACTGGCCAACCGACCAACCAACATTTGCGACAGGACAATCTCATAATAAACAACATACAATAAGTGTAGCATAAATACTCATACATATAAATATTTATGTGTGTAAGTAAACATGTAAGACGGACAAACGAGCACAAGCACAACATCCTTCTGCAAATACATTCTACTGAAATGGCAATTTGTCATAATTTAGTTTACGACAATTTACAACCAATGAAATTGAAAGGAAGTAGAATCGGCAGTTGTACTGTTTAAATCACGTCTAACGAAAGTAAAATACGTGGGCATGTGTTGCTAAAAGTACAATAATAAGAAAATGTTAATACGTACTCGTATTGCATATATTCGTATATGTATCCTTTAGTATTTTTTCTAAAATATGTACAGTACGCGTATTTGACTAGTTCCTTTTTTTATTATAAAAATGCCATGTCAGCTTCTATTTTCATTACATCTTTGTGCGTGTTATTTGTTTGCTAATGTTGACAATAGATTTCCATTCTCTTTTTATTATTTCAGTGAACAATTGTAATGATGTTGTCATTTATTAAGTGTGTTTGTTAAGTTAATTGGATGGTGTGATCTGTGCAATTTATGAAAGACATTATTAGTGTGATTTGGGCAAAAATTTATTATAATGAATATAAATACATAAATATTTCTGCTTAGCAAGCACACCATCTATAAACTGTTTATAGTATTTGATAATTTATTTTCTTCCAAAATAGAAACATTACATCGCTTGATGTAACAAATGTATATATTTTTTCTTCTTCCTTTACATCAATGCAACCTTCCAGGGGGAAGGAGTTCATTCACAAATTCAGCTAAAGATAAATTGATTCCAGTTTACATAGGCGGAATACGTATTACCTAAACATTAGCGTATCATGGGTTCAGTTACAAAAAAGGATGTTTTATACATCAATGAAAATTCAGTAAATGAATTTTATGTGTTTACGAAATGAAAAAACTTTTGTTTTTGGCAACACGATAAATTAGTTGAATGGTATATTTTTTTTTTTAAAACATCGATTATTATTTTTAGCTTCTTCTGAAAAGAAGATGCCCTTACCAAATGGATTTTCCAATCAAAGCTCCTGTGAAATCCTGGAACTAGTATTGTTGTTTGAAATACTTCCATATTTGGTTTTTGCTGGTGGTACGGAAAAAAGTGTGGTACTCAGAAAGTCTACTCCAATTGCAATTCGATTTGGCCAGCAAAATTGTATGCAACTTTTTATTTAAACGCTAAACACTAGACGTAACCTTTAGTTGGAGTTCATTTTTAATTTTTCGCAAAAAAATATTTTTCTCATGAACAAATTCAAAGTCAAACCATTTAAAGTTTAAAGACAGTTGAACTAGAGCAGAAAAAATAGAGGACGAAAAATAAAGACATGATTTTTAGCGAAGCTCTGCTAAATCGTACAAAGTTCCCTTATGATAAGAACATTTATGTACAAAACACAGCGATTCCTGGGAAAATCGTGTGAATTGGAATTTCAAACTGTTGCCACTGATCAAAAACTCCCTCTACTATTGCACAGTATATAATTTAAATAAAAAAGAAAAACAGAGAAAATTATTTTTATTGTCAATATAATGCCAAAAATGTTTGAATATAATCTTGGCCTCCTACGGTCGATGTCCATTTTTAGAGAATTTTTCCAGTAGTTGATGATGGCCGATTGCTGAAAACTTCATAGAATTAACTGATTTGGGTCTTATGCAGTGCTACGTTGTACAGCGGCTATCGAGCATTCGGGTGTGAGTCCATTCAACACAATGTAACCAAATAAACAAACCAATAAGCAACTGTCAGCTGTCAAATTGATTGTCAATGCAAAACAGTGTTATCAAACAATTTTTATAAATATTTCTTCTTAATTTTATTTTGCATATTTTTTTAATCAAATTCTAGTTAATCCTTTTTTCCACACACTTAATTAGTTTCAGAATTTCTGCAGTTTTTTTAAATGTACATTTGTTTTTCACTTTAATCCATTTTATACGCCTGTATACCCATGTTTTGGTACTTTATTTCTGTTTAGGTTTTACGATTAATACTCTTATCGTAGTAGAGACAATTTGCAATTGTCCAGTCTTCAGCGATTGACAAAAACCAATTCTTTGAACATTTTTAGCTCCTAAATTTTTTAATTTTGTTTTGGTTGTATTTGTTAACAAAAGCTGCAAAAAAATTAATACAAACATACGAATGGACTTTTGCGTGTACTTAATCTCTAGTCTATTGGTGGCAGTTATTGGGAAGTTGGAAAATTGCTCATCATTGTTGGGGTTGCTGGTACAATCGGTGGTACAAATTTGGTGAAGATTGGAGTGGACTACTACTTGGTCAATTTTTATAATTGTAATATCAAAAAGTTTATCAAAAATTATTCGGCATGTTTCCGAATTAATTTAAGCCAACAACAAAGAATAAATTCCACATCTTTCCTGGCAGAGCAGACATAGACTGTAATTTGCGTAGAAGTCATATGGCTCAAAATGGAGATGACAAAGAGGAAACTTCTTCTAGGTATAGAGAATGGGCGTAATTATTAGAATTTAGGAGTTACAAATAAAAGAAAAACAAGGATATCCTTAAGACCACCAAGCAAAAAGGGTGTCAAAAGTGCGATAAGTACGGGTTTGCTCAAACCAAGTACAGAACACTTGACTTTAGAATGGAATAATAACTAACGTAAAAAAAATTTAGTGCAACTTAAAAAAGACAGGCCTGGCTTGAGGGAGAAATTGTTTTTATATAATAACTCAAGCGATACTATTTAGGACGATTTCGTCCGTTTCTATCATTGAACAGATTTGATCTAACAATTTGTAATAATTAAATTTTTGTATTCCTTCTTTTAATTTCTTCATTTTTGTGATAATATTTTTGATATCGTTCTGGAACCAAAGCTCCCAATTCGTCGCATGATCTTAAGAAAAATCCTTGCTGCCTCACTGGCAACAATAATCTTGCAAATGAAAAATGTATGATGTTAAATCAAGCTTGTATCAGGGGAGAAATAGAAAAATTCTAAAGTCAGGTCTAAATGCTCTGCTCTTAGAAAATTAAGGATTTTGTTCCCGAAATCCGCTCTTTTTTAACAACAACTCGTTCTTCAATAAAAACACATGCAATGTGCCACAAGTTGCTTTTCGGATTACAGAGAATACTCATCATCTAACCTGACATATCGTATGTGGAATAATTTCTCTTCAGAAGACTTTTCTGTCACCTTTAATTTGAAAAATTTAATTTCGAATGTTCATAGGCTCTACCCTCCGCCCCATAATATATTTTCTTAATTCCAGCACAATGCATTGCCCTACTCATTGGTAATCCTCTGACAAAAAAAAAAAAACAAGTTGAATTTATAATTATTATTTATAAAAATTCTGAAATTTCCTACAAATGTTTTCAAAGGACACCACTGCTTATCTTTTTGTCATTTAGCTTTCCGAAAAAGTTAGACAATCTCTTGTTTTGAAAATGTCAATAAAAAAGTTTACATGTTTCAAAATTGTGCCTTGTAAACAATTGTGTAAAAACGCTAAGCAAAGTGAAGTTCCATAATTAAATCTAGGAAGTAAACGCGTCATCATTTTATTGGCATTATCAAGACTTCATTAAAGGATTTACTAAAGACCAGTTTAGAACTGATTCTTTTCATGGCCAATAATCATAATGCAATATATTTAATTCGTAAGATGTAAGATATTCAATATTCCTTCATTAATTTATTCCAAAAACTTCTTTCCGAGTGGTAGTAGATGAAAAATAATATGAAAGAAATTGTTTCGAAATGGATCTAATAAAGTGGACTGATTTTGCAATTAAGTGTCTAATTTTGCGAAATTTATAAGGAGAAACAAAAGAAAACTTTAATTATTTAAAATTTTTATATAATTTCTTACACAAAATTTTCCATCGAAGTTACGAATATAAAAATTTAGCCGTGGGCTTGTTTATTAAAAGTTGCAGACTTGAGATGAGAAACCAAAAAGTTTTTTATTAAATTTTTTTATTGTTTTCATATAAATTTCACTTTGTTGATGGGATTTAGAAAATTAGGTCTTAATTATTCAAAAATATTCAAAGATTTTAGGAATTTCGAAAAGAAATTTCAAACCGCTGCAAACGAACAGCTTGAGATAATTTTTTTTGTCAATTATGACATTTAAGGAAACAATATTGTGGATTTATTGGTCAATAAAGCAATTTTTCCATCTTTTACTCAACGTTTCGTCAATACTGTTTGTCGACTTCAGATCGGGAGCAAGATTTATTAAATTTTGTTTTTTTACACAAATATATTGGAAAATTATATGCATTTATATAATAATAAGAATGTCTCTTTAAAGTTCTTTCGATTAGCAGCCAAAATCTGGTACCATTGAGTACATCAGTGTGAAATGGTTCCTATCGCCTTCGTTTTGTTGTTTGATAAATGAAAACAGAATTAGAAATTTCAAAATTTTTATTACGCCGTTAAAAGCTCGCGCATGTTAACAATTTTCACGTATCGAATTTGCGATTTGTTTGTTATTTCATGTTGCACGATGATGTTGTTACATTTAGAATTTTCGGTTCTTATCAACCGTCAACAGGCTAGATTTTCCTATTATTGTTTTTGCTAGTTTCCCTAAATTGCGTGTAAACGTGTATTTGCATATGTGTGTACATATATATGTATGTATGTATATGTATGAATGAGCGCAGGGAATACATGTAGTTTTTAATTTCCACACTCTCGCATTCATATGTTGCCTCTAATAGAGGACCTGTAAACAATTGTTATTTTTTCATTTACCCAAATGGTACAATAACCAAATTGTTTTCGTTTCGTCATTTATTTATTTTTTTAATTTTTTCCTCTCTAAAGCTTTTTGTTATCTTTTTTAAAATTCGCTAGTTGCTTTCAGTTGGTGTAATAACGCCAGCAATGATGTAGGGGGTCGCGTGGGATTGAGGTTGTTGCGGTTGGTATTAATCTTTTTTTTTCAATTTGCAACTTTTATTTCTATAGCCACGCTGATGCTGCTCTGTCACGGCTTTACATTTTTCCGTTTGTTGCTGTTTATGTACATGCGAGTATATGCTATTTGTTTTATTGTTTCCGATGTGCCTTGTCGATTTATTCAAATGCAAAATCCTGGAAAATCCCTCAAGGGCTAGTGTTGAAATACACGTCTAAAAACGTTGATTGTAGCAGAGCATAAAACTGAATGAATAAACGGATGAATCCCCTGACACAATCCGAGCCATCATCGAATTTGTGAAAGTACATACATATATATTTATTATTAATTTTTTTTTTTGTTTTTAGTTGTTTGTTTGTCGCTTTTGTTGACGATGGTTTCGAGGTTTACAAAAACATTAACGCTCTAGTGAATGTTGGAGTGTTGAAGTGTTTCGCAAAAACTAATAAAAACAAATTTAAATTAAAGAAAAATATCCTCAAACTCCCACGCATTTTCAACAGCAGCAGCAGCAACATTAAAAAAATATATTCTGACAACTGTATAAACATTAGCCTCGGTAATGTCAACGATAACTCTGCCAGCCAGTTGTATTACAGAGCAGCATGGAAGCGTGTGTATGGATTGAAGCCTTGAAGTACGCAAATATTGCACATTCGCACAAAATCATTTCCTCTTGTTACGTTATTTAGTTCGTCCGTTTTGAAAATTGTATTTTTATTAAGTTATTTTTTTCGCAACTTTTTCCTCGTTCTTTCTCGTTTATTTGTTAATGCAATTGCGTAAATTGTTTTTAGAAGCATTTTTATTGCGTTGTGAAGAGGCTTTAATGGCGGCCATTCCGCTACTTTGCGATTTTGATTACAACAAATAACACCACAATAACATACAGACATACACACGAAGCGTTATGGCTATAGAGACAAAGAGATTCATTTGCGACAGCTGCCTGGATGGTGGCTGTTGCAATTCTCTCTCTGTATTTGCTGTTGGGTGTAGAAAGTAAAATTAATAATGACTGAAGGCAAGGAATATGGTAGATACCTTTTCTGTTCAAACATTATCAAATAAAGCAATTGTTGGATTAAATTTTATAACAAAATAATTTTTTTCTCTCGCTACTTTAGCTTTATAAAAAAAAATTTCAATAGAAAAGAAATTTGTTTTGTTTGTTTTAAAACAAAATTCACCTTCACTTCCGAGGAGGTGCTCGAATTAAAACATATTTTTGAAAATGAGTTTGAATAATTTGCGAAAGTTGTTTCAGCAAATAAAAATATATATTGGTTGCTTTTTTGCTCATTTGGATATTTTTTTTTAACTTCAATTACACAAAACCCTTGGACGTGGCAACATGAAGTCATATTCGCTATACCAAAAAAAAAGAAACTTTATATATGGCATTTCGAAACGATACGCACCATGTCATGGACGTCTAGTTGTGGCGAAACTGTGTCTTTCAACTTCTAGCGAAATATTTACTGTTTGTTGTACATTCCACATCACCATAAAAAATATTTGCTGTTGAAAGAAGAAAAAATCTGTATATGCAAGTTAACTAAACAGCTCGTTTTTGTAGTGGGCGTAGAATGCTTTTTCGCAGTGTTGTTTCTTTATTTTAAGAATTTCTCGCAAAATTTTAAATCACACAAAATTTATTTTAGTATTAAAATTATGCACTTTGGTTCAATTAGCGCATTTAAATGTGCATACGTTTGTTTGCTGTAATATAAATTTACATTTTTGTTATCACAATTATTTATTTAACACTGGGGGCGTAAAGCTCACCGACAGTTTGGTTCAGCGACCAATAAAATTTCGGCAAATAAAAACAATACATTACTGAAACTCTAAATGTTTAGTTGGAGAGAATTTCCCGAATAATAAATTTTAGTATTGAGTAATAGGGTGTTTTTTTTATAAAAATATTTATTTCACCACGACTCAGAACAAATTTTAATTATTTTCTTACGATTCTCATAGATTCTTTAACGAAATATTAAAAATGGTAAAAAAATTTAAAAAAACTGAGGACCAAATTTAATATTGAAATTTATCGGAATTATACACAAAAAGAAATTTGAATAATGTTGTGGCTTTAGCTGTTCAAATGCCGAAACTTCATTTATCATTAAACCAGATCATCAGATCAATTTTAAAACATCAAACATCATACGTTTATACCAAGACATTCAAATACAATACGAGAATTCCCTATCGTATGTGGATATTAGAAAATACGGCCACAATCATGGCAGGCTTTGATTCCTTTTATACAAACAACAAAAGCGAACAATTTATATTCAATAGAATTCATTAAAAAGATTTTGTTTTCCGTTTCTAATAACAGATAAAACGATTGACACTTAAAGGGGTTCCAATTGTATACAGTTTGCAAGAGTAATAAAATAAAAATCATTGACTCAAGTAAGTCGAAATGTATTTGAAATTTAAAACAATTTTATTCTCACTCCTGTATTATTTAACGAATTGGACTTAGGTGCTTTGTGTAAGTGAAGGCAACGTTATCCTTTTAACTATTTAAAACCGCTAAAAGTTAAAACGTTTAAAAAATTAATACATTTTGAAGATGTTTTCACAACCATAAAAAGGACATTCTGAAGGAAGTATTATTTAACCAGCAATAATTATTGTCCCGTTTGGAAGCTTAAAACTCCTGTTATTTATTCTGATATCTATAAAAAAAATGTGGGGTGTGCTTTCCTATAAAATATTTTCAGCTAATGGATGGATATTTCTAGATAATTAATGGATTTAAAAAATTAAGGCTAATCAACAATATCATTTTTAAAGTCTGTTTTAGACCCCACAATATGAAATTTTACCCAAAAATGGCAGCCAACGTGCAAGCTTTTAGTTACTAATCATAATAACATGTAAATTAAAGCAAGAGAGAGGATAGTCTCCTAGAATATTATCTGCTGAGGCATGCATCATGACCGCTTTTAAAAACCGTGTGTATGGGAGTCCTGAATATGGCTATTCAGGCAAATAATTTTTAATATTGTATTAAATAGATCATACTCCCAAATCATAGCAGCCACCCCAAAGAGTATAAAAAGGAGACACCTGAACACTGATGATGTGTGCACATTTTAGAGCTAAAATCAAATTATTAATCTTTATAATTTTACTATCAAATCCAATTTCAATAAAATTTTCAAATTTATATCCAAATAAATAATTTTATTGTAACCCATTATTACTTAAATATAAGCTGTTCCGTTCGGCTACTGTAATGATTTGCTTCTCATTACTTCTTTCTTAACAAATTATGAGTTGAAAAGATTATTTAACTGAATTGCCAAATTCAGAACTGGTACTCAAGCCACATTAACTAAATTTTCAGTTTAATTGACGCAGTCAGAAAAAAAATATGTACAATTAAATTGTTCCTATTTTTTTCTAAATTTTCGAATTAAAAATATTCTTTCAAAATCTTTGAAATTTTATGAAATTTTTTAATACAAATTCTCTAATTTACGAATAATAATGCAAACAACCTGTGTTCGCCTTTTTTTGTTCTTTCCAAAAAAAAAAAAAAAAAAATGCTCTCTAATAAATAATGAACTTATTGGCTCTTATTTCTGAAAAGGTTCTACTGTAAGATATTTTTAGTGCATCAAGTAGGTTCGTATATGCAGTAACTGTGCAAAGCAGCCGCATTTTTAAAGTTCTATCTTTGGCAATGCAGCAGTTGCAGTAACTTGGCAGGAATTCTTTTCAGGTCATACCAAAAACTATGACTTTGTATGTAAATTTATAATCTTTGATCAAAAATTTTTGAATGCAATACTGCCGCAAACATTTTTCACTAGTTGTAGTGCAATTTTAAATTTTCAGTTGGAAAATAAAACAAAAACTAAAGCAAATATACACAAGATGAATTGGAAAAATTTGCTATTTTGTGAAAAATGGAAGAGTAAATGAAACGTAATTAATTTGAGCATAATGTTAGTTCTTCAATTTCGCTTCTATTAAAGCACGACTAAATATTCACTGACCCTGTTTATAAAGCCACACTTTTAGCTGAATTGTTTGTAAGGAATTTGCGTTTGCCAGAAAAAGCAAATCATCACTCCCCCAACTTCGAAAGAATATCTGTAAATATTTTAAAAATATTCCATTGCGTGAAATTAAAACTGTGCTAGCGGATCTCAAGATTAATAAGTCATTTAGACCGGATGGAATTTCAGAAGTGGTTTCGAAGCAGTGCCTTCCGACGCTACCTCGTGCATTAGCCAAACTTTTCATTATACTGCGTGCTGGAAGGCTGCTTATGTAACACAAGTTCCGAAAAAGGAGTGTGGCATGGAGCACTTCTTTCAAAACTTATTGCTTTTGGTGTCGGTGATGACTTCCATCTATTTATATCGGGTTTCCTCGAGTATTGCACTCATTTCAAGAGTTCAAGATTAATTTATCGGTACGGCTGTTTCTCCTGCACTATTTCTTATTATTACTAAATACCTTCTGTGTATATTTTTTATCGTATAACATCAGTATTTGCCATTCATATTTATTTGGTAAGGGAGCAAACCTATCAGAGATTGGTACCGTGAGGCATGGTATGATTAATACACTTGGTCACGATTTTGTAGCAGTCTCTGGGTGTGGTCGTGCAAAAAGGGTCGAATTTAATGCTCGCAGTATCCAGAGGTGCATGCTTTTGTATAAACGTATGACCGAACATGCTTATCCATCTGTAAATCTGGTTGATGGATGTATTGATGTATGTTTTTGAGAACATTTTTCATGCTGCTGAAGCATTTAAATGCCCGGGTTCTTTAAGACATTGCAAGATATACTTCACTCCATTTGATCTCCTTACTATTGATATCACCTATATCCACCCCAAAAAGTTGTACAGCTCTTCAAGCATGTCCTGGTGCTTCAAAATATAGTCTGAAATTACTTGACCGCATACAAGAGCGGGCGAAGAAGCTCACCGGTGACAGTTGTGGTGCCATCGTAGCGGCTTGGGGTCTTTTTCGTTAGTACAATTTTTTACGCTCTTTTAAATTAACCACAAGTTGTATATGTGTTCGTCGTGCCAGCGAATATCACTACGCATTTTAGAGAGAATTCGTCGTTTAGCCGAACAATTCGTATGTGGAATAACTTTCTTGCAGAGGGCTTTCCTGTCACTGACAGCGTGCAGAGGTTCGAAGGGGATATTTACAGGCACTTTCCCATTAACTATAGTTCCAGCACAATGTATTGCATGAGTAGGGGCCATCTCATTTTAATCTGATGATGGGGCCAACAGGCTGGTTCGGTGTAAAATACATTTACATATATAGCGAACAGACGTCAGCTTGCAGGCACCCCAACTTGGAGAACAGACGCTGCAGACACCTCTCACAATTAGCCGATCTTTGACGGATGTCAAGAATATCGCCCAGGGATCACCACATGGAGGTTTGTGAGTCGACTTGAAGTGTAATTGACAAGGATCATCCTAGATTCACCAAGTAGAACGAATCATAAATTTTGCCTTATCATTATACGCCGTGTAATTGTTTACATTTAAAATTTTAAAAATTATACTGTTTTCATATAATTTTAGAGAAATAAGCTCTTTTATCAATTAACGCGAAATTTTCTCAACTTCACTTCTAATAATTCCATGTTAAGAAAAACTCCCATTATTTTTTTAACCGGGAAATATTTTTATATGTATTGCAGGCGTGAATTTTTTTTATTGTTAACGTGAAAGCGATAATAATTTAAAAGCTATCACTATATACTATAATTAACGCAGCAGGCCTTTTATTTCCAGCAAATTTTTATTTAAAGTTTATGGAAAAATATTTCTTTAACAAAATAATTTTTTGGCGTGACCTCAAGGTTACTATTGGAGGAGCATATTTGATAAATGGAATGGAACTTTAAACACTGCATTTCTTTCGAATAAAATAATTGTAAGAAAATCAGTTGCTTTCTTATTTTCTTGAAAAACAATTTGAACAATTAAATTAATTTCGTGGCATCTCTACTCACCCGGCTGCGTGTTTATATTCCTTCCTGATTTATTTTAAATAAAAAATGTTTGAAATATTTTGTTTTATTTCTCTTTATTTTTCTTATTTGTTTTATTTTCTTGTTTGCTTTGTTTTTCTTTTATATTTATAATATAACTACTAATTACAATTGTTTTGTTTTATGATGAAACATGAATTATGTGATTTATGTTAAATTTTCCTTTTGTTATTTATTTATTTTTTTAATAATAAAATTGTGAATTTTACATAAATTAAGCTTAGCTTTGCTGTGAAAGCTTAATAAATTAAGACAGCAAAATAACATAAATTCAATACATAACAAAATTTATCTTAAATAATTTAATTGGGAAATAAACAATTTTGGGATTCATAAAGAGAAAGGACTAAGAGATTAAAAAAAAGTTTAAAAAAATTAATTATTTATTAAGGATATCAGTCTTGAAACGTGTGCCTCCTTTTTGGAAATAAGGAAGAATGTATTGAAGGGACTTTTACATAACAGATGTAAAATTTTTATAAATATTTTCTTAGATGATTTTAAATTGTATTTGTTTTTTAATAAGTTCATTTTGTTAAGTTGTTTTTGTTGGTTTTTATTTAGTTTTTGTTGATGATTGCTTGACTTTGTTTGAAACACACGCAGACATTTTTGAAATTAATATTTGTTTTTATTTCTTAATTTTTTTCTTTCGTTAATTACTTTCCTTCAATTAATTAATAATTTAATTTTATACGCTAATTTGTATTTTTTGTTACAAAAGAGTTGCATTTTACCGTTTGTTTTGTATGGCTGATATTTACACGAATTAAAATTAAATATATGTACTAACATAGATTTTATATTAAATTAGATATTTATTATATATAAACTGCTATAAATTTTATGCTAATCGGTTCCTTTTTTGATTTGATATCTCTAGACAGTTGGCTTATTTTACAATATTCTTCAATATTCTTTTGAATGGAAGATATTTTTGATTTTTTCATGGTTTCTTCACAAATTTATACAATACAAACGAAATACAAACAAAAGTGTTTGCCTAATTAGTATTAGAAAACAAAGAGCTTTTTTTGATCAAAAAATAAAATAAAAAAATACTTGAGCATTTTCAAATCAAACATAAATATTCAACTTCTCTTACACTGGGAAGTAGGCGTGTCTCAAGAAGAACAAGCAAAGGGAAGAGCTCTCTTTAGATTTCAGTGACTTATAAAATATTGCAAAAAAAAAATAAATTCCAACTTATGAAATCATTCAAGCACTCATCTACTTCCGCTCTCTGCATCACTTACACAAAAGGACTAGACATCTTACATTCTAGTTAATCAGCACATCTCGCAAAGGCTCATTCACTTTAAGTTACAAATTCTGTTATTAGTTTTATTGTGGTGTGTTGTATGTCTTTTGTTTATAATTTTTGTTTCTTCTAATATTTGCTAAACATCATGCAACTGAAGTGTTTAGTTTTGTTTTATTTTATCTGTTTGTCTGTATGTTTTTTGTATTGCTACGATCTGACCCTGTTTATTTAATACTTAACTTTATATATTTAGACTTAAAAAGTAAATCAACAAAAAGCTTTTGAAGTTTAAGCAAATAAATTAACACTGTCAGGTAAATGTGGCCAAATCGTTGTTTTCTATTTATTTTCATTCAATTGAATACAAAAACTATAGTTTCAGGTTTTTTGTATAGTGTAACACTCTTTGACACACTTTTAGTCACATACATACATACACGCTCTCACACATCGAACTTAAGCTTTAAAAGTAAAAATTAAGCAAAATAAATATGTACACTGTGAGATATAATTAAACTTACTTATTTACACGATCACATACACTCAAAAAAATTGAGAGAGATAAAAAAATCCTAAACTATTTACACATTTTTACAAATGATTTTCCGCATCATGCCTGAATTTACACGTGTAAAGTGGTACGTTGATCATTCAGAGGTGACGATTTCGTTGAGCTCTGCACGGACGCAGGATTTAAAGGCAATTGGCTGGGCAGGACTTCGGTTTGTATGAGCACCTGCTTATCGTTGACTGAGATTTGTTTGCGTGTAGGACGCATAATAAGGTACAAAGCAACAATGCCCAAAAACAATATTATTGAGCCGACAATAGCCAACACCACCGAATGGTTAAGAAAACTAGAGGACTCGTTTACGGCTGGCAGGCCAACAAGTTTTGTACGTTTAATATTTAAGCTGGGCAATATCTCGTTCTCAGCGACATTACGCGACTTAATATTGTTTGTGGAAACTGTACTGGAGCTGGGTTGTGAGGAGGGAGAAGAGGTGGATGTTGAGGAAGATGAGGGGGAGGGGGAAACAGATTTCATATTTGCATTGGGGTTGTAAGGTGTTAAGAAGTCTTTGGAACTATCCTTTAAGATGCGCATTCTAGAGTCAGATTCACCCGACGAAGTTGGTACAGAGTCAGCGCCATATATATGTGGCAAATTTTTGTTGCCAAATGTAGTATCCAGAGCGATGGCTTGCATGCCAGTAGCTGAACTGTCGCCTAGTTTGTGTGTGTCGACAATTAATTTGAAAGATCTGCGCATGCCACCGGTTTCCTGAAATTAAAAAGGAAAACATTTATAAAGTTAAACAATAATAAATAATATTTGCAAAAAATGTTTAAAGTTGATAAATATTATTAATGAACAAATTATTTAATAGAATTATAATTGTTTATATGATGACGTTTTTCTTGATACATATTATACATGTATTGGCAATTTTATCAGCCATTGGCAGGTGTGAATGAACAAGTGGCAAAGAAAATTTGTGTGACATAATGTTTCACTCTTTTTATTTATACAGCATTTTTGCAGGTAAAAGAAAAGTTTAAAGCAACAAAGTTTTTTGAAAAAAAAAACTCGCAAAAAAACAAAGATCGTGTTTAATCAGCATTTTTTCATGAAATTTGTTGCATACAACTATATAAAAATGTTGTTAGCAATAGTAGAAAATTTCATGTGCTGCCAGTTTAACTATCCCGGTTGCCTCAATATTCCTCCAGTTGCAACGAGTAAAAAATGTTGCATACAACAATTTTAGTAAAAAATTGATATTGTAAACATAGTCTTAAAACTTAATGAAACTCATTGCATGAAATTTTATTGAAATGCTAAAACGATATACATATATGGAGTAAAGTGATCATTACGAAATTTAATTCCAAAGCATTTTTTTCTATATTCTATTATTTTCATTTAAGTGTGATTAATCGCATCATTCACAAATAAATATGTCTCATACTACAAATCTATAGAAATATTCTAAGGTAGGAATATACCATAGTCTGAAAATTCGTTTCTACTAAGGAATTTTTCATCTAGACTAAGTAGAGAAAAAGTTCGAAGTTTCTATATTGCTTTTGTTTAATATCCCTCGTATCAGCTAATAAAATATTGCATGTCATAAATGTCATTTAAAATAACCAGTAAAACAGCACTTGTATTTCTGAAAAAAAAAAATATTGCCCATTTATTGTCTCAACCGTAGAAAAACTATACTTTTTTCAAACTCACAGTGGAACAAAAATAGTTGTTTGAAATATTTTGATTCTAAATATTAAAATTAATTAATTTTTTGAAAAAATTTCTTACAAACACAAATATGGTAATTAATACATAACAAAAGAGAATGCACAAAATAATTATTTGTATTGATAAAAAAATGCAATATTTAACCCTGAAATACAGTTGAGTGCAAAACATGTAGCATATTTAGAAAAAAACATGTTGTTTTCTATACTTTTGGTTAAATTTTTTTAAAACAGAATACAAAAATGCTGGAAGGATAAAATACAGATATAATCGGAAACGTGAATGCCTTAATGTGCCTTAATGCAATAAAATTTTCATTCGATCTGCCACCTTGTATGACAGAAATTAATTTAAACATTAGATTTAGTTCACAAGTTTTCGTCGATTTGAAAACAGCGGCATGTAAAATTTGCAGTACTGCTTGTTTTGCACTTACATATCTAGGCCCAATTGTACGTTAATCCTCATATTCTAAATCCGAATGCTATTGCCAACATATCAATTGAAAATTAACAAGATCAATTGATCGTTTCTTGTTAATATCATTAAATGTCAATACGAGCTTTGCAATCAACCTGCAATCTTAATGCTCCCGGAGTATTTTTTTGTCGAACTTGCAACTACTGAATACCACAAAGAAGTTGACTACAGAGACATCAAAAGCAAGGATTTCAAGAGCTTCTTTCAAAGAAACTTCACTTGCTGTTAGTAAATTATTTTATAAATTGTTGCGTGTTAGTGTCAAAAACGTAGGCTCCAATAATCTTAGACACGCAAAATGTTTATTCGTTTAACGATATTGATTAAAACAGACACATGCAGTAACACAGACAGATAGATCTACCGATATAAAAAAATTGCTATTGAACAGTAAAAAATAAAAGCCACAATAAATTGCATTTAAAATCCCAATGAACCACAAAAAATTAAACAAAAGCGAAAAAAAAAACTATTAAAAATAAAGAGAGTGTGATACTCGTAGAATATTGAATGTTTGATTTTGGTATACAATATGATTGCATGCCATCATCATGGAACCTGCCTGACACGCCATAAAGAGGACGTAACAACAACGATGACTTTAGACATCATGCAACATTTTATAGCAAAAGCTTAATTTAAGTTTTTGGCTGTGTGCTGGTGTGCGTGTCTTTAAGTTGTATAGTTGTTGCAAAAATCATGTTTGAAGTTTGTTACAAAATTGTCAACAGCTATAATAACATTGATGTAATTAGCCAATTACTATGGCTTTCACACCATACCATTTCATATGGTGAAAGCCCTCGAGTTAGAGGCTTAATACCAACTGCCTATAGTCAATATAAAAATTAAATTTTCCTACACACACACACATACACCTGAACACCTAACAAACTATTGGTGGTCTCGTGCGAGTTTTATTGAAAATGAAAAAAATTTAATAATGGGAATTTTTCTAACAACAGCCAACGTTAATGTTGCAACATGATCATTTCTTGGCAGAGAATAAAGACAAACAAAAAATTTGTTTTTTTTTTTAATATTAAAATGATCACGATCATCTTTTATACAGAATTTTATAAGCTAAAATAGAAGGAACTCATACAATATAATTGTGGTGTTTGTTAAATTTTTAGATTTTTATGCTCAAACTACCAGATGTTTTTCATTGCTTGGCTTTGCTCTGCAACTTGATTGTGGTTTATAGTCTGGACGAGCAGATTGCTAAACAATATTGTAGGAACTTTATAGCAACAATTCATAAGTTGTAGACAAAAAGAAGATATTTAACACTAATAAAGCCGCCATCACCAAAAACCTCCAACAAATAAACTAAAGACTTGGCCAAGGCCAGATTATCATCATTAGCATCATCATCACCCTCATGATGGCGCTTAACTAAACACTCGGTTATACAGTAAAAGGAAATACATTTGTGGCCAACAAATGGCTTAAGTTTTTCTTTTAATTCTCAATGCAACAGATCATTGTGGATTTGCCTTTACTGTTTGTTGTCTTTGGCTGTTAAGCTGGTTGGAAAAAGGCAAAATTTTGGTTTGTGGTTTTTTTATATTTTTATTGAAAACTTACCTTGTGCTTGCACGTAACTTGTACGTGATATACTGTATCTGACCAGAGGGATAATTCAACAGTAGAACTATCAGTCAATAGGTTGCCCATTAGGCCGCCACCAGAGACCTCCCAAGTAACTAAACATTGCTTTGATGCATTCGTGATGGCTTGATCCCAGGCAATGTCTGTTATCACCAAAGATCCTTGGCGCAAAGCTGAGTTGATATTTAGAGGAAATGGACCCAATTGTTGATCACAATTATTCCAACACTAGAAATGAAATATGAGTAAGAAAATTAAACTATTATTTAAGCAAATGAAATGAAATGATGATAGATGAGTTTTAAAGGAAACGATAAAAGGGAGTCACAACTGCTTAAAAAGATTTTAAAGAAAAAAATCTCTTTTTTTAGATTGTTGCAAGAAATATGTTGCAATTGAGTTTTATACTTAATTAAGTCTTTATTTTAATTTTTCAACTTTCTCTCCATTTTTTTTCACAAATGCCAAAAAGTTCATCCTCAAATGGGGTTTTAAGTCATAATTTTCAGTTAAAGAAATAAAAGTTATTCTCTTTCGTCTACAATTAGCGAATGGAAACTTTACAACGATGGTTTTTGCGATTTAAACCAATTTGTCTGCAAGAATTTTGTGGTGGCGATAGTTTCAAAAGTTTTATTTGCCGCTTTTACAGATACACACACACACACACATTTCATATTTCATATAATTATTTGCCATAGAAAGATGTGAACAAAAGAAAATGTCATCATTTTAAATGCACATAATTTTAAAATGGGAAAAACATACGTTTAAGTATGAGGCTGGCAAACTAAAAAGGAAAAAAATAAAAATAAATAGAAAATGGCACACAAAAATATTGTATCTGAAATAATCGTTCGTGACGAAGTATGAGTGAATTTTAAGGGAAAATGAAAACACTTGATATGCGAAATTGTGGTAGTGAAATGTTAATTTTCAATAATGAAAAACGGACAATTTTGGGAGGATCAAGTTTTTTCAATCACTAAAAAACATTTAAACTTTTTTGTTTGAGTTCATCATATGCAGCATTAACAATTTAATATTCCATGAGTTTGCCAATGTGTGAACAAAATTTCATGTAACATTAAAAAAAAACTGAACGAATATTTTCGCCGCTCATATGAACTGTGTTTTAGTAAACACAGGGGAAAAATAAATAATGGCAGGTTTGGGACCCCATGCCTTGAAAATTAAAAAGAAAAATAAAAATTCAAAATTTAAAATACTTTTGTCTAAACATGGAATATAAAAAATGGCAAAATTGTTTAAGGCGAGTTTTTTAAGTGTTAACAAAATTAAAAGAAAATGGCAACAATTGTTTAAGCGAACTAAGAAGCATTTCGAGCAAAAACAAAATAGAAAGGATGTTTAAGTCTTTATGTTTTCTGAGCTATAATTGTGAGAAAAAGTTTCCTTTTTTAAAGAAATATTTTCCTATTATTTTAATTTTGCTCTCTTGGCCGTATTTGTAGTAGAGTAGTCAAATCCATTCAGTCTGATTCACAGTGACACAAAAGCAAAGCATAGGCAGCCTTAGCCTTCAACATTAGATTAACTTTAGTTTTTTTAGGATCGATATCACAATCTTTAGCAAAATAGAAAATTGGTAGTGAATAAATTAGTAAAATTAATTTTTTCGGCTTTGCTTTGAAGCTTAAAGTACACAGAAATTAAGATTTTGATGTCAGCAAAACGAACAATTCAGCTGGTTGAGCCACTAATAAAACGAAACAAATATATCACATACTCCTATATTTGCTATCAATATGGGAATTTGAAAATGATGGTGAAACAAAAGGGAAAAGTACTCCATTGTGGAAGGAGGAGAGGAGATCTTCCGTCTAGTGACATCTCTATCTATTTTGCGCTTTGAGGCGTGCTCCCTTTTTTCCAAATATTACGTTAAATGAACTTAATAATAATGAGACTTTTGGGCGGCTTAAACAATCCATACAGTCAACTTGCCTCAAACATTTATGTAAAATACAAACAACTTTTTGAGTGTTTAATTTAAAATTCCTAAGGAAAAAATTGTAAAATATCATGCATAATGAAAACAAAAAGGATTTTTGCGATACGATTAATATTAAAAAATCTCTTTCCCGATTTCTTTTCTTTAAAATTATAATTTTTCATAAGTCTCGCAATCTTATAAACATGTGCATGTTTTAAATAGATTTTCATTTAAGCGCGTTTTCAGGACATTTGTATCACTGTATCATAGTGATATTTCTTTAAGTTAATTTTTCATTTGCTATATTATGGAAAATTTGTGCTGAATCCATACCTGGGATTTATTTATTTGGTGAATTAATCATTTAAAATGTATTTAACGTAATCAACAGAATCCGAGTTTGACTTTGTCTGTAATGATGGATATATGTTGTCCATTTAAGTATATTGAAAAAAGTTGCCCCTTTTCTTAAAATTTATTTTATGAGAAAATCACTTTTCGTTTACTTTTATTTTTAATGTTTTGACGTTTGTCAACTAAAGTACAATACATACAAAAGAGCTGACTGTTCACAAGGTGTTTTTCAAAAACATATTTCAATAAATGATATACGCCATAAGGTGGGCTTAAGAAATGAGCAAATATATTTTTTTTAATTTTAAAATTAATCGTATTAGTTGATTGCCTTGTAGACAAAATTCCATCACATTGTACAATTTAAGGTTTTTTCAATCAAACATATAATTTAATATTCCCTTTAATTTTCGTTATATTAACGATATCCTAATTTTCAGTAATCTTATTAGTTACAGTAATAATTAATTAATTTAAATGTTTGATTTTAATTTCTGAATTTTTTTTTTCAATTCTGAATTTTTTTTAATTCTGTCTGGAATTATTCATAAATAATTTCAAATATTCATTATTTAATTTCAAAATATTCAAATTCGTACATTTTCTATGTATTTATTCGTTTCTTGTGTGATGAGCCATTTTTAAAAAGACCTCCACTATCCAACCCTGTAAAGAACTACATTTCAAACCATGTCTTTGTGTTAAAAATTAACATAGTAGTTTAAGATCAAAAAGGGGCTTTATTTTTCCCCACATAAAAAAATAAAACAACTGAATTACTCCGCTTAACAGAAATAATTAAAATATTTTTATCAAGCTCTTGCCAAGTCAACTTTCTTAGAAGTAGAAAAAATGCATTATTTGATTCTTTTGAAGTAATAAAAGTGTCATTCACTTTTTGTGTGTTGTGTAATAGACAGGTCTGGAAAATTTATAATAAAAATAGGGTTATATCATCTGTAAAGGCCTAGTTTTATACTGATCTTTCTCTATAGCGTTTATGTAAAAATTTTACACAGGGTTCGAAATTATTATAGAAGGATTCAGTAACCAAGCAAACATTACTTCCTAAGAAGTAATGTTTGCTGAGGTAGAAGGATTTACTTCGGTAGAAGGTAGAAGGATTTTGTGATATAAATTTGACAATGTCCCCTATTTGGTGAGCATACAAAATGTCCCTTTTTTTGAAGCCTAATGTTTGAATCAAGAGAGCCAGATGATCACTCAAGGCAGTTTATAAAAAATTACTCTGAGAAAGAACATTGGTTGCCTGTGTTCAACACGGACTTGGATGTAATACACTGCTACCTAATTACTTGGCTGTGAACTTGGAACTAGCTCATCGAATACGGAAAGATTTTTGTGATCAGTGCTACGCGATCACGCATTATATGAGACTCGTGCCCGTTTCGCTTTTTTAATTGCAGTTTGTCCTGTCTTGTTGATGTTTATGAACTGCGATTTCATTTGTAGCTTTAATCGCAATACATATAAAATATTATATTTTTTATGAGTCCTAATTAAAAACCTTGCATCTTCCATCTTATTCCCACTTGTTTAAAGAAATCGTACTGTCCCCTGATCTTAGGACTTATTCCCCAACTCCAAATGAGTCCCCGGTCAGTCATAAGTTAATGCGTACAACTCGAGCTATTGCTGGTTCCACTTTAAATCAGCATGTTGCAACATGATGATATTTCTACCATTTCCTGTTTATCATATACGAGTAGTTAATGAATTTCAAACAAATATATTTTTTTGCTTTATAAATGGCGCCACATAATACAGAAATGATAAAAACAATTTTATTTTTTTCACAAACATACACTTTGTAGTCCTTATTTTAAAAAGGAGCAAAAGCACATTTTACACATACACAGTTGTTAGAAATGTATGCATCTTTTATCCGTCATAGTCGTTAGTTTTTATTACACCATTAGGATTGCGATTACTTTAAAATTCAATTGCAAGCTTATTTTTTTCTTTTCCGAAATATGTTTTTATGCATAAAAGTATTCTATTTAAATAAACTCAAAGAGTTTGTATGCAACATCAGCCATATAAATGTTATATAATATTTATCATATTCCATAAGAATGAAGTGTATCTCAGACAGTCTTTTGTTTAAAGTCACATGGAAAAAAGTAATATGTAAAATGTTTGAAAGAACAACAACAGTTAAGACATTTTAGTCGTTAGAACGACATAACATGACAATATGCAGCAAAAAGTTAATTCACAAAAAGTAATTATAATACATACTATGGAAATGAAATTGATGGCAACAAAACTTTTGTCTCTAATATTATGCTAAACAAATGTTGCTTAGAAGTAGAACATTTTTTTAAAGCTTAATTTAATGAAAGAAGTTGTGTGTTTGTATGTATAAGATCATATGATACACATATTGCGGCTTAAAAAGTAATTAAATTTCAGAAATGGGTACAAATGTTAAAATATGTTGTCTAATTGTGTTTCCACGAAACAAATGGTGATCTAACGATTAAAATTTTCCGGATATATTTTTCCAAAGGCTTTTCTTCAGCTTAAAATAAAAAACCAAAATAGAATGAAATTCTAGGCGAATATAAACGAGTTGCCGTTTCACAGAAATACAAATTAGAATATTACAAAAGACATCCAGAGGGCGGATTTTAGACATTATTTTGTTATTACGATATTTATTTTGTTTCAAATATTGCAATTAGTAAAATATACTAAAAAGCTGCTTTGAAAAAAATAATATTTTAATAAGTATAAAGAATTCCGAAAAATTATTCAAAAGATTTCACAAGATCAAAAGTGATCTTGACATTGTTTTTCCTAATAAATTTTCGTAGAACCACTACTACTGCAAAAGCCAGGACATCACATATTTTTTATAAATTTTGTCAGTTTGATAAAACAAACAAAAAAAAAGCCTGATACCTAAAACTTAAACCAACCCAAAAATCAGGAAACAACTAAAATTATAATTAATAAAAGCAGCAGTTGTGTAGATGTGACAGGATGATCTGATACAAGGATAACGAAGGAGACCAGGAGCGATTAGAAGAAGGTAAAAAGTATAGAAAAGCCATATATATGTGTATTGATATAAATCTCATTTTGCAAGGAATTTAACATAATTAAAGCTTCAAATGTTTGGGTTATTATTGGCACTCACCAGAAAACTGAATGCTTCTGGGATATAACTATTGATATTAGGTGGCGTGATGCACATCTGTAACGTAAAAAGAAGATGTTTTTTCTTTGAATTGAAGTTATGCTTATATGTTATTATTTTTTTTATTAATTTAATTTAAATAACACATCAAGAGATTATTATATATTGTATAATGATATGCTTGATAAAAAAATATATATATATTTATATGAACAAGGAATAACAACAAGAATAGTGGCAACTTAACAATGACAAAAAATAACAAAAATTAAACAAATAAATAAAAATAATAATCAACTAAAGGAAGCAAGTAAATAGAGTGCAGGACATAAGTATATGGGAATGGCAATAAAAATATAATATAAATATAACACATACATTTATGACAAACAAAGACATGCATTAATATTAAAAGCCTAAGCAAAGTGGGTGAGATGGGAAAGTGGGTGTTATCTAGATTGAATTTCTAATAATTTTAAAGGTTATAATCAGCATTATTCGGTAGACGTGTTGCATCATTCAACGAAGTTCAAGTTAATCGATCAGTCATAAATTAATCTTTCCAAATTCGTTCAATATATTTACGATAATCTTGGTAAAAGTATTTTGTGTATAACATTAAGCTTAAAAAATGTATACTTTTTCCGTACACCATTCATATTATAAAATTAAAACAAATAAACATTTTTCCAGAAATTTGGAATACATATAATAAACCATTTTCATAAAATTTGCTACATAAAGCTTCAATTGACTTAAATTTGTTATGGAAACCTTTCATTTATGCGATAGTAAATCTCCACATACATCAGATGCATGGTAACATAGAGTTGAGATTGGAAAAACTACTTTAAATCCCTAATTTTGTTTTCTCTGTTCTTTCTCTTATCAATATTTGTAATAGAAATTCTTATGAAATTGTGGAACCAATTTAAGTAGCCGCTTTATATAATTTTTATTAGGGTGCACGCACAGTCAACCTTTGCATGATTTTTTATGCAGATTAGTCAAGGATCATGTATCCTTAATGCTCTTATCTCCCAAGTGTTTAGGTATCAATTTACGGTTGCAGTTAAAATAAATTTTACTTCTTACACTGGGTGTTATAAGTCTAAGTTCTAAAAAAAATTATTTTTTTCCTAAACTTATTTATTGCATAAATATAAAAATTATAGAAATGTCCTTCCTTGAAGTATTTTAGGATGTTGACGATAATATATATAAGCAAATAACTGAAAACTTCCATTCTATATAAAATGCAAAGTGAAATACTTATTAGACTCGACTAGTGATATTAATAGCATTAGAATTAAAAATAGGCCACTGTCCATGGCAGCACAAGGAGAACATTTGCTTTCTGTTATTTAATTGATACAAATCCATAACTGAACTTATAAAAAGAAAATATAATTTTCCACTACTTCTAGTTAACCGAGTCCTATAAAACGTTGTACGCTTCTACTTAAATGTTCCACTTTAGCCAAAGGTGATTCTAAATAGTCCTTGAGGACGTATTGCCTAACACTTTCCATCTGCCTCTGAATTTTTTTCCAATCGTACGCTTATCTAAAACTAAAAGAAAGTTGCAACTCATACGAGGTTTGTTTAATAGAAAAGGTAAATTTTGAAATTTCTCGGGCCACTTTTATTCGACTCGCAATTTTGTGTGTTGGCACGCTTTTCCTGAACATATTTTCTTAGCTGAGTTTGTTTATGAGAGGCATAACAGTTAGACAGTTGCTTTTACGGAAAATTTGTGCTGTGGCAAAAATGAATCAAAGAATTTGCATCAAATTGTATGTAAAAAATGGAATTAAGTGCCTAAAAGCATTTGAAATATTAAGAGTAGCATATGGTGATTGTACTCTGGGTCATAAAAATGTTTACAAGTGGGACAAGCTTTTCAAAGAATATCGAGAAGATGTGAATGACGACGCTCGTCCTGGAAGCCCAATCACATCAAAAACTAATGAAAGTGTTGAGAAAGTGATTGAAATTCTTATAGAGAATCGTTGAATCAGTATAAGTGAAGTTGAAGAAGATGTTGGCATATCTTTTGGCCCATGCGATATTTTTTTTTTGCAAATATTGTCCATGAAGCATGTGGCAGCGAAACTCATTCCAAAATTGCTGAATTTAGAAAAAAAAAAACACCCGCGTATGGGAATAGGATGAATGACGTTAACGACGATCCAGATTTACAAAAGGGTCATAACTAGTGACAAATCATGGGTATATGACTATGACATCGAAACTGAAGTCCAATGGTCCCAATGGAAAACCCAAAGGATGGCAACACCAAAAAAGCACAACAAGTTCAATCAAATGTCAAGGTTTTGCTAACTGTTTTCTCAATTACCGTGGAGTAGTGCATCATGAGTTCTTGTCACATGGTTGTACGGTTAATAATGCGTATTATATTGAAGTTATGCGCCGCTTTCGGAATTGTGGAAAAGCAATTCATGGCTTTTGCATTAGAATAATGCACCTGCTCACTCGTCGTTGCTTATTCGTAATTTTTAGACAGCGTGTTCACCCCCTGCGACATTTTCCTGTTCCCAAAATTGAGAAAACTCTTGGAAGGACTATGTTTTTTGATGATTAATGAGAAAAACCTATTCGATGAGAGAGCTGAAGGCCAAAAATGAGAATATAAGAACTGCTTCGAGAATTGGAAAAAAGGCTGGCACAAGTGTGTGAAATTGATGAAATAAATACTTTTTGAGAAAAACTAAAATACACATTTTGTATTGAACAGACCTCGTATAGCTGAAAATTACATTATTCATTATGATAATTAGTCATCAGCCTGTCACTTTTTTCACTCGTACAGACCTCATATGACCGGCACAGACCATCGAGTTTTCTTGAGATTAAGGTTTCTTATATTTTTGTTGATACATATAATCAACGGAGATAAATTAATGAAAATATGTGAAACTTGAAGTGGACTAATAAATTTTTTAAAGCAGGTTCTTTAAAATGTTAACATATAAAATAAGAAATTAGTAAAAATCCAAGCAAGATAAAATGATTTGTGTCAAAACCCAAATTCCTATCCCTCTAACTCAGTTAGTTTAATTCAAAAATATGTCTAATTCAAAAATAATGTCTTATAATACATTTATACAGTTTTATGGTTTGTAGCAACATGTCAACACGTTGTTCGTGTAACATGTTTTAGTTTTTCAACAATTTATGCAAATCAAAAAGATGCGGCGCACTGTTGTCTTCTAATGAAAACAAATTGACTAAAATAATAGACTGAAATGGGAAAAAATATTCCATTTTAATGGAATATTCAAATGATGATGATGTCTGTTGGTTACAAAATATCTTAAAAAAGAAGATATGAATGGTTCCAAAATATAATTTGTAATATTTTACGAATACAAAAGGTGAACATGATTTTTTTTATCTGCTTTTGCTTTTGAGTTGAAATAGATTTGAAATAAATCATATTTGGTATATTTGATTATGTTGAATAAACGAGTAGAAAAATTATATGGGTTATTTGGTCTTGCTCGTAGTTAATAATTTATGCAAATTTGATTGGGATTTGATTGCATTTCTAATAATTAACAAACTTGTTCTATTAGTTTATTATACAAACACTAAATTTTTTTGGCTCCAACCACCAAACAGCATCAATACAACAGCTGTTTAAATAAATACGCATATTGATTTTGGGGCAGCAACTGTTTAATATTAGATATGTGGTGCATAATATTAGCATACAAATGCAGATAGATGAGCAGATGTCCATTTGGTCATGTGTTTATAATTTATACAAATATTATTTATTACACCATTTAATTGGTTAATTAACAAACTAAGTATGCACAAGTGAATTAGAAGAAAAAAAATTTAATTTCATAAAAAGTTTGATAAAAATATTTGTAATGAAATATTTTGTCAATTTTTTTTATACATAAATTAGTTTAAATAAATTGAAAATAAAAGATTCAAATAATATCATAATATCTCTCAAATTAGTGTTTTATAAAAGTGTGAAAGTTTTTGTTTATTTTAATAAATATATTGAAAGTAATGGTGTCAGTCTTAGAGCATTTAGTTGGTTTCATTATGGAATTCAATAAGCGTTCGATATGAATTTATAAATTGTTCTGTAAGATTCTGAAAACAGCTGTGCTTTTTTTTGGTAATTACGGAGGAATACTTCTTCCCCAGCTGCCGTTACTAAAAATAGAAATTACTATTTCTTCGGCTTTGCCAAAAAAATAAAATTATAAAAATTTTTTAAAGATATTCTACCAAAAAAAAATAGTTTTTAGAAAAAATAATTATTTTTAATGCAAAAGATTTTTAACAAATATAATATAAATTAAAGATCCAATAATGTGTATCATATGTAATTCAATAAAAATATCAATCCTTTACTGCAACGTAGTCATATCTTAAAAATTAGCATTTTTGAATTGCTGGGAAAAATCTTCTTCCATATAGCGGCTGTATTCTCAAGTAGTCCGGCGAGAGTGTATGCATCTATGCTCGGAATTCGAATAGAAGTTTAAATAATTAAAACACAAACAAACATTTATTTTCAGTAACAAGTACCCCGTGTTGCAGAACAGTACATTTCGAATCATACATCTGTGGTACAAGTTTATACAGTAGTTTGAACGCAAAAGGGATTCAAAGCATTTTCTTTAACGTATTTATTTTTTATTTGAATGGAAAAAGTTATATGTACATACATATAAATTGAGTTTTTTATGAATATGTTCTGCCTAAGAAATTATCCCTGTAATTTGTGTCCATCTAATGACATTTAACAAAACTGCACAAATAACTAATAAACCTCCTAAACTCTTCAAACATATCTTAATTATTTATGGCCCACAATGCTTGCAACCCATTATTATTGAACGAAAAAAGTCTAAAAAAGATAAAATTTGGAACTAAAAACCAAACAAAAATTATTACACATTTTACGGCCAGAGTCATGTGGAACAATTTGTCAAACTAAACACCCAGACCAAAGCCGAACCCAAGGAACAAATAGTTTTTAAGGGAAAATCTAAAAAAAAGAAAAAATGTAGTAAATATATTCAAGTAATAGTTTTTATGACCTACAAGAATACAACAAAGAAATGACAATGTACAAATCAATTTGTCATTTTGTTCAAATACAAAGTTCCAAACGATGTTACTGGAAACGCCAACATGTGCAGGAGCACATACATACTCATAGAGAAGAAATGAAAACATGAAAATCTAATTAAGCCAAATGTTGGAGTATTTGAAAAAAAAAACACTAAAGGAGCCCAATTAAAAAATTAAACTTTTCTCTTTTTGAGAAAAAACAACACCATAAGTTATAAAGTGTTTTATACGATTTAATTTTTTTATTTAGAAAAAATTACTAAATAAAAAAATGAAATATGGACGTTTGATAGACAAGTTGTTGGGTTATCTGTTTCATATCATGGTTGTCTAAGGTTAATAAGTTCATATAATTATTATTCAAAACTGACAGACATCTTCATATTAAACGAAAAAATACAAAAAGAAAGAAAGCCCTCAAATAGCATTTAAAAGCTCATTAAGATTTAATTTCTTTTGTGAACGAAATATACAAATATATTGATTAATATATTCATGGGTTTACATACATCGTATTGTATTGGAAATGGTTTCCATATTACATTATTTTTAAATCTCCATAGTGTTTTAAATTATTTAGTGAGTGTTTATAACACGAATGCTTAAATATTTTACCCCTTGTCTACAGGATCCATAAATTTTACAAACATTCTTGTCGATTACAAACAATTAGAAAAATTTGGGGAGATCCTCCACTTGCATCTAACACTTGAATGTAATATTTGTTACAAAGAAAAAGAGTTTCCAAATGGAAATTTACGAAATTCTTAGAAAAATATTTCAATTTATTGTTAAAACCCCCTCTAAATATCTGTGACACAAAATTCTATTACATTCTAATGTATTTCTCCATCAGCACTCAGTCACACAATTTAGGAAAGTATTAAAATATTTATAATAAAACTTAGACAGTAATTGTTTAATTTTATTCTAAAAAAAAGAAAGAAAAGAAATCCAACAGCTTTAAAACTCTCAATTGAATTTGTTTGCCCAGCTCTTGTAAAGCAATTCTCGTGCTGTTATTCTAATATTGTTTAGACGATTATTTAATTGTTTTTCAAGTGTGAAAATTTCATAGATTTTGTAGATTTTTAAAATGCTGATGAATTTGTTTGGCTATCAGGAGGAAACAAAATAGAAACTAAAATCAATTTTATTATTAAAAAGGCTAAAAGTAAAACACTTATTCACTCATTCACTCGTATCATCGGGCATTGAGTGCAAATATTGACATGATATTTTGTCAGTTAAAAATACTTATAAAAATGAAAACGTTTTTATATATTTTATTTAATGCTTTCAGTTGTTTTTGTTTTTGTTTTCTTTTATTTTATGTCCCCTCAAATAAAATATTTATTCCTGTCATATACTCGTAGTATGAAAATATTTGTTTAATGCCACACACATGCATCAACGTACATTGGAAACAATTGTTTAAATTAAGTAAATATATGATACTAGGAATATATTAAAAATGAAACAACAAAAACCTTCAAATAATTTTTGTAGCATATACGAGTGTCTATGAAATGTTGTGAAAGTAATAAATGTCATCACACATACAGAGTATTGATGTGTGGTTTGTAAGAGGAAGTGGAGTGATGATGAGCAATGGATACTTTGATAGGAACAATAATGAATAGCTTATAATTCCAAAATCCTGGCAATAAAATCCAAAGTCTTGGATATTTCAATTATTTTGTGTCCAAGCAGGATTAGAATTGGTAACTTCAGAAAAGTTCTCAATAAAAAATACTGTGTCCAGACTTATCATGATAAAAATAGAAAATGCGAAGAGGACTAATGACATTTTGTATTTCTGATCCGGATGTAGCAGATTTTTGCATAAGCAACAATGAGATTTTTGGCCCGCCTGCACAAAGTCCGACAGCTCTTGACAGCAACTGAATCCACAACCCTTAGAATATTTATTTAGTATAGAAGGACTCCCCGCATGCTTCTAAAATATGCTACATTTCTGATCGGTAACTGTTATCTCGAGATATATAGAGGTATACGTAGGTATTTGAATATATTTATTTTTCTTTCAACGTATATGCAATTAGACATCCTTTTTGGGTGCCAATGTTTGTACATTATTGTTAAGCAAAACAAGAGATAAAATATTTACTAGGTTACACTGGGTAAAGGATATGATCCATCTCATGTAAAAGGACATACACACAATTACTAGTTTTCTAACAGACGCGTTGCCAGGTGGCGGAAAGGTGACAGACGTTTTTCTTCCTAGGAGAAAAAGGGTGAAGTACATCTATCATAGGCAACATTTTTGCTCCCAGCAGACCAAAAGTAGCTCCAAGTGGTTTCCTTAAAGCAAATTAACAAAATTGAAGCGAACAATTTTATTAACAACGTTCCTGTAGCAATAAGTAAAAAATGTTTGAGCCGGACTTTTCCAGGGGTAAATTTGTAAATTGTAAAATTGATTCTTGAAAAAGAATTGGTTTTTCACAGCGAAGCATTATATACCTTTTGTAGGCTCTTATATTAGAAATAAATTATTACACATTTAACAGACTAGTACACACAATTTCATAAATTCTTTTTCCAAATCAAATTGTACATCATTACACTGTAACATACTGAAAAATTTAGCAAAATGAGTAAAATTTTGCTGAATACTACTTTTGAAGAGGTAGACCATAACGACTTAAGCACTTATTCCTTATTGCCATAGACTTGTTAGAAATTATTCAGATTATTTCCAATTAATTATTTTAAAAAGTTGTGTGATCAATATTTGTGATTTTTTTGTCTTTTTTGTAGCTAACCATCAGTAGGTTAGGTTAGGTTAGGTTGATTGGAGTGGTGTGATAGCCCATGTCATACGACATACACTTAAGCCAGTGAAGGCTTGTTGTGCGCTCCCTTTTAATTATCAGACACAAACTGCCAGAGTTCTGCGGCAGGATTCGAACCTGGGCCCTTCGCACTTCGAGTCTAGTACACTACCTACTAGTCTACGAAGGTCAGTAAACCATCAGTAAACTTCAACCATAATATTTGAAAAGCACTCGACCTTTCATGCATATAAAACGATAGCTTCATACAGTTAAATTCTGTTTGAAAATTCTCAATTTATGAGTAAAGTAAAGTAAAGTATATCCAAGAGTAAAGTCTATTTTTATTAGAAAGTAAGCAAAACAGCATAAATTCACTTCAATCCACTTCTCTCAATAATTGCTGATAGCTTGGAAATTGGGAAGCTACTAATAAAATACAGAATATCCTGCAGTAACAAGTCCATGTTAAAATTATTGGAAATTATCCCAATAGGAACTACTTCCGAATGATGATTTCAGTATTTTTATGACTTTTTTGGATATCTTCTCTTATTGGATAATAAATCATTTATTCCG
Source organism: Germaria angustata (assembly GCA_963681545.1). Taxonomy (NCBI): domain Eukaryota; kingdom Metazoa; phylum Arthropoda; class Insecta; order Diptera; family Tachinidae; genus Germaria; species Germaria angustata. Next base: position 38,820,308 of record OY813001.1, read on the forward strand.
AGTACTCGCATGTAGCCCGTTCCCAGATAATATATTGCAGTGTCAACAGCATCTTTCAAATAAATGCATACATATACAGAAGTCTTTTAATCAAGATAAGTGGAAATTAAAAAATAAAATATTTACAACTTTGAAAATTTTGGAAAAATAACGTATAAGAATTTAAAATTGTAATTCGATTAATTTTCATCACTACTTCCTCCTCATGTTTTTACATCACTATCGTTATATGTTCGTTTGCACAGGCAGGTAGCAAAAGTGCAAAATGCATATGTTATTTTTTTAAGTGTAGGCGTAATAAAGGAAATTTTAATAGTTAAATTCATACCGAATATTTTGTTAAGTGCGATCAAATACATTTAAAAAAAAGTTATTCCTTTTTCATTCACTCACAAGCCTTTGGAAAAAAAACTGTACAAAGAGATTTAAAAGATAAAAATAATAATAAGAGAAAAAGTATTTGAATTAAAATCAATTTTCTGTGGAAAAAGTCACGCGTCAGTATTATTGATAAGTACAACAAATACAAAAGTAAAGAGCTAAAAAAAAAGAATAATGTTCAAGAGTTGGCTAAAATGAACAACTACTTTGTTCTATCCTCTAAAAGTGTGTTGCTCGTATGCATGATGGATATTTATTATAATAGATGTTTTCCATTTGCGTTGATAAAAATCTAATGGCACAGGGTCACATGTTTGGTTTGGTATAGATTATTGGGAAATTTAAGAATTTTTTCCAGTTACTAATTTAAAAGCTTAAGGGATGTTCGTTACTATTATTTAAGATTAGTTCGTTGTAAATATCAATTCTCTTCTATAACAAGTTATTTGATACTTTTTTGTGATTTATAAAAAAAATTGATTTATTGGAAATTTTATATTGAGTTTCTTAGAAAAAGTGTTCAAAGGACTTTAAGTTTATGAGACTGCGAACTTTATTATATTGAAAATTTAATTTTCCTAGAAGAGGTATTTGAGAGAGTTTAAGCGATGACACTACGTACTCTAAAATATTGAGAATTATTATGGAATTTTTTAATTTGCAAGAAAAAAGAATTGTCTGTTCCGCTTATTGAGCCTTTTCCACTGTAGAGAATATTTTTTTAAGTACTTAAGAACTTATTATAAACAAGTTTTTCAAAAATATTTTTTTTCTAAAAGTATGTAGGATTAGGATATTATTCTATAAATTTGTTCACTTAAAAAAAACTTCAATAAAAAATATTCAAATTGTACAAAAGATTAGTGCTTAAATATTAATCTTTCTTTATTTGATTTAAAACTGTTTTCTTAGTCTCCTTAATATTAATTAAAACATATATATTTTTTTAATGTTGCAAGACCTTTTTTATCCTTAAACTGAGGAATATATTATATAGTTCAGCTTAAGAATGAAGTGGATCTTGTCACATTTTAATAAATTAAATTTCAATTTTGTTATATTTTGAAACAAAAGGAAGAACGACTTGATAAAATATCATTGTGTGCAAAACGAAGCATATTCACTTGGGTCTGCTTGACTATTTTTGGCCCGATAAGATTCCCTTTGTCGCAGTAACGAACTATAGAATAATAATTTCTTGTTACTATGTTGAATTTGATAGTTTAACCTTGTTTTTCTTTCTATTTTTTGTCGTTTTTGTCTTTTTCATTTGCTCCACATAGCCAACGGAGCATGGTGCTCGAAAAAGAAAATAATAAAAAAAATTATTTGTGTTTTATAGCTTCCTTTTTATGAGCAAGAGGAAGAGGCCTTCCTGTTATGCTTTTGTGCATGGCAAAGTCATCTCGAATACGTATCTATTTATTTTTGTATTTTTATAGGGATTTTTGCTAAGTTTGCATGTAAAGTTTTAAGGCTGAAAAGCCCTACGTTTGATTGTTTGTTCTTTATTTTCGGTTTTATCGATAAATTTTCAATTGACCCAATTCTACATGTTACAATGCATACAAACATACCAACACACGCTTATAATATATAGTTTTATTATTTTCTACAAATGTAGGTAGTTTTTTCTTATTGTTTTTTTTTTGTTTGCTTACTTTCTTACTTATAGTTCCATAACGAAACTATGTATATATTTTACTGCGACTTCAACAAATATCGCAATGGCAATTTCAATGAGCGGCTTTTTGGTAACACAATTGTAAATATACTTTTTTTATTATTGCACTTCAATATCCTTATAAATATGTATAAAAGAAGTATTATAAAATGAAAGACAATGACTTTACCGTCAAATGCATTCAAACATTTTATTTAAACACACTGACTGGCTGTTATTGGTACCCACTGAAGAAAAAAAGCCTTTAGTTTATTATTGTTGCAACAAACGAAGCAAAAGGAAACAGAATGCAGAGTGCAGTTGCAAATATATTTATTATATCTAGTCGGTGGTCTTGTTTGATCATTTATAAATGGATTTTTTTCAACTTTATTTCTTAAATTTTTCGAAAAAGGAAATGTGTTTCAAGGAATGTTTTTTTTTTTGGTTCTGTTAGGCATGCAATTGTTATAAGGGGATTTATGATTTTGTGTGCATGTGTATTTCTAGCGCGGATGTCATTATATCAATAAGTTTCTAGGTATGTGTATGTATATTGAGTAATAAGGGCAAAAGTTTAAAAATAATAAAAAGTGCCAATTTATGTTTTTCCAAACAGAAGTTATATAAATGAAAGTTTCTCAGAAATTTCTAATCGAAATTTAATAGGCCATTAAAATGTTGAAACGAAAACTACTCCAACAACAATAAAATATAGAAAAGCTCCATTGGAATAAAAGCTTTTATATATCACTTAATTAATTCAATTTGTTAATTAATTCTTCTTAATAAAGAAAATTTCAATTGTCATAAATATATAAATAAAAAATCAGTTTTCTATTCATTTTTTTTATTGTAATCAAATTTTTGGGCATCTTCTTTAAAGAAAAAAAAATTTAAATTTAGTTAACAAATTAAACACACGTTATTACCAGTTACTAGCTGTTTTCTTGTTTATTATAAATTAAAATTTTTCCTCTGAAGAAGATACCCAAAGGGTATCAAATATTAAATTATGATAAACTAACTTTTTACAAAAATCTAACCATAAGCTGGGTGTTATCACTTAAGACGATTAAAATGAACTATTGTTTCTATATAAAGTGATTTGAAAATTGTTCAATTTAATTTCACACCAAAAATTTTTCAAATACTTTGTATTAAATAAAATTTCTTTCTAACATTTTGTGCTTCAAGGAGTGTTAGAGTATATATGTTGGACATTAAACATTGATGATACAATATGTCATGCTAATACTTAGGGGACATATTTTACTTTACTAATACAGTGAAGAAATACTTATTAAAAATTAAATTTATACAAATTATATCAATTATACTGAACATAATTTAATTCAAACTAAATACTCACATTTTTGCAATCTTCAAAGTCCATACAGTGATGCCAATCTTGAACGAACTGCAAGGAAAAAAACAAGAAAATTTTAATTAAAAATAAATATTTATATATTGAGATAAATTCTTTGGTATAATTTTTCTAACGTATTTAACACGATAATGTTTATGGATTAACAATAACAAAAAAGTGTGATTCTAAAGTTGTTTTTTCAATTAACTTCAATATTGATGGAGAATTTTAATAATTTTTCTATTTGAAATACATAATACTGAAATTAATTATTTTGAATTTTAAAAAATATATGTATATATGTTTATGACAAACGAATCGAATACAATATGAATAATTTTGCAATTACACATTGTCCGTATGTCACTGTTAAATCAGGGATGAAAAATTTAAATTTTGATCGCGTTGCATTATCATAAGAAAATTGCATTCTTATTGATATTCAGATCCCTGTTATCGTAACGCTTAAAAAAATATGGAAGAAAAAGTTGTACGTCTTGCTGCAAATGTTAACATAAGTAATACCGGCGGTTCACAACTCATACAATTTAAAATTGAGAAACTGGGCCTGTATTTCAATATATGTATGTGAGATATGCTCACCTCTTGAAAAGGAGAGTATTATTTTTTTCTTTTAACAAAGCACTCCTTTCTGCAAAATTTGTCTTTTGTTGAGTTATGACGATATTGCAGCAAGTAAGCGTTATTTTAACGCAAAATAAATTTTCTGTTTAACCAATTTTTATAAAGTTTTTGATAGTAATTTAAAATGCGTTTTTTTTTTGTTTTTTTAAATAAACTGTTATAGTTTTAATTGCAAAAAAGTCACTCCTTCGATAAGTAAAAAATCCTGCAATTTTATAACAGAGAAAACACCATAAGAGTTTCGCAGTGAAAACGAACACCATTCTTGTCATTCTGTTTGGCATGTAAAAAATACTTCTCAGGAAACTGAGTAGATCTAAATAAATTTAATAATACATAATTTAGCCATGTAATGGAAATTTTTCGATTTCAGAACCATCGTTTGGAAATAGTGTAATGGACTTTGATGAATTTTGAGAATGATATTTCATCAATTTTATATTATTCCTTTAAAAATAGAAAACGTACCATGTTATTGACAAGTGTTATGTATTTTCGATGATGATGATCAGATCAAAAATTTATCGCACATCGTCATTGAAATCGACTTATTTCCATAATCCGCTTGAATATTGATTGAAATCACTCTTATTATGGTTGTACTAGATTCGAACGATTTTCTTTATGAAATATTTCTCATAAAACAAAAAACTTTCCAGAACTTAAGTGTACCATCATCACTCACATTAGGGTTGAAATTATTTTGTTTTTAATTGACTTGTCCATTTATTTAAATAATATTAAGTTTTCTCCATTCAGGTCAAAATAATATTAATTTAATCATCTTTGAAGCCCCTTATGGCAATCAATTTCAGTTATTATTAACCAAATAAATTTATTATTTTTAAATTCCTTACAAATGGATATTAGAAATTCTTAATGAAAATATCTAACATCAATATCTCACTACGCATGGATGTTAACCAGCCGTAAATCTAACAGAATGTGCCTGCAAGTTTTTGGAAATTTATTATCCTAAATGTTGACTTCTTTATTATCGTAATGATTAATTTATATTTAACATTTCACATTAAGTAACTAAATTGAAATATTTTACCATTAACTGTAAAACAAAAAAGCCTAAATCTAAAAACAAATGAACGTGCCACAACTCAAGGCTTAATAAAGCCGCAGAGCAACAACTATAAACTACAACTAATGAGACTTTTGCCAGTCAACTACCATGTGACTGACTAGTTTTCCTAAATGGCAAAAAAAGTAGGCTGAACATCAAACTATAAATATTGAAACATAAATCATGAAATTGAAAAGTAACAAACGGCATTTTTATAATTTTCAAACAAATTCTCTTCGCTGCCATTTTTGTTTTTGTATTATAATTTTAGACAGAGTGGGGAAAAATTAGAACAACATAATATATTTGTTATTAAAAGCCATATATTTTTCTGTTTTGAAATATCTTCATATGTACATACATGGCTGTTTCTATCTGAAATATATTCAGCATGTGCGGCTGCTGTGTGCCCCCTTCCGCTTATTTGAACAATAATATAAATTCGTATTTGAAACATCAGTTTTGTATATAAAATGAATCCATAATATTTTATTTAAAGTTAAAGTTGTTTTTTATGTTTTTATGGCTTAAGTTAATGTGGTGATTATTTAGCCTTTTAATTGGTTCAGAGCAAGAGCGCTTCTATTTCAGCGTTGATAATGCCACCCTGCATGTTGCATACAAAAAAAGCATGCCCCAATTTGTTCTTTTTTAGCCCTAAACACATAAAGTGTATTTTCTTTTCTCCTCTTTTTTGTGATTTAGCTAGTTTTTGAAATAATGGAGTATTATGCAGTTGATGGGTGTTAAATACAAAATACAAATGCTAAAACCACCTTCATTTAGTTAAGACCTGCAAACAACATCATCATTAACAGCAATTTCAGCGTCATCATCGCCAGTTGACATTATTTATTAGAAGCAGAAGTAAGGGTAACATAAAAAATTAAACGTTCCACAAAACAAGTAAAAGAAAGGGAAAATTAAGAGGGTTTAATTCCATTTCGTAAGATTTTTTATAAAAATAAAATACAAGACAAAGTAGAAAACAAATAAACAACAATATGTATATGCATCGATCTTAATTATGTCAATTTTCCTAAAAAAAAGTAGAAAAATTGTATTTTTGGCCCTTTAAATGTAGTTGAATTGTAATTCTTGTTAATTAAAATTAAAATAAATGACTTTTTAAGCACCTAGGAATTATAAAAAAATACAATTAAATTCGATAATAAATTATACATGTTGTTTACTACATTCTGTGATCGGCACCACTGGGGAGCGTCAAAGGATTCAGACAAGTTGAGTGATTTTTTTGTTTAACTTTTATACCAGAATTTCATGAGAAATTACAAAGAAACAAGTAATTTAATTTTTGTCCAATTAAGACTCTTAACCAAAAAGTGTTCTCAATTAGCTAATTTAATTGAATCAATTAAATTGTTAATTATTTATTTATCTTAAATAAGACTAAATGTTGTTTGCAACAACAAAAGTTAATGCAATACTTTTGTGTTTAATGAAGTTGTGAGACACATATTGACGATTTTTTATTTTTTTATTAATTAAACTATTGCCTTTTCGCTTTGCGCGGTAAGTGCGTATGATCATCAAACTGAGGAAATGTTTCGCGTAACTGGGTTTATGATTAAAATGCTTATTAATTTCAATGATTTTTTATAAGGGCACGGAATGTTCTTTGCATCTCCAAAATATTTGTTGAAGGCGTACGGGTAAGCGAAAATTAAATTTAAATTTTTATTAAAAAATAATTTTAAAAATTTTTACAACAAATATAATGTAATCAAAAGTTTGTGTAGAAAACTGATAAAATTAAATTGCTTTGATTAAAATATTTAATTGAATCTTGCGAACAATTACTGAGAATGAATGGAATTATATAATATTTATTTTCCAATATGTTCGAAAACTGGACCAACAAAATTAGATAAAATTATATAAAATTTGAAATTGTATTAAAGTTTTAACTAAAGTAAGAAAATAAAATTTCAAAAAAATATAATAAAAATTAATTATCGTAACTAACGACTATGAATAATTCGTATAAATTCGTATAAAATTTTTTTTTAAAGAGCTTAACAAATAAAACTGAAACAAGGACATGCGGCCGTATTCAACATAAAATAACAGTTTAAGGCTAATAAATCTGTGTTAAGAAATTGTATACGAAACTTTAACTCTTTTAGAATTTAAAGAATTTAATTTGCAACACAATCGTTTTCACAAATCGCTTTATAGCTTATGATGTACAAGAGCGATTCAAATTTCATTCGGGTCGTCCTGTATATTAAAATCTATTTTGATTGCTTCGTGTGAGTTCGTTACATATGTTTTTCTCTGGTATTAATGAGCAAAACATTTTATTATATTTGTTCACACATTTGGCCAACTTTGTTTAATCGTATCGGAAATATGTTTGCTAAGTCATTAGGAGTTAGTAACAGAAACACTATCGAGCATATCATATTTTTTTAATTTTTTTATAAGTCATTTGTATTATTTTCGTAAGTTTCTGATTGACCTCATCTGAAATTGTGAAAATTTATTGAACGAACTCTGACTTCACTCGGCAAAAGTGTTGACTGGGTAGTTGTAAATGATATTTTTGTGGAAAGCATACAAATACGTTGAGTATGCCATAAAAAAATTGGCGGTTCAAATATAGGGACATTGAATAATATGTCTGTTCAGATACGTTTAAGATATATAAACGCAACTGTTTCGAAAAAACAGACATTAAAATTTTTTAATGAAGCACTCATCCATATGAAGTACATTGTCTATTGTAAATCACACAATGCATTTCAAAGAAAATTTAGAATAAAAGTTCATATGGAAATTAAAAAAAAATATATATATGTATATGTAAAAATGTGATAACTTTTACCTCACGGAAATAAAGAAATGTATTTCTAACCTGAAAATCTATTGACACTAAATACCTCTTCTGCCATCTGGGTAAATAGAGATTGAAAACGAAATTTGGATTTAATAGAACCTTGGAAACTCTTACTATTTATTACTTATAAGAAAGAATGAAGAGGCATATCAGTGCATCAAAATTTTCAAAAAGTTTTTATTCAATCTTACAACTCCACAATTATCATGTTTTCAAAAAAAATTGATAATTGTGAAAAATAAATAGACAAAGAAATTTCAAATCTTGCATATATTAAAATAATTACACACTCAGCTGTTGTCTATAATTTTTTAAACTGAAATTTTCCAACAAAAGAATATGAAATTCGTGTTGTTTTTCAAACTAAAGTAAACCGGAATTTCATTAATTCTTCTACCTAGAAAGTGACATTTTTTCACAAAAATTAGAAAAGAAAAAAGAAACAAAAACCCTTGACAAAGGTCTTTGGATTATGTGCGGTAGGTCTTGGTGGCATTAAAGATACAGCGATGACATTTTGTTTTCTAAGGATTTTTCAAAAGTTGAATTTTTATTATTAAATAATTTATTATCATGCAATTGCGCATAAGAACAACAACAACAACAACTACTACTACTGTAAGGTCTATTTCATAATCAATTGAATTTATTATAATGTTTAATCATGGTTAGAAAAAGATATATACACACACACACACATTTAGAAAGAAACTCTTTCATACAATGTGCAGACATTCATACGTCTGTGTGTGTACATGTGTGTGTAAAAGACATTTTTTGTTGTATTATACAATTTTAAACAAAAGGACACCACTGGCTTGTTTTTACTTTCAAAAAAGTAAAAAGATGTGCTGCAAGTAACTGCAGTAGCTGGGTACCATTTACAAAATTAATGCTTGTGTGCCTTTTCTGTGGCATGAATGAAGGGAGAAATGAATGAAAGTATGAATGGCTCAATGCACGATTGCAACAAAGGAATATTTCAGTAGTCTATTATATAAATGGAGTAGAGTTTAACTATGCAGCTTTCCCATTTTCAGAAGCCTACTTTGGTATTTAGAAATCACAGTTTTAAATTTTAAAATTGCCACACATCGTTCGCAACAAAATTAAAGTCAAAATATCTTAATTAATTGAAAAGGTAGTAAGGAAAAGTTTATTTTTATATTTTAATTTAATTTCATTTTTATATTCTTAGCAAGCAAAATGAAAGTAATGGCCAACCCTAAAGCATAATTTTACTGGGAAATAAAGAGAAAAGTTTTTCCTGTTTTGCACATAAAATTAATCATTTGCTCTGCCTTTGTAGTCATTTAATGTGTTCTTATTTGTGTTTTTTTTTTAATTTTCGTTACACAAAAGAACAAAAATTATGTATTTTTCACAGTTCGTTCATCTCTGTAAAAATATGCCTTTTATAATTAATGGCTTGATAAGTCCTAATGTGTCAATTTTTTTCTACACTTTTTATATTTCATTGTTTTAGTAAAATATTTTTTTTTCATTTGTGTTTCCCATGTAATGTTTAATAGATATTAAAAACGGCGCCGTGTTGCAATCCCATATACCGTAACCCCATATTGGCTTTATAGCACTTTTTCCTATGCTATAAACCCATAATTTGGGTTTGGGGTTATCGCACAAAATAAAATGCAATAAAGCCAATATGGGGTTATAGCACAAATTTTAAATTTTAAATATGGTATTATCTTACTTATTTGAAGGGAATAAACTCATATTGTATTATTAGACATTTGTATACAAATGAAACCAAATGATTTTGTAGGGTGTACGAATTAGCCCCCACGAACAGTTATAAATTAAAAATTTTATTTAATTTCTTTGTTTTCTTACGCCATATTTTCGTAAATCTCCGTTACAAAATATTACTTGATTAAGTTCGACATTATAGCTATAGTACTTGTGAGCGTTCGGAGAATATGCCAACCATAAGAGTAATTCTGTTATTTTTTTTTCGTGAGTTTTTGTGAAAGGTATCCATCGTATGAGTTGAAGGATTTGCGACTCGCTGATTCCATTAACAAAAGCAAAAGCACAAGCTATTAGTTGCGCTTTATAAGTTCGTCCGAAAAAAGAATCAATTATAAATGCGGGAACATTAGAAAAATTTATAATATCGCTTTTATTTAGTAAGATCTTCCTTGCGTTTAAACGATTACTCTCCATTCTTTTAAAATTTTCCATATTTATTTTTAAGCAGCATACGCAAAACTGTTTTTAATATTCGCTTTTTATGTGATAACATAGTTATTAGGCAATTCAATGCAAAACAGGTTTAACAGTTAGTTCACTCTCTATTATTGATTGCAAAAAAAACCCAGCAGAAAATTCAGTATGCCATGAAAAAATAGTTGTAAGGGATTGATTTCGATTATTTTCAAAATATATGAAAAGTTTAAATCACTTACATATATTCCGCATTTCGTAAAAGGGGAAACCATAATTTTGCAAAAAAATATTATAATAGAAGGGAATTTTCCCTTGTACGAAAAGTTAAAATCAGTCATACTATGTTATTTCGGCGCCGTGTTGCAATCCCATATACCATAACCCCATATTGGCTTTATAACACTAGCGATGTGTTATAGTCCCATATGGGTTTATTTCCTTCAAATAAGTGCGATAGTACCATATTAAAAATTTAAAATTTATGCTATAACCCCATATTGGCTTTATTGCACTTTTTTCTGTGCGATAACCTCATAATTAAAAAATTTTGTATCACATGCATTATCTTATGAATTATGTTCCATATTCATTTGTTAGGTAAAAGACAAAATAATTTGGTTTCCTTTTTATAGAAATAACATAGTATGACTGATTTTAACTTTTCGTACAAGGGAAAATTCCCTTCTATTATAATATTTTTTTGCAAAATTATGGTTTCCCCTTTTACGAAATGCGGAATATAAGTGATTTAAACTTTTCATATATTTTGAAAATAATCGAAATCAATCCCTTACAACTATTTTTTCATGGCATACTGAATTTTCTGCTGGGTTTTTTTTTTGCAATCAATAATAGAGAGTGAACTAACTGTTAAACCTGTTTTGCATTGAATTGCCTAATAACTATGTTATCACATAAAAAGCGAATATTAAAAACAGTTTTGCGTATGCTGCTTAAAAATAAATATGGAAAATTTTAAAAGAATGGAGAGTAATCGTTTAAACGCAAGGAAGATCTTACTAAATAAAAGCGAAATTATAAATTTTTCTAATGTTCCCGGATTTATAATTGATTCTTTTTTCGGAAAAAGAACTTATAAAGCGCAACTAATAGCTTGTGCTTTTGCTTTTGTTAATGGAATCAGCGAGTCGCAAATCCTTCAACTCATACGATGGATACCTTTCACAAAAACTCACGAAAAAAAATAACAGAATTACTCTTATGGTTGGCATATTCTCCGAACGCTCACAAGTACTATAGCTATAATGTCGAACTTAATCAAGTAATATTTTGTAACGGAGATTTACGAAAATATGGCGTAAGAAAACAAAGAAATTAAATAAAATTTTTAATTTATAACTGTTCGTGGGGGCTAATTCGTACACCCTACAAAATCATTTGGTTTCATTTGTATACAAATGTCTAATAATACAATATGAGTTTATTCCCTTCAAATAAGTGAGATAATACCATATTTAAAATTTAAAATTTGTGCTATAACCCCATATTGGCTTTATTGCATTTTATTTTGTGCGATAACCCCAAACCCAAATTATGGGTTTATAGCATAGGAAAAAGTGCTATAAAGCCAATATGGGGTTACGGTATATGGGATTGCAACACGGCGCCGTTATTTCTATAAAAAGGAAACCAAATTATTTTGTCTTTTACAAAAACATAACAAAATATATTTATTCAACAAAGAGTATAATATTCAACGCAATAAATTAAACTCAATACAAAATTCACCAACAAATAATCAATAATCAAAAAATAATCAAATCAATAATCAAAAATATGGAACATAATTCATAAGATAATGCATGTGATACAAAATTTTTTAATTATGAGGTTATCGCACAGAAAAAAGTGCAATAAAGCCAATATGGGGTTATAGCATAAATTTTAAATTTTTAATATGGTACTATCGCACTTATTTGAAGGAAATAAACCCATATGGGACTATAACACATGGCTGGTGTTATAAAGCCAATATGGGGTTATGGTATATGGGATTGCAACACGGCGCCATTAAAAACAATAACCGGAGGCTTGCTAAAGTAAATTGCCCAAAAAAGGAACAAAAAAACGAATTGACAAATAACCATCATCAGATAAAGAACAAAAAACTTTTTTGATTTTTTTATTCTTTAACAACGAAAAGAAATGTTCGTTGAAATATTAATGTAAAATACATTTTTCTTTTTTTAACAAATTAATCATATTTTTCCGTAATGGCACATGATCCAGTTCGGATAAATTTTTATTTTAAACTCGTTTAATGGCTGCAGGCAGTTCTTCGTAAACATCAAGTAAAATGAGCCATGCCACAATGTTTTACTCATACACGTTTATATTTATGCATGTATGTGTGTATGTATGTGTGTATACGAGGATATGGAGTAGTTTATGACAATTCTCTTACTCATTATCATATTCAAGTGGTCAAACATGTTTAAAATTATAATTGTACATAAACGTTGACATCGTTACCATACAAGATGCAACACAACACAACGCAACAATTAATAACACATGAGGATGCTGATGCTGCTGCACGACATACGATTAAATATTCAACTTTGCCAGATACATTTAAAGTCATGTAATACGACTCCCTAGCCTTGTAAGTTTTCCATTTTCTTTTTTAGGTTGCCAGTAAATTCAAATTTCAAAAAAAAAAAATTCTAAAATGCTTTTTTCTCTTTTTTTGCCATCTAGTTGAACCTTTTTTACGTAGAGCCAATCAATGTTAATTTGCTGCAGCTTCATAAATTAAAAATTATTACCATCAATTGTTTAACGCTTCTTTTTTCACTGACATCAATTCATGTTTGACTAATAAAATATCCATCAGAATTTTGTTCTTCTCGGAAATTTTATTGAAAATCCATAACGTTCATTGCAGTCATTTAAAGACAAAAAAACATCTTAAGTGATTTTCATTATTCAGTTTTATGTCAATTGGCTGGCAATTAGGGCAAGGGTAAGTATTGAAATTAATTTCAAATTTCGTTTGTATTTTAAGAATTTTGTAAAAAAATATATCACATCATTTACTATAGGGTGCAAGATGAACATAGAGATTTTGTTAAGACCCTAAAAATTAGGTGGCCAGCGAATATTCTTTTAAAACTAATAAATAAATAATTAGAAGCAATTAAGAGGAAATAAAAAGCATCTTTTAAATATTTACAAAAAGAGTATGAAAACTTATTATGAAGTCGGCAATGACTCAATAGATTGCAATTAAATTTAATATTGATTTAAGGACTTTGCTTTCCAAATACTTAAAAAAATATTTAAGTTTTAAATATAATTTATCTGCATAGAGGACTGCATTATCCTCGCATTGTACAGGATATAAACGCACTCTCCAAAAATTTTACAAACAGATTAATGATTGATAAGGAAAATTAAGGTTCTAGCGAAATATTGAAAAAATTATATTAAAGGTATTTCACATTTTATTATTTGTTGTCGGCTTAGCTGAGTGTATGCCTGCATTTCATTGGCGTTCACCCAATCATCAGTAGCCTTTAGCCAAATCATGTTTGAAAAGCAGTCAAACTCATATACTTGTACCAAAAACTACAAATACTATATGAGAATCCAATGAAATGCAGGCATATACTCAGCTAAGCCAGTATTAGTATTAGTGCATTACAACTATAGTAATCCATGTCCATGAACCGTGTACTTTCACAGGAAGCCTTAATCATTCTAATGGAGGACTATTGTTCAGAAACGTTTCATTTTTCCTGCAAAATATACTTGCAGGATTTAAAATTTCCTGTCCGTGTAATATTTTTATAAGAATTTACAACAATTTTTGCATTCCTCATAAGAATATTCATAGTTCCAATGTAATTATGCGATCTAGACGAGCACTAATTTTGGTATCAATAGCTTGCATGGCTTCAAGCTTATGCAATGCATTTAAAGAAGTCATAAAAGCTGTTGCCCAAATTGTTTTTTAATAGAAAAATATCTCATTTTGAAAAATTCAACGTTTCTATATATTTTATAAAGTTTGTATGAAAGAGCTCCCATGTTAAAGGAACTTTAAATACATATTTTTCTTTTCGTATTACAAAATACAAGGCCTTCTTTTAAAGTTGAAATTTCGGTGATAAGATGAAGCGTAAAATTGTGTTCATATTCAATTCTTTGTTAATTAAAATTAGGTTGGAGATATTGTTCTGATAAACTAATTAGTGAGAAAAAAATTATATGCAATAATTTTTTATAATTTTATGGCCAATAAAGTATAAAATTTTTGGAAACAATGAAGATATAAAAATGTGAAACTAAGAAAAAAATATTTTCTCAAGTAGAAATATTAGTTCTCTTACTATGGTTTTTAAATTAGAAAATTCTTTTTAGAAATCCATACATATACATACCCATGTATATATGACGTTCAACTATAATACAGATATCAAATACATAATTTTTACAATTTAGTCTTAAATATTCTTCAAATCGATAAAAAGGTTGAAAGAGTTTATCTTCTAGTGGGCGTAAATTTGAAAATGTTGCTCATTTATACTGAACTATAATAAGCTGCTGGCATCAAATCAAAATAATTTTCTAATATCGTAAGCAAAACTCTTGAAAGTTCTAAATATAAATGTGTCCATTCTATTCTATTAATTTTTATTTTATGATACACAGCTGCGTTCATCTCAAACGCCAAACTTTCCTACACTCACCAATACTCGCACAAAATCAACAAAAGTTTTTCATTTCTTTTTCTGGTTTTTTTTCTAACAAGTAATAAAATTTATAGTATGAGAAAAAATCTATAAGGTCAGTTTGTTAATGCGGTAGAGCTTTTATTTTAATAATCTCTTGATGTAAAAAAGGAACATGTGTAACAGTGTAAGTGGATGCTGCTCGCACACATACAAACTTATGCACTGTGACCATTTAACGTATAAATAATTTATTTTTTATTGTTCTTAATTTGTTAAAAATGTAAAGAAAAAGTTTTTTCTCTTCGTTCTTTCAGATTTTTTTTTAGTTTTTTCTTTGTCTGCTAATTAGTAATCGTAAATTTTGCGGTCATAAATTTTATACGTTGTGTTCAGAATATGTCTATTCAACACATTTGAACAAACCAGATGAGAAACGCAAACAAATTATGTTGAATAAAAAATATATAATTCACAACATGGAAAACACCATCATATAATCATAATTATAGTCATCATAAAAAAATAAGATCAAAGGAATTAACATTTGGCAAATAAATTATTTGATATAAGCCAAAAGGGGCAAATATTGACCCTAATGGATGTGAGGAAGCCTGTAAGAGATCAGAGAAAAGATAAGTTGGATTGATTTTTATGTATAAAAAAAAATTAAGCATCAACTTAATATTGAATTCATTCGCAGATCATTTGCGAAACACCGGCTAGCGCCCAACGAACTGCTTAGCATTAGCCAACAAGCAGCCAATCGTTTGCCAACTTGCTACAATACTTTTTTTCTTTCCATCTATTTTTTTATTGTAAACATTATAAACAACTCCGCTGTGTTAATTTGCTGAGTTTTATTTGAATGTGTTGCAGACAAAAATTAACAAATCTGAAATATTTTAGAAATAGAAATTTTTAAAATAAGAATTTTTAATAGTACGAGTAAAGTTTGTTAACCACCACCTTTTTCCAAACTTCTATTAAGGCAAAACAACAGTTTAGTTAGCAGCTCGTTGTAGGCAGTGTATAAGCAGTATGTAATATTTCATCATACTTGAGAATGTAATTAACCAAAACAGCAGGAAAGTTTAACACAACTAATCCTTTATTCGAAAAAAAATTAATAAAAAAAAAATTAAATAAAATAATTGAAGTAGAAATGATGTACAAAAAGTACCTCGAAAAATCTCTATATCAAAGTGATTGAGATTTCACTGGTCATAAGTGTGATATTAAAAACGTCTAATATACTTCATATTTCATGAGTTCTTGAATTCCTCAGTTTTTTTTGTATTTCTTTTTTGTTTTTAAGTGTCCTTTTTCTATCAATGATCAAATCTGACTGACAATCTTCTAATATTTTTCTTTTTAAAGTCTCTTAAAATTATTTTAATATTTGCTTTGTGTTACCAATAATAATCATTAGGTTTATGTTTGAAAACATGTTGTTTTTTATTCAGCATTGAATAGAAATGATGTCAGAGCAAACCTTAGAAAAAAATTAATTGGAAAAAGGGGTTTCATGTATTTCATTCTTGTCATTTTGAATTACCTTCAATAAGAGATATAGATATAGACTTAAGCAAACACAAGTGAAGTCAATACAATAATACTCGTATTCTGATAGATAATAATAACAATGATATTATTCTTAAAGTAGTGTTTTGCTTATTTAAACAGTGACACACACACACACACACATTCAAATATATCCAATTGATAGTTAGCTTCATAAATAGATGTGTTAGATGGACATTTAACTCCAAACAAACGTTATACAAACACGAATAAATATTAAAATAATAATCGTATGTATATTGTTCTTATTATTTGTTTTTGTGGAAAAAAAAAGAAGTAGGAAAATATAAAATCATAATGGTATTGTATTGTTTTTATATATTTTAAGTAGTACGTGCTTAGAATTATAATGTCATGATATATTAACAAATATGAATACAAATAATTTGCTTTTATTGTATGTATTTAAATTCTGTTAGGTAAGGGAAAAAGTATTAAGGTTTCCTTACTTTCGCCACTAATATTCATAAATATTAGTTTATTCATAGTCTTGAATTAATATGATCGTATTAAAATACAAATCACTAATACTTAGATCATTGCCTCAATTTAGAAAAGTCAAGGCTCTTCTTCTGGCACGGATTGCTACTACTTAGAAGCAATGGTTTGAATTATTTTTTTTTTAATTATTTATAATGATATTGAAATTATTGATGGCGAAGTTTTCCTTTGGATCGGCAAAATAATAGGAAAAGTGAGGGAAATATCCTACAGCGGAGTTTGGTAATTAAGTAGCGGAAAAAGTTCGTTAAAACTGGAGCAAATATTTTTTCTTCCAAGTAATAGAATTAGGCCATGTTGGAATAGATTATATTTCCTTCTTCGGTATGTTTACAAAACATATTACAGTGGAGTTTGGTTATAACGAACTATATAAAACCTGGCAGTTTAGTTCGTTAAAGGCTTAATTACTTATAATCTGAGTAAATATCTATATTTTTCCATTACATTAAAGCAAGCAACGTTGGATTAAATTTTTTATTTATTTTTCGTTTATAAGGCACTTATCTTCTCAAATATTTCATATGTATTAAATACTTTCTGAAATACTATTTCAGAAAGTTTTTTGCGACTTTATTTTGTCGTTATAAATAAAGTTATAGGGACCGGATATATTTGTTCGCTATAGGCGATAATTCGTTATTACTGGTATATTTTGTAACCGAATTAAATTCTAATTCCAAATTTAAAAAATTTATGAAGAAGCGTGGTTTTCAATCTTGAGGCACCGAAATGATTTACCGCTTATTGTCGTCTGAAGTAACATCGGTTTATGGGGAATTCCACGTATTTTATTATCATATTTCAGAGTATTTGAATGTAAAGCTGGAGACGAGTTTATGACTCCATCTGATATATGTATACGATTTTTCACTGAAGAAAGTGATAATCTTTATTTGCATTATGAGTATATAGTATAATAGTTAATATAAAAATTAATATTAGGGTTTTACAAATGACTTTAGTTTTGTAAATAATAATAATTACATAATCAAAAAGCTTTTCATGCACCATATTGTTGAAACCAGAAAGCCCCTAAACCAACCGAACAACTGCAATTCTAATTTCAATATGGAAAAATCCTTGTTCCTTGTCTTTTATCAAAACTTTCACGACATTTATCGCAAGTCAAGTGATATTATCGATCTCTGCTTCACACAAGAGGTCCAGAAAAGTTCATCTAATCTCATGAAAATTTTAAAATTAATCGTGTTTAATATTTAAATTTCGATGAGGTAAAATGGACATTTCTGGACCTCCCGCGTGAAGCCGTGCTCGATAAATATCATATGACTTGCGGTAAAAGTGTTTGCAAATTTAAATTAATAGTTATGTACACATTAAACCAGCAAAGTAAAACTCTAAATGCTTTAACAATGAAGAGGCTTAGTCCTTGGCGCACTGCCTCATATTGAATGGTAACAATGTTGTCTTTACCACAAATTTGTGGCGTTTTCGGAAATCGTGTAAATATTTAAACTATGTTTAGTTCCTCAATGTATTCTATATTTTAGAGCCTTTTATACCTCAAACCGTATTCAAAAAGAAAGAAATGAAGACATTAACACAAATGTACAAATCAAATCCCTTATGAGCAGACATTAAATTTAAAACCTTCTCCTTTTTGATATTTTGATATTTTAATATATTGCAAACTTTCTGCAGAGTATAGTAGATCTATATATATTCGATTTTATGTTTCTAGAGGAAACTAAAACACATCAGTGCTATTCATATATTTTTTTTTTTTACTTTGTCTAATGTAATGAATTGTGGATATAATAAGGCTCACGGCTCTGGATATTATTTTTTGGAATAAAATTAGAATATCACTGAAGGCCCGCTAAAATGTTGACAAAACTTTGTAAACTCAATAAGCTTAACAAGTAAAGTTGCATAGAAAGTAACCTTTTGAACAGTTCAATTGTAGACAGTTTTCTATTTCTCACACACAATATTAATTTCATTATACCAATCGTTTTGAAAGTATGGATGTGTGTATATGTAGTCGTATAAATACATATACATATTTAATTCAGAGGAAACAAAAAAACATTGCAGCAGTAATTATTAATGTTAACACTATTTTGCACACGCTGTTGTGTTGTATACTAGCAACACCCTTTAAAACCTCCTCTGACTGTGTGCATTTTCTAAGCGAAATGTTAGTTTGTGCAAAAAATGCACATACAAATAATTTTCAAATATACTCGCTCTCTAAAAATACTTGCATATTAGAACAACAACAACAAAAGGAAGGAAAAAACAGCACGTTCTGCAATGTGCAACCCATTATTATGGAAACGAGTGTATTATAAAGTAGTAATAGTATATATATATATATAGTTTTCTATTTTTATTATATTTTTATTATAAATAAGTTTTGTAGCATTAAAATTTCCCTCATTTCCGTTGTTGGAATACAAACACAGGAAGTCAAGCACCGCCTGTTTAACTGACTTTTTCTTTTTTTAATTTTTTTTTTCTATTAAGATTTTTGTTTATTTTAACACACTTTGTTTGCAAATAAATGCCATGATATGAAAATTATTAAATAAAGAGTATGGAGCGTTATAAAAGAAATCCTCTGACAACGTCAATGGCTTTGAAAGTTCGAATCAGCATGATGAACTCAATACAAAATGGGAACAAATAAGCAGCTTAAATGCCGCCGTTAAAACTACCACAATTATATATACTTTTTTCTTTTGGGAATACTCGTCCACCACCCCTTGAAGAAAACATCCCTGATTTGCCTTTTTTTTAATGGCAGAAAGAAAGAATAATTTCAACAATTTTAATTTAGGAAATAGAAATAAAATTAAAATACTGAAATTAAATGCAAATTCGTTAAACAATTTGGTAAAGAATTTTTGTGTTCAAGAATTCCTTTAAAGTATTATTCCTTTAAAGTATTTAAGGATTTGCATAACTAATGAAACAACTTTTCTTTCTGCAAAACGCAGAAGGAATGTATGCGTTCTTTGATTAAAAAAAAGATCTTTCACACATTTTGTTGCTTTGTGTTGCTTTATATTGGGGTGATATTATTTGTACTTAAATAAAGTTTCGCTGCAAGAATCTGTTTTCTTATAATTTCACCTTTTGACTGATGAAATGCTTAAATTTAAATTTCTTAAATTCTGTGTTCCTTAAATCAAGGAGAAGAGCATAACGAATGCAATTTGTTTGGGGTTAATGTCTTGATACATATGCTGGTGTATTTATTTATAAGAAACCATTGCATTTACCATATTAAAAAAAAGTTACACACATACCCATATAAATTCCTGCATCACCTTGAAGGTATCATAATACAATCTTATAAGTAAGAAAAGAAAATTATAAAGAAAAGCGTAACATGATTTCTTTTCTTCTCAATTTTTCTACTTCTTTGTGTATGGAAAACAGGAATTTAAATATTTGACATTAGCAAGCAATTAAACAAAAAAGGGTTTTACAATTAAAAACTATAGCATGTGAAACACGTTCGGATTATTTTAAAGACAGTTGTTGCACAAAACATTGAAGATCTTAAAAGGCAGCAAAAGATATTAAGAAAATTAGTATCGTTTACATAAAGACTACAGGACAATGAAAAGGATTTGATTTACAGCCGCAGAAGATGTATGGTAAACTAATTTATTTTAAAAATGTACGACGTAAAGAATAAAAATCTTTTTATTATACAAAAAAAAAAAACAAAAAAAATTCAGTTAAGCGCTCAAAGTCGCATTCAATTCTAACCACCTTTGCAAGGCTTTAGAAGTCCCGGCGGGTCCTTATTTCTGGAAAGATTTTCATTTTTTCTTTTATATTCAATATATAATGCAATGATGAACATTTTTCATATTAATTGGAAATGTTTTTTATTACAGTTTTTCAAGCAATAAAATTTTTTTTCGATAAGACAATTTCAATGCAATATTTCAAGATGTACTTTCAGGCCCTAGACAGCCATAGATGGCCCATAGAAGGCTAAAAGAAAACATGGTTATAGCAACTATTATCTAAAAG
This sequence comes from Germaria angustata, assembly GCA_963681545.1. NCBI lineage: Eukaryota > Metazoa > Arthropoda > Insecta > Diptera > Tachinidae > Germaria > Germaria angustata. The sequence goes on from OY813001.1 coordinate 38,841,290, forward strand.
AAGTATATTCGAAATTTTGTTAAAATGTTCTTAATAAATCATTATACTTTAAAATTTAAACTATTTTAAGAATCATATTCTTGTATAAATTAATTGGAATTGCTTATAAATTAATTACGTGCAAATTAATTACTGGAGCATTATAGTACTCCAATCATTATGGGATAATCTTTGTCTCTGTAGTATAACTAAAGTCGAAAAAATATTAAGAAACAAAAGATTTCAGTGAAATTGCTCTAGGCATGACGAAAACGCTTTTTGCTATATGAAGTTCTTGACGGTCTATTTAATCGATTTCGATAACGACCTCACAATTACCAAAATATTGGTGTAGACTTCGTGTTATGTCGACAACAACAAATACAACAATCTCGGTTTACTTTTTAAATGTTTATAATTAATCTTTAAAAGAGTTCACAACAAAAAGTTTTAATTTTTTCCTATTATATTTAACGATAGTAAACATTTAAATTCAAATAAATCTGATTTTCGTACACATGAGAATGGGCCAGAGAATAAACATACCCGTTCATATAAATCTTTGAACTAAACCAAATAAGCCACATTTAGAGGTATTCTTTATGTGTTTATGCTGAAATTAAAACCTAAATTGCTTTGCTCTGGGATAAAATTAGAAATAAAGAGCCCCATGTGTCATTCATTTCCAACAATAGAATGACATATAATACTAAACAAGAATATAAAATACACTATGTACTCGTATGTAACACAAACATTAGGACATAAAAACTTTTGCCACACAAATAAGTATATTTGTATGAGTTTAGGCCAACCTCTGGAAGAGTTAAGTTAAAGTTTTAAGGGTTCCAAAAACAAACAAAAATAAGCTCTTCTTCATTGTATGTTGTTTATTGTTATTGCCAAGAAAGCAAATACAAATAACAGCCCAACGGCTTAACAAACCATAGAACGAACCAACCTCACAATCAGCCAACCAACGAACCCAACATTCAGGCCACGTTATAAATGTAGTGTATGCCAAATAGTTGTTTAGATGCTTGTGTTGCAGTAATTTTTTATTTGTATCTTTTTCTCATTTTTCCAGCCAAATTAAAGAGAAAATTTTAATAAGATTTTCAAGCTTTTTTACTTTTGGTGCGTTTACACGGCGCGACGTATTTTTTTCTAACAATTCTTAAATGTTTGTAAGCTTTTTGGAACACTTTAAGTAAACCTGGTGAAAAAGGCGAAAAGCATCCAAAAAAGTTATGAAAATTTTGAAATAAATCCTAATAGATTTCAGTGATTTTTGATTGCGCTTGTCATATCAGGCAATTCCCCTTTTTTGATTCCTATTCATCAACTTAGTAGTTGTCTTCATCCTATTAAAAGAAAAAAACTCATCATGTTTTTTCCACAAGAAATGTTTTCATATTAAATTATAATTGGGAATAGAATTCTGGAAGGCGTACAAATTTATCACAAATTTTTTTTGTAAGAGAGTAATTTTGTCCCTTAATAATTGAAGCAAAATAATGTTGTTATGTAAAAGTTTAAAGAAGCAACTAATTGCTTTTGTAAAATAGTATTTTCAAATCGAGTTTACCAGATTTGTTTGAGAAAATGCACTAATGGATCTTTGGAAGTAATGAATATGTCATTCTCATTTTTCACTGAAGAATCTGGATGGATATAAACAGCCTTCCAACTAACAGCATTTGTTTTATGTAAGAATTAAAAAGTATAAACTTTGAATCCTATAATCTGTTCAATATACAAATGGAATTTCACTTGGAAAATTGAAATGCCAAATGACAAATGCACATAGTGTGATTTTTATGACTCCAAGAAGCAGTAGATCTTTTTGTATGCATATGGTATTTAATTTATTGTTAGTGGAAAAACTAATTTCATTTTGTCAGTGTTTTATATACATTTTTCTCTTTGTATTTAGTACTCCAGTTTAAGTAGATGAATGCATACAACAATTGTATTAATATAAAATGCATACGAAAAGTACACAATAAAATACATGCAACTGGCAAATATGTGACATGTAGTATTAAATATAAGAATTACTGGCTTCAAGTTGAAAGATATTTTGCAATCTTTATGCAAAAGCTTCGACTTAAGAAGTCAAAAAAGTCGAGGCAAACAATGCGCTTAGCTCCTGTTCTAGCAGTGTGTCATTATAAACATTTCTCAACCGAAATACTTCATCTTTGGCTTCATATATTAAGATATATTGGCAATTTATATTGGCTGCCTTGGATGTTATTGAAAACAACTCAAGATTATCTTTGCTGATCAGCGGGTGAGAGAAAAGCTCCTGAAATTGTTTCGATGTTTTCTTGGTATTTATTGAACAAATAGGTTTCTTTGACATATTGCTTAACAGACTGGCTCGTGTATACTTAGCGTCAGTAACAAGATTCTGAACGGCAAAAACATAACCTTAACGACTTCGTATAAATAAACTAAATACGAAAAAGATACATAAAATTCAATTGAAATCAGCTTTACACATACAACAAGATATTCAGAACATATTAAGGAATAATTCTTTAAAGTGGTCTTTTCAAACAAAATTACATGCAGTAAGGACGCATTGTGTACATTGATTACCAAAATTCCTAATTGCAATCATGGTGAGACCGGAGAATAATTTATTCTACAAAGTTTTGTGGTCTGATTGTGATTTAATACAATTTTCTTAAAATTCTTCTACATTTTTCGATATATTTGATTAATTCATTGTTTCAAAAAATTTCATCCAGAAATTGTTAATTTTTGATTTATTATAAATAACATTTTGTTGAAAAACATTTTAACCAATAGTGTTACTCTTTTAGCGATAGTTTTTTTATTTATTGTTTTCCATTACAAATTTACATAACCGTTCCCAAATTTTATTTAGAGAATATACTTCTCTTCAGAAAACTTGCCAAAACTTGAAAATTTCATATGCGAGTACTACAGAAATTTGAAAATTTTTGGAAAATTGTGTCATAGTACTTCTTGGCTCTAAATAATACCGAAACACAATTGTATCAAATTTACATACACAGACATATAAGCATAACATAATATGAAATAAATACTATAAATTTCTATAGGAAATATAAGAATTATATGGGAAAAATGTACTATATTTAGATTTCTTAGGGCAATCAAAAAAGGTCGTTGTTAGAATGACTTCTTTGCACTATGATACGTGTATATTGTAATCAAATCTTCCAATAAATAAATCGCTTAAATATGCAGTTTGCTGAAGTATGTAGATGTGGGGAACGTTCAACGTGAGATCATTCAAATCGATTTAAATTTGAAGCAAAACTCTGTTTTTATCAATATCGCTGGAAGTAAAACACTTGTCATCCAACATATAAAGCAGTGTGAGGCGCATGGGTTCAAATCCAAGTTGAAGGATTTAACATGAAAATGATAGTTTTGAAATCGTATAAGCCATATGCTTAGTATACTTATGTTGGCTTAAGCTACCGTCAAAAGTCAGCGAAAAGCTCGTCATGTGCTAAAGCAAAATTGAGAAGGATTTTAAGTGAATATATTGTAAAAGGCAAATAATGATTATAATATATATTGTAAATATACATTTTGCTTCTCATTTGGCTTAATAAATACTTTCATTATCACCAAAAAGGGCCGACTAATTGTATAAATGTGTAAGAAAAAAATATTATACTTATATAATTTGTGAATCACATTACAAAAATATGATTGAATTATATAAGATTCTCATAAAATATCTATTGATTTTTTTATAAGTGTATAAGTTTGAATGTCTTTCAAAAATGATTCGGCTGAAGAGTACTGATGATTTGGTTAGTGCCAATTAAGTGCAGCAATATACTCAACTAAGCCAATAACAAGCAATAAATTTTTTAAATAATATGAAAACGTAAACCATATGAATAGTAATTGAGTTGGCATCGACTTAAAGGATGCTTAGTTACTTTTCACTTGCATTGACGAATTAAATCCGTTCGTTACCGATAGCTCTGACGAAATGCCAACCCACCTTTAAATATTCAAAAATAAATTTATGTCAAAACCAATCTACATATTCTTAATCAAGTTGTTAATGCTAGATATTACACTTTTACGAAAAAGGCAACTCATTTCCTGTTACTTCAAAACTTCTTGCAAAAGACAAGTGATCTTCACTTTTTATCTTGTTAACTTTAGAATAATTCAATGCTGTTTCCAGACACAAAAAATTATTAAAATTCAATCAAGCAACAAATTATTTATTGTGTAGAAAAACGCAAAATGTCCATTATCCGTAAATAATTTTATCTAGATCAACATATGGTTCCACCAACCAACTAACCAAGCAACCAACCAGCCATCAAAGCGAACCAGCCAAATACAAAAAAGAAGTCTAAATTACATATAAATTATAATGGTTGTAGCTTTAAGCTAAAATTAAGGTAAAATAGATACTGACAAATCAATTAAATAAATGTTATACATTTTTTTGTTTATTCTATGCATTTTTTCCTCTCATTCTCATTTTGTTGGAGTTGTTCTTTTTCCTTATTTTTGTTTTTCTATTGTAAGAAACCAACAAACTATAATCAAGTAACTTAAAACCCATAACATTTTGTGATGTTGTTGAAGTTTGTAAAGTGTTAAAGGGGTGGGTTAGATACACAGGGACATTAAGATGTAGAAAAATTAAATGGAATATAAGAAGAAATTATTATAAGCTTTGCTTTAAATTTAAAAAATAGATAATTAAATTTTGTGGAAGCGAAAAATTATATTCAGCGCTATGATCACCAGCACATAACACGGGTAATCAATTTTCTTAAAAAATATTAGTATTTTTGAAACTGGTACAATTTACTCTAGAATGTGAAACTTAAGCAAAATCTATTTGGAATCTTTCAAAATCAATATGAAAAAGGAGCTGAATAAAATACTGCTTCTTGAAATATTAAAGCGAATATTCTGGAAGGAATTATTTACAATAGCTTTTCTGACAGGATGCTGGATTGAATGCACTAACGCATTAGGATTGCTATATATACCTATTGATTTCTCTTTAAGTGTCCCTTAGAAGCATAACACCAGGAGGTTTTACTTTTGCTCCAGGATTTCCAGGACTTTAAGCCAATAATGCAGGATTAAGCGTACCCTTGTTCTCTATGCGGTGTATAAAATTCATATAAATATTTTTGCAACCGTCATCTTGGGAGTAGGTTACAAATATATTTTTCCATTGAGTTGTGTATAAAATAAAAATTTTGAACTCGTTTTCTCTAAAACCAGATTTGTTTAAAATGTAACTTTGTTTTGGGAAAACGACCATTTGCCAGTATTTGGAAAAAAAATCACCCTTAAAATATCTTCAGAAATTATGTTGAGGTCGTTTAGAGAACCAACATCTAACTATAGCGGGAAGTGCTTCTTAAGATTCAAATTATTTTAAACAAAGTCTAAATTTCGTTAATGACATTATTGGCATAGAAAAACGCACTAGTCAAAAGACTTTATTGCATTAAAATATGGATGATGATTTTTTTTCGCTTTAAGTCTTCTTATAAAACTCTTGCAAAATGAAATGAAATAAATTTAAAAAATTTTACTCTTATTATTTTAAAGGTTAAACCTTTAAGACCCTAAACTGTTTTTATGTTATGTCCAATTTTAATTGGCCATCACCTGTTTTAGTAACGAAAAACTTTAGGCTAGAAAAAACGTTTTAAAAGATCAACTCAATGTATTTGTTTAAGCTAGAAAAAAACCTTAAAAATAAAGCTATAAAAACCAACACAGGCAAGTGGAGAAAAAAATCATCTCTATACGAGAACAAGAAAAAACTTGAATAAAATGATCACCAGTGGAGAGGAAAATTGCATTCGTGAGTTGTTTTTTTTTTTCTTTTGGTCTGCTATTAAATTTAACTCCCTACTCTGGTTTTTGTGTAGAGGTTTTCTTACATCAAAAACGAAATCAAGTGACTTGTGTTTTTATTACAACGAACGGCACGCATGTTGCTGATACTCATAAATGTAAATGAATTTCTTATAAATACTTGCAAGCAAATAGTAGAGCAAGTTGCAGCTTAAAGCCAATAACCCGAATAGATTTTTAAGTTTCAGTGCTGGGCAGAAAAGCAATTTAATTCCAATTCGTATTTTATGGTTCAAAAATACAACTTATAATTGCACGCATTATTATTATTATTGTTATTAAATTTTTAAATTATAAGTATGTTGGGCCATGACAGCTTAAAAATAAAAACTGGCAGTTTTAAAAGTTTCAAATTGAAAAAAAAAGAAATAAATAGAAAATAAAATAAATGAATAAAAACAATTATCTCTTTTGCATTTTGATAAACTAGATCTTCAGACTCCCACAGTGTTGAAATGGTGGATCATTTTAACTCTTAAAGCTGTTTTCCAGCTCATCTTTACACATGTTCAAGCTGAAAGTGACGTTGTATTCGAAAAATGGCATTAAATTATAGGACTTCATACGGCTTATGATTGTAGATTTACTAGTATAAAGTATTCCATTATTTGCAGTTAAATTAATTTTAATTTGTGCTCCTCAGAAGTCTTATGGTTATAGTTGTTGGTATTTATTTTTTGCAGATTATTAAATATGCAAAACGCGTAAGGATTGGGGCATGATAATAAAGATTCGTTACGGTTTGGCCTTCTTGTTGGCACTGTCAATTTCAATGTGTGATCAGCGCGATATTTTCATGAGAATGTTTCGTTTCTTTTCATACTTTGCTGGCAAAAATTGTAAAAATAAAAAGAAAGGAAATGTCAATCATAATATTTAAAATAAGAAGAAAAGAGAATTTGCAATAAAGCCCCATGAAAAATTATTGATCGTAAATAAACGACTTATTAGGAATTTTAAACTATAAGCAAATATTAGAACTGAAGGCACAGATTGGTATAAAATATAAAAGAATAAAATTCTTAGAATATTTTTTATTTATTTTCTTAAGGAACATAAAGTTTTGCTGAAATAAGTACTTTTCGCCAAAAATAGACGCGCTTGATATGCGGTACGTTCGTGAATGCAAAATCTTTAAATGCTTGATGGCGTTGACAAAAGTTTCTTGTTTACAGCTGCCGCAAAAATGTGGCAGCTTATTGCAACTAGCGTGGTAGAATATTTTATGTGGCAATGAAGCAATAATCAGTGCACGGATGGGCATTTGTTTCGAATAAAAAGTTAATGAAATCAATTAAAAATATTTTACATTTAAATAAATTGTTGAAATTCTTAGAATATTTTTTTATTTATTTTCTTAAGGAACATAAAGTGTTGCTGAAGTTAATATTAAAATAAGTAAATTTGGCCAAAACTAGACGCGCCTGATATACGGTACGTTCGTAAATGCAAAATCTTTAAAAGCTTGTTAACGTTTTTATATGACAAAAGCATTTTTATGCAGAGCTGCCACAAAAATGTGGCAACTTCTTGCAACTAGCGTAGTATAATATTTTATGTAGCAATATTGTTTTATTGCAAGGATGGGCTAAAGTGTAAAAAAAAGACTTTTTTCATGTAAAAGTGATTTAATTAATAGCAATAAGTTTTAATTTCATGTTTAAAGTAATCAATAAAGAAATTAATTTTTATACGCTGAACTAAATAATTGTTTTTATACTAGAGACAATCAAATCGCTTTCAAATCACTCAAAATCTTTGTGGTATTAATTAGTTATCTTAGAGTGCTTATATTTAATATGAAAACTGCACACACAATTTTCAATTATTTTTCAAATGATTAGTTGGCAGCAAACCAGAAATAATAAATTTCAATAGTAAAGTATTCAAAAATTATTATATAATTTGTTATAGAAATTTGTTCGGCATATTCGCCAACATAATCATTTAAATTAAATATGTTTCAAAACGTTATTATTTGCCGTATTTATCTCTTTATACAAAAACCTTTAAATACAATATGAGAATTATGTCATTGCACAACATACAACTTATGGCCGATGTGATTTTATTTTTTTCATCTTCAATCCTGTACCCCTTTGGGTGCTAATCATAGATTTATTGGGCAAAGCGAAAAATTAATATTCGTAATAGTCTTCAAACTAATCATATGATAAGTTAGTGTTTGTCTATAAAAAATGAATATTTTAGTGCTTTTATAACTTAATATTAATACGCAGATTTAGTGTACATTGTTATTTTATCAGAGGTCAGTATTAAATACCTATTCCATGGGCTCAAAATTCTTGCATCCTGTATCGGATCCTTTTTTGCACAGTTTTTGATTAAAAATTTTTTATGTAAAACTTTCAGCTATCTTTTCACAATTCATAGCCTTAATACGTTTCCTTCCATGTCCTTGAAACTTCTGTTCGCAATTCGTCGTATATAGCATTTATAATGTTTTTTTTTTTGACATGTTAATATTATAATCATCATCATTTATATTTTTATTTTAAAAGAACAAAAGCATTAGTAAAACGTGTAATAAATAATTGGTGAATTTCCGTATTTGAATTCATATACTAATTTGTAATTTTATTTCATTGTAATTCTCAAAAGAATGTGGTATTTAAGTTGAGCTGATACCCAGATAAAGGATAAGAAATAATGGAGCATTTATTAATGGACTTATAGCGGCTGACGGAAAAAGCTTTAGTTCCTTTTGGTGTTTTTTTTTGCCTTTCTAATTAAACATTTCTGTTTTGTTAACAAATTCCTTAAAACCCCATTCACGACCACGAGAACAAGGTTGGTGGTCGGAGTAAACCATGTTAAAAATTTGGTCGAAATGAATTTATTTTAGTTTAATCTTGGAAAAAACGTTAGTTTTATGTATGTCATGCAGATTGCAAATTATATAACGACGTCGATAGGTCTATCTGAGACACTTTGATTTCTTTAGAAGAAAATTTTAGCCCCCCTATAGGAAGGTTTTATTTCTTATCGAATTTTTAATAAATTGTATATTTTTCCTCTTCTCTAAAGGGCATGCAGCCGGCTCCAGTCAAATTCTTGGAAGTTCTAATCCTCCCTAAACAATTTCCTGGCTCTGAAAATAGCAATCGGTAAAACTTCTAAGCAGAAAAATATTTAATACATAAACAACTATTGAATTTATGAGACTTTTATCAATTTAAATATGGCCATGCACTCATGCTTCCTTGGTTTCTGAGAAAGACATAAGATGCATACATGCATCGTTCGGGCATGAATGGATTAGAAAATTCCTTTCGCAATAACGAACTATAGTGTGATTAAAAAAAAAGAATCAATAGAAGTATATTATTATATACAACGGAAAAATATATTCGCATTCGAAATTTTTAATTTTATTGTTAAATTAATTAAGTATTAGAATTTTTATCGTTATCGTGTTTTCGATTAAGAAGTAGTCAATATATAACTTTGAAAGGACCAGTTCTGCTTGACTATAAACGACTCTTTTAGTAATAGTTTCCTTGTACGTTTAAATTTTATTTAAGGTATGAAAACTCAATCTAAAGCCCAAGCATTTCTGGAGAACAGCGAAACTTTCGTTAGACAAAACAATAGTTTATCACAATTTGTTTCCTACAGCTAATTTTAGCTCAGCTCCTCTCTTTTACGATGGAAATTTGGCTTTAACCCATGGTTTCATTGTCAGAGAGAAAATGAACTAAGACAAAATAAAATAACTATTGAGCACAAGCGTTTGCTATTGAAAAATCTGAATCATTTGTTATTCTACACATTTTTTAATTAAATTTTATTATTATTTTTTTTAACAATCACTCACATTTTTTAACAAAATGTTTTCTATTAAAATAACTAAAAATTTAATATTCCATCTAAATCATACAAATTAGTTGCTTATTTTATTAAAATTTAATCCCATAAAAAACTATTATGAAACAAAACTGCTGGCAAAAATCGTTAAATTTGTGTATTATTATTTTTAAGCCCAAACAAATATGTTTGTAATAAAAAAAATAAATAAATTACAAAATTCCATTAAAAAAAGTGATAATCTATTAAAATATTTAACTAAACAAATTGTATTGACTTTGGCCATTATTAAATTAATTGACCACTTTTTGTCCGCCATCAATATGGAAACAATTTAAACTTTTTACAATTTTGAACAATAAATACGAAATATTTGAAAAATAAAAATAAACAAACATAACCAAAACTAAAAATTCAGTCAATATTTATTTAGCAACTTTGAACGATTAAAAACTACTGAAACTCATACTTTATTTGTGATTGATATATTTGGTTAGATTTATGGCAATATTTCTCTTTATACATGTACATGCACACAAACACACACACATGTGGCATTTTGCCGGATAATATAATCCAATAGTCCTATATTTTATGACAATATCAATTTGAAATTCTATTAGAAAGAGGAAAAAAGAGTTGATTTGAAAATTATTATCGTTCTATGTAACTTGGACTGGTTCTATATTTATTCTGCTGGTAAATATTTATGTGATTGAAATCAACCTAAATAAATATACAAAATGACATTTGAAGTTTTCTTTATATGTTTCGGACAAAACTTGTATGAGAATTAAACAAATTATATATTTTAAATAATTTATAATAGCAATTATCATATAAATAAAAATATAATTTCTTATAATCATGGGAAATTATTGTTCATTATAAATTTTATTTCGTTACTTTTTATTTAGTTTTTGTTTTCCATTTATGTACATATATGAGAATTATTTATGACTCCGCTGAAGATACGGACGGACATATAATTTTATGGCTTCTAATGTAATTAGAAATAAAAAGTTTTTTATATTTTTGGCCATATCTATCTCGTGTTGTTCATATTTAACAAAATTTTATCACAGTTCTCATATGTATGTATTAGTTAAGTGGAAATATGTTAGTATGTATTTTCTTTGTTTTATTTTATGTCATACAACCCCTGACACGAGGTATCGATTTTCTACAATTTTACTTCATATCTATTTATTCTCTTTCATTGGCTACAACACCACTAAACGTATCTTTTAGTGTAAAATAGTAGTTTCAGCAAAATTTAGCAGTTGAAAATTTGTGTAATTGTTTGAAAACTTAGAAGATGTAGTCATGTTACATTAGATAATTTTTACATTTTCTTTTCTGCCATGAACTAAAAATATACATTGGGAAAATCATTTTGTTACTACCTTGGTTGTCGTAATCCAAAGCATTTGAAAATTTTATTCGAGCTTCTGTGCTAAAACATATTTTTTTTTTGTAAGAATAATTTTTTTCATATATAAAAAAATATTTATTAAATATATATTCAAGATATTCTCAAAAAAACAAAAATATTTTAAAATTTCTTATGATTTGGCTAAAGGGTATTGCAATGCAGGCATGTACTCAACCAACAACAAATAATAAACACTTTTTCAACATTTAGAATAAAATGTAATTTGGATTTAAATCAACTCTTTCTTCAGAAACAAGAAACAAACAAAAAACAGCAATTAGTATTTTAATTCTAAAATTTGTTTTATTGGTTTTAATCAAACTAGATTTACTTTGATACATTTAAGTTAAAGAAAAAAATTAAAGTTTAAGAAACTATACATTTTTAAAATTGTTTCCCTCCAAATATCAAAAGAAAAATTACTTGTTTAGATGCATCATAAAAATATTCGCTTCTAACAGTTAATTTATTTTAGTTCTTAATATTTTTGATGTTTAAAATATTTCATTCCAATTTGATTTTGTATGCTTTAAATCTCACAATCGACAGGACAGCAATTTGTAATTTTTTTTTAGTTTTGAAAACGATTCTGAAATGAAATGTTGGATATATAGAGTTGATTTAAATCCAAATTACATTTTATTCCAAATAATAAAAAAAGTGTTTATTATTTGTTGTTGGTTGAGTACATGCCTGCATTGCAATACCCTTTAGCCAAATCATAACAAATTTTAAAATATTTTTGTTTTTTTTTTTTTTGAGAATATCTTGAATATATATTTAATAAAATTTTTTGTTAGAATAATAAATCGATCTGATATATTTACCCGGTTTTAAAACGAAAAAAACTTTGAATTCGGCTTAGCGAACACATGTTGAAATTTGAAAGACGAGAAATTTGTTCGCTTTCGATTTATAGAATAGGAAAAAAATTCTCGCGCCTTATGCAAAAAAAAAAAAAAAAAAAAAAAAAAAAAAAAAAAAACTTAAGAAAGCTTGATAAATGCAGCAAATAGTGAACAATGTTGCAATTCACATTAAAACCAGAAGACACAGATCTTAGTGGAAGTCTATTAGTTCCGTAATTTAATGGGAAATATCTCTAAATTATACAATAAAATTCATAACAAATACATACGAAAGAAAATATATAAATGTAAAATATATATAAAAAACTGTATTATTTGTTGTTGTTGGCTCAAGTGAGTATATGCCTGTATTTCATTAAATTTAATAAATAAATAATGTTTTGGCGATGTACGTGTGATAATAAATGGCTCAATGTTCAAATAATCTCTTTATTATAATAAAAAAAATAAATATATAAATATATTTTAATATATTTGTCTACTCGGTTACGATTTTGATCATTTTTGTACATCATTAATGATAAATTACGACTGCCAAAACAGTTCCTTAAATCATAAAATGGTTAAAGACTTGTTTTGTCATACGATTTTGTTAACAAGCGTTTGTTGGCCTAATGCGAACTTTAAAGCTAAAGTGAAATATTTTTTTGCCTACGGCCGCTAACACATGTATATATAATAAGAATTAGTCAAGAAATGTAAAACATTTTAAACTTTTAAATATAAGAAACGCAACAGTAATTATTCGGTTTAAGGTATACAAACTACAGTAAAAGTCATAACAACTGAATACGTCTTTAATAGTTTCAAAGAAATAGCCAATATAACATTTCAGATTTGCTTATCGCTCAGTGAATTTGTGATTTTTTTTTTTTTATATAAATGGCGATTTTTAAGAACGAAAATTTTTGTCATGTTAACCAAAGCTGACTAAACAGCGAAACCTTCGCCTCTTGTCGGCTGAAACATTCAGATTACCTGGATGTAAATGAAACTTCAATATTTCCATTAATAATGAAGTTTATGATCAACCATTCTGCACTGGCAAAGATACAAACTAGTGGTTGGAATAAATAAATTGTGGTCCATTTAGAGACAAATCAGATAATGCCTAAAAAGTATTCTAACTGCTGTTTCCGCAAAGCAAAGGGCCAACTTGCCTAAGACCTTCATACAGAAGTAATTAATTTTTCTATTGAAAAAATTTACTAATAGTTTTATTACTGAAATCATTTTAGGGGTTTTTTGGTTTGTTTTTTCAATTAAGGACTTTGCTCATTATAAAGAGTCGAACTGATATACATAAATACCTAAAAGATTTTGAGCAAAAGCATCATTTCTATTAACTTCAGCTTAAAGTCTGTCTCTCTCTGTCTGTCCAACTGTTTTAAAAGCATGTAAAACTTTGTCGATTTTCTTAGTCATTATTATGTCGAGTTTTATGATGGCAGTTACAAACCCAAAATGTTGCTAAAGTCACGTGCAGATCATAATCTTTTACATGCTCATACTACTCGTACATACTTCATTAAAGAATGTTTTTTGTATATTTTAAACAAGCACAAATAGTAACACACATACCGCATGTATGTATGTGTATGTAAGTAAGTATGCATATATTTTGTGAGTTGGTCCCCTACAAATGCTTGTTAGGTTGAAAAAATTTTATGCCCTCAAGATTCAGTTTTACTTTTACTTCTTTTTTTTGCTGTCTTAAAACAGAAAAACTCTTTAAAAATTTATTGTTTGTATAGTTTTTGCTCTCAACTCGTTAATTCTTGCAGCAATGAAAGACATTTTAATCCTCCTATTCAAATGTCAAAGTCTTTTGTCTACCCAGCAGTATATAAAATGACATTTATGCATCCAAACGTGTGTGTATGTGTGTGCAGAGTCATAAAGACGGTTGTGGAAAACCTACCTTCTGATAGCAACTTTGACGGCATCTAAATAGATCCTTCGATCCAACTGCCTGAGCAGATATAAATCCAAATAAAGTAATGGCGGTAAATGCCATAAGATGGGTATTGACGTTTTTACTACTACACAACATTTTGTTTATTTTTGTGAGTTTCTTAATATTTTTTCTTATTTATTTATTATATAAATATAAAAATATTTACTGCCTCAGCTTAACTTTTGTATGGATATATCTTCAACTACTTTTTTTTATAAAATATTAATTAAATTTTTCTTATATTCACAGGTTTTGTTTTACACCGTCTTTGTATTGGTAGGTTTTATTTTATAGATCTATTTAATATTTTTTTTTTAATTTTGTCAGTTAAACGCACGCAAATAATTTCTTCTTATCGCAAATAATTTATTATAATTTCGTTTTCTGGCATTCAAGCAACAAAAAAATTCTGTTTCTCCGTTTACACGACATTTATCCACAAAGCCTTATTGAACACTAAATTTTTGTATCGTTCAGACAAAACATTTTAACATAATGTTGAATTTGCTTTTCGTTAATATACTTTAACAAAAAAAAACATTTCGAGCCAACATCGAACCAATTTTAATAAGAGAACACACAACATCATACATACTCCCTACAATCCAATCGAAGTCATCACAAAAATTTTTTCCAAGTCCTTAGCTGTAGACTCTACAGTGTAGAGGTACAGTAATATAAAGTTATGAACAAAAATATACACAATTTGGTTCGAAACTAAAATTGTTTGAGGTCCAAAAAAATAGAAAATGTTGGAAGAGAGTCTGTTGCAATCAAATGGTTTATGTTGCATTGAGACTGAAAAACAATAAAGGCCATCTTAAAAATTTATAAAGAAAAAAAACTTATTTAACTGATTTCACTCGTGTGTAGCATAATAGAGATGAGAGTTGGTGGTTCGCCAGTTCGTTCGAACATGCAACGTAATGTGTTTGAAGTGTTTGATTATTAGGGAAATAGAAGGAAAGAGCAACACAATGAATATAAACTTGGGAAGTAATGAACGGTTTGAGTGTGACAAAGTAAACTAAATTTTAAATTAAAATTTTAAATTAGTTTCAAAATTAATGAACTTAACAAACGAGAAAGGCTTAAAAAATAATTAATCGTGAAGAGACTAACACGATGATTTTTTTCATTGAGATTCCTTTTAAGACAGTATAATACTTATGTATAAGTATAATATTATATATGTATTTAATATGTACACACGAATTAAAAATTATTTAAATAAATGAAGAAAATATTCGATTAAAGGAAATTTTAAAATTACAGGAATTGATTCTCCCTTTTGCAAGATTTCAGCGGTCTGCGGTTAAATGAACATCATTTCACTTAAACGAATTCAGCACTTTTAAAAATAATGCTTTGAACAGAAGATAGAATATATTATACATAATCGTACCATATAAAATAGACGTATGCAGATTTGGAAATCAGTTTTATTTTATAAAACGACATTTTATCGTTTGGAGGTACATATTGCGTACGATATGAGCCGGGACTGCATGATGTTTCGTTGATGTTACATAAATAATTTTTCACTCTTCAGCGAGTTTTCCCTAAAGTGGCTTCGAATCAAAGCGAAATAAAGTTCTTTGCAATCCATACCAACTAATAGTCAAGAATATTTGATTTCAATTGATCGATGTATTCCATTAAATGAACTTCTCTTTTTATTTTATACCCATATTTACTATTGCTTATATGTTCCTTGGAAGGTCGTTGTATATAGAGATATAAGCACTGGCGTAGCTAAAAATATATTGTTTTGAAGCGAAATTTAATTTTTAGTTTGTTTAAATAGTAGAAAAAAGAGCGATTGCTAAAAACTATACGAGTGGTGTTATTAATGAAAGAGTTCGTGCATAAAATTTTATGTACAAATGTATTGGGGTAAATCAAGTCTAGTGTGAATACAATGTAGTGTGTTTGTTTTTTTTAATAAAATTTGTAGATGTATTATTTTATATATGTATGGGTTATTTCAACCATTTCGTAATTTGTTTATATATTTTCTCAAAAATAAAATGAAACCAATTAATAATTTTTCATAACATTTGTACATCTTGTAAGAATTATATTTTAGAAATTTTTATATTGAAATAATCTTTTAAGCTATTCAGGATTTGGTTTAAGAAACGCCTGAATAAACACTGGTGTTGTCAGCCAAATGCCAGGGTATGTGCTTTAACCCGCCAAAAATTCATTAGAAATATGCTTTTTTAGTAAAATCTTTTAAAACTTTCCTTGCATATTTACATCTTGAAAAGTTTTTCTTCAAAAAAGAAAAAAAAAAACTATTGGCGATTTATGAGAGAACTATCTAAATTTGAATGAAGAATTAGAAGTTCTTATACATTTAAATATATTAGAAATAACTTCAAAATTTAAATGATATTCAGAGTGACTAATACAGCTGCTTTCAAATCTAAAACACATCAAGCACTCATCCTAATCGTACAAGTTTTGAATGCATTAATGACGCGTTTTTAATTTTTGCTGTAATTTCACTTAAATTGTGAAAATTTTAAATTCACAGTTGTAACATGTTGCATTTGGGGTTGCTTTAAAGCGGCTTGTTTTTTTTTTGCTTTTTTTTAATAATAACAAAATAAAAAAATAAAGCACGTGTAATTGTACATGAATTTCAAGTAATACGCAAGCGTTAGAAAATGTAAATAGAACAACTCTTAAGATGGAAGTAATTAGAAGCACCTAAAATGTGAAATAAAACAAAAGAACTCGAAAAGAAATAAACACAAATCAAGTTTTTGTTGCATATAAAAACCAAAACAAACAAAAACAAAAACTCTGCTTAACAACATCAAACTTTGCGTCAGACAGACAAGTATCTTGAAAATGCATCTTCATAAACAAAACTAAATCTGCAAAGCAACAAAATGTTGCACTCAAACCAATAAATTGTGACAGACTATGTTTTGTAGCCATCCAGAAATAATCAAAGAGATACACACGAAATAATATCTTATAGATACACAACAAGTTGGTAGTCTGTATGCGATACAACATGATACATTGTGTTAAATAACTATCCTAAAGATATTTCAGATAGCATCAAACCTAATTTATAACACACAGCCAACTGCAACATGTTGCCTGCAAATCATCTAATATTGCGATTTCGAATTAATGAAAATAGGGGAAGTGCAACTTCTTTCAAACAATTTGTTTGATGACAAATTTATTCCAACATCATGTTGGCCGCCAATTTCAAAAACTTTTCAGCATTTGAATTGGTATTTTTTCCATAAAACTTGAAGGTCATTAAAATCAGTTACAAAAACTCCCATTTAACACTAAGATGACAAAAAAGCAGGCAGGAAAGGAAAATATAACAAAAAGTTGCACTAATCTCAATATTTAGGCTCTCTGTTGCTCATACGAAGGAAAGTCATTTATATACATAAATAATCCCAATATCTACAAAGTTCTAATACAAAAACATATAAAATGACATTAAGAAAAAATATAATTTATTTAAGGCGAAAACAAGCAGATATTCTATTTTTTTAATCATTTTATCATCTCTAACAGTTGTAGACACAATAACAAAGAAAAAACTATTTTATGCAATTGTTTTTAGTGTTTTTTCTTACAGGAGAACTAAACCAAACAAGGAGGTTTCTATACCTGCTGTACTCAAATTCATCAAATGAAAATTGAAACTGACAGAAACAAAAACTCACTTAATATGGCAAAAAGAAATTCTTAAGGCACTTCCAAAAAGAAAAAAAAAAAACATAAATAAAGTCTAAACGAATCTACCTGCTTGTCAGTCTCGACAACCAATAGATACCATTGCTTAGAAAGGCATTAGAAAGATATTCACTTGGCCGTATTTATTCTATTATTATCTATTGACAATCAAATTCAAAGAATTGTTGAAGTTGGTCTTTTTTACGTGAATTCTTTCTTTTAATTTTGTATTTTGCAATTTTACAATTTAAAATTTGCAATTTTTATTAGGATTTTCCCAGGAATATATTTTTTAACTATTTTTCCAAAAACAACACAATGACCAGGAAAACAAATTTTGTCGTAATATATTTTGGAAATATTTTAGGATAAATTTGAAATAACACGGGTACCTCTGAGGTACATGTCACTCATTTAAGTGACTTGCGTGAAATTTGCCAGAGCGGGATTTTAATATAAGGAATATCTATTGCCAGGGAGCATTTAGTTGGATTTTCCGTCAATCATATGAGCATGACCTCGAAAACTATCATCTGGTGTGAATGCATGTTTCACAATCAACTGAAATTTTTATTCTTTGATTTCCCAATGAAAATGGTATTTTTCTCCCTTCATTTCTTACGTCACTCTTTTTAAGTTTCTGATGTAGACAACAAATTGACTTATTATTTCGGATAGCAAGAGACTATTAGGAGGTTGTAGGATAATCTTAATAATAATGGAATAGTAAGAAATGTGATTGCTTCCAATTCTACACATGAAATTAGTTTTCTGTGGAAACAAAGTCGCTTTGGCATTGTGGAAAATGAAAAAGTAGATAAAATTGCAAAAAAAATCGTTGCAGTTATGATCCTGTTCAGAATTTATTTTACAGTATTGCAACTAGAGGGATCTGTTTAAGAAACATGTTCAAGATACTTTAGCCAAGGAAAGAGAATTTGAAAAAGTCAGACAATTTTTTAGAGAAACAGATTTATATAAATCGATTTAAATATTGTATTCAACATTTTTTTGAATTGCTATAATTCACACTTGTGTTATCTATTTGAAACATTAAAAAATATGCAATATATATTAGATTTCATGAAATATTTAATTGTTAGTGAAGTTTAGGCAGTTTGAAAACATTCGTCGATATATGTTTATTTCAAAACAATTAAATACAATAAGAGAATTCTTTATACCATATGAATATTATAAACTATATAATCATAGCAGACCTAGAATGTTTTTGTACAAACATTTATACCCCACATGAGCCAACTTTATTTGCAAAATGCTTAAAATTCACTGACAATTTGATTTAGCGACCAATGAAATAAAGAACAAATAAATTAAAAAAAAAAAATAAAAAATAAAAGAATATGTAAAATAGCAAATATTTAATTAAACTGATTTAAAAAGAGAATAGAAATTAACTAATATAATAATTGAATATAGCAATTCAATAATAGAAATTGAATATATTAAACATCAAATTAAAAAGTCATACCAGGGATAAATTTAGTAGACAATTAAAATAGACCAATTTATTAATAGAATTTCTGTTTAAAAAGATTTTTTTAATGGCCCAGGAATGAGGAATTGAGTCCTACTCGTGCAGTGCATTATGGTGAAATTATAAAAATAGGTTTTGGGAAGGGGTATAGAGGAAATAGTGTATGTTGGCATCCGACTGGAATATCTGCACGCTGAAAGTGGCAGGAAAGACCCAAGCAGTGAGGTTAGTCCAACGAATTGTCTCTGTAGGTTGTAGTGCAATTCGCTGGCACATCGACCACGAGTAAATATCCTCCAAATGTAGAACATGTAGAAGGTTTTGATTAGCTGAGTCGTGATCGCCAAATTATTATCAGTATGAGCAGAATGACGTTAAACGCCAAACTAAGCCAAGCAACCATTTCATATAATTAGGACTGATGCCAAATAAGATTCTAGCATTGTAACCTGAACTTATTAAATTTTTACATATCGTCACCGAAAATCCAGAAGCCCGTAAGCGACAAAAATATCAAAATTTACTTTTCGATTGATTCAAATTTTATTAAACTAAATACATAGATATACTCAATTAAAATTAGATTTCATTGACAAAATTCAAAATGGTGCAAAAGCGGTTCAGAGAATTTCATAAACCAATAGGCCATAACAAAAGTTTGCCAATAGATTTGCTTAGATTAATGAAATGAGTAATAATAGTGAATATTCTACCACTGACAAAGTTAAAAAATTCACTAAGAGATGAGAAAATAAAATATATCGAATGAAAGCAAAATCACACGTGCCCGTATGGTGAAAATCGAATAAACAAAAATATCCAAAAAGGTGTGGAAGCAATTTCAGGTAAATTCCGGCTGATTGCTACAGTCTTTTTTTGATACGCTAATACCATGTACTCTCTGTGGAGTATATATGTTCCTTCTAGTCCTGGAGGGAGTATAGGGCTTCTACAAAGCATATCCATCTTTACACGGGTTGTTCTTTTGGCATTGTTATTATTTATTTTTTGCCTTGTATCAGTTTCGGTAATCGGTTCTTGTTCCAGCTAAGTAGACGATTGTTCTGCTGTAGCAAGTCTAGGATAGTAGGGCTGCCATCTGTCGTTGCCCCTTGTTGTAGTGGTGAGGGAAACCTCGCTTTCTTCCCAGAAGGTGGTGGCTCTACCTGGCCTTTGTTTGTCATGATTTTATCCTCTTTTCCAGGGAGAGCGGGTGACCAGGGGGCTCATTGGATGGATTTTTTTGAAGGGGATTGCGGATTAAGGACATATATATTTTGATTTAGAATGTGTACTCTTTCTGCTACCTTACAATCGTTAATTATATTTTTGCCAATTTAATTACAATCCCTTAAATAAAATATATTCTTCCCGACTTGTTTTTTTATTTATATTTAATTTTGGATCAGTTATATTCAAACACAAGGAAGAATGAGCAAAAAAACATATTTTGACCAAAAACCTGATTAATCACAAAAATTGGTATTTTTATCCCAAGAATTTGTTTATGCATTGAAGGAAAAATAATCTATTTACGGCTTTTGCAGTTCCAGACTTACAACAGTTACAAAAAACTAGTCCTGTATAATTAGCTCTTCTACTAAAATCAAATGTGGTTTAGTTGTCTAGTGTTAATTCCAAAATTCAGCTCTGCAAAGAATAGGAAATAGTCTTAAATTTATAAACGTTTTCGCTTCGTTTGTTAAAAACAAAAAATGTACTTACACCCTTTCGATTTAAGATGACGATGTACTTGTATCAAATTTCATATCAATCAAATGAGAATTATATCCATGTCAAATATTAGACAGTAAATTTTATTCAGCACACAGTGCTGTGAATATGATGAATATTTTGTCAGAGACATATTTCTATAAATTAGCTTAGAATCTACCGCAAATTCTTCTAATATTATAATTGTGAAAGTTTGTGTGCTTGAAAGTTTGTTATTTAATCATGACAAAAAAAAAACTGATTGGATTTCTATCAAGTTTAGCACACGCTCATTTTAGAGCCTAGATAAAAATATAAAGTATCCTTTATTAGGGTAGATGCCTTGATAAGAGCACTTACAAACTAAATGCTAAAATTTTTATATTTTGATATTTGTTACTCAATCGTCCATACGGATTTCAATAGAATAATTCTTTTTCGTAAATAACATGATTTAATCGAAAAGTGCTGAAAGTGACACCGATTCCTTAAGTGTTTACTTGCTTAATACTTGTTATAGATACTCTATGTCGGCTAAAAAAGGGCATCATGCATTGAATTATTCGGACGAATATTCGGGTACTTAACAATAAAAATATAAATTTTAGGATTTTTTTTAATTAAAAATTTTAAGGATGATATCAATTTAATAATTGAATATAAAATTTAACTTGTATATCAGATTAAAATAGTGTTCGATGTATTGAATATATGTTTGCAGAGAACACAATACAGTTGTTGCAACCATGCCAGTATCATGTCTGTTTTCGGTTTGCATTGCTTTATTGTATTTTTATATACAATAAATAAATTCTTCATTAAAACTAATGAAAATTCAGCTTATTTAGTGATTCTGTTCAGCTTGCTAATGGGGTCCTTAGACGTTTTAGTCCAAAGATAAATTTTCCATGTTCCACTTAATAGACTTTTGTCAAAATGCCATATTTGGCTTGATTTAGCAAAATAAAAAACATCTAATTAGTCATACAAATAAACAGTGCTATTCACCTTTCTATTTAATTTTTTTATAACATTTGCAGCGCAGCAAATTGATTTGATGAGTTTATCCAAAGCAGCTTACAGTTACATCCCATCGTTTGTGTTGATTGCAAAATAGAAATGTTCTTCTAATGCTTTCGCCGCATAAATATCCTCTAAATTTCTCGAAATATGTTCTGTGACAAATTTAAATTAGATTTCCGATAAAGTAAAATGTTTAGAAAACAAATTGTTTGAGTAAATTGTAGCTAATATTTTCTAAGATTAATACCCACCAACAAACAAAAATATGAAAGAGATGTCGAGAAAAAAAAACGCAAATTATTTCAAAAATTTAACTGCAAAAAAAGGTGGGCATATGCGAGTGTAAAATAAAGCACGCTCTTGCTGCACATCCGTAGCAAATGTAAACGGTTTAAGTTAGAAACGTACGCACAAAGATTTAAATGAATGTTCTGTTATGTGTAACGAATTTCATACGTGTGCAGTCAGTCAGTCTTCAATTGAATTGACTGAATTGTCTGTGCGTGCTGTAAGACTGTATGCCATATGAAACGACTGGCATTCCCAGCTAGAGTTTTTGTTGCCAACAAGCAGCGTCTTCAGCTTATGATTTGATTGTTGTATTTATTAGAAGCAACATTTTTTTGATGTGTTATACAGGCGATTTAAATTGATTTTAAGGCATTTCATTTAAAAATGTTTACGTATTTATACTATATACGTGAGTACATAAAGGTTAAGTTTAAATGGGAGGAAAAGTCATCAATTTATGTATTAAATACTTATTCAAATACCATCCAACGCGCATCTTTTCGATAAGGCCAGCAAACAGTGCGTACGTACAACTGAAACGCTGATTGTTGATTACCATTTGCAGAGGCAATTTATTAAAATGGGATTTAGTGTATTTCATTTTTGAAACATTACATTAATTCCAAATGGATTATGAAGCAGAATTAAGTTTTTAATGTGCATTAAAATATTATAATGCAACAAGAGCAGGCAGTGTTGCTAACAAAATAAATATAATGCTGCCCAGCCAGCTCGAACTGCCTGCCAGCCAATGCAAGTGTTGCTGATAATGCAGTTAGTGTGATATAGTACTATATATGTATATATGTGTATGTATGTAGATATGTATGAATGTATGTGTATGGTTGTTGGTAGCTGCCAAATGGTAGAGGCACTCACTATGTTGAGCTTCCATTATGATTGTGCTATTGTAAGCAATATTTCTCACTCTAGGTGGCATGATTAATATGTATTCCCCATATACATACATATTTAACAGCCACTGCTACAATGACAACAACAACAATAGCATTACCGCCATACCCACAACAACAACAAAGTTGATTCCACTTTGCATAAATTTATTAATATACATACATATGACCACTATGGAGGGATTTGATATTGACATTTTTTCTGTGTTTGGCCTTTTGTGAAATTTTTTGTCCATCTTCTGTTTATTGTAGCATCTTTGATAACAGTATTTTATTGTTAAAAAAAGCGCTTTTTTGTGTTTTTTTTGTTGTTGCATTTTTAGCCAATATTGTTAATTAAGAACATACCGCAAACGAACATCACCACGCACTTTATGTTTAAAATCCTATTAACTGGAAATTTATATCCCTATTCAAATAACACCAGAAAATTAAAAATCACAGCATATTCAGTATCATCAAATATTATTTAATAAAAGCACACAGTGGGACGAAATAATTTGTAAATTTTCAATTAATTTAAAAAGGCTCATTTAACCAACTACCCTGGATTTACTGTATTGCAAATAGGGAAATTATTATTGTTCCATTTGTTTAACTTATTTTCGCTAAATGTATGTGTTCAAACAACTAACGAAAACTGTAAGCCTAAAAACTTTCTTAATAAAGCGCCTTATGGGGCTTTTCCTAAGTGTTGTTAATACATGTTTTATTTTGTTATTTTGCCACTTTAAAACTAAGTTTGTTGTTTGCTTTTCAAGAGTAGTAGTAGTAGTAGTCTTTTAAAAAAGAATACAGTGTAAGCTTTTTTTTTAAGGCCACCTTAAGAGCATTTGTAAAGCATCAGACCTAAATAAGCATCTCTCCATGGAAACAGGCAGGTCAGAATTATTAATAAAATTAGACGGAATTTCACTGAAAACAGTTCGGAAAATTTCGCTTTATGGATTTAAATAACGGCGCGAAGACTATTTCAGGGTTCCTGTGGAAGCCGGGAGTCTATAGAAATGACATAATGAGCTCTATTGTGGATGCAGCTAGAGTAACGTAAGCTTTTATATTAGTCAAGCCTACAGGTCAGCAGAGCCAGATGGAATTTGCACAGCGTCACTATAGCAATCAATAAAGTGAGTCTTACCATAGATAACCTAAATTTTCAGGGAAAGTCTAGAGTCTGCAGAGTGTATAGAGGTCAGAGTTATAGTCACTGCCAAGATGGGAAAGATAAACCATTTAAGTGTAAATAATTATAAGCCAATTGGTCTCTCATAGCTCTTACTAAAAAAAAAACATTGGCGGACTCCTGGAGCCAGTAATTTTTGTGGGCTCAGTAAATCTCCCTAAGTCTGTGGAAGCAGCATTACATGAAATTGTGAGTACAACAGAAGGAATTTCTGACAAAAACTAATATCTTCTGGCATTCTTTTCGACGAATGCTTCAATAACATGACTACATCATCGATCGTCGATTCCTTCTGTGAAATTTGTGCGCACCGTATAATCGTAGTCTGGACAGGAAA
Organism: Germaria angustata; assembly: GCA_963681545.1. Classification (NCBI taxonomy): domain Eukaryota; kingdom Metazoa; phylum Arthropoda; class Insecta; order Diptera; family Tachinidae; genus Germaria; species Germaria angustata. The sequence continues at coordinate 38,865,959 of OY813001.1, forward strand.
TATGCTCAAGTGTACTCGTAGAGCTATTGTTATCAACATTAGCATTAGTACAAAGAGGAAGGTTGTAACAAGTGGCACAGTATTGGATGGGGTTCTGTTTTCATTCCTATGAAATCTCTTCATATTTTAAAGCTGTTTGCAAAGCTGAAGTTGTCTTTGGGAATTTTGAAAATTTCAATTAATTTATTTATTAGTTTCAACAAAATGTTTAATCATATATGAAATATATAAATTTATAAATTCAGCTGGTCCCATTAATTTCAGCATTAATCATTATTGATATGCCTGTGCTTTTGCATGCACTTGTTTTTGGTTGATATTTTTTTCGTTGTTGTTTAATGCAATTAAACTTCAGTGTCTAAATGCCGTTTAGCATAGGAAATTTCCAATCGTATAAATAAACTTTCGTACATTCATTGATACGCTTTTGCAAACCTATTAATTAATTATGATTTGTGAGATATAAAAATTCTATATTCATTATTTTATACACTCACACACATGTGCATTTGAATACATTTGTAGCTCTGTGTAAGAGCATAAATATACAATAGTTTATTGAGCATAATTATGTTTGTTAGTAAAATGGATAATAAGCAGATTTATACGATTAATTAATTGTGTTTTTTCATATTTTTGTACAACAACATTACATAAGTTTTTTACTTCTGACTTTTTTCCGAATGCATTAATAAATCAGTATCCGTGTGTACTCGTACATATAAACACATACATAAATAAATGTAAATGCTTTATTTATAAATGCCATCCATTAACGCACCTGGGTAAATGCTAAATAAATAGGAAAAAAAACGTATTTATTTCACAGGATTCTGATCAGGTTAATTAAATCTGTAGCCATACAGACAAAATTATGTGTGAAGCTTTTCATTGTTTGTGTAGGCGTTTTTAATGTTGTGTAGTTGTGGTTAAAGCGTTTTATATTTTCAATGAAATTAAAGTAAATATTATGACAAACACTTTTGCCCACCAAAGTTTACTTTGTCTAGCCAAAGTTGATTACGAAAATCAGGAAAAGATTTGCACGCGTTATCAAATAATCAATATTCGTTGCGCATATCAAAAAAAAAAAAAAAATTATATAATTTTTATGCAGATTAAACAAATGTCTGCGTACTAAAATTCCATACGACAGTGATAAAATTTTCATCACAAATAATTGTGATCAGAAAATCTTATTAAAATTAACTGACTTTGTTATAGGAAAGTAATTTTCTTAACAGGAAACAGTACCAGAAATAATGTAATTGTAGGCACTTAAATCACGCTGTTGAAATGAAGTAACAGAAGGAGTTTACAGAACCACGCCAATGACAATTGTGTTTATAAAAAACTCGATACTTTTGGCTTTATTATTTTATAAAAGATTATTTTACGTTCTCAGGAAATAAAATAATCGACCCTGTGAACATCATGCATAGAAATCCGAATTAAAAACTTTGTATTTTATTCATATTTTCCTCAAAGTATTAAAATAAAAACATTTTTGAATTATTTTTTTTTTGTTGGAAACATCGTAACACGCATTGCTTTAAATCAATGTAATTTGAATTAATAAAATTCCTTATTACCAACAGTCTAAGAGTTGGTTATAAAAATTTTTTATGATTTTGTGGTTTGAAATACTTAATTTTAATTGAACCTTGATGCACTAAATCACTGGATTTAGAGAACAAAAGTTTGTGTTATTCTCCCCTTTGAAATTCGTTTAATTTTACAGATGAGTCCATTTACGGAATGGAGTTAAATAAATAAAATAAAATTTACACTCGTCTTAATGCAACAAATACTCTGTTGGTTTTGGTACCGTTCTGAGGAGTCAAATGAACAGAGCACTCTTCTCATGAATTTAGATAAATCTTTCAATTCGTATATTACGAAATGGTAAGCTGTGGCTTAGTCGGATTTCTTCTACAAAAATATTGACTTTTAAATCTCATGTAGGATGTCCGACTCCTGTACAGGGCTTTCGATTGTCGTGTGCATGCGACGTTGTTTTTAACAACTACTATTGATAGTTCTGTTAGTAAAATGGCTGGCATCCATTCAGTATTTTGACTTCTTTAATTAATTCCCAAATTCCTAGCTCTAACCACGATTTTTCAGATATTTTTGGGATTATAAAAGATATACTATAAAAAGTGATCGCTTGCACTTCTATTGCAATAACCATAGAGAATTTTCTGACATATCGCAATGTTTGGGACTTCTTTTAGTATCAGGACTATTACAATCAGTTTAAAGCAGCTTTCTAATAAAAATAAAAAGTTAAATACACGAAATTTACACATCCTTTATTTCGAAAGAAGTGGAAAAACAGTAACAAATATATAAATTTTCGTACATACATACACATATTCCTATTGAATCTAGAAATCATCATTTAAATACATATACTAATATCTGTCCCAGCGATATCATCTGAGGATGGTAATGGTTCAAAAGCACGAAAACATGCTTGCTACGCGTCGTATTTAGTGAACTCACAAAATGATATTTGCATTCCATTCGTTGAGATATCAGGGGGATTTCAGTAGTGACTGCTCAGGATATCCACAATTTGCACCTGGCTATTTGATTCTCACTAAAAAGTGGTAAACTTCCAAAACTTGGGAGTGATGATTAGCATCACCATTAAGGACTGCGCATGTCGGTCAATGCAGAAGCGGATTTGGTGAAGGGGAAGAAGAATTAATAAAACATATCGTTTTCTTTTGCACTTGGGCTACTTGGGGCAGTTGCCACTGACTGGTATCAAAGAATATAAATCATATGGTTTACATTCTTTTCTGGTATTTTAAGTAGTCTTGGGTACTCGTTTTTGTTGGTGTTCCGATGTTCGAAAACTTCTTAGGCATATATAGATTATTAGATCTTATGGCCTCTAATTGTATCCGTAGGCTACCGTGCCAGCCCACATTAAGCACTTTTAAGGACTTCATTGCATGTGATACACCAATGCGAATAAATAATTAATAACTACTGTAGTACTATTTTAATCAATATTAACATAAAAAATTCATCTCCTTCAATGTAGAGATAAATGTGGACGAATAATCGCCCAAGAAAAAAAAATCATGCAGAACTGCTAAATGAAGAAGCGCCGAAAATTTTTTGGTAGTCCGACTCAGTGTTAATAAATCTATGAAATGCTCCCACATAAAAAACATAAGAAATAATCGAAAATATAAAATGAACATTCACCCAGAAATTTTGAGTGATAACGAATCCCCCAAATAAATATATTACAGGAATCACGCAACATGTTATTGTAAAGCATTTCCTGTTAGGGAGTTGAATTTTTTTTTATGAAAGCGATAAGTAAATGTATCTTATAAACGGTTTAAGAAAGACATAAACTTTTTTTAAGAATTGCGTACGCCATTAACCTAATGTAATAAATGTAAAATCGTCAAAGATCAATGTCAAATTTAATTATTTCTTATTTTGGGCCGATTGTTCCCACATGATACTTCAAATACTTGAAGCCTCATATGTTTGTTTTGCAAGTAGTTTTAATATTTTAAATTTCCGCAAATATTTTTGGCTTCTTCTTCAAAGTAGATAAATTACATAAATAATTCAAATATTTAGGGTGGGTCAACTTGGACTGACTGATTTGAAATGCTTATAATCTATAGGCATATTGTAGCCGTTGTGGTGCATCCCTCGGCAATAATTCTTGGGCCAGTTGAATTTTGTATAGAAACATCTCCAGGTCATCTTTTAGAATACGTCGTAGCGATGTTGTGGAGATTTTCAATTGAGTAGCTGGTCGACGAGTAGACACAGTTGGATCCGTGTGAACACTTTCTCATACAGCTTCTATAGCTTGTTCAGTGCGAACAGGACGAATAGCATTTCTTCGTAGTTCATTACCCACTGAACCCAAATTCTCAAAACTGGGAGCCTCTGCAGTATTAAAATGCTGAGGGTATTTTTTTGCGTTGTAACAATTGATCGTCCGGAAACATAATAAAATTCAGCAATTTTTACATATTCTTCCACTGAGTATGATGACATTATAAAATTTTATAAAATTCTGTATTACCTGCAACAAAAAAAAAGTAAAATAAAAAAAAAATACAAAACTTATAAGCGTTTCAAATCAGTCAGTCCAAGTTGGCCCACCCTGTACTTGTTTGGTGACAAACTTGTTTAAGCAAATTTATTTCATTATTTTTAAGATTAAGAATGCAAAAGCTTTCTTCATGCCCATAGTACTCTACTTCTCTATTTCTATTGAAATTATTTAATAGAAAAAGGCCAGCAAATTCAAATCTTGCATGAGTTTTTTATTACACCATTTGAAATAAATTTGCTCTTTTTAATTCATGCATAGTTTGAGGAATAGAAAAAAATTTGTGAATATCTATAATTGGGTTCATAAAATTTTATTTCAATATTTTCTATTTGCTTTTTCTCACGCACTTCTGATATAAAATACATTTGCCGTCGGCCTTTCTAATGAAGAAGGAAGACTTTTTTAAATTTACAAACCAATAAATTATTTCCTTTTATTGCTTGCTTTGTCTGTGACTTGGTCTTATGTTTTTCATTCAATATATAATTTTTTGTCTTGTTATTTATTAGTATTCTGCCATTTTAATTGAACCCTTAAATATGGGTGCTTACATTAACTTCCTTTGGCACTTTCAATAACTCTTGCGCAAAAAGACGAAACAAGAAACTAAAAAACAACATTTAACAACAACTTTAAACAGTATATCGTACTTTGTGGATATTAATTCATTTCTTTTGAACAGTGTTTTATATATAAAAATAAGAGTAATACGAATGGTACCAATAAGGTTCTGGTGACATTAATAAGGGCAAATTATGACAGCAGACATTGTGGTAGGGATATATTTTCCTTGAATTACAAACAACTTATCAAAAGTCGTAACTCTTTTCTTTCCTTGTTCTCTTTGTTGTGTGTTTTTTCCGTATTTATGAAATTTGAAACTCCCTACTTATGGATTGGTGCGGTTGTTTTAAAGAACATTATGTTTTGCTGATTGATTTGTTTGTATGTGTGCGTGTATGTATGTGTGTATGTTTTAAGAGGCCCATAGGAATGTGCATTTGAAGTTAATAAGTAGTTGAGAGGCGTGGTTATATACACCCTTCCTTTTATTTTCAAAAGATATTGTTGCATTCTAAAGCTATAAAATTGCATGTCGCAGTGAAATTGTTCATAAAAAAGCAAAAACAAAGAAATTGTATTTATTTGCAAATTCATTTCCGCTATTCTGTTCAAAAAAAATTAAAAGAAATAAAAATATATAAAATGAAACAACATAATACACTTCAAATTTAGACGTGTTACGCTTGAATCAATTTATTCAGTTTTTTTTTTTTATTTTTACTTAAATTATTTTGTCTATGCACTTTAGACACACCCTACATGAAACTGTGAATCTACTGTAGACTATTTTTCTAAAATTTTATTAAGAAATTTTCTCTATTTTCAGTTCTATTTTTTCAAATTCCTCTTTTTTATTTCAAAAATATTTTAAAGCTTTTAATTAAAGTTACTGATTTTTGTCATGAAAGCATTCTTTATCTAAAAACTATCACAAAAACTATTGACCCTTAAAACAAAATGAAAACATTAAATAACAAATAAAGACCAAAAAGATGGCTTCAGTTTATGTGTTATAGAGAGGTTTGCTTTCGGCTTTTAAATGATTGTTTATTGCCACCACCTTCAGCTTCAATACTTTGGTATTGGGACACACCTGTTAAGCAAATCAAAAAACAACTTAATAAAATAAACATCAATGATAGTAAAACTAGATTCCATGCCACGATTTGCAGTGACTATTTTGGCGCATAGTGGAATGATGGAATAACATCGATTGAAAAATTGTTTAATATAGTCGTATATACGTAAACAAATTGGTCATTGTAGTATTGAATAGACTTAATTGAATAAAAAAAACAAATTTTATTTGATGTGGGTAATAAGTTACATATGGCAACTTCATTAAAAAAATATTACAATTAAAATGGAAACCACGCCTTGCCTAATGCCGGCTCTCTCGCCAAATGATGCCTTCTTTAAGCTCTCAATTGAGCGACCATTTTTTTCTATTTAGTGCTTGAAATATTTATGGCCTGTAGCTTTGAAGCTAAAATTAGTTAACGAACACTTTAAGGCTTTAACAAATATTCGCTAAGAAATTGTATTCAAAATACAACTTGAACTATTTTACCATTCAGGGAATTTCAATTGGGAACGCAATCGTACTTCGTAGTTTATGATGTCACTCGAGTAGTCGAATATAAAAAAATGTATATTATAACTTAAAGTGAAATAAATTGTTTTTAAAAATTATGAGATTCTGTCATGATAGTGAAGCATATAAATGTTTCTATGAAATCAAAACAAGAAAGGTGTTATAAATAAAGAAGGACCCATAAGATATTTTTAATTCCAATAATTTGAGTATTTGAATATCGAGTTCTTTTATATTTGTTTTGATTTCATATACATCACTAAGAAAATAATTAATATTTAAATTCATTATTTGGGATATTGTCCCCAACTAATCGGTAAAGCATTTGGAGTTTCAAAAAGGTTACTGTTCTTTGCAGCTCTAGGTGCAAATATGCTGATGAAAGCAAAATGGAGAAAATCGAAGCAGTTAATGTAGTTGAAATAAAGGGTAATATATAACCCATAAATGAAGTTGAGTTTAAATTTTTTGTTTTCCACATGTGCACACGGTTTTTCCAGTACGGAAAATAAATATTTATAAATATTTTTGCAAGGGAAGAAAACGCCTGTATGCCAGATGTCAGATCATCTATTTATTTACATATAGTATTTCTAACATTTGAAAATAGTTTTTAAACTTCTAAATTGGTTCCATGATTTTTCCATCGATAAAAACTACATTCCAGAAGAAATTTAATTTTCCATGGTCTTCGTAAAAAATGAAATTAAGTATTTTCTTTCCCTAACACATCGCTCTTCTTCTAAACAAACTAAGTTTTCTTTTAATTACAAAATATGTTGCAGGGCATATAATGTGTTCGCAGTCATATGTTACACTATTAATTTGTAAAGGAAAAATTATAAAATTAAAAAAAAAAGTTTTATAGCTGCATTCATTTCTAACCACATAATGGCTAATAAAAAATTGCCATTTAAAAAGAAAACCATTTCAAATAATACTTTTTGTATCATTACGCACATATCGTATGCTTGTTAGAGATGAGCATGTGAGTTACTTGTCTATCACGATAATGCCACATCTTGTTGTCGCTTCTTCAATGCAAGATAGTCTAAACCAAGACCTCAAGATTTGTATGTTACTGAGGGTAAAGATATCAGAATTATATGTAAAGTCTAAACGATGTTATACCAAAAAGTTTTTATAAGTTTATGAGTATGAATGCTTTTCCAAATTATGAATAAGCCGATTTAAATATTTTAGTTCAATCTCGAAGCCGTCACACAAAAATAATTTACGCTCACTTAGTACCAATTATTTTACATTCACCTTTAAATACGGTCACCAAATAAAAGAAGAAAAGACACGCATGCCCATCCGTGCTTCATGCCAATCACTTGAACTGCACATACTCCTATTTTTAGTTACCAACATTTCCGTTTATTAAAAAATATATGTATCTAACATACAATTCAGCTTAATATTTTTGCAAAGTACAAGTTATTTTATAACAGGGGGAACGAAGCTTTATAAACTCTACCCAAACACACACTTGAACTGTAAAACCATTAAAAGGTGAAGAGGAAAAGCAAAATTGAAACGCTCGTTAAAGTAATAAAAATGGCTGAATGTTATAGTGTAAACTGATATCTGCCATATGTTTATGATAATGTTAATGAAAATGAACAATTTACAATTTTTACTCGTATTCGTATTCGCATTTATATTTTGTATTCTGATTAAAATGCAAGAATATATTTAATGAGCTCTGTCAACTGCAACACACATACCCGTGCGAGTGAGTCCTCCTTATAAATATGGGATTTTTATTATTTCGCTCAGAAAAATACTTGTGCTCATGTAACTCGCATAGAGGAGTATGTGATTACTAGGCACCAACTTGCTGGAAGAACGTACGATGACTTCAAATATTTATGTTCTTGTTGGCCGTGTGGCAAATAAGGCACCTCCTATTTTTTCTTTGATACATACTCCTGTTTTCTTCGCCAAACACCATGAGCCAATTATGAAATTGTTTTAACATGGGGGTTCTTGCATTAGTGTTGGCTGATCAGATTGGTATGTGTCATTTCGCCAAAACAAGTCATAAAACTGTTATTATTTTGTATATTATTGTGGCTGTTGGGCCACAAGCATTTATTATGGCATAAAATTTATATTGCAACTTATTTTTTATCCATGACTTTCGTGGTGATATTCTCCTGAATCTTAGCCAAATTTTTCGTATTTTCTATTATAAATAACAGAACGTTTTTATTACTTTTCAAAAATAATTTGTATAATATTTTCCTTAAATTTGTTCATTTTAACAATGATTGTAAACTGACTTCTATATGAAGTTGACGCAATTGAGTGTATGGCTGTAGATGAGGTTAGCACTGTAAATGTAGATGAAAAGTTCTCCATAATTAAGTTTTACCCAGAGCTAGAAGATCGAGTACCGCATATTAAGTAATAAATCGAGGATTACGAATCCCAGGCGAACAAAAGGGCTACGGTATCAATATTTTACTTTTCTTCAAAACTATCAATAAATTATTTCAATTTGCCAAAATTTAAAAGCTTTATATTGTACATGCCCAAGTAAATAACCTGTCGAATTTATGGTCTTAAAAAACCCATTTACTGAAAAGAATATTCTCCAATTAAGAAAAATCTTAGTTCAGTGGCCATTTGAAATTTTCCATAGAAACAATTAAAAAAAAGTTGTTAAAAATCCTATAAGTTTTTTAAGCTTTTGATTGAATTTCTTATGGAGCATCAAATTTTTAAGCAGTGGTCCCATATCAAATTTCCAAATTCGAACACTTGTGAATATAAAAATCAGAATATTGCAGAAATATGCAGTTTAGCATCGGCTCATACAGGAGATATGTATAATATTTTGGGTTGGATGCAGGTGGCATGAATAGTAAAAAAGATCAGAAGGAGTGAAGTATCCTCTTACATCATCTTTACAAAAACGAGGCACTGTTCCCATCCATCAAACTTCATATTGAATTTTCATGCCAAGAATACCGAGAGGGTTCCTCAATGCTTATGTTACACATAATTACAGATGAAGGAGCATGTTCAGTCAGCGTATCATAAATTATTCGCCTCTTCGCCCAAATCTCCAAGAGGATTGGATTAGATAATCGAATGAATAGAAATGGGTAGTTCCGCTGTCATCTGAAAAAGAGTGGATAAGGTTGGAGTTTTGACATAGAATGTAATTAATAAAAATAACAAATAGTGTAAGAGAAAGAACGCTGCTTTGTGGTACCTCTTAATTCATATTAAACTCTAGTGGGACCTCGTCTAAACCAACTCGCGTGGTACGAGCTCTGACAAAGCAAAATCATCACCATCAGTTGACAGAAGTATTCAATACTAGAAATTGTCAAATGACGTTGAAATATCTAGAGCCACCACCTAACTTTTTTCCAGGAGGAGTGCTATTAGGTCACGAGTGGCCCCTACGGAAACCATTTTGGCGCTCGCTAAGTAAACTGTTGGGCTCTAGATTCCTCGCAAGATGGAAGTTAAAATATCAGAATTATTACGTAAATTTGTGCAGTTTTCGATTTCACAAGAATCACTTGTAATGATATAGGCGGACATATAACAACGTTTTTAGGGTTTTTTTCTATAAAACTTTTACCAGAAATTAATTTAAAATTTTTTATGATTTCTTAGCACGTAACCATAAAAAAGCAGTTTTTTGGCTCATCTAAGAAGATGTAATTCTAAGAAATATACGCTTATTCATGAAAACCGCAAAACTGCTGGCATTGCCTAGGATTTGCCATTTATTTGATGATCCTTTTTTTCGTTTTCTGCAATATTTTTTCTCGTAAAAATAAAATCGTATATTGTTGCTGTAAATAGTATGTGGCATGATATAAATTTACAATAGCATTAATTGTGCTGCTGTAGAGAATTTATAACTACTAAAGTTGGTATGTAACAAGAGGATATCCATTGCAAGACACACAAACTGAAATTCTTAGTGAAGCCAATGAGAAAAGAAACTTTTCACTTAAATTCAATTTGATTTAAAAAAGTACGGAGTTATACATACGAGGGCTCAGTTGTAAATACGTGAACATTTTGCAGTCCTTTGTAAGGAAAAGCCATTCAGATCCGAAATTTTTTTATATTGAATTGTTAGAGAGCACTAGTCATATGTAGAAAAAAATGCTTGGGTTCTTGTAAATCTGCTTAAATTAAAATTTAATTTCATAATACAGATATAAATTCTTAAAGCTTAAAAGAAATTTTGAATATTTTTAAGAACAAATCATACACTATGATCTGTCAAACTTAGAAGAAAAAAATTCATTAGTGCGTTCTAACTAAATTTCAATTTTAACTAAAACTTTGCTAATATGGCCTTAACATCATAAGAATATCTTCGCTAATTTGCTGATATATAATTCCACAAATGTATTCTGCAAGGCAGTTTTGGGGACATTAAGCGTCTAAAATGGAATACTGGTATACATTTAAAATGTACTTCTTAAACTGCAATCATCTCCATTTAGCTTATCGAGTGTGGTAGATTTTGTATTAAAGTATTTAATGATTCTTTAAGTGTAAATAGATTTCTTGGACTTGAGGAGGTGTAGCAGTGTAAATTGACGGATTGGCACCGGGTCGATTTTTAGCTTCTGTCACTTTGCGTTGCTCCTAATTATTTTTCAATTTCAAAGAAGTAATTCAGCCTTTCATACATCTGCCGTAATGGGATAATATATTGTTGCAAAGTGGATTATTTAGTGGATTTTTAGCTCGCATCACTCATATATGAACGTATATGTGCATGTGATTTTGACGGTTGTTTCAAACCATTTTCTTTTATTTTAAATTTGTTGTTGTTGGTGTAAAGTATTTTGCTATTGAAGTAACTAAATTATTTTAATTAAAATTCCCATATATTTTAGCGAATGCGAATACCAATACAAATATCACAAATTAGCGAATAACTCGACGTTAAGTGCACAGTGAAAAATATTCCAGTTGTTCTCAAGGAATGTAATTTTCTCTGCTTCCAAAGGATCTATTAGTGCATTTTTGCAACTTTCTAGGATCCAATTTAAAAATTTTTAATAAAAATAAAAATAAGAAAATTAATTTGAAAATACTTTTTTTAAATATATATTTTTTGTAAATCTAATTTGAAACATTATTTGTTTTCCATTAACAATGATAAAATTAATTACTTTTGCTTAAGAAAAAAGAAATTATGGCTACTGGTAAATTTTGTACGCCTCACAGATGAAAATGCTTATTGCCAGTAGAAGATAAACAATCCTTATTTAATAAAACAAAACTTAGTTTCTATTCATAAAAAACTATAAGAAGCTCATTTATCTTCATATAATGAAGATAATTTATAAATCGTTGAATAGAAATAAAAAAAACATGCTGCAATGACAAGTTTATATTCAAATAATTAAAACTCATCCAAGTTTTCACTAATTCCAACTCCTCATCAAAGAATTTTCATGACTTCCATGGAAGGTCTTTTTTAACTTGTTAATATACACAAAAAATTGAGGTTATGTTGTTTATTTGGGGGAAAACCCTTTTGGGGGAAAATATTTACAATTTTTCAAATTTAAAATTTCGAATAGACAAATTGTCAGTTAACTTTTAGTGTTAAGAATGCTTTCTTGGGGCTAAAATAATTTTTTAATATTTTAGAATCGTCATCAAATTAACTTTCTTATCAGGGCGATCGCATCGATTGTCGAATAATTTTGACCTGTATGATGTGGCAGAAAATTAAAAAAAAAAATTCTTTGCTATTGAAAAACATCAAAATTGCTTTACACATGATTGCTGTGTAATCAAAATATAGTTATAATCTTTGTTGCTTTTTTCTGTAATTTGAAAAATGGGTCTTATGATGCGTAAAATATAATTTTTTAAGAACCCTCAAATAGTTTGCTTTTGCTGGGATAATATTCATAGTTTCGTTTAAAGGGTATATCTTTTACCACTATCCTTTATTTATCTTGGTGTAGGCAGGTAGGAGGCTTAACTTCCCGAGAGTATTTAGCCCTTTCCAAAATTTGTGGAATTTCTAATAAGTGCCTTAATTTATTTCCAAGTATAAAATGTATGTTACATTAACATTCAATAATTGCCTGACAGCCTTCGTAAACATTCCAAGTAAACGCTTGAAATATCTCGTATATCCTAATATATCCTTCAAATGTTTGTTTGAAAAATTTAATTAAAAACTTTATTGACGCGTACTCTTTAATAAAAGCAAACCAAAAAAAAAAAAAAAACAACAACAAAAGAGGAAAACCTATTTTATATAAAACTAATAAAAAGAAGCATTTTATATTGAAGAACAGAAGCTGAAATATTTTAACTTGAATGGGGGGAGATGGAAGTGGTTAAATTTTTGAAACAAATTAATCATGTGTTAAGAAATGTTTGAGAGAAATTCTCAAGACTTTTTTTATTACAACAGGCAAAGTATTAAATGTTTATTTTTAAGAGATACAAAACCTTACAAATAAAACTTCAACGAATTATACCACATCGTTTTAAAATTGGATGTAAGTTGCAAGTTAATAAATGTAGTATGAAAATTAAATTTAAGCTAAAAAACTTATCAAAATTTTTGAAAAACTATTACTCAGTAAAAGATGGAATTGAAGAAGTTATTGTAGTTAAAATACGTATTCGAAGTTATTCGAAAGGATATAAAATTTCCTTGTTATTTCTTACACAAAGCAAATGTTTAAAATGTAACCTTTTTTGATTTATTATACTGTAAGATCCTCTATCACCATAAATTTACTGTATTCTTCAATGAAGTAGAAAATAATAAAACAGGTGCTTACAATTGAAAAAGGGAAAATGTTTTCCAATCAATATGCGTAATACTTTTGATTCTTATCAATGTCATTGAAAATCAAAATCCGAAGGAAAAAAAGCGAAAAGGATTTCATTGTAAAGCAATCCCAGGTGCAGGTGTGCATTATAAATATATTAGGGAAATTGTATCAATTGTTTATGAAGAATAAAACCCAATACAGACTGCCACGTTAGAAAGAAATATATATAAAAATTATCTGATGTCCTTATCATTATTTCATAGACATTTGTTTCAAATGCTTGTGATATTTCTGTAACAGTCACATTATTTTCTTAATTATACAATCTGTGTATAATTGTAGGAATGTCAGATATATAATGTTGTTCCATAGATACTTAGTAGGTAGAGTTGCTACAAACAAATGATCATTAATTTTGTTTACTGGAGAAAACCCGGAAGGCAGATTTCTATGTATAAGACACAATATCAATAAATTTTCCTAGAACAGAATTACATAATTGTATTTATGCTTTGCTTTCCTGTAAGTTACTTGCACCGGAAGTTATTTGTTACTCATTGTTAGATTAGTTGTTCTAATTTTTTGTGTGCCAGAACAGCCTGTATGACAATATAAATAAAATACTGTGCAAGGATTTGTCTTGGTACTAACTTTACCGTAAAGTCTAAAAGTTTTTGGTTTGTTTTCTTTTTTCATGGATATATGATATTTATTTGTGTTAAACTATATTTTATATTACAATAGTTTTCTTTAATGGTAGCAGGCAATAAGATACAACTATAATTACAATTTTCACTACCAGCGACAAACGTTACACTACAAGTATTAATTGTCTTAATGGCGTTTTTCTGCCTAAACTAGAGCATGTTCAAATTATGAAACAGTTTAAGTCTACCGCAAGCAAAACTCTTACTTCCATTTGTATTTCATGACAATTGTCATTTAATATCGAATTATTTTATGTTTTTCTTTTTTCTTACTTCTAAATATTTAACTAAGCAAGAATTTTAGATTGGGGTAAGACTTCGAGAAGCCAAATCACAATTGTTCATAAAATTTCATGGTTGAACTGTTTGCAAATTGATTTTCATATAAAGAAGTAGACTCGAAATAGGAATAGCATTAGAGTTGCTTAAGCAAAGGTAAACATTTAAATTGTTGAATTAACTTGAGGCAGGTGTTTAAATGAATGAAGTCTTTTATCTTAAAAGTGTGTGATAAATATATGTTTTAGATTCAATAAGTTATTATTGTGATTGACATGTGGCAATGCCAAAAGAGCTCAGTAGCGTTTGCCATTTTACCACGAATAGACTAATAAACTCCACAAATAAATTAATAAATGTGTGAGAAATGTGTTTGGTAAATTACGTACGAAAAATTGTCTTCAGCGACGAAGTTCATTTTTAGATCAATGGGTACAGCTACAAAAATAATCGCCAAATTTTTTGTGAAGAACAATCAAAAACAATTCAAAAGCTGCCAATGGACCCTACGCACTATTTGGTGCAATTTACTCGCCGCCGCGGCGTGCCGGCATCATTGCACCCTATACCACTTCAAGAATAATGAAAATCAGTGGAGCAAGGTACCGTGCATTGATTTCTCACTTTTGTTTGCTTAAAATGGAAAAATTGTACTTCGATGATATGTGGTTTGAATAAAAATTTTCACATGCCACATGGCACTCGATACCATAAATTTATTGAAAGGCGAGTTTGGTGAGCAACTAATCTTACGTTTTGCAGCAGTCCTTTTCCTGCCAAGATCATGCGATTTGATCCCGATAGACTATTTTGTGTATTGGGACATATCAGCCACAGTTCCAGTCCTGGAAGATATTGTGGAGATAGCGGCCAAAACGCTGGAAAAATATGCCAAAATTGGCGCACACGTATGGACGACATACTGTCAACATTGTGTAAAATAATTTTTCAAAAAGAAATGGCCGGCATACATTCGTAGTCCAAAATAAGTATTTTATTCACTTTTGCAAATAATCTGTGCTTTTTTTCAATTTTGAAAAACTAAACGATTAAAAATTAATCTTTAGTTTTATGCAAAAATGTAGCATATGCCGAAAAAGCGTAAAAGCTATTAGTCGGTTTCATAAAAAAAGAAAAAACTAAGAAATACTTCAGTTATCCCTACGTGTCCCGGTCCCTATGAGCCTTAATACAGTAATTTAAATTTCTATTGCTATTCCTAATCTGTCGCTATGTTAGAGTAGACAGAGTGAAAACTATTTGTACTTCAGCAGTTTTCGTATTATTTGCGTCTAATTTAGCCCAACACAAAATTTGGACGCTTATCAAAATATATGTCAATTTATTTGACCTGGACTGCTTATTTATTTGAGCGATAGGCCATTTTCCTATGCGAGAGAGAAATTATATATACATACACACACTTTTAAGCATTAAGCTTTGTCGTTTATAGATTGTGTCACTTCTCTCACTGGACAAAGTGATCCGGTAAGTATTGAGATGTTTGCTTTAGACTTTCGTGTGGGATTAGACAAACAAAATCACAAACAAGATTAGCTTGTGAAGGTGTTGAATATTTGTTGATATATCCCAACCATATATTAAAAATAAAACGGGGATAATACACTAAGCCGGAGGATATTCAAAAATCCTTCTCTCGAGCCATAAAGCTTTGCAATACCTGATATTTACATAGAGGTGAATTGAAATTCGAAACTCTCAACAACATTTCTTTTCCTCAAAAACTTTTGTT
Organism: Germaria angustata; assembly: GCA_963681545.1. Taxonomy (NCBI): domain Eukaryota; kingdom Metazoa; phylum Arthropoda; class Insecta; order Diptera; family Tachinidae; genus Germaria; species Germaria angustata. Next base: position 38,881,761 of record OY813001.1, read on the forward strand.
AAATCATCATTTAATTTCTAAGAAGTAGTGCTTTACAACTTCTGTTTATTGCCACTAACCACAGTAGTTGTTATATTTTTTTTGGGGTTAATACAACATCCCAATAATACAACAACTCATGTTATGTTGAGGTGCTACAGGCAGGTGCTAACTTTACTCGATTTCGAAAAAATCAAATAACTTTGCAAAAAAAAAAAAAAAATTATAAAGATTGTTTTTACTACGGTCCAACGAATATTTAACTAAGTGCCACATATCACGCTCACTCGTTATTAAATTCAAAATAAAACAAGAACAGAAACAACAAGAAACAAACATTACAATAACATTGTCGTAAATGTTTGAACTGTTAAAGAGACAATATTAAAGCCAAAAAGTTCAAAAAGCAAACTTTTGTTTAATTTTTTTTATTTGTCAGTAGTACCTCGCCAAGAAACAATATCACTATGGGTAACGTTTTACACAAATGTAAAAACAATGTACTCGTACAGACATACAAAGACATTTAAGTTTTCTTTTAGTATTTACATGTCCAAACTTTTTGTTATCTTTTGGATATTGCATTTTTATTTTGTTTTTGTTAAATTCACTGCTCTGCATCATGTTGGTTTATGCTTTAGTGTCACATGAGGTTCAGCATTACAACCCACTAAAAGAATAGATATGTAGATAGACATACAGACATTTAAACGTTAACATTTGTAAGAGAACGGAAACTAACAATAAAACATTTCATTTGATTAAAGTCGGTGCGAACATACCCTTCAATTTTGAATGGGTTACAGAGGTTATGGCTGTGCAATTTCACTCCTTAACATTTGTTTTCTTTTTATTTATTTTTATTTAAGACATTCTTAGCCCATGTGCTGGAAAGCACTTTCATTCAATTTGCATCATTTAGCTGATGAGTGTTGGCCATTTGTGTTTAACTTATACTATTTCAAAAGCTACGCCGATGCAATTGGATTGTTTCATATCCAATATTTTCGTTTGAAATTCTGTCCTCTTCTTTAATTTCACAAAATTATTTTAAAACTAATATACTTTTATAATACTTGTGTTCACCTCAGTGAACAAAGCATCACTACGCCCCAACCCTGATGGGACCATCAATGCCCCCAAAAAAGTTTAACTTCCTTTTTGGTATAGCTATCACTTAGCATCATACAAAGTGGCGCAAAAGTAATGACACAATTTAAAATGGTTGCCATTTTATTGTAAATGTAAAAAATTAGCTCTATTTTCATAAAAAGTTAATTTCATTGTGTAAAAGTGGTGAAATTACCAGGAACAAATTATATCGCTCAAATGGCCATCTCCCGACTTTATGCATAATTTTGTTCATCTGACGGCATTTTGAATTGTTGCTCGGAAAACATCTGACAATATTAGAGTTTTTCCATTCACATCAAAGTTAAAAAACACAAACTGCAAAGTTTCTTGGCTTATCTGCAGATACACCCATAGTGTTCGACAGGAATCGAACCTGCGACCTTCGGACTACTAGTCTAGTATATTAGCTACTAGTCTACGAAGGCACTCCAAATGAGCGAATTTTTCTTCAATGATAGCTTTGCGAGCTTCATAATATGTCCCATAATACGAAGTCTAGTGGTGTTAGATCAGGCGGGAGCTCTCTCGACTTGCAGGGAGCAATTCGTGAGCAGTTTGCTCTTTGTAGGGGAACATTTTGAAATCTTTCACCAAAACTCGTAGACACGAACGTCTGCTATTACCTAATTATATGCATCGTCGTCTCCTTGATGTTTGAGTATGCTCTCTGACGTCTTCCGCAACAGCAATACGAGCATGACCATTTCTTGCCACATCTATAGTGGACCCAATTTACACAAGTTGGATTAGACAAACGCTTAATTGTTCGAGCACATTCTGATGAAGAAAATGACGATGAAATGCATGCTGCGTTAAAATAAAAAACTGAAAATTTCTCAAACAAGCAATATAAATAATTTCAGATTGAGCCTAAGGACCAGTAGTCATGGCCTATATACCTATATAATACATTAGTTTATAATTTGTAATTATTTCTTAATGTTTATTAATAATAATAATTATTATTTCAGGTTCTTTAGGGTGTGTATCACTCCATGACTTATTGACATCAAACTCTCTATACATATTTGGCAATATCTGCAAAACTGGTAGTCAGTTAAAATTATGACATTATTTTTGCGCCACTTTGTTTATAACTTAGATTTTTTTTTAAATATCTAAAGAGTATAATGAGGTACCATTTTTTTCGGAAACTTAATAATTTCGATTTTCTGAGATACAACTCTGCTGCACGTTTCTGTATAACGCCTCACGTAATAATTTATAATTTAATTTAATTTTAATTTTACTCATATAATAATTTATAAATAATTTGTCATTTGCTACGGCAAATGCTTTTGGCACTTAATGTATTTTAAAGATATTCAAACGGAGTGTTGCAAATTAAACTTATTACGCTGCATCTTGCGCGATTTTTATCTTTAAATTTTTTACTAATTGGTCTGCTGTTAAATAGAATTTAATTATTCAGTTCTATGCTAAAAATTTAAGTGTTACAACGTGACTAATCTTGTAAGAGAAAAACGGCAAATACATCATTAGAATTCATATTTTTTCGAATTTATAAAATTTCCAATAAAATTTTCTTATAAATTTTTAGTCTACAGTATTATTGCGTAGTGTAGGGTATAAAAAATACATTAATTTATGACTTAAACAGATAAAAAAAATCTGAAATTTTTTTAGAAAATATAAAAAAAACCAAAAACAATATGATGATGGTGTGAATGAAACCATTGTTTAGTTTGGTTACAGTCTAACGATTTTCGTGTATTATTTCAAGTATTTTTTGACAAAAGTTCTTTCAGCAACACATTGTATTTGGCTTCTTTTGACAATAAAAGTGTATTGTTGTCTTATAATAAGAAAACTATCAAAAATACACGAACTTACTATTTAGTCAAATAAAAAATTAAAATTAAAATTAAAAACAACAACAATCTAGTCGGCAAGACTCAAAAATTTTACAAGAGTACCTTCCGATTTCCATTTGAAAAAGAAGAGAAATTTCCTTGCCATTTCCTTATCATTCATTTTAATTATGATTATTGCGGGTAATATGAGAAATTCTTTTTCTTTTGTTCTTCTGCCATTCGCCATTACTGGGGGAAATTATTTAACAGCAGTTAATTATGTGTAACATTGAAAATAAGCCATAGAGAATGAAAAACTGTGGAAATGACAAATTTCTTAAAATACAAATTAAGAATTTTTTGTATGATAAATGGGCTTCAGGTTACAATGCAAGTTTCAATTTTCGTTTGTCTAATTTTGTTTTTCCATTTTAGTTTTCCTTTTATTTTCCTATTCTTTGCGTTTTGTTTTCTCTTTGAAACCCTTATTCTCAAAGGTGTTATTTCATTCAATTATATTTTCGTGGCTCTAAATTTAGACGACATAAAATCATATTCAAGTCTCTAATTTCCATTCTCTATTCCCTTGCGGTCTTACATTGCGTAGTGAATTTTTAACAGCGACAATTAATTTTTTAATTACTTTTACTTGTTACACATTTTAGAGTCTTACGAAATATTACAGAAAAATAAAATAAAAAATGTAAGAAGGCTCATTAAATTGAAATGTAATGAGGGTATAAAAAGAAATAAACAGCAATAAAACTAAATAGTGAAAATAAAAAAAAAACTATCCAAAAACCATTTAAACATGCTTAAGAGATGCGAGTGGATATTAAATTTAGAAAATGTTCTTAAGAAAAATGTGTCCTTTGAGAAAAAAATTTAAATACAGTATGCGTAGGAAAACAGATCCTTGTTTCACCTAAAATCTTGTTGGACATACATCTTCTTACACCTAAATAAAGGGTAATTTTTTTAGCAACTTTAATTTTGGCGACACTGTTTTTGTCAGCCCAGCTGTTTTCGTGCAACATGTTACTGTTAAGCAAGTTCAGTTTGGCGTATAATTTAACCATGAATTGACTGGCAAACGAACAACGGTTGCAGATTATTGAATTTTATTATCAAAATTTATGCTCGGTTATTAAGAAAGTGCGACGAAGCTGATTTCTGGTTGAATGGATGCGTGAGGAAGCAAAATTGCCATTTTTGGTGCGAAGAGTATCCATAACAAGAACTTCTTCAAAGACGACGAAGGCAAGAACGTTACTGTGCGATGATTACAAATATTTTTTTGCCCAAAACAGAAGGACTGTACTTGGCTCACATGTGATTTTAACAGGACGGTGCCACATGCCACACAGCACGCGAAACAATGGCCCAATTGAGAGGCGAGTTCGGTGAACAGTTTATTTCAAGTTTGGGCCGATCACTTGGCCGAATAGATCGTGTGATTTAACGCCTTTAGACTATTTTCGTGGGACTATGTTAAGGCTCATGCCTGAAGAGACAATCCCACAACGGTTGACGTACTGGAAGCCAATATTGCAGAATTTATTCGTAAGACACCGGCCGATATGTTAGAGAGAGTGTATGAACCATTTCAGGCGTAGCCAGTCATTTAATTAAATAAAATTATCTTCAAACAGTGAATTACATAGATTGTTCTATCGATTTAAATAAAGATTATACTAAAAAATTATACTAAAGTTGAGTTAAGGCCAAAAAGTCATTGTTGAGATAAGGATTTTTTTTCTATTTCTTTACTCCTTCGATAAAGTAGTTCAATATATTTTTTCTTCCTGTGTATTAGTATAAAGCAGTGTCCGGCACACGTACATATTTTAATAAGGTTTATGCTGACACCCAACGTAATAAATCCCAATGAAATGGGAGTTATTACAAATTAAATAAAATTAGATAAGTCCCCGTAAAACTTAATGAGACTTATTTCAAAAAACTAAATAGTTTCGAAATGGGAAAATCAGGAAAGACCCAAATTTTCGTATATTATCAAATGAAATAACTCCCAAGCAAAGAAAAAAAAATTAAATTAAATTAATGAAACACAAAAAATTTTAAATAAGTCCAAAATTCAGAAATGTTTCAGAAGGCTAAGCCGGCCTAGAAGAGAAAATCATTCAGTCATTCCGAAAGGCGGTAATGCAGAAATACTATAGAAATTGAAGCCGGACTTGGACATCGGTAAGTTGTTCCCCATTATTACGGCAATATTTTATTTATTTATTTCTTTGCTTAAAAAGAAATAAGGAGACGCAAATTATTACTTTAGCATAGGAAAAGTAATTTGAAAAAATTATTAACCTAAATAGTCAAAATCAGAATTCGAATTTAAAGCAGATTAACAAAGTTGTCAGTTTAAAATATTTTTAAATTTTTACTGCAACACATTCACTTTTATTAATACTATTTAATATTTATTATCAAAAAAAAAAACGAAATTATTAAAAATTTTTGCTCTAGATTATTGAAAAAGAAATTTTTTTGTTTTCTTTTATTGAAAAAATTGGCTCAATTAAGTGTTTTTAGCGGTACATATTGAATATATGTATTTAAATTGAAATCGCTATTTATTACACAAACAAAAACAATAATAATATTTTGTTTTACATTTATATGCATAAATATATGTTTTAAATTGAATTTCAAACTTAATGATTTTGAGTGATTTTTTTATTTTCAGTTCTTTATATGTATATATTTTTTTGATCTTACCCAAACTGATAGATAAACTCATTTTCAAACTTTGAAAAACTCATTAATTTGTTAATGGTTTCATTGTTGTGTGCAGCAGATAACGGGTAGAAAATGTTGTAAGTAGTTTCATGTCGGCAAGTTTCATTTCAAAAAATAAATATTGGGTGGCGTTTTCAAATAAATGAAAAAAAAAATCGTTTAAAAAATTAAAAGTTTATATCTTTTAAAGAGTATAATTAAATTATACGTGTACTACAATAAAGATTTCAAATAAAGATATCAAGCATTTTAAGTGATTGAAGGGAATAGACAGAATATCTTTATATATTGTGACTTCATTTTCGAATATAAATAAAATAGATGGTTTTTTATTATAAAACTGCGTTGGAAAAATTTCGAAATTTAAGCCCGAATTTACGATTTGATAAGAGCTGTAATTATGGAAACTCTTTAAAAAAATTCTCATAAATTCGAAAGTCAAAATTAAACTGTTTACGAGGATTCCTGGTTTTATTGATGGTTCAGAGTAATTTGTATTTAAAAATTTTCAATAAATCACTATAAAAAATTTATGTTGAAAAGAACTTTGGTTTTGAGATTCTTTAATTGTATTTGAAGTAAGAAATTTAATGTGATCGTCTATTTATAGGGATAGATAGTAATTCTACACAGTGGCGTAAGATACCAAAAGTGTTGAAACAAGAGGTGAATATTCGGCTTAGGAAGCACTAGATCTGTTGTGCATTGATTTCTGTTCATGATCACAGCGGTTTTTCAATAAATATGAATTGACACAAATCGTTTAATCAATATACACTGACTGCACAGTGATGTTGTCAGCAATAGAAATGTAATGGGAAAAAGTGCTGCAGATTGCATGCAACCAAAACAATAAGTATTCCTTTTGAAAAGCAATTAAATTCAGTGAAAAATTATTGTTTCCTTGCTTTTGTCCACAAAATTAATAAATTTGTTTTTATAATGTATTTTTTTTACATAAAACTTTTGGAATAATTTTAAATATTACGAAAACTATTGTATTAATAGCAGATTTCTCTTTTTCTTGCAAAGTCGAAAAGTTTACACTCTTATAACACCTGATCCGATACGCCTACAATATTAGTATCTGATAATGTAGACAATATTTTTTTCTTGCAGGCGGCAAAGAAGTAAAAAACGACAAGTCAAAATCCTACACCAACAATCGTTTCACTTTGACAGTGCAATGTGAAAAAGAGGCAAAAAGTAGCAACTAAAACGACACAAGGTAAAAAAATTTAATATTGTACAAATGAACAACAAGGCAACATGTGTCTGACAAAATTGATAGATCGATAGTGTTAAAATAAAACTATACAGATGGAGAAAAAAAGATTAGAAAAAAAAATTATTTCTTAAAAGAAGAAAACATTTGAAAACAATTTTTTAGTGAAATAATAACGTTTAGGGAAAAAACTTGAAATAAAAAAAATAAACTTTATGGAAATATTAGCAAAAAATGTTTTCGTATTTTATTTCTGTGCATGTAGACCCAACTAAAAGGTATTTCATTAAGCGCTTGCAACCCTTTAATATGGACAAAGCACAGTATGTGTGTCATTGTAATTGTTCATTCATTTGGAAGGCCTATCGATGACAATATGTATGAAATATAATATGGTGAAAATGTTCTTCGCGGCTTCGCTGAGTGGCGGCCATCGGATATGTTAAATTTTCAGTGACTCTGGATGAATTTTATCAGTGGCATGGATTATGTTTGCTTTGGGGTCCGCTGTGGTTTGTGACTTATCCACATAGAACAAGTTTAACTAGGTCACATGTAGTTCAATGGTTAGTTCATATCATATCTACATCAGATTATTATGCATTCAAATTGCTAGCGCGGAGTATCCAATGTGGCATGGTCAGTAAGTGTCACGTCGCGCCATCCTGTTGAAACCACATGCAGTTGGTATCCATATAAACCAATTTAGACCAGAAGATGTTGGTAATCATTGACCTATAGCTCTCGCTGTTGACGGTAATGGCCTGCTCAATGTTGTTCTCAAAGACATATGGACCGATGCTACCGCCAGTCCAAAATCCTTACACAACAGTGACTTTCATGCCAGGCTTCCAATACATCTATTGTTAATTAAAATCGTTCCAAATTCGATAATTTGTATGTTGACGTACCCATGCATCCCTAAATCGAGGACGAGTATGGCAGCCACAAAATGGGCGATACAAGCGGGACTTTGCCTAAACAGAACACCCATTTGAATAAAACAATTTTAATATTTGCACATGTTGTTGAATACTACATCCATCCATGGTGATTTGGCAGAACCAGCTTAATAAATTACAGCCAATTTGACAGATGTAGCTTCAACAATATGCCCGTTATCAACTGAAAAATTTTAAAAGTCTCTATTGGAAGACCCGTTACATAAACACTAACATGCTACGTATCCAGTGGATAGAAATAGCAGTAAAAAACATTAAAAAATATCATCCACCAAATGGCCATTTAGAGAGTTACTCGATGAACAAGTGTTTAATAGTTTTTGTACTTCTTCCATCATGTATTGTCAATGAATAGAAGACTACAAATGGTCATATGGTGGCACTAGTACGAATACATATAGATATTTTACTTTTCTCTACATTTTTTCACTAATACTAATGGCGGCGGTGAAGTTCTAAAAGTGCCAATGATGTGCACTTAATTACGACACCAAATAAGAAGGCAAAGAATTACAGAAAACTATTGTATTCAACATTTTGAAAATAAGTGAAACAAGAATTGACGCCATCACTGGGTATATGCGATTAAATATTTTACAAAGTGTGGAGTTTGTTTGAAAACTAACCGTTCTCGACAATTTAATGCTGCGTTAAAAGTAGATACTATTCAAAAAAAAAATATTATTTCTGATACATAAATACACGTACTATACATACGTAAAAATGTATGTGGATGAAAGGTTGTTACCGCATGCAACACGCCCTAAAATTGTCTTTTTGTTTGCCCAACATATGTACACATGTATATTCTTTAACCGCAGTTATGAAACATGCGGTAGCAGTAGAAATAGTTTATTCATACAGTAGCCTTTTACACAGGCGGTTTGTTTTAAGTGCCTCTATTTTCTTGCGAGGATCCTTTTTACTTTCTTTTTTCATAATTTCGTTTTTTTTTTCTTGAAACTTATAATTATTTCCGACAAATTGATATAGGAATATTATTTATATTTTTGTTTAGTATTGATTGACATTAAGTGGTGAAATACTTCCTGTGTAAAATAGGATATTCCGTAAGGAGCAAGGACTAGTGATTGAAAGCAACAGCAGTGTAATTTCTAAAAAATTAATTTCCATGTAACATAAAATGAAAAATGGCTGACATCAAGTCGCAATGATTTTCTAGAAATTTAGCCACACAATTTCGAAAAAGTAACGTTGAGAAGTTTTGAAAAATTACATTTGAAATAAGGATTCTTTAATTATGTAGTTGAAATTTATGGTTGTAATATTTTTTTATCAAAACATTTTTAAAGGCTTTTAGGGGTTACAAACGGGTTTCAAAAATTATAATTATTTCAAATTTCCAAAGGTTAAAAATCATGAAAATAGGTCGAGCACAATATACTATATTTATCGAAATAAAATTTTTCTTAAATAAGAATTGTTGATATCTTAGTCGAGATTATATTAGGGTAATATTTGTAAAGGTTTTTAAGTTAAAAGAGGATTAATCATACGGAAAATATTTATTGCTTTCAATATTTATGCCACAATCAATAAGTGATAAAATTTCTTTTGCTTAAAGCAAAGGAAATCGTGATTACTTTCAAGTGTAAATTTAATTTCCGGTGTTAAATAATCAATCCTAGTTTAATGTAAGGTCAGTCGCTCTGCAAAAATTTACTTTTCCAAAAATAATGAGGACAACTTATGAATCGGTGAATAGGAAATAAAAAAGAGAACATCCTTGAGTAAGAAATGAAACGGAATTGGCACTACTTCCGGCTTATAATATCAACATTTTAATGGATTTACGGCAAACTTTTTTTAACTGGATCAGATTGCAAAATATGTTTTTCTAGCGCTTGTTTAATATCATTGTTAAAAATATTTAAAAAAATGTTTTTCTCTAAATTTTCAGAAATAACACTTTTTTGATCTATATTTTTCGAGAGGATATAAAAGTCTTTCACCTTTTTTGCGTCCCTTTTCTACTAGATAAAACTGCGAGGAACCCAATTTATGACTATCAAGTAGCAGTGAAAATTGAATACTAGAATTTTAACGTTAAAAATAAAAAAAATAAAAAAATTAAATAATAGAAGCAAAAAAAAAAATTCTCTGCTCTAAAACTCAAGGAATAATAATTATATATTGGCTAATTTTATTTTACTTTCTTTAAGGCGTTAAAATTTCTATATGCCCGACATATGTATATCACGTGTTTTTGTCAACTGATCAGCTTAAAAATGGTATAACATTTTATATAACAATTTGAAAAAATTTTATTTTTATAAGGACGTAAAATATAAAATTGTCTTAAAGGAAGGTTTGAATATTTTAATATAAAAAAACTAGAAATATATTACTGAAACTAAATAAAAATTATTTAGTTGTTTTGTCAAAATTTGGAGTGACAGTTCGATCTCTGAACGTCTTTTGTAACCCAAAGTGTCAATGGCTTTCCACAAAATATTATATTATTACTTTTGTTTATAAGAAGTTTTTGAATTTTTGATTATAGAATATTTAATGTTTTACTCATTTTCTCGTTTTTAAATTTTTGTATTGTAAAACTCTAAAATTTATGCTTTTCAAAATAAAATTTCCTACAAATATTATTTATAAAAAGATTTCGGGCTCAATGTTTAATAATTAAATAAAATATTTGAGAAATATATTTCTCGAATTTCTTAAACTAAATTAATTATTAACCCAGAAAGGACAATCTCAATAGTAAAACCATGTCCATTTTATTATTGTTAATGGCACCATCTAACTAATGCACAAACGACAGTTGGCTCATTAATTTGATCTTGTTGTCAGTCATGTTTTTGAAATGTTCGTTAGATTAACTGATGCATTAAATTGTCCTTTTCTTGTGTTACACAACATTCACATTTTTCTAAAGATACGAGTAGCGGTGACACATTTTGCTACGCACTCATTGATACACTTCACGAATAAAATGTTTGTTGGCCTAGATAACCTTTTGTCTAATTAACACAGTGATATATGATGTGAAAGCATTAACGGAAGTCATTTTATACTACGAAAGCAAAAAAGGAAAAAACATTGATGGAAATAACGATCGACATGAAAAATAGTAATGCGCTAATGTATCAAAGAAACGCAAGTACAGTGGTAAACAAAAACGTCGCTAAATGTATACAAGTTGGAACAGAAATAAACAGATGCGAATATAACTGCCGGTTGTGTTGTTTATATTGAAACTTCCTAAGATCACGAGGGTTATATATCTTGTAATTTTTCATATATAATTTAATTATAATATTGTATATTAAGGTTATTAATTAGAAGCTCAGTTCCATTTAAGCCTATAATAAACAAAAATTAAGCAAGAGAAATGCTAAAATTGTGTTAAGAAAAATTATCCTCGTAGTTCCAAGAATTTCTTCTGCATAAATGAAATTTCGATACACCTCGGAAAAATGTATTTTAATTTATTAAAATTTGTACTTAAAAATACTTCAAAAAATTTATTAAAGGTTTCTAAATTAAAAAAATTAAGTTTAGGAAATGCCTTTCCTCCCGAATGAAGTATAAAATTCATATTAATAGAAGTTGTATAAAAATTAAAATTTTATTTAAAAGTATTTACTTTCTTATAAACGACAAATTACAAAATGTTCTAAAAAAAAAGAAAAAAGAAGGCTTCATTAGCCTGTAAGTCAGCCTTTGAGAAAAAAATTGGGTTTCAGCAGGAAAGCAATAGATAGTTTTCTGCTGCCAGCTAGAAAATGCTTTGTCTAACACTTTTTCGTACTTAAATTTAGTAAACAAGTCGGCTTTTAGACAAAGGAAGTTGGAGACACTAGCAGATACCATGATTCCTTCAACAAATTTCCCACAGTCGACTTAGCTAATAGGAATAACTGAAAGCAATTCTGCTCTATTCGCACCAACGCAGTTCTAGGAGACGGTTTGGGTCAGATTACACAACAAATTATTCGCGGTTCATGCTATAGATAAAGCTACAAAAAAGATTTGGAAGGCCCGTGTTAGAATATGTTCAACTTAAATTTTTCTAGATAACTTGGTTGCAATCAGGATCCTTAGCTGGAGGGTGGAACAGAAATATATGATGGCCTATATTCGATCTTTGATTCCACTAGTGTGATATCGTATCAGGATAGTTTAAGCTACATAATAATAAAGTACTTATATCCAGGGTAATAAAACGTTTAATAACCTCCAAAGAGTAATCCTCAGACTTGATGCACTCGCAAACATGACGCATCAATAAGGCCTATGCAACAGCCCAGGTGATAAGTAAGATGATTGTCAGGTGATAAGTAAGATTGATTACTCTACATATAAAAATATGGAAACATTGTTCCATAAACTTTTTCGTATGGAGTTTGACAGCTTTATTCTCAACTTTACTGTAGTCGATTCGCCTTAAATAGACCTTATAAATGGACCTTGTTCACAAAGAAATATTTCGTTAAGTTCACCAATGGAATTATAGGCAGTTAAGGCAAAGGTGTGTTGGAATTGTGTCACTTACAGAATGTCTCAAGACTGGGACCAAGGCCCCTATCAACGTGAAATATGAATAAGCTACTGACAAACTTTTTAGAAAAACATGCTTACATTCTCGCTTTGCATTAGTTGCATATCTAAACATCTAAGTTTCTTCTGTAGTGATCAGTGCAGGAGCTGTTTTGACCTTTAAGGCTTTTCGGAAAGATACGGATCGTCCTCAAGAGCTTGCGTTTCGGATCTGCAAGGAAATTTGGACCATTTAGTTAATATGCTGGGAATCACAGTACTATCCGAGAAGTTAATTCATAACTATCCGAGAAGTTAATTCATAGAAAATTAAAAAATAAATAAATTTTTTTTTTTTAATTTGTTTGAAAGAAATATTTGAATAACAAACTAATGTATCCATAAGTCTAAATAATCTTTAACTCCACTGCTATTTAGGCAGTATGTAGAGATAAGCAATTTGTTAAAATGTTAAACTTTACAGAAGAAGGTTGCTGGTAAATTCCTTTAAAGCATAGACTACAAAATATTAGTTTGCAATCCTTTTCGCATTGCTGACTTCAATATTTTATTAAATATTTATACCATCCTTTCTACATCGAATAATTCAGCAACTTATTTTTTTTTTAGAAAGTTAGAACTAAAATTTCGGGTAAACATTTTTATGGAAAAAATTTGAAAACTCCTAAAAATTTTCCCTGAATTCATAAAAAATTTCTTTTCACTATAATTGAGTAAAATGTTTTTGGAAATGAGAAACATTTGAATCGAATTAGAGACTAAGATTTTTTCCAGCAGCGAAAAAATTTTTATAGATTTCATATATTTTTTGATTTACAAACTATAATTAAAGAGTTTTGAACGCTACTGTCTCAAACGGCTGCATTCATGTACACTTTGTTAGAGTTTTCACCATTTTTCTTTTCAATATTGAAGTGGTGTCTTCATTTGTAACTTCCGTTTTGCTGCAGGGCTTTGCTATCAACTACTAGCACATACATATAAGTGTGGTTGTATGCGTGAATATCCGACTGAATAGTGTAAAACTTTGAAAATGTATTAAAAGAAATGATGATGAGCAATTGCGTAAAATTCTCACAGTATAATTATAAGTCCATTAATGTTGCTTGAATTAAAAAAAAGGCAGAAAATTCAAACAAAAGCCACAAAATGATTATTACCTCCGAACACAAAAATCAAGAATTTATAAGCATTTGTCTAATTTGCGGACATCTGCAAAAGATGTACTCGTACATGTTGATTATGAATTGGTTACTGATGGCCATAATGAAATTAAACATGCTTCGAATTGCAATTCATGATGCATTCTTAAGGAAACCAAAGCCGAACTAAAAACGTGAATAAGGAACATAAACCATTAACAATATCAAATTCCTTAAGCTGTTGTTGTCCGTCCGCAAGAGTTTTGAAAGTTTTTTGAAAAAACACTGTTACTTAAAGGCTTTTATTTGGAAAGACGAAAATTAAATCTAAATGAAAAAATTTACTACATAAATTCACTTGATGTGGCCGCTTGGGTATTTAAATTTAAGCATGTGTGTCTTGGGTATATTTGGTCAATTGAAGTGCGTTAAGTACTTGATTTGAGAGGATTATGTCAACATGCTTTTTTGCTGTGTTTAATTTGTTTCTTTAGTTTTGCCAGGCTGAACAATGTATCGTATTTCTTTTAGGGTGTGGCCATAGTGTCAATAACACCAATTGTGGCATACGTGCGTAAATATGTTGCATAAACATAAGATTTCACCAAAGAAGCAAAATTACCAAAGAAGGATAGCGTATCTCGTAAATAAAAAACAAAATATGTGCAAAGAACGAAAATTAAATCAAATTGACAATGAACACGGATATTGAGCGGATGTTTACACACAAAAATTGAGGACACGCGTTGAAAGATGAAGATTAAAATAAAAGATGATAATTTAATGTTTTTTTATGTATATATTAATGTACCATGTATATTTATTGGAGTCTTGGAGCTTGTATTTTAACACCAAATGAGCATAAAAAAGATTTAACAGTTGTAGATGTTAAGAAGAAAATCAGTCATCACTTGGTGCATTTGGTTTCCCATGTTAAGGGAGGTTTGAAATCTAAAACGAATTAATGAATGAGTTGTTCTGCTCGAATCTAAGGCAACTTAGAAAACTATTCCTCAGTAGAATACAGACTAACATTCGCCCGATAGAAGCGAAATCTAAAATATTTTTCCTGACTTCCTAAATACAAAAAAAGAAGTGGCAAAAGTCAAATGCAGTACAATGCAACAAAATGCAGCTGCAAGTATGTTATTGGCTTTTATTCTCTCTTATTAAATACAATTATTATGTCAAGTGCTTTGCTGTTGAGTAGCAAATGTCCAAACGTATATTTTGCCCTTGAAAAGTTTTCAATTCTTTAGAGCAACAATATTTAATAACGATTTTCAGGATAACCTTCCAATCAGTTATACAAAAAATATGTATGTGTTTATTGTATACAACAACCTTCATATACAAAATGAGAACTCTATGATATATGGAAATTGCAGGATGAGGAAAAATTTCAAAGAAATAAATATATTTTATGCAACAACTGTACTACAATTATATATATGTAAACGTAAAAAATACGATTTACTTTCCCCTGGGCATTTTTAGGTTCAAGAGAATTTTACAGTGTAAGTTAACGAATAAGATTTTTGACAACTTAAATTTACTTGATTTGACCTCTTTTCCGTGATCCGCAAACTCTTCTTTGTTTTGTTTAGAGAGAGAATCAAGCTCCTTTTATAAGAGAATAAAGCTCCTTTTATGGCTGTTAGTTAGTCTTCTTAAGTTCGAGAAGTCGTTAATCGCCTCATGTTTCTAGTACTGGTGGACTAGGTGCAAAATAGTTAATAAAATAATCGGTTGTTGAAGGACGCCTGTTATTAATAATAGACTCAAATCATATTCAGTACAATATCTCTTCTATGTGGCTAAAGTTAAGCATTAATAAACATTCACACCTCTGCCATTTTTTTCTAAATCACTTGCTGCAACACTCTCGAAAGCAAGTTTTAAAAATAATTAAAACAATCCCGAGGAGAGATACACACGTTTTCTAAATATGCCGTTTATATGAAACAGTTTTAATTTCGATGTGAAATCTGCATGCTATTTATTACTCACTCACACACACGTACAAATTCAAATACAATAGCTTAAAGGACTGCAATCAGAGCACAAAAAATAAAGCGTTTTTCACAAAAACCACTTAATTAAAAACGATGTATACATGTGCATTTATTTGGCGAACATTTTCAATTTGTTGTGTCCACAAGGACTACCTTTCCATACGCTAAAATTAAAAAAAAAAAAATAATAATTTCATGAATGTGATAAAACAGTTAAAAGGAAACAACACGGAATGGCCAAAAAATTTTTATTAAAAGTAGTTATAAATCAGAGTCTGTTTTGCTTACGTTTCATGGCTAAAATTGAGACAGCAAATGATAAGGCCATAAAGCATTTTGACTAAAACTCTATCAAAGTTACTTGAAATTTAAATGCGCGCCTTGACAGCTTCATATCGCAAATGGCACGCAAAACCCAATGCCAAAGATGATACACACACACACACACACACCAAAAACTCTAAACAAAATGCTTAATACACTCACACTGAAAGTCCAAATAAAGAAAAACAAAGAAGAAAACTCTTTGAAATCTTACAAAATGCAAAAAAGCAATTACAAAGATGCTGCGCATTTAGCTTAAGCTTATCTTAAGTAAAATGCATGACTCTGATTACGCGGTTCGCACAATTTACATAGCAGACATTTCGGAGGAGAATCGAAGCCTTATCGCGGCATTTCGCAGGCCACTGATGACTTAGCGCCAAATGGCTTAGGAGGAAATGGCTTAAGTATATAAAGAAATTAATAGCGTAAAAAATTCTTTGAGATATTTTTGAAATCAAAAATCTAGACGAACACTTGTGAGCACTTCAGTATTTTTATAATGTACTGCTTGACTATCTATCATGCAGAGGATACTCTATGCATATCCCTCGCTTTGCACGGAAGTTGGGTTTTTCATAAAAAAAATTCATGCAAAACAAAAATGAGTCTAAACAAACTTTTTAATACGACATTATAATAAATACAAAATTTAAAAATATGTATTTAAAGAATCATGAGATTTGTTATTTTGATTTAAATTAACTTGTTAAGAGAATGTGTAACCAGAGTTATTATTAAGCAGAAATAAATTCAAATGAAGCCGAAATTTGTTTTGCATATTTTCCTTTAAAAACAGTCTAAGATCGATATCTTATTAAACGAGTAGCGTGTAAAAAGGGGGATAGATGTATTGAGTTGGTAGACAATAATCAAATTATATAGAGGTAACCACTTAAAGTTGATCTGTTTGAGAACAAAACCACCTTCACGTGCTTCTATTTGTTGATCGTAAAACGTTGAAAAATTATTGTAAATCTTTAGCTTAAAGAATATATGACCGGGAAAGTCTTGATACACACGGTTCGGCTCTTAAAATATAAGTTATAAATTAAAAATTGAAGATTTTGAATTGTGTCCTTATGTCCATAAATCTGGTGTACTTCAGAGGAGTATTTTTATCCCATTGTGCTTTAATATTTTTATTAACGATCTTTTTTTTAATTTAATTATTGAAACTTTTTTCTGTATGATGGTGATTTAAAAGTTTATTTTGCTACAGGTAGCTTGAGTGATATGATAATGCTGCAGAATGGTTTAGAAACTCTTAGAAGTTAGTGTTAGATTTTTTTTTAAATTTAACTTGCATAAGGGTTCTTTTATTTCACGATTCAGATCTTAAACGCCCATTTATTCATCATGAATCCTTTGTTAGTAAATCTTGTAATGAAATTAATAAGCTGTGGGAAGGGGGCAGTTATGTGCCTTCTTAAATATGTTTTGATTGTCACTTTACATATCGATCACCAAGCGGCATTTGCTGACTAGTTTTTTTTGTAATCTCTAGCACTTGAGCGCATTATCAATTGGGTTCAGCCATTTTTTAACGAATTAATTATATGCGCATATTATTATAATTGTTACCGTTTACTTTAGCCCTACCCTCCTTTTTTATCTTTATTATAGTGCCGTTGATTTTATTCATTTCTTTTTAGCGACGATATATTTTTTTCAAATTTTTAAATGCACTTGTTTTCTCGCTTCATGTCTGTAATAAAGTTACTGACGTCAAAATTAATATTTTTGTTTTATCTTCTACGAGGAGCATAGGGCCGTGAAAATTAAGGTTTCGGTAATCACGTCTCCTTTAAGACCAATGACTGATTAGGAAAAAGCCTCCAATCCTAGTATTGGGGCTACCAACATCACATACAGGCATGCAGTTGCGCAGTGATTTAGTCCATGCTGTTAATGGGGTTATACCGCCCATGCTCGGTTGTGTTATTTTTCGCTGCGACGTTACAAGGATCACAGGTAAATTCGGAATTTAGTGGGAGCCCGAAAGATCATCGGAGAGTCTCCCCATGTAACCGCTTACTGTCCGCGACTGCCAAGGGCAGCTACTCCGCTTATCTACAGAATATACCATTATATGCAACATGCGACAGATCCGGCAGCAGTCAAATGTGCTACCCATAAGCAGATAATATATCATACGTCGACATGAAAATGACAATATATATCAGTAAGGGCGTATTAATGATACTCTATGAATATTATATGTCGGTAACGAAACCTAAAGTACGGGTTGGTTAACCACGGGCAGTTAAGAAAAATATTTCCGGCGGTGACTTAAAGTTGATTGATTATGTTGTATATGCTTGAAATATTTTAAAGGAATTTTTTCTTATATAATACTAAAAAAGAAAATTTTTTTTATAAATTTACCAATTTTTTTAGATCCCAATAAAATCCCCAAGCCCTAATAAAAATATTAATTTTGTTTAGCTGGAGAAATTCCTGTAATTTGTGGACAAATCTTGCACCCCAGCTCGGATGATCAGTTTGGCTATAGCATATCGTCTGTTACCAATGCCTAGACAAACTTAGTATGTTCTTGCCAATCTATGTAGAGTTCATTTTGCAATGCAGAGTGTGTGAGAAGATGCATTTAGAGAAAAATTAAAATCTTAGCATTGCCTGCACTCACTTAATTAAAATAATGCTAAAATTGTGAAACAAAAACATTAAAAACAAGGAATGGGCAAAAGAAAATTCAAAGTGTGTTTCAGTCGTAAGTAAAACAAATAATAAAACAGCCACAAGACACAGCAACTGCCACCAGTATTCAAATGTCCAGTGCTAGGAAGAGCATCATTTTGTATTTTGCTAATTAACACCATATATCTAAGTATTATTTGTTCTTACTCTACAACGCATTTGCGTTTCTTTGCCCTGTATGCCAATCTTGATGGCAGAGTGGTTGGGCTGGCACACACCTCAGCAAGAGAAACTAGAAATAAAGATATTTTGAAAATTTCTGTATAATTTCCTACCAACAGCCGCACAATCATGCCAACAAACCGGCAAATCCTGCATGAGTGAGTACTTAATAACTTATTTTATTTTTCATTTTGAATGTTTTGCTGGACTGGTGCTCAGTCTGTTGTCCTCCGGCCGGTCGGCTAGCCGGATAACTGATGACGGTATTATTGCTGGCCAATTGAATTCTTTTAATCGACAGCTTTTGCGTAATTTAAAATTGTTCTTTTGATAATTTTGGCATTTTTTAGATAAGCGAAAGAATGACAAATGTATTTTAAAAGAAAATTAAAATATTTAAATGCCACAGAAGCTGCAAATTTTGTGGCAAGTAAAGCACTAAATGTGCATTAAAAAAATAAAATAAAAGAAAATAAAATGGAAACCACAAATGGTTTTGCAAAACACTTGTGGCTGCTGCTGCTGCTGCTCCTGCTGTTGAATGTTGTTGCTGGTGATGAGGATGATGCTTTTGCTGTTTTAAAGATTCCACAAAACCATTCCTTATCGCAAAATAATGACAACCATAATATAAAGACTTGTTTTCTTTATTATTATTATATTTGTACGAAATTGTAGCACAGTCATGATCATCTTCAACTCCAAGGAAGGAAAAGGAAACAACAACAGCAGCATTTGACAATATAAACAACAACAGTAAAAAAGCCAAATCATGAAATACAATAATGAGCACAACATCCAGTTGTTGGCAGTAAAGTGTACATTTACTGCGAACAAATATCATTCAGTGACGCCCACCATATAAAATGTACAACTTTGTTCAAACCAAATCCCAGTAAAACGAGACAAAATCACAAAATTATTGTAAATACAAGCAATAAATATTAAGGGTGTTCAATATCTGCTTACAAAACTTTTATGCTTAATATAGTCAAGCTTTTTATTTGATTCGGTTTTAAGCTGCTGCGATAAAACTGATGTTATCCTGAATGTGAAAAAGTGAAAAAAATTAATCTCTTAAAGGAAATAGTAGACGGTTTCTTAATATTTATTTAATAATTATATTTCTTAATTTAGAAAAAAAAAATTTTATTTCATTTCTCGTTTTTTTAAATTTACTCAACGCTTTTTACTGTAAAAGTCTGAGTTTTACATAAAATTGATAATTTGAGACTTGATTTATACACGTATATGTCGATGATGATGTGTAGCGGCTAATGTCGTTAATGGCATATTGTTTTCTGAGAAAATTTAACATATAAATAGTCAATTTTAAAAAAAATTTATATCGCTCTAATTTAAGATAAAAAATTAATTCCCTTCTTTCCTAATAATTTTGTTCCTATTAAAGACACTTTGCTCCTTTTTTCTCTTTTGGAGAGCAGAAAATGTTGAACGTTATTTAGAGGATTAATTGCTCCGCTACCCATAAAAACTTTTACTTAATCGAAAATGTCCTTCTTTATAATAAGAAGTATGATTTCTTATCAACAAAAGTAATCAGGTATATGATGAAAATCGATCGATTGAAATTAATTAGTTTAAAGTGTTGTGATGAATTTCAGTCGATTTTGTGAATAAAATTTTCATTTAGTTTCTAATTATCATCTCTCAAATTACATGCCAGTTATATCATGCCTTGATATCATGCCTTCTTATTTTTATCTTCTCCTTTCTATTTTGAAAAATAGTAATTTGAAATAATATAATATTATTACAATCTATAAAAATTTAATTCACAACTTCAACACGATCATCTTAAAATCGATCGATATCCATTACATACGAGTACTATTCGGGTATATTCAGGACATTTCATTGGTTGCTAAACCTACTCGTCATTAAAGGTTCAGAAGTTTGAAAACATTAAAAGGACTCATATTGAATACAAATTGTAAGAGGTCACAATTCACTAAAAGCCCTCTGTGAGATGAGTTACATCAGACATGCTGGTCTTATGCTAAAATTTTAGTTCTTAAATAAAACGTGTGCTTTGTTTTTAATTTAATTTATTTTTAATTTCATGAGCCTCTTAAAGAATGATTGTGATAAATTGCAATAAAGGCTTTTTAATTGGGTAAAAAAAAATCAATAGAGAAATGCAAGGAAAATTGCAAATAGTTTTTGGGCAGACAAAAATTTTAAATTTAATGCTTTTCCACTTAGTGCGATACGAAAGGTGTGCACCCGATTCCTGTTTTAACAAGATAATATTTAAAATGAAACAATTAATTTATATATATTGAAAAAAATTCAATACAATACTTTTATATTTTTTTCTTGTAAAGAAATATGAAATATTAACAATTAAACGTAATTATGGGTAGCAAAAATTTATTTTTTTTATTTTAAAAATTTATCGTTTAATGGACTCAAATTAATTTAAATAAATTCGGCAAAGTGGGGAGTCCTACTCGCACATGAATGTTTCCATACATCCGCTTAATATTTACCGCTACATGTTGAAAAATATTTTGGGAAAGGATATACAGCTGTATGTTAACATTAGGTTACGTGCTTTGGTATACTATTTCTTCTGCATCTTTTTTTCTTTTTTAGCAACCGCCGTGGTAGCGTCTATGCGAATATTTCACGTTTCTGCAAGGTAAGAACTTATGACAGACGGACGTATCATCGATTTCTTGTAATAATCTAGGCTTAAAGTTTTTACACAAAATTTGCGGAAATTAGTCAAAATTTTACTGTAATAAAACCATTAGCGTAGCTTTAATATTTTTCTGGGGAGAGGTGAGGACCACGCTTATAAAAATATTATTTTTAGTATTTGTTCAACATTTAAAAAAGTTATTTTTTGGGTTTTATTGAGCAGGATTTCTTCTCAATCCATTCTATCTACCCCAGTGAACAAAAAAAAAAAATATCTTTTTTAATAACACGGTGATAAATATTCCTTTAGGGAAGAGTGATTGATTTGTTTGTTTCTTATTCATTTTAACGATTTTAATACTACTTATATAAAATAATTTTTTGTTGCAGGCACTATAGCGTACACACAGTTATATATTTGTGTACATATTTTGACTTAAGTTATGGATTTTTGACATTTCCACTCGTATGACTTTTATTCTCTTTGTATATGAATTGAACGAGATTCAAACGTGAGTGTAAAAATTGAAAAAGGTGTTCAAACGGTGCAGACAATGAAAGCATCAAAGTGTTAATGTCAATATTGACAGAACCACTAAACATGATCATAAGAAAAATTCAGACATGAATTGTAACAAAACAGTAGCAACAACAGCATCCAAATCCACTGAAATAAGATGATGGAGAAATGCATGCATTGCTACTGTTTACCCGCACAACAGCATCGTCACTGCAATCGGAGACAATTTCAACGGCAACTATTGTTATGACGCTAATGCTATTGCCACATCCAAGAGACACTTGACAACCTGCAAATTAGAATCAATAACAAATATGACTCTTTGCTTTTCTTCTTTGTCTGTGGATGGCTTGGAACGTTTGAAATGCTTTTTAGTATTTTGTATTGCTTTTGTTTGTTTTTTATTTTCTTCTATTTTTGTCATGTCATTTAGTAATTCACTTGATTTTTGTTGTTTTGAAAGTGACTATTTTCGTTTAGATGAATAACAAACGCAATTTGCTAAGTCGCCATCACTGTTTATGTCCTAATCAGCACAACACGATTGTTGTTGATTTTAGTTGAACAGGGAAACAAAAGAAAAAAAAACATAAAAAAGCTAAAATAAAACACCAATTCAATGTTTGGTGCTTCGTTAACCATTGGCATTTCTTACACTTGGAGAAATAAAGTGTATGAAGCAGCTTATAAAGCAGAAAATAATTTCTTGAAATATGTGCGTACAACAGCATCTATTTATGAACCATGAAGGAGTAATAACTAGGACTCAGTACTTTTTTTCATATATATCCAATGAAAAAGAAAGGATATTATTTTGTAAATTAAATTTGTCAACAAAAGGATATTTTCTTCAAAAGAGAAAACGCCAGTAGAGTGTTAAAAAAAATTTATATTCATGGAACTATAAAAAGTTCTGTACATAGTACATATAAGAAAAGTCCACTCGTAAGAACTTTTTCAATTTTACAAGACTCTTTCCTTAAACAACGAAGGCAATTGTGTCTGAGATGTTGAAGTATATAACAACTGGGATTGCAAGGATGCGACTTCCGACTATAGGGTATATGGCAGAATGCGTGTTTTTTAAGTGCCCACCCAGCATCGGCATTGAGCGAACAGACTAAATTTTAAGGACAGAGCGCTGCAGGCAGTGACCGTGTTGAAAGCAAAAACTTTTGGGGCTTCAAGAGCTGAGATAAAAAGTTGGGCGAAACTGGCCTACAACAGAACGTAGAATGGGGGACTACAAATAGTACGGCCATAGTTATATGGAGTGAACAAGAAGAGGTTAAGACTAAAGGTCTGTTGAAGATAACTAACCATGAGCTAAATAAGTTGATTTGCGTCTTAAGGGGATATTCTATCTTACAATCAAAACTAAAGCTGGTCGCTCATAAGGATGACGAATGCACTGCAAGTAGGAGGATCTATTCCTACGTTATTGCCCGACTTTTCTAAAGACTATATCCCGATTATTCGCATATGAAATTTTAGAAGTCGTTACTCACTACCACAGGGATATAGACTAAAGAAAAGAGCTCCTATAGGTCAGAGGCCTTCATTGGCTCATGTGTATGTCTTTTGATAAGATGAGGAAATATGATAAGTTTTTGTGTGAAATAGATGTGTTTCAATATGTCATTAACAGAAATTGGTGTTTTGCAAATTGAGAACTGTTTTCAATAAATTTCAAATACTTCATGCTTTATCTCGACTGAGCTTTGGAATCGTAGTGTCTATAGGAATTTATTGGTATATTTTCTACACAAAATATTTTGATATCGTCTGTAGGAAATCGTTTGGAGAACAAAAATATTATTTCTGTTTCTTATAAAACTTTCCATAATTTATTATGGCAAAAATGGTTTTACTATTTTTTAATTAAGACTCTTGATAAAGGAAAGTAGCTTAAATCTAAAGGATTGAATTGAGTCAAATATTTACTCACTGAGTGCTTTTCATATTGATCTCCCACTCAACATGATCGTCTGGATTGTAGCAAATGCAACTCAGCCTTTCATTTTTATAAATTTTCGGAGAAAACCGTTTAAAAATGTATGTAAAAAAATATTAATGAATTTTGGGAAGAAAAATTTTAAACTAGTGTCACAATAGAGTATTTAGCTCACAGTTCATTCATAACTTTACGTCTGCAATAAGTTATGGCAGTAACTAAAACTTTGGCAATATTTTTGTAGAAATGCATATACATAATCATATTTTAGAAATCGAATTGTTTGAGTAATTAAGGAAAATTATTTATAAATACTCTCTGTATGTATAATAAAAGTTCAAAATCATATCGAAGCTGAGCTAAATTCATTCCAATAGGTTTCGGAGGTTACGAAACTTTAATCGCATTTTGCCTAGTTGCTTTTTTTGTTCTAATTAAGCATAAGCGATAACTTTTTCACTGGCTGAGTCCAAAAATTGCTACTCCATAATCCTAAATGCCGAAATATGACTCGACGTATTAGATTATTCTAAGAAAAAGAAATTTTGTTAAATAAAAAATTTCACATATATTTCAAATAAAAATGCAGTTTTCCTTGTGACTTAAATAATATTTTCTCTCAGTGCAATTAAAAAAACTGCAAGTTTGTAATCATGCTGTTGCTGTTGTTATACTCTCAAGATGATGATAGCCTTTTCATTTAAGCCAAGAAATTTTTGTGAACAG
Source organism: Germaria angustata (assembly GCA_963681545.1). Lineage (NCBI taxonomy): Eukaryota > Metazoa > Arthropoda > Insecta > Diptera > Tachinidae > Germaria > Germaria angustata. Next base: position 38,906,402 of record OY813001.1, read on the forward strand.
TTGTTGTCAAAACACATTCTACATACAGGTCTCGCTCTCGTAACATTTCCAAGACAGGTGATGATGATAATGATGGCTCTACTTTGAGAAATTAATTCAACAGGAAGATAACCCAAAGAAATGTTGAATCAACATTTTAACGAAAGCTTCAAAAAAAGACCAAATAACAAAACAGAAAATCTGATGATGTTGAACTAAATTGTATGTGATTGTTGTTTGTTGTTGTTGTTTTTCAAGCCATCAAAATTTCTCATTTCTTTGTTATTTTAATAAAAGAAATACCCGTAACAGTAGCCATTGCAGTTAAAATAAACTTTAACATTTGAATGGCTCAAGAGAAGTGCGAAGATTATTGTTAATTTCATTATCTTTAAGCCTTAGACTTCAAATCGTGTCTTAATACTACAAATGAAGCAAAAACAAAAAAATCAAAAAACAAACCAACCAAAACAAAAATATATTTATGCCTCTGAGATGTGTTATTTGTGAATGTGGTGAGACAATAAATGGTCATTAATTTCATTTTTCTTTAACTTTTGTAAAAGTAAAATGTAACACTTTCACACTCTCCAAAATCATTAGTATAACGTTTCCTTTTCTTTTACCACTAATCGAACAAATACTTTCAAAAACGATTTTTAGAATTTGGTAAGAAAATAAAAGGTCAAAGGTTGAATTGAACAATATCGTTGATTAAGGCAAATACTCCATTTCGAAAGCTTGTGTTTAAATATAAAGAGGAGATCTGAAATAACTTAGTTTTATTAAAAATAAATAAAGATCACGATAGCAAAAATCCGAAAGATCTTAAAAAAAATCGTCCTTTACTAGAAAATCTTATCTGCAATGGACCCAGCAGCCATTCTTCATTTGCCATTCTTCAGCATTACGTTCGTCTTATTACATCTAACAAGTATATACAAGAAATAAATATATTAATAATTATAAGATGAATAATCCAGTAAAAACTTCAATTTAATTTCATTTCATTTCACCATTAAAAATATGAGGGATTTTTGTTTCGAAATTTTCCTTCTCTATGATGAAAAATGGTGTTTTTCGAGGCACTGAAGTGTTCGTCTCTTATTTATTATTATTATGATTTTTGCTGTTTTATATGCGAAATATATTCAAGATAGAATTTATACGAAATTGTTCTTCATTTTGTTTTTATAAAATGACAGATTAATGAAGAATATGTTCTAGATTTTTTCAATATCTTTTATAATGAGATGCAGACTTTTCTTAAAATTTTTGTCGGTTTTGCTAATTCTAATTTAAAAACCCAAGCAACGCTATTGTCAATACCGTGTGCGAAAAGGTTAATGAAACTAAAAATGCGTGTAAAAGCGGATTCATATTTGATTTTATGGCCCTGCATTTAAAGATCATTGGAATTTAAAAACAAAAAATTTTTTTATTTAATGTGGGTTAAACTAATCTACACGTATATCGACAAACTATTAAACATTTTTGAAAAGAAAAACTTTTTCTGAGACAAGAGAAGAAGTTTAATAGTTTTTCTTCAATCCATTTTTCTTTTTATCATCTTTATTCGGTCTACAGAGTATTAACAACAATAGCAATTTTTATAATGAGCGCGGACCTCGCTCATGAGCTAGAAAAGCTGCAATAACGATAACTTATAGGACTCTGTGTATATATTTTAAGGAAGTAATCAGGTATCGCACTAGGAATCTTACATGTGATGCTAAGGAGCGCTCATACCATGAACTGCCTGCATTGTGTTTGCCGTTTATTTCAAATTCACCAATTTGAATATATCTTTGAGAAGTATTCAAAAAAGGCTAAAAACCACAGGAGACATTACCACAAATATGAGCAAAATAAATCAATCATTATTGTTATGGTAATCGTATATTCCTCAAAAATAAATCAACCAACACCTTGAAAGAACTAAGAAGGCAAATCGTTTCATATTCGCTGATGTACTCCATATTCAAATCAAAGTTGTACAATTTTTCATCTTTGTAATTTATCACCAACATTAAATCTCATTAAAAAAAGTCTAAGGTTTTTTTTTTGAAATTTGCATAACACACAAAATTTCGATTCACACTGGACATAATAAATGTCTCTAAGTAGCATTGATTGACAGCGTAGTAAGGGAAAGAGTACAATATTGTTAAATAAACCACAACACAACATCAATATGAGCTTTCCTGATCTGCCAAATTATTTTTGTTCCTTTATTTTGTATTGTTTGTTCCATCTGACAATGGCAAACATCCATAATGTTGTTTAGAGGGAACATTTTGACGTTGTTGCTGTTGTGTAGGTGGACAATTGCTTGGCAATGTTAGATGCCAACTATGAAAACGGACGAGTGAAGGAATTAACAGCCAATATATATTTTATAGACACCAATATGCTGGCAGACAGAGATCGAATGAACAGCAAGCGGCTGAAGATGGAAATTTTGTTCGTGAAAGTAAGCAAACGAATAAGCAAATAGTGGTCCGGTGGGCAGGAGCCGTACCAGTCTCATACACATATCACATTTCACAAGTCATAGGTAACATTCATGACATAAAGAACGCAGACGGAAATAAAAAATATTACACAAATGATCATCTCAGCAGTTGATTGTTGTTATTGGCGATTGCCGCCAATCACTAGTCTCAACACCAGGGCAGCCACAAATGCTGCATTTATCAAATATTTATTTTTTATTTAAGACATTCGTTTTCAATGCTGTTAAAGTTATGCTGTAGTCGGTGGGAAGAAATTAACCAGATTGGGTGAGGGAGAAATTCTAATTTTCATCGAAATATTAGCGAAACGATAATTTATATTAAAATTTGTCTGGATATGCCCCCACAACTTGTGACTTTTTTTGAAAAGTAATAAAATATTAACTGCCGTATTCATAAATACTTAACAGAGATGAGAAGCTTTTGCTAAGTGGAATTGCATTTAAAACAATTACTAAGTGATAATTTTCAAATAAGCTCATATTAAGCTCATTTTAAGTTTATAGACTCAAAACTAAATTTCTCATCTTAAATATCTCTTTTAATACAACACTTATTGTAAATTAAAACTTGAAGTTTTGGTTTTTAGCAAGTGCTTATTATGTCTTACGTGTGACGAAAAAGTGACTAATTTATACAATTCAATCAAAATGCCCAATAAAATTAATAAGAAATTCTATAGAAAAATATTTAAAAAAAAAAAATTTGTTAGTGATGTACATTCAATCAAAACATATTAAAATACTGCCTTGACTCGAATAAAAAGAATCTGGGTAGAATATACCAAAATAAAAATTATATCAGCAAAAATTCCCGGATTAAATACAATCATTAACGACTAACGGGCTTTTTATTGTATATATGTTGCAGGAAACCGGAAATAGACTCACGTTGAGTATAACTGTTAGTTGTATTGTTTGTATAAAAGCATTCTAAGCCTATTATGATTCTTTTTGTAATGATTATATACAATACAGAATTCTCATATTGTATTTGATTCGTTTGGCATAAACAAGTTCGCTGACGATTTGGTTTAGCTACCAATAAAATGTCGTCTTATGAACAGCTAAAGTCACAACAAACAAAACATTTTCTAAAGTAAGATATTTTTTGAATACGGTATTATATGTATTAGAATCATAATATATTATATATACTCGTATATGTCAAATCCAGATGTTGGTTTGTTGCTGGAACTAGGAAAATAGATTAGGTTGAGGAGAATAGAGGGAGTGCTTGTGGTCATTCGATTTGAATCTCTCAACACTGGGTATGGAAGGAAAGATATCTGCCGGGAGCTCGTTCCACATACAAGCCATTCGACCAATGAACGAATTGTGTCTGTAATGGAGCACAAATGGATGCCCTCCTAATGAAGAACGTATTGTTCTCAAATAAGAGCGGGACTCGGGAACATGTTCCTTTACTTCATTAGAGCACATTCCGTTGAAGTAACGATAAAACAGCGTAACACATCCCACGTTGCGACTATGCTCCAGTGAGTCAATAGAGTTTGCTACACTATTGTCACCAATGAGTTTTTTCGCCCTCTCGTGTACTCGGTCCAGCAGCTTCAAAATAGACTTAGAAGCACCGGCCCATATATGAGTTGTATTCCATTTTCGGCCGGATGTAGGTGGTATAAGTGGTAAAGATAGAATATCAGTAGGAAAGAAGTAGCTCTTAAACCGTCCTAAAAAACGAGGCACTTGAATGCATTTTTAGCGATATGAAAAATGTATTTAGTCCACCGAACATCACACTGAATTTTCGTGCCCAGAACATCAAGAACTTCTGATTCCTCAATATTTATGTCACCCATAACTACAGATGCTTTAAAACAAAAATTTTAATTATCTGAAGCCAAGAAATCAATTATTAGGAAGTGACCGCATCCAGCTTATAACTTTTCCGCAATATTAAATGGTGAAAAATTAAATTTTATTATTATTATTATTATTTTTTAAATTATATATCCATAAATTGTTATCAATAAGTTATTACTTTTGATTGAAATTATTCTGCTATTTTTGAAAATGTTGTATTTAAGTAAAATTTTTCGATACATATAATTAATTAATTAATTATATAAAATGGAAAAGCTTACATCTTGCCAAAAGAATATCGTTGTTTGCTTGCAATCGCTTATCTTTTGTAAATATAGAAAGGAAAATTAATTAGAAAAGTTGCGCACCGTAGCATGACATTTTCTTCGATTTTCCTTTGGCTTATTTTCAATGTTGTCAACTGTTAAACAAAAGATCACTATATACTAAAACTGTTTTATATTGGAAAATATGTTTATAAAGAGGAAATATAATTATAAGAAAATCAATATAAAGAAAAAATAAAAAAAAAATTAAGTACAGAGATGGGCATCATTTAGAATAACATATAAGGAAAACTAAATGCTTTGGTATACGTACAAATGTAAGATCAATGGAGTTTTGAAGATAATAGGGATAAATGTCGAATTTGTTGCAAGGTAGAATAACATTAATTTATGAAGTTATGAATGTTGCTAAGAAAAACGGGTTAACACTATTTTCCAAAAAAAAAAAGATTAATGCCAGTTTCTTATCATTGCAGACAATAATTTGAAAAATAATATTTATTTTTTAATATTTAATAGAGACATTTGTTATGAATTTGTTTAAACTATGACAGAAAAGTTTTATAATAAAAAATGTACAGAAATTTTTTCATCATATTTAGTTGATATGACTGGACTGTGACATTTTCTTATAAAAAGTTTTGTGTGATAATTCATTGGCGGAAAAAGGCCATTTGGTATTGTCCATTTTCGCACATGGAATGGATGTTAGCCGCCAAGAATTTCTAGAAAGTGCATTATATTGTTATATTGTTTATAATAGAAACAATAAAATTTGGATTTAAAAAAATGTTATTAGGTTTGCGAATAAGGAAATATTTGATTTTTTTCTTCAATTTAATTTGACAAATCATTTGTTAAATTCTGATACAATACATTTGTTCTCTGAAAAAACCACACTCCATTAAATATATTAGAAGCCATTCATGTGATAGAAAATTACTTAATTTCACAACTTACCCCTTACACTCCACTATTGCAAAATTTTCTATGTTACGCTGTTTTGTAATTATGGTCATAACAACGAATTCAATGAAATAAAAGTTGGTATTATCATCAGTTAGTACGTCAGAATTATTATATAATTCAAACAACAATATGCCACTAATATAACAGTTGTATGTATCAGCCAAAGTTCGATTTCATCATTTCAAATAAGAATTTCTAAAAAAAGCTCAATCTGACAAAAAAATTTTACTTTTTGGACCTACAATTAGTAAAGCCGCAGTGTCATGGCATTTTTTTAGTCTTCAAAGAATAAGAATCAAAAATATATTTGTATTAATTTATATCAGTGTATCAATAAGTAAAATTCGCTTTAAAAAAAAATATTATTTCAAAAAACTTATCTAACTAAAAATTGAGCAAGACGAAAACGTATGTTTCCCCCCACCAATATTCATAAACGAATGCATATACAATTTGGTTGATATTGTTGTATTTTTTGGATTTTTTCATTTTTGCATTCCTTATACAAGTTGTCATTTGGGCTGTCGTTGTTAATAATAATGTTGGCAATTTATATGCCATTTCAATTTTAATTTGCGTCGCAAACAATTTGGTCTCGATATCTTTTTATAACACATTGTGGGCAACTTATAATTGTAGGCTGGCAGTAAGAATTTTTTTACGGTTGGTAGGACACCATGCAGCTTGAGGACTTGACTGAAACGAGAGAACAACGGCTTAGACACCACCATAACAATACTATCAATAGATCAGTTATTTTGTTAAGTACGAATTTATTTAAACAGTTTTTGGAGTTAACCACAAATAGTTGTACGTATTAACGACTTTGCAACAATATTTATTTAGATTAATTCAAAATTTTTGTTGCTGCGCTTTATATATCCAACTGATATGTGATCTTTAATTAACGCTACATTGTGTATGTCATGCAGTATTTACATTGTTGTTCAATCACATTTAAAACACACAGTTTTAGGGAGTTGTTTGGCTAGATTTGTGACATTTGTTGTCATTTATATGCGAATACAATTGCAAAATTTATTAACTTTGCCTTCGCCAACATTTATTAATTGACTGTCAATGGGTTTTGCAACAAAATTTTGTTGAACATAGACAGCGGCAGCATAACGATAATGCAGCAGTGTGTGTTTGATTGTTGCAGCATTGCATATGCAAGTTGAATGCTGCATACAAATATTTTTTTTATTAATATTCTTTTAATATAACAAAATCAGTCAACGCAATGGTTACATTCGGCTTAAAGGAGGCAAATCTTATAGCCGAAGAAACAATAAAGAGCCATTTTGTTTTTGCAACAGCAAACTCTATGTCACGCGAAAACATTTAAGTGATCAATTGTAGACAAGTAGTTCTATCTGCCACTGTCCATTCGTTCTACGTACGTTCGCATTGAACAGCTAGACACACACAGCCTATTGGATACATAATTGGCAATTGTGTGACACAACAAAGTTTAACATTTTATATCTGTATAGTTGATGTTTCTCGGCAATAAATGAATGTACTCTTGTATATGTTTTCTTTTATTATTTATTTATTTTTGTTATTTATGCTGCGATAGCTGTCGCAATTGCCCAGTTAATAGCCAGTCTAGTCAACTGTCATTTAAAACGTTTGACAATGGAAAAATCAAGTAAATACGTATGTGTCATTTAAATGATCATCGAATAAAATTTACTCGAAAATATTGGATATGAAATCCTTTAATTATGTACTTACATAAGTTATTGCAAACATTTTTACCAAGATTATTATTAGTTGTATTTTGCAATGCCTTGCAATTTATTTTAATGTTTAAATTTAGTTTATTTATTAGTTGAATGTTGCGTTAATAGAAAAGTTTTCTACTAAATTCATTCCGTGCTGTCCTTTGTGTAACTTAAGGACTAAAAATAGTGATTATAATTGAAACAATTAAATAAAAATGAATAATAATAATAAATGGTGTATAAGTAAGTTCGGAAATAAATATGTTGTGCCCGAAATTAAATGATATATTTAAGTTTCTTTTATTCACATTCGGACTACAATGGACTTGATAATAAATTCGTTATTGATTTGTAAAACAAATGTCTAGAATTTTGCAACAGTTTTATACCTTTTTTCCCATTTTTCAAAGCCACAAAACACGTAAACTGAAGTAAAACATTTTTCTATCAAATAGTTCAACAATTTGCTTTAACAAAAAAAGTTTTCAGTGAAAATTTTCGTTAAAAAATTTTTATTTAAAAAAGCAGCAAATCTGAACTTTTTATTGCAATTTTCAATATATGAACAGTTTGTGTACAAAATGGCATTTGTTTTATTCTAATCATTTATATTTCATCTCAAACACTAATGGATGATATGTACTATCAATATACTATTGTCTTATAAAGAACACGGTTTGATTAAAAATTTTAGCAACGTAGTCAGTCAGCAACAAATTCCGAAGGAACTCAATATGATTCACAACTTGTGATCCAGAAATAGTCATATTCGGATCTCTTTCCCATGATTTTAAGCTTGTCATTGCAAGATGGTGTCTTTTTGGATCGTGTTCATTGAATATGAAGTTATGTTAAAGATGTAATCAAAAATAGATTCTTTGGAAGTAATTCAAATACTATTCGCACTGCAGTATATTTCGCATTTTGATGTATATGAGAATTATTCTTAACACACATTTAAATTTTGCTTAATTTACGGTATAACTGAATTTTGTTATTGATATTCATGTCGACTGGATTTGAACTCGAACTGGCGAATGTTATTTCATCGTCAAAGTTTAACAACAAACTGACTACGTAAAAGACATGAGATCATAAAACAGTAAAATCTCTGAGTTAATTTATACAGAGGGAAGTTGGGAGAGCAAATGTTTGTTTGAAGATAAAGGTTAACCCACTTAAGTGCGCTCATATAACTTTCACGCTTAGACGGCGAAACTGTCCACCAATAAAAATTAGCGATGTTGCTGTTCCAGTGGTCAATCAGGTCTAGTAAGTATTTGGGTGTATATCTTGACCGTCGTTTAACATGGTCCCGCCATATTGACGCAAAAATAGCAGCTATCAAACTCAAAACTACTCAACTGTACTGAATTATGGGTCCCAAATCAACTCTACCGCTGGAGTATAAAGTTCTCCTATATAAATCCATTATAAAACCAATATGGACATACGCCATTCAACTGTGGGGTACTGCTTGCGCTTCTAACATTCAGAAGTTACAAAGAAGACAGTCTAGGTTATTACGACTTATCGTCTGCGCTGCATGATATATACGAAATGAGAATATCCTCCGCGACTTAAACATCCCAACGGTCCGCGACTTAAACATCACTCAAATATGTAACTAAATTAACATCTCATCCTAACTCCTATGCCCGGAATCTATTGCAGTTTGCTGGTCACCAGAGACTGAGACGAGTCGATACTCTGAGCCTTGCGAGACGTCTCCCCTAAACTATTTTAAAGTAGTATAAGATTTGAACACAATTTAATTTACTACATTGGTAGTATTTAACTTAAGTATACATTTATTATAAGATTTGAAAAATTATTGTAAATTTCCATAGGAAAGATTCAATGAATACAAAAAAAAACTAATTATGTAAACAATTAATGTTTTGCAAAATGTATTCTAAGACTACTATGATGATCATGTATTTTGTAATAAGCATATACAATACAGAATTCTCATATTGTATTTGATTTGTTTGAGTTGCTTTAGCGACTAATGAAGTGTCGGCTTACGAACAGCTAAAGCAATGACAAATAATACAATTTGAAAATAATTTCTGCTGAATATGTTATTAATTTCTAGAGGTTAGGTTAGGTTAGGTTAGGTTGATTGGAGGGGTGGGATAGCCCATGTCATACGACATACACTTAAGCCAGTGAAGGCTTGTTGTGCGCTCCCTTTAATTATCAGACACAAACTGCCAAGAGTTCTGTGGCAGGATTCGAACCTGGGACCTTCGCACTACGAGTCTAGTACACTACCTACTAGTCTACGAAGGTCAGTTTTATTTCTAGAAGTCTAACAAAAACAAAACCGTTAACAAAAGTCATGTTCGCTTCTTTATTTATTTGAAAGTAATAGTTTGAGTTAAAATTTTAAGTAAATACTTCTGATGGCTTTTCCATTTCTGAAAAAAAGTGCAACGTTTTCTTGATCAATTTAAAAATATCTATTTATTGCTGTAACTTAAAAAATTTAATTCGTTAATAGGAATGAGTCGGCGTTTATTAGAAGCAATAAATTCTCTTTTTGTTCTTTGAAAAAGTAAAAATTTTTGACTTAAATAAATATCTTCCTGCAAATTAGTCAAGACTAGTTAGTATCCAGTAACGAATATTAGAGAGGTTAAACAAAAAGCTTTCGCTAACTTACGTCCACGGTTTGGTGCCATTTTTACACTAACGAACAATTTGGACACAATGAAAATATCATCCTTTTAGAACAACTACCATATTTCTCTAGAATTCTTTATTTCTCTATTTATTTTCGATTTTGAATTTACTTTTGATTTCTGTGTCTATATCAAGAGTCCAATGTGGTACATACTACAAATATATGTATTTTTTCTAGGTACATAAATTAAAAATCAACTCAAATTTTATATTCGTTTAATGAAAAATTATCTGTTTTGTGGCAGGTATACGATTTTTTTTTTGTTCACTATATTTCGCTCCTTTAATGACACAACGACGTATCGCCAAAATTAAGATTTTTGTGGGATTGAGCAAATAACATTATTGTATCTAAGTTTAAGCCAAATTTATAGAAAAGATTATAAGTACAGCTTTTAAATTCAGTTATTCTTTAAAATGCAACATAGTCATATTTCAAAAGCTCGAAATGTTTAAATTGTCCAATATCTTCTTTATGTGTATAATAAAAATCAGAATCTTAAATGTAGTTAAAGACTAAAGCTCTAAAAACTTAAAGCGCGTTTTGCAAACTTGGTTTTTTTAGATACGTCTATGTTGCAATAAAGAAGCGATTTTTTTATTTCTTTTTTGTAATTTTTTAATTTTTCGCCCACTTAAGTGAAAATATTGAATACATGATAATGTTTACAAAAAATTGCAGTATTCATGAGCGTTTCTTCTACCGATATACATTTTTTGTGGCAAATTTTAATGAAACGATCTAATCTGAAATGTAATAAATTACTTGTGATATATTTGACTTTTTAATTTATTAACTTTGCCTTAAATAGATAAATTAAAAAATAAAAACTTAAACAATCTTATTAATTATTGCCAGCATTTACAGCTAAAATTAATGTTAATTGTAATAATGAATTCCACAAGTCATAGTATTTTTTTTTTTTGTTCAACAAAAACAAAATTAAATGCCTGAAGTGATACATTGAGTTCACTTCATTGAAAGTGATTTAAATTTAGTTTTTGCTTCATTTTGTATTTGTTGTTTTGTTGGCTTAAATTAATGATCAAGTTTATTTAAACAAATGTTTTTACAAAAGCAGTACAAGTGTTCACTTTTAGCTTAAATTGAAGTTTTAGTTTCTTGATTTTTTTGTAATTTTACTTTGGCAAACCAACTTTTTGTACTGCGGTACAAGTTTTTTTTTTAACAGGTTCCGCAAATTGTGTGTATTTCACTGAAAAACAAAAAGATATATCTCGAGCTGCTGGTCTAATAGGAAAATCAAAAAATAAAACTCAACGACACCTAAATATTCCAATAATGTATGTAGATCATAAATCATTTCAAAGCTGGCTGCCTGTACGAATCGAATATTTATTAGCCATACTTAGATATAGAATGTAAGAAATTACAACAACATATTTCAAGACAAAAAATATGTTGGTATAAGTTTTAATAGAAATTACAAAAAAAAAAAAAATCACACGGGAGTATTAAGAGCGCAGAAGCATTTTTTTAATTTTCGACCAAAGATCTCAACTTTTGTTACACACATGCAAGACTTTACAACATGTAAATAATGTATTTATGGCAGAAATACTGGTCATGTATAAATGTTGTACAATTGTGCAATGTGTCATGATCGACATGAGCGTTTGATCACCTACTGGCATTTTAACTTTGCCAAAGTTTTGCAAAAAATTTTAATTCGTTTAAATATCGAATGACAAAATTGAGTTTAAATTGTTGCTACGCAGTTGTGGTTGGTAATTTTCCCGCTCCTCATTTCGTTGGAAAAACCATAAATGAAACCATGTTGAGTTGTTTATTTTAAAACTTTTCGTATCCATTGACTATAAACAGATAAAATTTCTTAAAACAAAATACAAACGAACTCAAATTTTTTTTTTTTTTTTTTTTTTTTTTTTTTTTGTACAGGCATGGGAATTTGAACTGTGTAGAATTTTCCTAATGTTGCATTTAAGTGCCCGTGAGTTTTTTTTAATTTAAATACCCGTAGTAATTCATTTGTAATTTTTATTACTATACTTTTTGTTAGTAGTTGTCTGCACATTTGTTAATATATTTATTTTTTTCTCTTTTTCTAAAAGGTTTTAGTTCATAAGCTTTGTGCACCGGTTAAAAAAATTATAGAAACCACAAAATAACCAAATTTTACTTAATTTTTTTTGTAATTTTTTCTTTCGTATTCAATTGTTGTTATGAATTTTATAAATAAAATAGAGAAAAAGAAATATCTTTAAAATACCTATAACAGGCAGCTATAAAATGTATTGTTATTGCTATTGTATTTACCCCTGTTGCCACATACCAGACATCTGCAACGATGCATTGTTGTCAGGTCCATTGAATACATGAAATTCTGGAGTCATAGAAATTAAATTTTTGTAAGAGATTCCCAGTATACAAATACATTAAGAGAATAGAGATTTTTTATCTTTAAGATCTAGAGAAATTTTAGTTTGAATTTCTGTTGATTTAACTGTGTAATAGATACTTTCTTAATCAATAAGATAAAAATTAAAAGTGAAAGCTTATAAATTTTCTTTTTATGCTTTAAATAATTTTACAAAAGTGTTGAATACATTTTCGAATACATTTTCTAAGGTATCGATGTCTTTTGTCTATTTGTTTCTCTGTCATAATTTAAGTCATCGAATAATAATTTATATTGTGTTGTTGTTCTCAGAACAAAAAAGTTAAAATTGATGCTTAATTTAACGATAAGCACAGTCCACAGTGGGATAATTTTTATTTGATTTGTCCAATATATGAAATATAATTAGATAAAGAACTTGAATTTCAGAATATTTTCTATGAAGGCATGCAGAAGATGCAGTGATTGCTCGTGGTGGATTTTATAATTTTTTTATTCATTAGAAAATAAAGAATTTAAACATTATCTCTAATAGCTGAAAGATATTGGAGTTATTTTATTGGGAAATTTTTTATAAATTTGATAAGATTTACATAGTCGGTGACAATATATATAATAAATTTTTCAGCAATAGCAGGCTGATATTGACGGACTGTGGCTGCCTCTTGTGCACCTGCCAAATCTGTTTCTTACAATTAATTTGCTGACAACGGGTCAGTGTATCAACTTTTTGAAATGTACATATGCGATGCCACTGTACGACAAATGTTCAAAATTTTAAAATTGGCTGCAGGAGACAGGGAAACAAAGACTTTTGTAGGTAGCAAATTCCTCTAAATTTAACGACATTGGTAAATGTGAATGGCACGTAGTTTTGGAACCATCATTTTGATGAGATGCTTATTCCTTGTGTAGTCGACATAATTTATGCGATACTAGAGGTTTTATTGTGGGCATTTATAAGCTCATCCACCTATTCCAACATGATGTAATGCCCTCCAAAGCAGAATAACTCATGTCAGACTTCATATACACCTTGATTAATTCACCAGATTTGTTAAAGAATATATTATTCGGAACCGTGCCACTGTGGAAACTTATGTGTCTCAATTGAATAATATCACACCCCATGTAAAGATAACGAAATAACTCATGTGATGAATTTTGTACCATTTCGAGTTAAGCCAACTGGAAATACATATAAATATCTGATTCTGTAAGTTTTATCAGATATGTGTTTGAAATATTTATTGAAATAAAGTTTTAAAACATGTAACTAAAAAATTTATGAAAATTGGAGAGATTCACCAATAGATTTGTGCCCACAAAGAAACTATCTCTGCTTGAGAATGATTTTCATTTTTGCCACTGGCAGTATTTACAAAAACCCTGGAAACCGACACTATTCTCTATGAGTTTTTTCTCGCTAAATTAAATTAATGTGTTATTAACAAGAAGCTGCTGCGCCATTTTAATAATTCAATTGCCGCATAAGAGAGCCCTCTTTTGTTAGAATAATAATTTTAAATAACTTTACATAAAGGGTGATTTTTAGCAACTTTTTTTTGGCAACTCAGCTGTTGGTCTATAATTTAACCATAAATTGACTAGCAAACGAAAAACACTTGCAGACCATTGAATTTTATTATCAATATTCATGCATCATCCACTTTTTTATCGGAAAATTGTGTTCAGCGACGAAGTTAATTTCTGGATTAATGGATTCATGAATAATCGGAATTGCCATATTTGGTGTGATCTTCACGATCGTGCGATTTAACGCCTTTAGACTATTTTTTGGGGATATGTTAAATACCATATTTATGGGGAAAAACCTGCAACGATTGAAGCACTGGACATCAATATTAAAGAATTAAGTCGTGGGATACCGGCCGATATATTGTAGAGAGTATGGCAAAATTGGACACAGCGTATGAATCATTTGAGGCGTAGCCGCTGTCAACATTTATATGAAATAATTTTTAAACATAGAATTATATCGATATAAACTCAAATAAATTTCCCTAAATTTTATGTGTTTATTTTAATTAAATCCTAAAAATTCACCCGTTAATTGGTTTTCGGACTATTGGTTTTTTTACGGCCAAAAATTCATGTAAAGAGGCCAACATGTAGCTGTTCCTGAAATGCCTAGTCTAAAGGCTACATCAATGAAACTCAGACATGTGGAAAGTTACGACAAAGATTTGCTTTAATGCCAGCAAAGGCATTTAAAAATTAACTTATTTCGAGAATGTTAAAATTGTAGAAAATTCTTTTTATGTTTATTTTGTTTCTGAATATTATTAAAAGTTTTGATTGAATTGTTTAATTTACTTACATTTTCCATTACATGAAAATAATAATGAAAACTATTTCGTCGAACTAAATTTTTAAACTTTATTTTTAGATGCAACATGAAGCATCATGTGCTATAATAACGAAGGTATTTGAGTTAAAAGTTACATTCTGAAAATATCCACTTTAGGAAGGTTTATTGGAGGCATGGGCTCACTTAATAATTCTAAAAGAAAATAATCAATAAAGCTGTTTTAAGTCCTTCGAAACTAGATCGCCAATAAATACATATTATGAATTTTTCAATATTGCGAAACCTTTTTTTTGTAAAAATCAAAAGTGATTTTATTATAAATCAAAATGAAGGGCCGAACTAGATGAACTTATGCGTTTTACTTTTCTTAATAATTTATATTTGTTCCCCTTTTCATAGAGATAAATGGGAATTGAGTGTTCTTTAATAAGTGTAAACTGATTAAGAAAAAGCAGGCATCCTTTAAAGAAATTAAAAATTAAATTTAACATTGCACTTTTTTCCAAAAAAATGCCATCTCTTAGAATACAGAAGAGGGCAAATAGTCTAATTGATGGCAATAGAAGCATCGTTGCAATATGGGATGTGTTGCGCTGTTTTATCGTTACTACAATGGAATGTGCTCTAGTGAAGTAAGAGAATATCTTCCCGAGTCTCGCTTTTATTTGCGAACAACACGTTCATCATTAAGAGGGCATCCATTTGTGCTCAATATATCATCGAATCGCACTACGCGTTTCAGACACAATTCGTTCATTGGTCGAACGGCTCCCTACAGATGTCTTTCCTGCCATATCCAACGTAGAGAGGTTCAAATCGAATGTCCACAAGCACCACTTACCCTATCCACCATATCATTTCCTATTTTCCTACTTCCTGCACAATACGAAAAAAAAGGAGAACTCACAATCTGTTTTACGTTTCTCTGCATTAACGTGTCCCCACATTGCATTGTTTACCATCCGCAATGTTGTCCATCTTTAACAGCGAATTTTCCAAATCAATTCGCCCATAAATATATACATCCAAATATATCGGATAATTATATTCCAATTGGAAAAAAATTTATGTGCTTGCGATAGTAAAAAATTGAAATATGTTCATATTATCTGCCTGGACTTTAAAGGATGCTTCCATAATTTATTGCGTAGCAACAATAGAACTATTTCTTGTTTCAGCGAAATCCCCTTCCCAAAAACCTATTAAAATTAATTAAAAAAACGAGAATTTTATTTGGTTTCTGTTAATATACATACGTACTCTATATGTATTACTGCTTTAGAGGATTGACAAAGCAAAAATATTAATAACAAAAATAAAATTAAATAAAAAAAAAAAAAACTTGAACTCAATAATGAACCAAAATTATTTTTTCAAGGTATTTTTGGTACTTATTAAATATAATAGAAAATATGAATGGAAAAAATAAACTTAAGCAAAAAATATTTAATTTAATTGATTTCAAATTAATGTATTCAGCAAATGCCCCTACATTATTCAATCAATTTGCTCATGGGGTTACTGATGTTGGTATCAATTGATTAATTTTGTGGGTAAGAGCTGTGTAGACATCCATTAACTGATTTTCTACCGCGCCCAATTGTTAACGAAAAATATATGAAGTTTTAAATCAACCACAATAAATAAATTCATTCGTACGGCAGAAAAGAATCAACAAACGGAGGAACGACGTATTAAAATGATGAATTTGTGGTTGGCTTAAACGTTTAACCGCACATTTGAATTTGGAACTGCAACAGCTCTCAAGCAATCGCACAGTAAATACTGGCACACACATTATAGAGACGCTGCCAACGTCTGTTCATAAATAAAAACCAAATTGACAAAGCCTTAAGAAAAGCCAAAAAGGAAAAAAGAAAACGTATTCATTATGCGGGATTCTTATAAAATAAAATTGAATCAATAGATGATTGACAGTTGATGAACATCGAACATAACAAGCGCTCACTCACTCCTCCTGCCATCACTGTAGATTTTTGATGAAAGAATTTAATAATGTTCGAGCATCTTTCATTAGATTTTTTAAGACTTAGGATGATGAACTAGATCTTATTTAGGTAATGATTTAAGCTTCGCTGTAAATTGTTTACTATTGAGTTTTTTTTTGTTACAAAAGAATTTTCAAAGAGAGGGTGGTGGCTGGAGATTGGATTAGAATCTTAACAAAGGCGAATGAATGGGTGAATGTTCTTCACATATGCATTTTCTTACCGTTAAGTTAGTAGTTTAGGTCAGAACCTTTGAGGATTATAAAGCGGCGTATGAAGTCTTTATTCAACTTTCAGTTGTATTATTTAATTTGAATGTTTGTTAGATGGGTTTTGTTAAATAATTGACCTACTGCTGGGCTTATTTTTTTTTGTAAATCTTATTCTCGTTCAATGCAAAGAAGGCACAACTTAATTCGAAGCGCTCGGGCTGACAAGATCACGCGCCACATAACGATTCATGATTAATTTCATCAATCTTAAGGAAATGAATAACAAAAGGAATTATAAAACAAACAAAAAATTTAAATTAAATTGTACATGAAAAAGAAATGAAACCATTAATGATTAACAAAAAAAAAAAAAAAAAAAAAAAACAAAGCTTACCTAGATACACGATTTAGATATAATGAATAGTTAAATGAAAAGCTGTGTAAAAATTTTGCGTAAAGAATATGAAAACATTAAGATGACTTGGCATAAATAAAACATGAAAAAGAAATGAGTGTATTTGAATTAACAAGAATGACTTACAAAAATATCTAGTTAGATTAGAAGATCTTAACCGTTAAGGAAATATTTAAAAGCTGCTCAAAATTTATCACTAAATACACTTGAAAAAAAGTTGATAGTAAAACAATTTTATTTAAAAACTTAGTCTCAAACTTAGTCTCAGAATTTATATTTCAGCAGCTTTGTTAGACACATTTGAATAAAATTAATTCAAAAAATTAATATAGGCATGGTTGGGTTATGAATTCGACAGCCACACTATGGTCTCAGTAATAATTTAACATATTAAGAACTAAGCGCACATATTGATCTAAAGCGTTGCAAACATTACTTCGGTCGCCACAAGCAAAATATGTCTTAGACTTGACTTGATCGCCGAATTGTCATTGAAATCATAACATGGTAAAATTTAACAATATAATTGTTGAAAAAAATTCTGTGCAAGACCAATAAAACTTCTACTAACACACAAGAAATTAAAAAATTTAAATATAATGACCAATTTAGCTAAATTTTGAATAAAAATATCATTAACATAGGATCGATTTGTAAATCGATCTTTCTAATTTTGTTCTGCCAGCTTATTGTCTTGCTTGAAAGCCACCCATTCCTTTACGGCAATGTGAAAATTATTATAAAATTTCACAGTAATAATATAAGACTTAATTGCAAGGTCAAACATAAAATGTTATTAAAAATTTATAATTTCTTGAAACATGCTTTTCATTTCTCTCCGTGTAAAATAAGCACATGAACAATTTTTATAATTGTTACAACGTTAAAATAAAAAGTAATAAGCCTTCACAGCAGAAAACTTTACAAGAATTAAAATACAAAGCGAGGGAGGTGCAAACGGTACGCATGCGATCATGGCTTGATTTTTATTTAAACAATCCATGAACTCCAACTGTGTCAGGCGAGGCGCTGGCCTAACAATACGATTTATGCCTTCCCATAACCAAAAAGATAAATAGTATTAAAAAAAATGATTCAGAACAAAACAGTTATTGTTTTTTGTACGTTAAACAGCCAGACGGACAGACAGACATTGGCCAGACTTTGAATTTTTATTTAGAAATAAAAAAACGAAAAAAATGATGCGGAGCTTGTGGTTGTTTGGCACCTCCTGTGGTGCGTGGGTCGTTATAACCTACAATCTGTGCAACAACACCAATAATGGCAACAACTAAAACACTAACGAAGAAAAAAATGCCAATTCAAATAACAATAACAATTGTTATTTTACAAAAATAAAAAAAAAACCAATTTTTCTCTCACTGAATTTCGTACTTTGTTTACCCGGTCTCAAAAAGCTTGAATAGAAAATATTGAGTGCGTTAAATATCAGCTGAAAATCGTAAGTAAAGCCAAGATAGATTTAACGTTAACTTCATTGTAGTTGTTGTTGGGCAATGTTCACTGTCTGGCTACAACGATTACGCCATATCGTTAAAATGTTTCAACTTTGACCTGTTGCAATGGTGCTGTTGTATCTATGGGTTAGTTAAAGTAATGTTGTCGATGAATTGTTCAAGTCATGTTCATTGATGATGACATGACAATTAAAACAAATATCTCTGGGACTGGATTCTTTTATCTCATTTTGTAAAGATAACAAATAATTATGGTAGGAGGACCAGAGCATTATGAATGAGGATATTTAGTAAATATTGAATTTTGAATGGATTTTTATTCACAATATTACACACTTTGCATTGGAACAAAGAAACATTTTAAAATATAAGTTTATTAAATATGTACATATACAGAAGGAATTCAATTTAAGTTACTACTTTGATTTACACATGTAGTAAAAATTCCACTAGTTGTTACAGTTTAAACTGTTAGTTAAAATTAAGCTTTTTATGCACATTTTAAAATTTTCTAAATTTAATTTTAAGATGCTCGTATTCTAAATCGTAATTATTTTGCGCATGCGTTTGATGTTTGTGTTACTAACAAATTGAAATACTTATAACTTTTCAGATAATGAAGCACAAATTATTCAACTCTCTCATTAAATACATTTCAGGAGGGAGCAATAGCTCTTCCTTAACTTGTCAATACATAGACTTTCAGCGAAAAAGGTAGAAGTCAGTCTAAAGGAAATACATTTTTGTTGCTTGCAAAAGCCCATTCATTAGTGCATTTTTTAAGTCAAGCTGGCAATATTTTGAATTAAAATTCAAATTTCTTCATTAAATCTATAAGAGAGAAATCGAAACCTTTAGCGGGATTTCCACTGGTAAGTTATCAATCGTAATACAAAATTTATAGAAAGAACGCATGATGTTTACTATTCTCAATATATTGAAGAAAAATTCCAAATCTGTGCAAAAATCACATAAAAAAATAAAAAGATTCTAGATTTCTAGTCGTTTGTTGTGTTGTTTGCATGAAAACTTTCTATCCCTAGTATTTCTAGATTTTTTATAATTCAACAGTAGGAAAATATGATCGAATTCTTGAAACTCTCATATTACATTTGTGATTTTTTTTATAAACATATGAGTTGGAATTCTTTTGAAACAAAATGGCTAAAGTCTACTAGTTATTGGGTTGGCTCAAAATAAATGGAGGAATATAGACAGCTTAGCCCACAACATATAAAAACTTTCCCTTATACAGAATAATTTTACTACAAACAACAAAGAAGTAAATTCAACTGTCATAGTGGTAGCAAAACACCATAATTTTTTCCTCTTCCTCCTTAAAACCTAATGTAACAATAAAGGCACATACATAATCCCGAAAAGTGACACAAAAAATGGTTGTAGTCTTCTTTATCGTTTAAAAAAATATTTCTTGCCAATGCCGGAAGTAGAGTGAATTTCCAAGCTTTTTATATTCAAATTTTAATCAAAATGTGTGTTAGATATCACTAAAATTTCTTATTCCTTAGGAAAATTTATTAATGCCATTATGTATGAAATATAAGATCGGGCAAATATCCTCCGTAGCTTTAGTGGCTGGAGCGCCTCCGAATTGTCCAATTTTCTAAAACTCTGGCGCATAAGCTAGCATGAATTTGACCAATGCCTTGGGTTATGTTGGCTTTGAAAGCCTCTGTGTCTTGTGGCTTATTCGCATAAACCTGCAATAAAATCCCATGAAGCATTGAATCTTGTAGAATAGAACGTAATGATGAATATTTTCAAGTCGGGTAACTTAAAATTCGCGTAAAAAGGGTTCACGTAAAAACATAATCAGGTGTATTTATGTGTATATATGTAAGTTAATGATTCGAAAGACTAAATTGGCTTTTTGGTAACTAGACTTAGAACACGTTCAATTTATTCACTGTTACCACAGAACTCAACTCGAAGTTTTAGTAAGAACTAGTTATCATCAGTTTAAGTTATTCACTGCTTAATCAAAGATTTAACTTAATTACCGAGAATTTTACTAAGTCATTTACATTCAAATAGTTTAGGTTATTGAATTGTTTCTATATTCATTTCATTTTGTTACGAGAATTCAAATCAAAATACAATATTATTTTTCAATAATACCCCTCATTTTTTTAGGGATTACTATAAGAAAAAATCTATATGTTAAATAAATAAAATCAACCATCGTTTTTTTTTTCATTTTTTATTATTTTTTTACGTTAAATAGGGGACAGACAGTATGATTAACATTTAAATAACATTTTGTTTCTTTACCTTATTTTTTAAGTAGGGTTCATATACTCGTAGAAGAAGGGGAATCAACAATCTTATCAATGATAATCGTCAACTTAACTATAATGGTCCATATACAGTCGATATCTGTAACAACCCATCAGTAAAATATAAAACAAGATACAGGAGATGAAGAAAAAGGAAATTAAATGTAAAGAATCTGTATTAATCTTTGCTCATGTATGATATTTAATTCCAAAGAAATACACGATGCCATAATAAAGGAGTGTTAATTAATTTTGAGATTTTCTAAGAAACACACAACAAGTTACGGATTTTTTAAGATTTTCATTTTGTTGCTGTCGTTTGTTATTTTGTTACCTTAAATCAGTTTACGATCTGAAAACATGCGAGACAAATTATAAACGAAAACGGGGAAAAAATGATACAGAAAGAAACTGTATTGACACTTATTACATTGAGAAGGGTTTTGTTGTAATTTAAACAGACAGAAACACAAAACAAGACAGACATGGAAACGGACAGACAGATAGACAGGCGGGTTACAATATTTATTTGCTTATTTCTGATGTGACACATCAAACTGTCATTGAAAGAAAGAAGAAAATAAAGTGTTTTTGGGTGATAAATTTGATACTGGCCTGTCTATTGATGGCTTTGGATATTTTCCTAAAAGAGTTGCTGTCCTTTTTGTAAAATGTTCAATTTTAATTCAGTTCTTAATATCCTTTTTCAATGCTGCTTATTTCTTCAATACCAATTCTGCTTTGCTGTTTCCAATTATTCAGTTCTTCCCAAATTTATTACTCTACTTTCACTTGGTTGAGAGTGAAGAGAAATTTGCAAAAATAAAAGTGTCACATCAACTTGGTGGCAATATGTGTCAACTTTATTTTGGAATTTGAATTTTTCTCTTCTCGATACAATTCTTACTTTCTCATCTATGATAGAGGGCAAAATAAAAAAAACTAACGCAAAGGTCAGCAAAATAACAAGTTGAAACGTTAAAAAATTACAATGAAAGACCAATGAACGATGAACGTCGTCTGGCGCAAAAGTCAACTCAACTTCTTACAACAGCGACAATCCCTTGTGTTTCACAGACACATGTTCAAGTGGTTAATGTGACGACACACAGTGGGATGACAGTCATTTGGAGAAACATTTTAAATTTTATTTAATATCCAGGTAAAAGTGAACATACAAGAATTTTTTGTATTTAAGTGGCTAAACCCTTGAAAAGATAGGAATGTAATTTCTCCAGCGTCTAATAATAAGCCTTTTCAGAATCACTGTAAGCACATCGGATTCTTCCTTCATTTGTAGGAAACACAACTAGAAACACTTTATTCGAATTTATCCCACAGTGGTCTTCAAACTTTTTTTGTGGAGGAAGGTTGCTGCTCTTCTATCCTTTCCAATTCAGTTTAATACAATGAAGTTTTTGGCTTGAAGAACTGATCTAAATATTTTATTTTTGAGAGGCATGTCAAAAAGGAATATTCGCAAAACTTTGCGAATGCAAACGGCTAAAGCCAAATGCAGTCTATTTACGTGCTTGTAGGAACTTATACATTAATCACGTTAGAATTAAATCTGAGACCTCGCACGATAAAAACTGATCCCTGCTTCGAAATGATAAGATCCTTGTATTTACTTAATGAGAGTGAGAATTAAAATGCCATTTTTCTAACGTTACTGTAGGTTACTCTTTTATATTAAAGGACCGAATGGCTTAAAAGGATGACAGTTTTCTTCGGTGCAATATTTCATCGCCATCCTTTCAAAATATTAAGTTTAATAAGCACCACCCATTAACCTGCAGCATCAGACATTTGCGGCTGGTGTTTGTTGCGTCTTCAACGTTATTGCCAAATTGTGGTTCGAAGATATAGGCTTCGCAAGATGAAATCATAAATTTTAGATACCAGCAGAATTGCAGACGTATTTTTTACTGCATTATTTATTAACATTTATTAGCATTTTTGCTAGTGTAATTATTCGAGTTTCGCTGAAATGTTAAAATAATGCCTGGTTGCATTGGTGCAACAAAAGGACGAATTTTCGCGGGTGTATGTATGCTTTAGTTATTAGACCCATGAACAATGGATAGGAATGTATACACATAAATGAAATCGCTCCCACCCTTTCTAAATTCCATTTTTTGTGATATCAACAGATTGAATTGATTGTTTTTTTCATTGGTAATGCTTTTTCTGTGTGTATTTTTTCACATAATACTTTCAAATATTCCACTGTAAATTGCAATACGACTTTTGTCTGGCAAAGATTTCTATCGAAAAGAAATATCTTTCCTTTTTATTTCTGTTTGCTGATGATATTATTGTGTTGATTTTAGTTTTACTTCAATCGTTATGGCTGGATAGATGTCGATGTCCTGTTATAGATTAAGAAACATAAACAGTTCAGGTCTCTATATATCAATGTATTTTTACATGTATTATATGTATGTATGTATGTGTGTATAGATGTTTGTACGTCTAATTGAAGAAGTGTTGGCATTTAGTTGTAAACGTGTATGAAAAGACGTCACTTAGTCGGACAAAACTTTTAGTTTACATGGATTTTTTAAGCCATATCTATATACACATGTATAAAAAATGCATAATTTTTATTATTGTAGTTGTAGTTTTTAGGTGTGACAGCAATGTTAACGCCTGCATTAAGCGATAATATATTAAAATGCCAAAAAAGTACCAGCCCTGCTATTAAACTTAAGTTGTATTATCAATATTGACATCAATTTTAAGCCAAATAAGATACGTAAGTATGTATGTGCACTACGTTTTTTTTTATTATAAAATCATTTATATAATTTCTTTTATACCATTTTTGTATGTCCTTTCAACCATAGATTTAAATAGAAAGAGAGTGGTCCATTTATATTTAATACAACATTATAAGGCTCAAAAGCTTTAATCTGGTTCTTAATATATACAACGATTGAAGATATTTACTGAATATTCTGAAAATTTCAATATTGATCTGATTGATTTCAAATAATTTAGCCAGATTATTCTTTTATATGTAAAATAATAATGAATAGTAAGAAAAATAATTATCAAATAAACTAAAAAAATATCAGTGTAGAAAAATTTCTGAATTCGAAAAGTAACATAAAAATCGATTGACAATACTGAGTTCTGTAAAAACTGACTCATAGAAATAAATATGATGTTCATATTTTGCAGTTGACGACTAATTTGACAGCTGCCAGGTGCTTTGAGGTACTTATGTCTGCAATTTAATAACGTACAGGTACACGTTGGAGCATCAACCTGCAAATTGTTAAAATTTATTATCAATTTTTATCACCAAAATATTTGATCAATAAATAATATTTCACGTAATGGTCCTGTTAATTGGACGATTATTTTGTTGAAAATATGTTAAGTCGCTTGTTTACGTAAATAAACATTTTTCTATTTATTACCAGAATACGGCCACGATGACTGTGAAAAGCAGACATCCTGATAAGACCGACATCATGTTCAAATACTTTGTTTTATAAAAATACATTCGTTGGTACCAAAAGTACCTTCTTTGCTTTATTTAGTTTAAAGTCGATCAAATATCCTGAAGATGCTACTCGATGAGCACCGAAATGTCGATTAATAATGTATTGTAAAATTCATAGTAAACAGCAGATGCTTAGCAGCCTGTTGACAAAAGCTGAAAAATATGAGCTGTTTATTATGAATTAATTATATTTTCAATTAATAACAAATTTGTTTTTGCGTTAATGAGGCAGAAATTTTTTAATCGATTCTTATGGGAACTTTCATATCTGTTGGCCTTTTTAGTTTCTATAGGAATTCTTTTATGGAATTTTTATAGAATTTTAGTTTTCAAAAAAAAAAAAAAATATTTCCGTGAATTGGTAAGCTCCATTACAAATGTCACTTTAATCGTTTTAATTATGGTTTCGATTATTTTGTTTATACCATAAGAATATTTTTATATTACCATCTTTATAAGTCATAGAAGTGATGAAATGCTACATTCGTTTACACAAAAACCACCTTCTATGCAAACCTATATAATTTAGTTTTGTAAATCTAATTAGAGTTTTGTAAAGGTTTTACGATGTTTGCTATATATTCCATTTTACTATCATAACATCAAAAGTTACCAAGAGTTAAAGGCGTTTCTTTACATCAAAATCTATGAATGTCCTTAAGCCTAATACTCAAAGGATTATATTTTCTTTGTGCTGAGAAGCATAATTTTAACAACAAAGAAAGATGTTCTTTGAAAGAAGGGGTTTTTTTTAGCAACTACTAACTCATGCATCTAAACAAACATATAAAAAAGGTGTCCCATAATATCTTCAAGATCAAAATTACATAGATAATTTTATTTTATTTTATTTATAGAATAACTCATCTGGTAAATGATATCGACAGCTCAGCCGTTTTATTAGCTCTGCACTTTAGATTTTTTTCAAATGATTTCCGATTAATAAGAAAACAAAATACAGGTAATTATCCCTGCAAAAGCTTTAATCATAATTTAAACATACGTATGTATTTAAATAGTTGACTGGAATATAATTTTTAATGTGAATTGTCTTTACAAAGGGACCCTATGGTGAGAAATCTTCTAATCTTCAAAACTAGATATTGTATGACTAAATTAAAGCAAGTCTTACACAGCGCTAAACATTACAATTTAAATTGATTATTAATAGACGTCGAGTATATATTGTGTCTTAAATCGATCTAGTATCGTTACAGTTGCAATTACTTTCCTATGGAAACAAAACAAAAAACGACATTTTTATTATTTACAAAAACCCATTAGTGATGCTCTTCATAAAAACTCAAGTTGACAAATATTTTATTAAAAATTTTAATAACTTTTACAAATCTGCAAAAATTTGTTCTCGTTTTAAAGTTACTTTTTTATAAAAACTACTTATGAACAATATAAATATAATGAAATAAAAATGTGATATCAGCTATGAGAATAATGACAAGGTATTAAATTTAGCAACAATCCAAAGATTTAATAACTAATACTTTTGCTTACACATTAAGGCACAAGAAATGGTGACTATTCGCAAATTTGTATCATTTCCAGGCGTACAATCTATTATCGTCATAATATTAAGTTGCGTTTTTACAACAATAACAACATATTGAAGTCAACTTCCAAATCGCTGAAAAAGCTTCAAAAAAGGAAAACACTCTGCAATGGCAAATTTATCTTAAAATCATTGCACTACTTCCGTATCATAATTGCAGCATCAGCATTACGTTATGCATTAGTTATGGATCCCTTTACTGCTTACAAAGCCAATCTTTTATTCACTATTTGGTAAGAAATTAGCCGAGCAAAACTTTTATTATTGTGTTGTTCTCTTTAAACTGTCAGCTTTCAGCAAATTCGAATCTTGCCTACATTTTGACACACCCTTTATAAAATATGTATGCTTTCATGTATACATGAGAGTGTTTCAGTATTAATGCAACTACAATTGTATCTCAGAAAACTATAAGATTTTTATAAGTTGATTGCTGGAAAGTTTAATAAAACAAAAAAAAAAAAGATACAATAACTCAATTTTAATGGGAGACTAAATACCAACATGGCCACATTCATTCTAACGCAAACACAAATCACCCATTTCTATTTATATAATAATGTGTACGGGTGGCCAGGCTTAAAGTTAATTGAAGTTTTAAGGTGATTTATGTTTACATTTACTAATCCATCCCAGGAAAGGTGTAACTACATATGTGAACACATGTTTAAAGGGTCTTATGTACTCGTATTCTACTGAAAAGTATTTCATATGGCTTAGGGATTTGTAAAGGCTTTAATTGTTGGATTTTGGTAAATTAAGGTTTCCATTTACGAAAAGTTTACAGGAATTTTAAGTGCA
This sequence comes from Germaria angustata, assembly GCA_963681545.1. Lineage (NCBI taxonomy): Eukaryota > Metazoa > Arthropoda > Insecta > Diptera > Tachinidae > Germaria > Germaria angustata. Next base: position 38,933,403 of record OY813001.1, read on the forward strand.
AAATAATGGCCATTGTGCATATTGTAGAATTGACATTTTAAAAGGGGATGACAACATATGGCATCTTTTGTACAAATGTACAACTATTAAATTGTGTAAATATTACTTTTATGGGATCAAATACTACGATTTAAGGCTTCCACATAATATTACTTGATTTAAGCCATTTAAATAAAGTTATAATATTAGGAAAAAAAATATATATGTATATGCATATGTATACATATTATGTATCTAATTCCTACAGCTTTTCAGAATCGAGCCACTCTACGGACATGTTGACTGAAGCGAAAAGAGCATCTCTCTTACTAATAAAACCAGCAAGCAAAAGCAGGTAACAACAGCATCAACTTCCGCGAATCATGAGGAAGAAATTACCTATGTACACGTTACGAGTCGGCTGGTCCATTCTACGTATCAAACGTGTATGGATCACTCTTCCAAAAAACGTAACGGTGTGTTGCAAGCGAACATAGTAAAACTTGAATTTCTCTCCGTTTTTCGTTGTTGTTACTTTTGTTAACAAATAATGCTTCCGAATAGAGCAATTTTTCATGATATTTATTTTTCAATTATTTTAAATATTATCAATATAATATGTATAGATATGAAGGCTTGGACGTTCCTTTGAGGAGAAAATCTTTCAGCGATGCCGAAGACTGACAATATAGACAATTTCATAGTAAGCGAAGCCTTTATACAGAGAATAATGTCGTTGCCTCTAGCCGAAGGGCTGCAATGCAGAACTCTTTTAGAAAGTGAATCCGGAAAATAATTAAAGACAGTGATGTTAGTCAAAATGTTTTTCCCGCAAATCATTTTTTGGTTCCATTTTATTTAATTTATTTCCATAAAGTGAAATAAAGTCAAAGAGAAATTGAAAATAATTCTAAAAAACAGAAAATATATTTTAAATATTTGGACGTTTTCATATTGCAATAATCCTCAATATGTATGAAAGTTTTTTGAAATTATGTGAATTTCTTTCGAGAGCGTTATTCCGTATTGACGATACAATTACTTTCACACAAGGAACGAGAAATCGTTACAATCGGCGATATCATATCCCATCCATATATAAATTCAACTTCCTGTAGGAAATAGCCAATTCTTATTTCATAAAAATTATTGAAAATTATCTAGACTTCCACTACTTCTAGATCAATACTCTCATGCCTTCTTTCGAGGTTTTTTGTATTACTGGGACTAAGGCAGTTTATTGTTAAATTGACAGCTTTCGCATGAATCAGTGGGGACACTGAATCAATTCGAAATTCTAACTTAAATCAAACTCTACCAACCATAGACTCCATATTAAAAAAAATTAATATATTGTACAAAAACTCATCTTGGAATAATTATAACGTATTTAAAATAAAAGCCATCAAAGTTCTTTATTGGCTTCTCTTTGTATCCCCCCTTTTTTCAAGCTTTGTAATGAGAACAACACATTCATATGTTAAATCTATATAGTCCAATTCGCTATGGTGCACGCATATTGTGTATTAATTTTTAAATTTAGTATAAAAAAGGATTTAAAGCAAATAAAAAGGTTGTTTTTCCTTCTTTTTTTAATTGGCACTTTATGTTTAGCCGTTTATTAACACGAGACACTCTTTCTCTCTCTGCTACCCCTTTAGCAAATCATGTGGCAATAACTGACCTCTGCGGATGACCCAACGTTCCATCTTTGTAAATGTGATGATGTACGACAGATACGCGTGGGACCACGTTTTAATAAAATTAAATTCCTCCTCTCCGGCGCACAACCAACAAATAAAAACATGATTTTAGATTTAATTTTATTAAAAAACCAAATAAAAATATTGATTCAATGAGAGTGAGTAAAAACAGTTTGTCGATCTATCGGTCTGTCTGGCTGTCTATATGCCTGTGAGTCAATTAACTTGTTTATTTGTGTATGTGTATTTGAAAGCTCATAAACTTTTTTCCATGTTTAATTATTTGTGCTTTTATTTGATTGTTTTCTCAAATTATTTGTATCTTGATTAATTGATTAGTGTAGAACTTTTGCCTAATTTAACAATTTCAAATTAATTCCATTTCCACATATCAATGTGCATCTACACACGAATAATTTACCCAGCAAACACAAAGTCAAGCGTTTTAAGACCATATCATTTAATATCAAGAAAAATTCAAAACCCTTTTTTGAGTTTAACGTTTGAATTCAAGTTGATAATGATTTGAATAGAAAAGTTTTGTAAAATGAGGTAAAACTATTAAAATCGAAAAATAAGTATTTTAGCATCAAAGTCGATTATCACTTTTGTGAAAAATTTTAAATTATTGATGTTTGTCAAAAAAATATGATTTGCGAGTGAAAGATAAATTACATACAGTGATTGAGAACGCACAGTGGCTGAAAAACGTTTTTCATTGGCCAAAATTCTGTAACTTTTGAACCGATCAAAATATTGAAGTAATTCTTTTTTTAATGGATAGATATTTAGTTCAGCTTGACTCAGTTTTAATTACATTAAAATTGATTGAGTACTTCTTAAGGACTTCTAGGTCATAGTTGAACTTTTGATTTTTTTTTAACTTTTGGAGTGAAATATGGGTTTATTTCTTTTATTTGCATATTAAAAAATTTTATATTTTGATCTTAATAATAATTATAATTATTTTTTGTGATAATGGAATTTTTTTAATGTTACACTCAAAAAAATTTTTTACACTGAAAAAAATTTTTACACTCAAAAAAATTTTTACACTCAAAAAAAATTTTAAAATTAACTGGAAACAAGGTTTAAATCCACTCCTGTTCTTTCAGATGCTGTTTCTGGATCTGAAAACAATCTTCGTGCGGTATTGCCATCATTTGTATTGCCTGACCCTTGTTTTGTTTGATCTATAATCAATCCAATTCTGCGATATTCATCTTGAACATGTTTCTTTTTTGAACTTCTTAACTCTTTGTTGGTTTTATTGTTTCTTATGGATCCTGAAGACCCGAAATATAAATCATAATTGATTTTTAGTATATGTTCCATAAGTCGTATTCTTGCATGTAGTGGTGATAATCTAAATTCATATGCATCGGTATTATCTAATGATTTTGTCGGAACTTGGTTTAATTGGGTTTATGCTGCTTGGCATATAATGCAGCTGGATGCAGCCTTCGTGTTAGTCAAAGCCTGACCTACATTTCCATTTATCATTGTAAGGACTAATTGGTAGCTTACTTCAATTTGCTGCCCATCTAACTGTAATTGTAATGGCTAATGGTAGTGTTGCAATTTGGGCCTTGATATCACTAATTTCTTTGTTAATGGCATCACGAGTTTCTTCTTTGAATTCAAATTTGATTGGCCTGCAGTATTTCGTAGAAGATGGTGTCTCATTTTTCCAAATATCCATTGTTTGCATTGTACTAGTCGAAGGCTCTGAATCTTCCAAAATCTTTTTCAATCGCAATGGTACAATTGATACCATGAACATATCCGAGTCCGAAATATTTTCACATACAACTTGTTTGTATTGGTTATGTCCCGAAGAACCATCATCCCCACTTGCAAAAAAGAATTAGCTTTGTGTTTCCATATTTCTTTAACGCATTTCCTGGTATTGATTGTAGCAAGCGTTCGGCTGTGTGATCAAGTAGAGATTGTAGTTGTACCTCTGCCGAAATTGGTGTGTTTGGTTAGTATCCTTTGATGGAAAACAGTCCATTTTAGTAGCAGTTATGTGATGATATGCTGGATAGATATTTGAGCCATTTCAATCGCACGCAATCTGAGCTTAATATATTGCTGTTTTGTTAATTTCAAATCCAGAAATAAGGCTAATGCCTCCTCATTTGTGCACTGTTTTGCATCGCTCGGAGTTGGTATACTTTTAAGAATTCGTTTTGTTCTCACTGGACTAGCTTTAATAACTTTTTCAATGATATCCACTTTTGTTAATTGGTTCTGTGATCGTAATTGATATAGGAAAGATTCTTTTATATTTGTACAACCAATTGCATCGTTAACATCTTTAAGTTTCCGCCTCTTAGATTTATCGCTGCAGTTGTCCAATGATTTGCGTGGTCTTCCAACCTTATCTTGCTTTGCTGTTTCTGCAGCGACCACTTCTAAACACTTTTCACTTTTTATATAAAACTTTTGTTTACTGTAGCTAACTTCTTTGTAGCGTTTTTTTAGTACTTTTACAAAATTAGATAATTGCTCTTGTATTTCGGTGCTACACGAATTTAAGCTTAATTTTATTTTAACGTAAGTAAGAACATCTTCCTGGTTTTTATTTCTAAAATACTGTTCGGCCAGTTCTTTATAACCGAAGCTCTCCATATTTTTCTGAATATTTTTATTTGAGTCTGTTATGATTTATCACTTGCAAATATACGTACGTACACGTAAAGGATTAACTTATTGTGTAATCCCTTATTGAATCCGTAGTTTTATATATTTTTAGATACATGTTATTCACACATTGATCTTCAATTTCATAGCAGGTAGTACTTAAATTGAACAAAACTGCACGTGTTATCCAGACCTTAATATCAGGTAAAACTAATTAGTATCTCGCCAATATGGGGTTTATTATAAAATTGTTTATGACAGTTATATTAGAAAGAGATCATATGTTTACTGTAGAACCTATTGTGATAATTTTATTACTGATTTTTTGCTGATCAAAACAAAGCCATAAAACCCTTTCGCAGGTATTATATTTAATTATTTTAGTTTTAGGTAGTCTAAAGTAAAAAACATAAACCTTCAGGCAAAAAAGTGAAAATTTAATACACCATTGTATACGAGTAATTATAGGGCTGTTTATATTAGAGTAATTTGATTTTTTTTGGAGTAATTTCATTAAAATTAAAAAAGTGTTCTACCGGCGGGTCGTGGCGGGTGCAAAAGTATATATGGGGTGAAAGAAGACACCTTCGCCTTTCTTCGGGTGGTATACGTTTCTTGTTCCCTTTTGTTCCCTAGAAGTTCTATTCCACTAAAGTTTAAATTTTAGAAAAATATAGTAGTTTCATAAATATTTCATAACACCTCTAATATTAAACGCTAGAGCGGTAACCACTTACAACAACTAAAGACTATAATCCTACCAATATTATAAAAAAGACCGCAGGCCATTATCGATGATAGCTTGCGAGTAGTGACCATTTATTTTTGACAAAAAACTGATAAAAAACACCTTTTACTGAAATAACAAAAAACAGTTGAGTTTGACAGCATGCCACGCCCACAATTATCAATAGTTTAACCTAATTTTTTGGCTACCTTAATATGGATATATTAGCTCCAAAATGGCGTAAAAATTTTAAAAATCGGTGACAAAAAAAATTTGACTTTTGGCCAATGAAAAACGATTTTCAGCCACTGTGGAACGTCAATGAGTAAATGTTTTAATAACGTTTTGCGGCAGAAGCCTTATTAAAAAAATGGAATCTATTTTTTCCAATATACTAAAACGCGTCATGAAAAGAAAATCGAGTGCAAGAAAAAGAAGCCACATTAAAATTATAAACAAAAATTATATATTCAATATTAATATTTCTCGCGATTGTAGCAAAGAAAACGTTAATTATTTTAAATTTTTTTGTTGTAGTTTTAGATGTTTAAATGCCATCTTTTTATTGATCGATAAGTTAATGTTTGCGAACTGCCTAACTTCACTGAAGAGTTGGTCTATCGACCAAGGAAATATTGACTTATAAACAACTAAAGCCACAACAACTACATTTGAAAAGTTAAAAAAAAACAACTGGACTTAATATAACATTGTTATTTATTATATTATTTACTTCTAAGCCTTATATATATGAGTATTCAAGAGAACACTGAAGCCGAAACCGGTCTGTTTACAAACCAAATTTGACGTGGGATGACGGAAAATCGTCCCAAATTCAAACAAACCCCGTCGGAAAGAAAACACAAAAATCCTTATATGTACATAAATATCCATCCACAGTGAATTCTATAGAGTTTGAATATTCAATATGAACTACACAAAATTTTTTTCATTTACCTACGACATTCCTATTCATGTGACCATGGGCCAAGCCCATTGGAGATTAGTGCGATGCGGCAAAATATGAATGATATTATTTTGTAATAATCTCTGAATGGATCGATACGAAACGATTGGATTTTAATGATCTAAAGACACAGTGCTGTATGCTTACGCATAAACCTATGACCGCACATGCTGTACCATCTGTAGTTACGGGTGATATAAATATTAAAAAAAACCACAGCTCTTGATGTTATTGGCATGAAAATTCAGTATGATGTTTGGTGGACTGAGCATATTTTCCCTATCGCTAAAGGATTCTTAGATCCTTCTGATCTCCTTAATATCTATACTAAATGGAACACAACTCTCATGTATGGGGCGGCGCTTCAAAGTCTATTTTGAAGCTACTGCACCGCGTACTGTAGAATAATGGACTCAAATCTCAACATGGAATGTGTTTCACTGTTCTATCGTTACGACAATAGAAAGTGCTCTAATTAAATTAGGGAATATGTTCCCGAGACCGATTTTATTTGCGAACAAAACGTTCTTCATTAATAGCACTTCCATTTGCGGTCGATATACCAGAGAATCGCATAACACATTGCAGAGATAAATAATTATTTAGCCGAACGGTTCGTATGTGGACGTAGGTAGTCTTTACTGTCATTACCAGTGAGCAAACACTACTCCCTTTATCTTCCCTCCCATTACCATTTCATCCTTGTTCCAGCGCAATCCGTTACATAAACAGAGGTCATGTCCTGAGTACTGGTCCAATCGACAAAAATGAATTGAGTCCACATTTGAAACAAAGTTCTCAAGTTGAAAAAATTTTCTCATCTCAAATCATTTTCAAACGTTTATATCAAATCATATTCAATGTAAAATCTAACCTGCGTGTTTGCTGGGATGGTGATGTACATACACATACAGCACAGTGCTCTGTACTAGAGACAAATATATAAATTTATGTAAGACAAACAATTGTTTTCTGAAAACTCAGTTCGAGCAAATTCCGAATAGATGAACTTCACAATTTTATTTTAAATTTTAAAACAACTCAATACAAAAATCTCTTCTGTTTCTGCATTCAATAGCACAGAGGTCCTGTTTTCTCGAATATGAATTCTGTATATGGAATTTGTTAGTAAATTTTTTCGTTTAAATATGTCATCTAAGATATTCGTGATAATTTCTATTTTGTTCTACTGTTAAATGGCAGCAAGACACTATGCAGCGTTAATCACTGAGTCGTTTATTCCATTCATTCATTTATCTGTTCAGTTACGATTGGGTATAGATGTTATGCCATATAATGGGGTACAGTGGAGTGAGATGTAGTGTGAATACGAAGAAGATTAATTAATTTACAATGTGGTAGAAATGGGCGTTAGTAATGCTTTTAGTTTTTTTCTTAATGTTGTGCATCTGTGCCTCGAAAAAAAGCGTGGTTGTACACAAGAATTCAACAAGTATTTTGTGTTTGTAAATTGTTTGTTTAAACAACTTTGTCCTATCTTTCAAACACAAACAGACAATTTTGTTTGTTTGTGTTGGTAACTTATTTTTAAAAGTGTTTAGTTTTTTTTTAACAATTTATCAACACATTCATGCTAAATTGCTGTCAAAACTTCCCACAATACCACATATATTTCTTTCTTTTTGGAAATTAACTATTTGAAATTGATGTTTAGCGATTAACTTGAATTTAAGTTTGGGATTAAAATGTTGGTAATATGAAAAAATAAAAAATTAATGGATTTGTAAGGATTTAAAATCAAATATTTTTAGTCGAAATATGTACTTATGTAAATTAGCATGTGTTGCAAAACTAATATAAATACAATGACAAAATTTTTGAGGCAAATAGTTTTTGTCCTGGTTAAAAATATACAAATACGTAAAAAGGCACCTCGGCAAACGTTAACAGAATTCCAATCGCACATCCAGAGAAGGGCATGAGCTGCAGAATTGTTTGTTTAATTTGATTTTGTAAAATTTGAAAATTGCATCATAATAGCAATAATGAAACTACGATAATCTAAACCAAATTTATTTAAAAATAAACATGGGCATATTCTGTGTAAATTCTCAGTCAACTGCTGACTCTAAATCGTGTAAACACCCTTGTGATGAATTATATTAAAGCTGATGAAAAACTATACAGAAATACCTTTCAATGTAAGAAAAAACTGCAGTTGGAAAGAAAGTCACCAAAACAAATATAAAATAACTATGGAGTTTTCAATCATTTTGAACTCTATTAGATTATTAACATAATTTTGAATACATATAAATGATAAGCTTATATTTTTCAAAACATTAATATTAATATACAAGTTCAGATTGTATTTAAAATTCAATAAACATATTTTTTAAACTGCTAGGTACAGGGGAAGCACAATAGATCAACAATGGTCGCAGTGCAAAGGGCCATCCTAGGCCAAACCCCCATTACATTACTTACTTACTAACTTAAACATATTTTTTTATTATTTTAATCGCTCTTTATTGTTTAATATTGTTTTTGAAGGTAATGTAAAGAGTAGAGACATCTTTATGCCGTGTTTAAGGCAGTTGTTTTGTTTGAAATACTTTCACTACTAGTTTCTTGCAACGGTTATATACCAGAAAGAATAATTTAAAAAAAGGGTTTTGAATTTGCAGATTTGCCGGGCAAATTCAAAAAATGTTTCTTTTATGTATTTTATAGTATAACTTAGCTTTTCCACATGGAATTAGAATATAGAAAAGTTCAATACACTTAAATTTTTCTCACTAACTTATTTCAATTTTCTTCACTTGATCTCCTTGGCCCCATATTTTTTTTAGGATTGAGTTGTACAGAAGAAGTTTCAATCCCTACTAGCAAGGGATCTTAGAAGACATTTGTAGCAAGTAAAATGATAAATTACTAAACAGTGTTAATCATTCAAAAAATTCATACAAACTAACTGGATTGTGTTAAAATAATAATTACATAAAAGCTTGTTTTATGCATATTTAGAAAAAATTCCGAGTTTTTTTTTTGGCAAATATACATGAATAAAACAATGGTTTCCATTTTAAATTTTCCATTTTATTAATGCCAAATATTTCCCTACAAATTGATCGGTGTGATGTTCTTGGTAACTTAAATTAAAATTGCGCCGATATAAGACCATAAAAATATTGCAAAACTATTAAATTTATATCTCTCATATGCAATTGTCGTTTTTATATTCACTTTTTACTTTCTTTTCAAACCATATACAATTTTTGCTTCAAATTTTGCATCAGCGAAGTTTTGAAAATTAAATTTTACTTCACTGTGTAAACATTCAAGCAACTTGCATTCAACTGTATTTTCGAAATATTCTTCCACAATATGTATACGCTATTTGCAAGAAATTACTTGCACATGTAAGTGCTGGGAAGGTTCGTTACTGCAGCGAATGTATTTGTAATATGGCAAATATATTGAACAGGAAACATAGTCTTGAATTGAGAAAAAAATATTTTTCTAGTTGCCGCCCAATGTGAAGTACAATTTTGGAAAGTATTAATTTAATTTAAATAGTAGTTGAGTTATTTATCTAAGTTTTGAAATTTTCCTGCAACGTACAAGATTAAATTTTCGTATTTTGAGCAAATAATATATGAAGCCTGTGGTAAACACAGTTCCTATTTAATAAAGACGTTGGAAATTTAATAAATAACTTTTTATCAATAAAGGAAATAGATTATTTTATTTAATTTTAAACTTTCATAACAAGTTTGCCAGGGGAAAAGATTTTGTAAATCAATAAAATCCTCTATTAAAAATACAATCGTAAAACATCACAATAGAAGTGAAATCCAAGAAATATTTCAAAAATGCATATATTTTATGAAATATTTTGTTTGGTTTTATTTTTAAACCTAAAGCGATTCAAGCTATTATTTCGAAAAGGATGTCTTAGTCAAAAGATTTCACATTTCCTAAGCCGACATGACATTCGTTTGGTATTTGATTTCATTTTATTACATTTAGACTTAAAAATTTTTATACTTTTTCATATGAACTGGGGAAAAAATCGTTAAAAATTTATTACCCCATTGGGGTCATAAATATTGAATTTAAGCAAATGTGGTGGTGACATCGTATAATATTGACTGACTCCTCATTGTTTGAATAAAATATTTTAAAACATTTTTTTACCTCAATATTTTTTCTTTTCCATTTAAAATTAAAACAATAATAAAGTAAATATATACATATTTTTCAAACATACATACATAAAATGTATGTACGAGTGTGTGCATTTGCTTGTATTTTTTCATATCGATATTTATTTATATCTATTTTGTTTTATGATATCTTGATAATTTATGGCTTTTAAATTGTCTCTTTGTACTCGGATGTAAATGTTTTTTCTATATCTGGAAGGTGTATTGAGCAATAAAACAATTTTTACTACTTCGTTTGGTCCGCTAGTTCACAATTTTTCGATTGTCGTCTGTACATTTTCATTTTATAGACTTTTTACTCACTGTGCCTGGCGTGAGGGAATGAGTGAATTAATGCATTAATTTTTTTTATTTGTTTCGAAACAAGTGTCAAATTATGCAGCCTCAAAATAAAATGTAACAATGATTTTTTTTAAATGTTATTTATGAAAATTAAAATAAATACTTAAATAAATAAAGAGATGAACTCGCTTGAATGAAAAGCTATAAAAAATTTTAATATTTTTTTCAATATTTTACTAATACATTTTAAGAAAAAGTGTATTTTCCTAAACCCATGTTGTTTTGCAGTAATACGGCGAAAGTGATTCCTACACGTTGTGCCTAAAATGCATACTGTTGTCATCGATGCGCAAACTGTGTATCCAAAAGAGTTTAGATGCAATGCAAGTTGTGTCAAACATATCGAGCCTTAATTTTTTCACTAAGTTGCAACGTTATTTTGAATTTTATTTTTGCTGCAAGTTTCGAATTTCACTTTTAATATTTTAACAGAATTAAATTCAATGATGTTGAATTTTTGGTTGTGATAAGAAAAACTGAAAATAGAAAGTTATGTCGGTTCCGGTTTTTTGGCGGTAACGGCACGATAGTTATAAGCTCGTCGCAGGATTTGTTTTTGCATTATTTTCTTGATATATTCTACATAAATATTCCGTCATCAGGGATGGAAGGCATATGCAAAATATCTTAGTATACTAATATAATTACTGTTGAGGATTTGCATCGTAACATGTTTCCAACTGTCAAACTCTGCAAACGTTTGTTTTTTATGTAAATAATTACAGGTCCCCTCTTTTCTATGTATCATTCGGAACCTCATCCCTAATTAATTATAATGAATTTTAAAGATTTTTTATTTTATTTTGTGTGAGACTAGTGACTTCAATAGCATTGAGAAACGATGTCAAAAAAGGCAGAGATAATCATCCGGAAATATGTGTCGGCTTGATCCATTTTCATCCAACCTTATCTCTTTTGATGGTGCTTAAAGCAACTGAATCAAGCAGTGCATTCAGTTGGACTTGGATCATTTATTTTTTTCTATACTTGAGAATGTATTGGATAAATTTTTTAATTACTCGCTCGTTAAGAGTTTTTATTGGGAATTCAAAAAAGGAGACCTTTAGTGAGTTTAGCATAAATAAGCGTCAAGCATTGTCTATCCATCAAAAATTGTCACATTTAGCACAACCCAATTTTTTCTTTAAAATTAAATTATTAATTAATGACGTAAATTGGATTGTAGACCTCCAGAAAATTTTAAGTGATTGTAGGACTTAAGAGTAACTAGAGAATATTCTTATAAAAAAATTTTGCCTGCGGCTTTTCGAACCGAATGAAATTTAAAATAATAGAATATTTTAAAATTATGCCATTTTAAGAGTGAATTTATTTCGATATTTTTCCATATTTCGGTTGTCCTCTTAATCTGTTGTCATTTTTTAAATCATTTCATAAAACCTTTCATAATTGATTAACGTTAATTTTAATATGGAAAAAAAACTTTTTAACACTATTTTCTGTAAATCATTTACATACTCGTACAAACATACAGCACACACAGCAAATTAAATTGCTATAATAAATTTTTTTTGGAATTTGTTCATTTCAAACAGAAAAAAAACAATAGAATAGAAAATAATTATCAAGACTTTATTTTAAATATTTACATTTCACACCTTTTCGACGCACCGAAACAAAGTGTTTTTACTCAGAAATCATTGTTTGAATACTCAAATTTTTATTAAAATCTTTTAAATCATTAAATATTTGTATTTAACACCTCTAGTGATGCTTATACAATATTATCTTAGGATCAAATAAACAAATAAACAGAAATATTAAAAGTAGAAAAAACGAAAAATATTTTGATGGTCTGAGTTGACCGCGTGTTGGTAATTATTCATGTCATACGTTCACGTGAAAAACTCAAGCAGCAAGTGCTAAACATTCGCGAGGGCATTAGAACATAAATATAAATATAAATCAAACCCTTTCATGTCAAATAAATTCTGTAATTTAATTTTAATTATTTGATAAATAAATGGGAACCTCTTATATGATTAACCAAACTTCCCTGATATTCTGAGAATAATGTTAAATGAATTTGTGTAGCCTTTGATGATCTATAATCCAGATAATTTAAAATTAAAAAAAATATATTTAGGATAAAAAATTATTTTAATATACAGAAATGTGTACGTCTAAGTACATGCAAATGTAAGTACACATACACATAAATGTATGAGTACATACATATATGTATAATTAATTTTTTTTTTGTGAACATATACTTATATAAATTATATGAAATCATTTTAGGCAAGTCTGGCGATATAAAATTGTCAATAGAGCGCAATATAATAATATTTTGTAAACAAAGTGCGTAAACGACATTCATTTCCCAAACGATTTCGAATCTCAACTTTTTTAAGAATTAGATGACAAACTATTCTATTGACCTGTGCCGATGAATGTGCTGAACTCATTATATTTGAGCAAACTCAGAGTTGGAAAAACGTGGAGACGTAAGTTGTATTTCATATATTTTTATCAGAATTGTTGTTTTTTCAAGGGATTAAAAAAACTTAATTTCTCTAAACTAAGAATCCCAGTCTTCTTTTTGATTTCCATTAAAGAAAAATTGGAAAGTTATTTCGCAATATCGAAAATTTAATTAGTATTCGGATTAATAATACCTCAATATTTTTTTTTTGATTTTTAAAATCATACCTTCTCAAAAGTTTATTTAACAACTCAACATATTTTTTATATATTAATTCAGGACAGATATGCACTTGAAAGTGCGTTTGCCATATAAATACCCATATTTTCATAGTTCGGACGTAGTGGCTTTTCCCATTTTTATTTTGACTTTCAACTAAAAATTCGTTCATATATTTGCTGTAAGTGGAAAAGTCAAACCATTAGGAGGTTAATGGCAAAAAAACTAAGTTCCGTAGAAAGTTGAATCACCATATATTTATACAATCCTAAAAATCTCCATTTTACGTAAAATAATATTGAAATCCTTATTTTGACATTTTGATGTGCCCTTTTGGCAACAGTGACTTTAAGTAGTATAATTGTACTCTCTCTCTCAAAAGAAACTTTCAAGTTCCTGCACGCTATTAAAGCCTTTGGATTCTGTTTTAGTGCAACTCAGCCGGAAGCAGGAGAGTGCAAAGAAAACTTACGGGTTCCAGTCAGCAATACTTTGGTGCACTAAATTCTCATTTGTCAGTTTTTTGTACGAAATGGACACTACTTCTAGTTTTTGCCATTTGCGAATCCAATTCCGAATGCAATAGATTCTGTGGCAACCCAAAGATGGTAGTTTAATTTCATGGACTGACTGGAACACTGGCTCAAATCTTCATAGTGCTATAACTTTACTACCCTAGAATATGATCTTATAAAATTATTGGAACTTATTTCGAAACCCAATTATTTTTGAGCACAACATATTTTCCCCATTATTCGACGAGACAAATATTCCTCCATCTGAAATTTTCATAGCTAATGAAAATTAGGAGTACGCTTCTAGTACGTTCTAGTTCCAAAAGAGGAAAAAAATGCTCACCAGCACATCACCTTTTATCAAAGAACTTAAAAATTACCTGTTGTTCAATTGTGTGCAGTTCCACAAATAAGTATAAAACAAACAAAAAAATCTATGCACACATTTACTATCAAGAGGAAATCGATCAAGTTACACATATACATATGCGATACCACACGCACATACATCTAAAGTGAAGTAAAAGTAGTTATAAATAATTATTAAAATATAATAAATCAAATTGGTTTGGAAAAAATCACGTACAAACCTCTAATATAAAATGCTAACGTTCGTCACCGTCATCACTCACTAGCGGCATGGAAATCAACTACGGCGATGACACACACCCATACAGGGATACTTTTATATGAAAACGACAGACTGACACATTGTGAAAGAAGTAAAACATTCCTACATATAGACAACGTGGGGTCCTGTCAGTTAGTGTCAGCGTAAACAGTTGTGTGGCATTCGAAAGAGGATACAAAATGGAGTTGTTGTTGTTGATATTGTGGTTGCAAGTTTCTATTTTTAAACTATCAGGTTGCTGGTGGTGCCCGCTTAGAAAACAAAAAAAAACCTAATAAACACACAAGCACACTCTTTCCTTTTTAGAAAGTTTCTTTTTGTTGGAATTTTAGATAAATCGCAATGGAGACATTTGCAACATAAATAGTTTTAAAAACTATTAACGTTCATATAAATAAATAATATAATAATGTAATATTTATCATTCTTAAATAAGGACTAGCTAATTGGATTATATGAAATAAGCACATTTCGGTACTAAACATGCATTTGCAACTGGTATATCCCCAGGATTATTTGCGGATATAATAAAAGTTAGAAAAAAATTTTTTCAATACAAAAATGCCAGTTAAACGAACTTTTGATTCGGAATTGTGATTTGAAGGATATAAAAAAAGCAATTCATATGGTTGCTGTAGGAATAAGTAACATAAAAAAAACAAAACAGTTTTTAAATAGAACGACAAACAAGTCACGAGAGGCTTTTGTTTAATTCCATACTACTCAATGAAAGTTTACAAAAGTTTTAAACCATTTGTATCGGACTTTGTTTTATAGATCCCTTATAATCGGGTTTTTGGCTTTTGTCGAAATAACTTTTTGCATACATACAAATTCTAATTCCTCAATCACATTTTCCTACAAACTATAATTATTTATGTATTTTGTTTCTATTTATTAAAAAATATTTATCGTAATCGCTTTCTACGTGGTCCATTCTAAGTATACATTTCTCGATATTTACAACAACGGCTTTCAATTTCCTAATAAATAAATTCTAATATTGCACTGTTACATGATCTGCCATTTTCGGTATTCATGAGCCTTAGCAGATTCTGTGAATTCTACTTGTCGAGCAGCTGCTTAGTAAATTGACATCACAACCGTTGATGAGGTGAATTCACTGGTAAACGAATCATTAACTCCGTTGTGTATTTGAAGTCGAACGCTTTAATTTATTTTCTTTCACTGACGACTGGAGCTAAAATTATTGATAAGAAATCCTTCAAATAGTACTGCGATTGAGTCTGATTTTAGGCATCTCAAACGCGGCTCAACTTTCCAAGACATTTCTGCATTTCAGTCTTAGATATTTTATATTTTTTCCGTTTTATTTCATTAAGACTAATTTAGTTTTTTCATGAGAGTTATTTCATTATAAAGAAAATCGCAAGATTTTCATTTTATTCAATTTTCAGATGAGAAAATAGTTTTATTTCCTGTGTGATTTATTTCGTTAAATATTGTTTGAGTTTGAAACCTTAATTTGTTTTTGGGTTCCTTATGACTGCAACGGTTGCGATTGGTTTATTTTAAGGGAACGGTGGAAACTAGCAAAATTCGAAATATAATAACAATTAGAATAATTGTTTGAACAATTATTTTATGATCGGTATTTTCGGTACGAGTATTACTCATTATTTTATCAAAAATTTTATAAATAATTTTTTATACTCAAGTTGCGCTGGAAAGTATCATATGTATGTAGCTGATCATTCCTGGATAATATATATTTACTTTATTTATATATTTTCTCATAATTTTTGTTTTGGATAAAATTTCATTAGATGAACATTTTTTTTATATACAAACCAAACAAGAGTGAAACAAAAAACTTTGACTTTCTACGGGATACCAGCAGGACAATCGAAGAGTTCATTGACAGGTTTAGAAATGTTTTAGAGCATTTATGATATTCAGGACTCTCAATTTTTAATTTTTTGTATTGACAACATAAAAGCAATACCATTTGATTTATTTTGCTGATGTGGGTTTTGTACCCTTTTGTGGAGTCAAGAGATAGTTCAGGCTTTAAAAAGCCCAGGATACTTTTAAACAAAAATTATATGTAGCCAATAAAAATCGTAATTATTTCAAATATTTATAGATATCGTAAGCATTACAAACCAAAAAAACTAAATGATGACAACCATTATTTTTATTGACATAACTACTAACTCAAATGCAATTAAAATTTGCCCCTTATTTCCAAGGTTATTCCTTACAAAATTTGTTTATTACCTCGGAAGTTTCAATTAGCCACGAGAGTACAATTGTTATTGAGTAAATAAATGCATTTTAATAGGCAATATTGTTTAAATAACACTTTTTCCACCAAACCAGGAATAAGAAGCCATAACTACACAAACTAAACGATTCACACATTAATCATACATTTTTCACGTACAAATGCAATTTCTCTATTTATTTTATTTGTTTTCCTCACCAAATATATATTTGTTGGCATTTATTTACTGCTGGTACATGAGGGTATGTGTGTGTGTGTGTGTGCGTGTGCGTCTTTGTGTGGATGTGTTTGAAAGGTGTAAAAAATAGTTTCTCATTGATTCACAAACACAAACGTATTTATTATTGCATTCCCATGTTCACATCCTTTTTTCGACTCACGGCATTTAATTTCTTTGTGTTGTTGTTATTATTTTTTTCTCTTTGTATATTTAAAGTTTATTTATTGTGCAATCGGCCTTCAAAGTACAAAAAATATTTCAGAATGTATTTGTTCAACCAACACAAACACAAACGCGGCAAACATATAAACGTACAAAAAATAAATAAATAAAAATTAAATCCTGTTGTTTATTATTTTTACTTTTTTACACCTTTTGTTTTGAATTTTATTCATTTATCAAGGCTTCAAAAGCAAACGAAAGGGAAAATATGTTGGGGAGTTACTGAAAATCAATTTAAAAGTTATTTGATATTCCCCAAATTTGTACAAGTTACAACATTATTGAATGATGAATGATACTCGTATAATATTTATTTGTTCGAGAAAATCAGTGTGAAAATGCAACTATTTGTGTTTTTTTTAATAACACAGGCCAACAATAAAAACCCTTGGAATAATTTTAAATAACTTTTTTTAATTAGTAGGGTGATTTTGAAAATAGTAATAAACGAGTCATATCTTTCACCTATTTCCAACATTTTATATTAAACAAAGTCAAGAAATTTTGTAGGCTAAGCTAATACCCACTTATCAGTAGACTTGAACCTTTATGTTTGCAAGGCATTTAAACATCGTTTGCTTATGTGTACAAAGTGTTTTAAACAATTTAACAAACAGCTTATATTAATTTATTATACAAAATATAACTTCGCATTGTGGCATATGAGCAATACGTTTTTTATTAACACCTCAATATGACTAATCATATCCGTGAAGGTTCTTTTAGCATTTTTTGTGCAATTTGGTAATAAAATGAAAAATAGAAACAAATGGTTATATTCCTAATGTCCAATTCCTGAAAAACTATTTTGAGTTATTGAAAACTAAATCGACATGAGTGAAAATTTAAGAAAACTTTGTTAACAGGTCATAAAAGAAATGAAGAAGTGATTACCGTTGGTCACTTTGCAGAAAAGAACACATCGGAAAAAACTATAAAAGAAAATTTACAGAGCGAAAGGGGAAGAGATTTAAAAAATAAGCGTATAATTCTTGACATGAAGAAAAATTTTTTGACATGAATAAAATTTGTAAAAATATGAATTTCTTTAATAAAAACTTCAAGATGATTTGATTGGACAACCAATTTTTTATAATTAAAAGAACATTCAAGTGTCTAGTTTCTGTACATTTTGAAAATGCGGGATAAAAGTATGAAAAATTTTGGTGCTTTAAGACTAAATAAAAAAAAAAATAAAATTTTTTAACATCCTTGAAATAGTAACATGTCCTGAAAGTCTTATTAAGATAATAGTGCTCTAAAGAAAGTTGTTGTTAATTAAATAAAAGTAATATATTGTATTTTCCCAAAGACCGATCGCAAAATATTAAAAAGTGAATATAAGGAACGCTGATATTATATAATTATGATATGTAGACTTATTCCTTAAACTTGAAGAGGTAGAAAAACTAGTCAGCAAATGCTGAATACATAAACATCAATTATTTTAATTTAAAAAAGGTTTAAAAATTTTCTTGTTTTGACCTGCCTAATTCAGTTATTTTTTTACAACATTATATACTTAGTTATGAAGGAATTTCTCTCTATAATTTGGAAGGACTTTCCATCATCCCATGTTGAATTTGTTTTGTAAACAGACCGGTGTTGGCCATGTGTCATGTTCCTATTTTCGCTTTGGATATCACTCAAGTTTTAAAAAATTACTTTCAAAGGATGAAAATATCTGTTGCACCGACAGTATTAAATATATTATTTTATCAAGTTTATTATTCAATTTTTGAATTACTTATTAACAAAAAATGAGAAGAACTAAATCAAAGAAATAAAAGGCACACTAAATTATATTTTCCGTTTTTAAGTTATTTCTTTAGTTATTTATTAAGAATTTTAAACATTCACGCATCAATTACTTTCCTTTTGCATTCAAAATAAAACAAAACTTTCTTTTAAATATTTGCGCAAACGAGCATATTAAAAAATTATATACGAATATGTTTGCAAGAATCACCATAAAATAAACGTTATGCGTGAGTTTGCATACCAAATTAAAAACTTTTGTTGTTGAAACATTCGTACCAGATGGACATTATATTTACTTTGTGGTCATTGCAGAAAAACTAGTCAAAATAAGGTCACAGAGAAATGGGCAGAAAATTAAAATAAAAAATCTTAAAATAAAACATGTGCAAAGTGAGTCATGCACATGCAGATAAAACAAATAATAAGCTTATCTTGCAAATGGAAAATAAATGCACAACAAAAACGTGTTGCAACTATTAAAATCAAGTCCTAGATGTGGCAAACAAAAACAAGCATCATCATTTTGTAGTAGATTTCAGATACACACGTACTGATGCAAATCTTAAATACATCATATCTTTGTACACTTTTTGAAAAAGGGATCTAAAAAAACTCTGGTAAATAAATACTTTAATTGCCAAACAAGTGCTGGTTTTATTTAATATTATTTTGTAAAGGGATTTTAACATTCCAGAGATTTGCTTCTTTTTCACAGGCAGCTGTTTGCTTTCGCCTGAGCGATAAGAAATTTAAACATATTAAAAAAATGCGCATCCTGTACCAGCACATTTAATTATATATTTTTTGAGAAAGTAAATCTTATAAAATTGGTAATTAAACAGCATGATATAAATGCAGAAGCGTCATATTTGAAAAACATTTGTTGCAAGATAAATATGTGGCCGTACGAAAATTTAGAAAATAACTTTTGCCACAAAAGCAGGTATTACTTGCAAGAAAGATTATCTTTACATTTAAAATGTTCATCTTGCAGTTTGATATTGACGTGCAAGTGCAGTTAATGACACAGGTGCAGATTTACTTTTTTTAATGAACCCCTATCATTAGGAACAGTGGGTGACTGGAGTCAGTGATAATGTGCACAAAATCAGTATGTTCTTTTAAGAAGATTTCAAGGATGTCTGCTATTATATTTTAGGGCTAGTATAACTAATAGCAAACATTTTTTAATAATAGTTCTTATACGATTGTAATATAAGGATAGTAATTAAAAATAGCTGGAGACGACAATTTCTGGGCATAATGACGTTCCCATCTATTATTACGATAATCATGTTAAATGGTTTAAAACCGAACGATAAAATGTTCAAGAGTATTGAAGAAATTATCCAGATATTGTAAATAAATTTTATTAAAAATATTTGTTTCATAAAACTGAGGAAAATAGTATTTCCGAAATAATAGAAGGAGCAAACATCCATGTATGAAAAAAGTTTAATGGTCGGTTGTGAATTCGTTTGTAAGCACGTTACAGTGAATTGGTTTCCAAAAACAGTAAAGTTGCAAAATATTACTTTCAAGTTTTTAATTAGTGAGATAATAAATTTTTTTCTAATAGGAATCAGAGTAGAATAGAGCAATATAATCACCAAATAGTTATATATGAAATGCAAACCAAATTTAAGATGAGTTGGCGAAATTCCATAATGCATAACAAGAGTCCTGGATGAGCAATTGTACTCATAAGATTCTTTCAGGTAAACCAATTATAAAATGTATATTAAAAAAATTGTTAATTGATTAAGGAATATATTTGTATAACAATTTAGAAAAACAGAGCATGTGTCCAAAAAATCTGTAATTTTTTAGCATTAAAATATTCTCAGAAAAACTAAAAAGTTTGAATATTTTTCTAATAAAGTACGCCTTCTTAAAAATAAATTTGTAAAAACGCAGTTAGAAGCAGCATGAATGAATAATGAAATGAATAACTACTTGAATAGCGTCTTTATAAAAACACGTTTTTAAAAATGTACTGGGGGGGTAAGAAAAATGATATCTAATCGATATCGATATCGATATGATACCTTTATTGCGTTTACGCATTTTCCTTTCACATCTAATTTTTTCACTTTCGCAATTGTGGCATCAAGTGCACTCTATAATACGAAAGCGTATGTCAAAATCGTTCGTTAAAACAAAATATGTAGCTTGCGTTAACAAAATATCAAACGCATCGAACTCGCTTACGCATCGCAATAGAGAGTAGCCCTCCTGGTTTCAAAATGTACATTTTGAATGAAAGTTCCTCTATAAGAGAGCGTATGAGAATAAATAGCTTTTAAGAAAAGTACTTTTTTCAAAACTATCAAAATTTTAAAACGTAGCTTTTTAAAAACAGAATTCTCTTAGAACAAAAGACTTCTTTAAAAAATACATTAAAAAATGCCTTTCTAAAAAAGGACCTTTGAAAGTTACGTTTTGAATCCTAAAAAAGGTACGTTTTTGAAATGTGAGTTTGGAAAAAGTGTGCTTGAAAGAGCACCTTTCTAAATACTACTTTTATAAAATAGCATGTGTAAAAAGTGCTTTTAAGACGTAATTATTGAAGTACTTATAAAAAAGTAGATTTAAAAAGCACGGAATTAGAAAGCAGTTTCTACATGTACTTTTTTTGAAATGTACTTATTTAAAAAGTTCTTCTTAATTAGTGCTATTTAAAATGGATCCTTTTAAAAAGATCCTGTTTTAAAAAGGACCATTGTGGAATTTTTTTTAAATTAACTTTTTACAGAAGTAGCTTGCAGCTAGTTTTTTCTGTTAACTTTTTAAAGAAAGTATAAATGAAAAAAGTACCTTTTTAGAAAATAATGGTTTAAAGGATACACTCCCTAATATTATGGTTGAAAAAATTACCTTTTTAAAAATAAGCTTGATTGAAGAAAATTACTTTTTTAGAAAGTATCGTTCTTAAAAAGTACCTTTTGTGAGGGAGCCTTTGAAAAAAGTTACTCTAGGCGCGTTTGATAAAAAAGTTCTATTAAGACCCTCTTTATCAATTGAACTTCTAAAAATTCAAAAGAAAATTCATATTATCTTATTTATTTCTAAGGATAAACTTATTTCTGTTTTAAGCGATTTCTTTGACGATATTTTAACGAATCCTTCGATAGCAGGTACTTCGTTCATCTTATTTAGACTATAAACAGCAACAAAATTCTCTTAAGTCAACACTCCCCATAACAAGCTCTTATTGCATTCCTCTATTTGTGGTGTAAAAAGTTTGACAGATCCAATAAAATATACAATTGGCATTTATAATACCTACTGACAGTTTTTGTGCTCTAAAAAACAAACCTCAAATGCAATACTCGTAGAAATAATAAAATTTTAATACTGCTCTCAATTGATCAGCTTAAAAAGAAAAGAAAAAACATACAAACATTAAATTACGCCCCAAGGAAATTCAATTTCTTATTCATAAATAATCTGATAGTTTTTTAAAAAGCAACAACAGTCATCATATGAACATTAATAACGACCACCATTTGCGTTATAAGTCTCTACAAAGTTCTCAAAGAACACGAATAAAATAATCTGAAAATATGAGGTAAATATTGTTCCCTGGTTTATTTTTTCTACATGTCCGACCGCCACCAGTCAGCCTGTCCAGCAGTCAATAGTAACTTGACACAACATAAAATAAACACAATGCCACCATTATTCTTTCGCCACAATTCGCCACACACTTAATCTCATTAAACTAATAATGGGACCAAGCAACGGATGGATGGGTGTGTGTTTTTGTGGCACCGGCAGCAGCCGAATATATGAAAACTTATTGGAAGAATCGTGGGTATCGCTTAGAGTCTTTTCAATACGAAATACTTTAAAATGAAAACCAAACAACCTGAATGATGAAAGATAATCTGTAATAAGTCGTTTGATTTTTCTTTTTAACTCCAACAACAACTTTCAAAACAATAAAACTGAAAGCACCATAAGTTAAATTTTTGCTCGTATTTCCTTCAGAGATTTTGTACAGCCTGCGTCTATTTTATTCTATTATTTTTTATACTTCTTTCCATATTGACAAATTTGACAAATAATAAAAGAATTATCATTTATCAATAGACAAGAGAACTTAAATAAATAAATAACGACTATAATACACCTTAAATTTCTAGCAATAAAAATGAATATGAACACTGAAAAATTGGCATTTAAGTGCTGGGAATAAATATTCAGAAATGTGGTCTACCATGACACGAAGGATGCAAAATGATGCTTGAAAAATGAAGTAAATGTTGTGATGAAAGAAATTCGTATGTATAAACAACATTTGCCGTTTTATTGGAATCATTAGCCAATAAAAAATAAATTCAACTGCCATTTGGAGGCATATAAATGAGAAACGAATTTGCGTTTCAAAGAAAAATCTTTTAAGAAATTGGTACCAGGAAGAGAAATATTTAATTATTATTATATTTTTGTCAGAAGTCCTTTTTTGAAATGATTTAGATGGATAGTTCTTAGATGGGAACTTTGTTAAAACTCTATTTTTGAAAAAAAAAAGCTATTAAAGGAATATATTTCCAATTGTGTCTTATTTAAAATTACTTTTTAAGACTGTTTTTGTTTCAAAACGATTGTTTTTTAATGAGGCTTAATTTTTATATACATGCACATACATATATGCATATACTTATGTACTTGCGAATTTATATAAAATTTTTCACAGTGTACATATTTGAATTAATACTTTATAAAAAACGAGAAATATAGTTTTCAAAGTTTTTTTTTAAAGATAAATACAATTTTTAATAGTATCATTTAAACAGATAATTCTTTAAAAATAATACTTTCTTAGGAATATTTTTAAGTACACATTTCAAAGTGATACATGACATTTGGTTTCTTCCATAATGTATTTTATATATAAAATAGGATGTGTGTATGTATGTATGTATGTATGTAACGTAATGGCTCCAAAACGGCTGGGCCGATTTTGACGAAATTGTCAGGGAACCTTCAGAGTACTCGGGCGGGTGACACTGTGAAGTCCGATTTTTTATTTTCAGTCTGTGGGCGGAGGGGTGTGGCAAAATCCTATAATTCATAAAATGAGAACGCATTTCTGTAAAACTTTTTGTCAGTTGTTCGTATTTTCGAGGAGAAGGTTTTTAAGGAAGAAAGTTTTGGAAAATCCCTCCGGAAAAGTCGGAAAATTGGAAAATCGAAAATCGACTTTTTGTATGAAATTTTGTTTGAAATTATTCCTTAATGGCTTTTCGAATAAAAAAATAGAAAGTTTGTCTGAAGGCTTAATATTGGGGCGAGGCGAAGTTCGCCTGGCCCGCTAGTGTATTATATGTATGTATTATATTTATTATTACTATTATTTATGTTTTTGTTATTATTGTAATTATTGAAAGAACTAGTTGTTAATTTCTCGATATATTTTCTTATCTATTATTTTTTTCCTTTATCGCTTTTTTTATAACAGAGTTTTTTTCCAGAGGATGTTTTTTAAAGATTTTTTGTAGTGTCTTCTAACAATAAAAGTTTTTGGAATATAATTTTTATACGTAAGTTTATGCAAGGCAGCTTATTAATGAAATCTCATTCAGAAAGCCATTTTATATTAATATCGTTATTGTATTTTGATATTTGCTTAAAAAATTTTCCCAAAATTATCTCCTGCCGAAAATTTTTTTGTAAATTTTTAAAATGTATGTTTGTATTTGTTCAAAAATATTATTAAAAAGCAGAACTTTCGTCAAAGGTATTCCAAAAAGGCATTTTTGTAAAAAACTCTATTTACTTAGAACTATTTCCAGGACGTACTTTAGCGCAGACAGTATTTTAAACTCTAAAATTTAAGAGTAATTTAGAGCAGCTCCAAATTAATTACTTTTAAAGAAATTTTTTTAAAAAGGTTTCGAAAGGACAATTGCATCTAAAAGCGCAATAAAAATTTATTCCACTTAACAATCACACAAAAAAATCCATATGCCAGCCGTGTCATATTTTTCTATTTTTCAATGTTACAAATATGACAACTAGAATATTAAACTTTGATAGTTGCAGACCCGTCTACAGAAACTAATGAAGAAGAATAAGCAATCAATAAATATTATTTATACGTAAATAAAAAAAATATGAAATCCCAAACAAGATGATACAGAGCGCATAATAACGACGATGAAAAATTACCATTTCCACAATTTGAGACTGTTGCTGCACCAGTAGCTGTTTCATGGAACAAAAGACGAAATAGTTTGTATAAAAAGGAATTTCCATTTCACTAAGCAAAGCTTTAGAGGAAACAAAATCCATAATATAAAGATGAAACAAGCCCACCAACCACTTTTATAAAAAAAATCAATTCATAGCAAAAGAAAAATGTTAAATGTGGACGCAGTTGAAATTTATCTTTAAAGACAATATTACACCATTGGAAACAAAAAAATAGGGAATGGGAATGGGAATAGCAACAGTCGTCTGTCACACATGAGTGTGAACAATAAAACTAAAAAAGCACCAATATATAATCCGGGATTGTAATGATTTCTTTTTTCATATATAAGTTTTTGTACGAAAGCGAGTTAATTTTTTGAATGGAATTATACTGAAGGATTTTTTGTGTTCGTTTTCCATTAACCAAAAAAAAAATTAAATGCTTTTTATTTATCTTAAATATGAATGGAAAGAAAAAAAAACAAATGTCACAACACACCACGATTTCATTGTTAAGCCAAATTTTCAATACCCAGTAGCTGTTTTTTTGTTTGTTACCTTAATGGTTTTTGTTCTTGTTCAATAAACAATTTCATATGCCAATAACCCCTTCATGACCAACAGTGATTTCTATAGGAATTTTAGCATAAAAAATTGTACTGCTTTTGCAATTATTTTTAATTTGAAACGCTTTATAATATTCCGAAGACTGAATAATTGCTACAAAATAATATGTGGTTTAAAAATTTTTCTAAGCCGACAATTTATGTTTCCGCTCCCGTTCAATAAATATACATATTATCCTCTTATCTGCGCATTTTGCTCGTATGATGCATAAACCAGAGCGAGACTTCTATGGTCCTAATTTGGACATATCGAGCACTATTGTTAAAGATTTGTTATATTAAACAGTTTATAACTTCGAAACCCCTTATCGGATTACAAGGTATCCAAAAATTTCAAAATGTCAATTTGTTTTAAATATCCTGAAAAAGGATCTCTCAACTTTTTTATTTATTTTTTTTACAGAAAGTAGAAATTTAAAGATCTCTCATAGACGGGCAGTCGAACAAATAGATCAAAATTTCACTGCCTATAATACGAGTAACATATGCGATGGAGAATGTCATCAGCATTTATAATTATTGATTTATCTTGTGTTTGAGGAAGAATTTATTTGTTTATAAGCAAATTTGGACTGATGCTTGCGCTAGACTTTCTGACAGAAAGTGGAGAAGAATATTATAATTGCACTAAAAACTACGACGTACTATAAACGAACACGAGAATGTCTATGGAAACTCAATAAATTTGTCTTATCGGATGACTCACTGCACAAAATACGGCATTCAATGTCGATTAAAATTTCCGAAAAAATATCTTAAATGCCGCAAATGGCCCTCAGAACCAATGTATGTTAAATTGTATATCATAATGACAGTTAAGGAGGTACTCGTATTCGACTTACAGGCAAATACGGGATCAGCTACGAGGTATTGTGAAGCGAAACCGCGAATTGTATTGATTAATGGAATGAATAGATTATAATAATAAAATTTATGGCTTTCGAAGGCCAGAAATGATAACAAAATCGATAAAAACAAATATAAAAAATATTTGCAGCAGCATAGGCTAATAATAGTTTCAAAATAATCATAATTTGTGGCCTTGGTCCAATATTACAGATGTGCTCATTGAGTCTCTTCATGCTACACAATCAAGCAGATCTGTCTAAAGATGTTTTGAAATCTAATAAAAGCAACAGTTTTTAAAGGGATAAAAAATGAATTTAATCTGTTTATCTTAAGTACTGACAATCAATTTATAAAATGGACAACAACAGATTTTTTTCAATAAAATAATTTTTAACATTAATGCTACCGAATGGACACACCAACAATAATATGGGAGCCAAATATTTTTTATCAAAGAATTTTATTGAAAACAAAAACAAAATAAGCAAATTTCAAAGATATTTTGAAGAGAATTAAAAAAGATTATTTAAATTAAGAGCTTAAAAGCATAAAAAAACTTAACGTGGCCTGGAATCAATAAATAAAAAATCGTTTTTTAAATTAAGACTTCACGAAATTAATTTAGCCTATAGAAGAAATATTTCAATTAAATAAAAAGGCACAGTTAATCGAATTAGTTCTTATACTTGTATATAATTTAAATAATAAATTTTAATATTCAAAATAGAAACGATTAAAAAGAATTTTGAAATTCTAATGAAGATGCAGGAATAGTGATCCAGAGCTGGACCATTCGAATCATTTCATTTATTTTGAACAAATACTTGCCATTGTAACAAGTTTCTTTTTATAATGCTAATTCACTGAATTGACAACTATTTATATTTTGTTTAGAAAAGTTTTGTTATTTGGAAATTCGCTAAACCAAATCGTCAGCAGTTTGAAAATACTCAAAAAAAAAAAAATAATAATAATAATAATAAAAAATTAAGCCTAAAATAAATTGATGGAAAATGTTTCTAGTAACTTAAAAATAATACTTTTTTGTATAAAACTTTAAAGAAATATCCTGAGATATGTAGACTTAAATAAACATTTTAAACAAGATTTCGTAAACTAAACTTCCTAAGAAGCGAAAAAAATTCTAACTGATACTTGAGAAGGAATTTTATTTAATTTTTGTTTATTAACAAAGAAAAAACAACTGCAAAGTTATTTGCACTCCTCTACAGAAATACTCATAGTCAGAGCAATACTTTCTTTTTTTCTCTGTGTATTCCTAACAATTTTGAAAACTACGAAATCTACATATATAGTGTAATATAAAGATTTACATTCAATAGAAAAAATATGAGCACGTATAGTATATATATGCCACATGCCTAGAAACTGAAGATAAGAAATATTATTTTTTGTTTGAAAAAATATGTAAATATGTATAACATAACGAGTATTCGCATTTGCGAGTATTCACCTATTTTATGTTATTTGGACTTGTGTTCGCCCAAATTAAACAAATATTTATCGATTATTTTCCCCCAAAACTATATATACAGTGTAAAACAGCTATTTTGAGCTTAAAATAACAATCTTCTTGTATTAAAACAAATAAAAAAAAAACTTTACCAATCGCATTCAGCGGGAGTGCAAGAAGTTGGGATGTGCTCTGAACATGGGCAATATCAGAGCCTTTTAGAGCTTAAATGACTGCAAATGATAATGATTACGAAGGACATGAAAGTGATTTATTGGCTGTATATATAAATAATGTTAAATATAGCACTAAGATATTTTTCTCCAATTAATCATTTGGTGTGTTTGAAGAATTTCGGCATAACAATAATCCAGTAACTTTATGGCAGAAATTTTTATATTTTTATCGTTTTTCAATGTAATTGAATGATATCAATAAATATTTTGTGATATTTTTTACGAATTATAATGTGCGCGGGCAATAATATTGACACAAATTTTTCACATGTATAAATTCAGACCTAGATAAATATCTGCAAGTCCTAAATTTAATATTTGTATTCGTATATGTATTCCCAAATACTGCCTCAGATAAGTTAAGCTTATACCTAAACGTTACATTAGTTATATCACCAATACATACATATATATTAGTATTAGATGTAAAAGGAATTACCACGAATTTCCATAACCAATCGACTGGAGAGGAGTATATTATTTAATATATATTACCGTCCACCCATAAGTTTATTATTTTTATTTTTGATAAGCAAGAACTAATGACTATAATTTTGCTCGTTATTATTATACTAATTGTCGATCAAACTGTCAATTGGCCACATCGACTGATCAGCCATAAGAGGTTTTGCACTGTCCAAAATGCAAAAATAAGAAAATAAACTATTTTATTCAGATATCTAGTTGGTTCGACATTAAACCCCTCATGGATATACTTCGGATCTAGGACTTTTGACATAATCGTAACAAACATCATTAAGGCATCAATTTAGACCCAAATGTTTCGGTTTGCTTTCAAACCTTAAAGACAAATTTTAATTCTAAATATAAAAATGCATTTTAATTATTGTTTTGCATCATTTGCATTAACATCATAAAAAATTGAAGCGCCACAACTATTAAAAGTCAATGTTGGCAATAAAAACTACAAGGCAGCAACAATTAGCTTTTCCGAACAAATTAAATATCTAAAAATAATTTTTATATTCTATTTTGCATAGTACAGAGGAGATACGAAAAAAAGTCCACTCATAAAAAAAAATTATGATTCAATAATTGCATTTGTGGTGTTGCCCACAAGGCGTGGTGAAGTTTTAACAAGCAACAACCGCTGCAACAACAAGCAACATTCACACAAAATAAACTCATCAGACAGATTGACAATTAACTTGAACAATCATAAAAGTCAATTATGCTCATCACGAAAAGCAAATCGCTCGTAAAAATTTAACGACAGCAAATGCGTATGGGTCTGTTTATCTGTTATCTTCCGTTGCTGTATGTAGAATATTTTTGGTTTGCAACACAACAACATGCAGTGCCGGCAACAATTTTATGAGTTATGAATTCTAATTGCTTATGTTGCCAGAGGTGCGTAGCCAATTTTATGTTTCTGTACTTAAAGGACGAGCGTAAGTATGCTTATAGAAAAATTATGCTTGTATTGTTACTTGTGTTCTATGATATTTGGCTGAAGGGCTGAGAAGGGTTATTTCAATCGCTGGTGGTTCCAGATTTTTGTAAAATTAAAACTTGTATGCATTTATAAATTGTAGTTTTCATTTATTCATCTAGAGAGTGTTTAATATTGATATGAAAAATTATCTATTAAAACTGTTGAAATTATTTTCTTCTCTAATTTAAAAAATAAAATTCGTAAGTAAATCTGGCAACTTGTTGGCAATGTTGTGTCAGCATTGTAAATATGAATAAAATGATGTTAATAAAAAGCAATATACTTTGAATAATATAATATAAAGTCAGTAATTTAAATACACGACAGAAAATATAAGGAATTCAATCGTTAAAAGAGTTCTTACGATCGATCTATTTAATACTTTCTTTGGTCATGCAACTTAATTCGAAATTAAGAAATTTATTCAATTAAGACTTCAGTTTCCGATACAAAATTTATTTAATAAATTTTGCAATCACAGCTAAATTGCACCGTAAAATGATTCAAATTCTCTCTAAAGTCTCTTCAGTACAATAACCAAATTAGATGTGCTGATGTATATAAAAATTTAATTCTTAACAAAAATTAAATCTGACAAAACTTCCAAACTATTTTTTATATAGCCAATACAATCAAATACTGTCTTTTATTAAAAATATTATGACAAAGTATTTTAGTTATAATATTTTCAGCTGTTAAATGCTAATCGAGTCAACTAAATGGGATATATGTGGACACCAAAGTGGGTAACTCAATTTAAAATTTAATTGCCTCAATTAAGCTGCATGTCTGAACATAGTAACAATGAAATATTAATATATCGACACACATTTTTAATATTATTAAATTTGTGTGTTAATATATATATGTAAGTTAAATTTATCCTTAAATTAATGAAAATTAATTTAAGAAACTTATTTTTTTCTACAGAAATTTTTCTTCTAGAATTTTACCATCAAATCAAAAAGTTTTCATGGTTTTTTTTCAAAAGTGTGTCATTTTTGGACACAGATATTTTGATTTATAATCCATGTTCTGCAAGGTGGCATTTAGTATTTTCCGTACTTAAGCTTTAATTTTTTTTATTTTTATTTTAAATTTATTTCCTATTTCATAAACCAGCTTGGGATCTTTTTATAAAAAATAAATTTATTTTATTTAATATTTCGATTTCGATCGATTTTTTCAGGAAATTTTTGTTTAAATATATATGACAATAACAATTGAAATAGTACTTGATTTGCCCATATCGAAATCATTGGAAATTATCCAAGTTTGCGGTTTTTCTGAATTCTAATATCAACATTTTCATGATTTCTTTGAAACCTATTTATTCACTGGGTATTTCAAACTATTTTTTTTTTTAAATTTTTCCAATTTAGTAGTATCAGATTTTAGTGCAATTTACGATATTTTTGTATTACATTATCTGGGATATTCTACTCAAATTTGATTTTTTTTTTTCAATTTTATGTTTTGGTTATTTGTGATGTTTTGGAAAATTTTCCGATTGAATATTTTTTACGTAAATATAAAATATTTGAAATTACTACCACTTATTGATTAAAAATACATCTACTATTTCTTATACGGATTTTACTTTTACTCCTAAAAGATCTTCAGGAAGCCTTACAGAAGGCTTTTTGCTTTAAAAAATAAATTTTATTTTAAAAGCAAAATTTTTGACTAAAATGAATTTATTTTTTTGCATCAAAAATAAGTGGATCGGCTATGGATGCCATTTTATAAAAATTGTTTTACGGTTGGCAATTGGTCAGTTGCTCCACTCTTAGAGCAAGTACAAAGTTTCGGCTGCCGACTGAAATTACAGGTCCGCTTGATGTATATAGAAAATCTGAATCTATAAACAGAATGTGAAATATATTGAATTTGCTTTGTAATAGAGTTCAAGTGGCAGTAGAAGTCGATTAAATAAAATACAAGCGTATATAAAGAATGGAGCATGAAGGTACCACATTATGAATAAATTAGTTCCTACTAGTCGAAAAAACAAGAAGTTGCAAAAAACACTTTGTGTATAAAATACGTGAATGAAGAAAAATGGCGACAGCGTTTTCGCTGAGATGTCCATCTGTTTAGGCTTCCGTTTTGTAATCCGTAATAGTTAGAATCCTGTTGTATAACCTACATATGTATATATAACATATAATGTTAAATGATGAATTTCAGTAGACCTATTGTGTATAACTTAGTCATGATTTCCTTTATAATAATACTACAGTGCAAATTAAATTCAATATCATCATTAACCTTGTAATATGACCAAAACCAATCTAATTCTGATTTAAATAAAATCAGTTTATTAATGTAAAATTATCTTAATGATGGCAGAGATCCGATGGAACTCTGAGAAAAAATATAAAATTAATTATATAGAAGAATAATATGATCATTTAGAGCCTAAACAATAAACTCGCTGCTGTATATAAACGACAACACTTTGTCAATGTAGGGAAATAAATTTATCATGAAAACAAAACTTTGTTTTATGCGCCTGCAAATTTGATTTTCTACGGAGAAAAGGATCATATGTTTTTGAAATTTGGGCCTCCGGACCCAATTTTCTGCTGTAGGCAGGTTAACGTTCAGACTTGCGACGTCCAAATATGCATCAGAACATATTTTGTTCATCGTTTCGATTCCTTAAACATTTTGAAAAGATCTTAAGATGACTAACTTGTCTCTGGTCCCAACTTTATGGAGTTGTTATAACGATAAATTCATATTTCACTTACTAAAGAAAACAAAAAAACAAAAAAATAATAATAATAATAAGAATTTACTCCTTCAATGTCCATTAATTGCAATAATGGAATTTAAATATGACAAAATGGCTTTTTGATGAAAAGTGTCATCGTTGCCGTAACGTTTCTGTACTCGTACCTTTTCATTTCCACTGTTGTCTGTATATCTGATCGAACATTTATGATGGTGACTGTGATGATGTCAGTTGTAGCGGCTAATATTTTATGGCTTCAAAATATTTAATTTATGGCGGTTATGCTTGATTGGTGACACTGATAAGACACATTTTACACTCTGGAGATATATGGTAGCAAATGTGGGTGATTTTATCAGCTTTGTTTGGGGTTTTTAAGGTTGGAACATTATCACAGTCATGCTTGTATTGGTAATAATCGTGCTAGTGTTAGATATGGAATGCACTTACAACGTACAACAAATGCCATGATGATTATTTGTTAAAATTTTGAGGCATAAGCACCAATGGTTGAATGTAAGACCGCCTAAGTGCATAGTTCGTTTTGGGTCTTCAATGCTTTAGGCCAAAACACCGTTGTTCCATTGCACAACTCGTAAATCATAATGTTTTCTTTCTTTTGTTTTTTTTAGCTGTATATGCATCCGTATGCATGTGTGTGTATATAAATTTCGTTGCATTCAAATAACAGGAAGAATATGAGACACTTTATAAGGTGGGGCTGAAGCTATGACAGAAAAAAATATATAAGCCAAGGTTTAACATTAAATTTTTTAATTAATTAAAAGTCTACTTAGTTACGTCATGATAATTTCAAAACAAATATGATAATCCTTCTTCAAACAAAGAAACAGTTTTAACTGAAACTGTTCAGCTGTTTGAAGAAAGACGCAACATGACGTTAAAAGTCTCTTTGATGTTAGAAAAATTTGCTGTATATAGTTTTTCTCACAGTAAAAATTATATGAAAGTATTAAACGGATGTTGCAATTTATTTGCTTTACTCATAGTGTAAGAACTCCTGCAATGCTGCAACAGGAATATGTATTTTTCTATTGGGCAAAGTAAAAAAAATTAAATCTGCTATTGAACTGATTTCCGTTTTACTTGTACTTTTGTTCAGCTGATGATTCTTGCTTTAATACAATTTACTTTGCCCGCCCATTGTCAAGAGTGTGAGTTTCCTCACATTTCTCATACACAAAAACTTTGTAGGAGATGAATTGTTCCTTTAGCATTTACCAAGAAAATTGTTTTATTGAGGATTTAAATCTTATTTAAAAGATATTTCGGTAACAATTGTCATTGTTTGAGTTCAACTGATGTGTGGCCATTTCAAACAAAAGCGAACATGCTGCATTGACACTAAATGTCCCTTCACTTTAACACACACTTGGTTTCAACCGGATGTGTTAAACACATAGAAAATTTCACACGTTGTTTTCGTTGCTCTGCATTTTCTTTTCTCCTTTTTCTTGAACTGCTTTACGAAATTTTCTTTCACAAAATTTATGCTAATGAGGGTATATGCTGGCACATTTTCATTGGGATTAAATTAATTGCAATTTGTTTTAATTAGGTTTAACAGTTCTGCGTCTATTTTTCTTTTTTCCTAGACAAGACAGAGGATATTTTCTGCTAAATGTGCTTTTGTGTGGAGGGAGTACAGAAAATAAAAAGGATTTATCATCAAGCAGGTGAATTTCTTCTTATCCTTTAATTAGCATTTCATGTCTGTCTACGATAGTGCTTTATGTTTGTATATGTGTAAATGTGTGTGTGTGTGCTGCTTGTACTTATTTGTTGTCTACTCTTTTGTTTTTCGCAGGAAATTCTACTTAATGCAAATTATTTGTGATGCGGGCGTGTATTTAACAAGATAATCCTTTCATTTATTTTCACATTAATCTACAGTGTTTGTCGAGATTGCTATTTGGAAAAGGTTCGTTAAGCTGATGATAGCAAGAATTGAAAATAAGTTTTGTAAAGGTGGAAATTTCACAGTGGACTGCAAATTTAAAGGCGGGTGGGTGTAACAAACATTGCTGATTAAAGGCCATTTTTTCAGACAATTTCAAGTATGAATTTGTAAGGGCATGAATAATTTATTTTAACTTAACATAATTCAAAGAAATTTAAGACAACCCTTTAAAATAAGGTACAGTATTCGATATTCGATGTTGAGGTAGGAACACTTTAAATGGTTGCCTTTTGATTAAAACTGTATTGTTGATTCTAATTCTTGTTCTGAATAGAAAATTAATAGTCACTACTAGACTTACATAGTCTCCCCTATTGAATCATGGATTAAAGTGCTAATTTAATTGATTCCTTGAATCACACCAGATGGCCAACTAGGAATCTGCTGCCAAGACTCATTTATTTATTCAAATGCATGTTAATGAAGATCGAAGCGGAATCGCTACCTAGTCGAAGATAAATATTAAGCTTCCTAGGCGAAGATTTGAGATTTACTTTGTTGCCAAAATTGTAGTCCTTTCTAAATTTAGAAAAAAATAATAAAAAAATTTAATAGTTAAATTTACGCCCAAATGGTAGTTGTTTAAAAGTTGTTAACGTGAATTAAATATTTATGGTTTTTCTTTCAATTGGCAACAATGGTAAAACAGATAGCTGGTAAAGCGAACAGTGGCTGATTTCCACAAAATATATGTATGTAACTGATGTCACTGATGCCTTGGTCTCTAAATGCTTTGGACCGAATCTCTGTGAGTGCAGGTAAGAGAAAAATATTACGATATAAGTTAATAAACATATTATTAAGATGCTTATAGAGATTGTCGTAGATGAAAATATTGGTGAACTATATGATGATCTATGTATATCAAGTGATAAAGTGTCACAGAGATGTAGAATACAATGTCCTAAATACCATTCACTGGATCGAGGATATTATTACTTCAATGAATATGAAGTAGTATTTCCATAAAATTCGCGGACGTTTCACAATTTTGTTGTCACACATACATAAATTGTTAAGAAAAAATTTCAAAATCTGCTGCCCAACAACTCGCAGTAGACCTGCAACACGTTATTGCCTTACCTAGATCGGGTGACTAGGAAGAAAAGTATCAATAGCTAAAATTGCTTGATAAAAAAGGTAAAGATTTTTTATTGGCATTTTGCGATTGTTTTCCAAGTATATTTATTGTCCGGATATATCAGAATGCTCTTAAATAGTACGAAAATTTTTTGATGAATTACCATTAAGCCTTGGCTTTATTGACGCCTTTGAAATCAAACTTGCTGGAGCTCTATTCAATATTCATGATTAGTTCTCTTAAGGGTATATATATATATATATATATATATATATATATATATATATATATATATATATATATATATATATATATATATATATATATATACGCTATCAAATCACAAGTTGGTAAAAAATCGATTAAAAATTTGTACTCCCCTTAAATAAAATTTTCACAAACTTTTTTATTTTTACCAAATAACAAAAAGCTACCAATCTTTTTAATTCTTGCACAAATGGTTAATCGTAAAGTGTGTAGTTTTATAATTTTATAGAAATAAGATGTGATACGAACGCAACCAGTAACATTTTTTTTAAACCATCATGTTGTTCACTAAAAATCTTTCTAATATAAACGTGAACATTTTTATGTTTGAATGCTCGTAATTGAATCACAAAAAATCGGCTGAAAGGATTTCAGTAAAATATGATTGACTGGGTTAACATATACGCCAATTTTTATTATACCCAAGGAGTTAGTTTGACAACTTATGGACTAATAACTCTTATACAGCGGAGTTCGTTTATAACGTTCACCAGTTATAACTTATTATTGCATATAGCGAAGAACTCCTACGGCTCCAATAGTTTTGTAAAAATAATTTGTAAAAACTATTAAATTTATATCGATCTTCGGCTATAGCAAAATTTCGTGTGTGAAGTACTTGTAAAATTTTATGCATATAACAAAAAAAAAACCAAATCCCGAGATTTTACCACTAATTTTCTAAGCCGTTAAGTCAATTTTGTATCATTATTTGACAAAGTATTAAATGAAATAAATGAGACATATCAAAAAATAAAAACAATGTAATGAACTTCAATCTTGCGTGCTTCCAATAATTGGAAAATATACAAATATTTATTTCGGCCATCTATAACGAACTAAATTTGACTGGGGAACTAAAATACCGGCTCCGATTCAGTTTATTGTAAACAAGATTTAATGTATATGGCTCTTAGCTCTTCCATGATGCAAAAACAGGTGAAAGGATTTGAATGATATTTAACATACATAAATTTTTTTGGTAAATATTTTAATTTTAATCTCTGTTAAAGACATAGATTAAATCATATTATGACAATAGCGTAACCGCAAGGAGTTTTACGACAGATTTATGAGGAGTGAAAAAATAGTATAATGCAACATTAACATCATGAACCTTTAAGACCCTTTAAGGTCTGCGATACAAATCATGTTTCAGTTCATGATTTTTTTTAAGAAAAATTCTTAAAAGTCTTTTTATCTCCCACCTTATTATTTATCAAAATGTTTTGTTTAATGAAGTTATGGAAAAATAGAAAAGAATACTAGTCTGTGTCCTTAATTGAAATACAACAATTTCTTAATTCTCAACATGTTGTAAATGGTAGGTTTTAGAATTACGGCAGTTGTGTTAAACGTCGATTTAAAAAAATTAAAAAATCAGTATGGATAGGAAATAGGTTTTTTTCTTATTCTTACTGCAGTTAATTTTAGTGTCCTTTGCTTGCAAATGACGTAATTCTTAACAATATTGATTACACAATTATTAACACTTAAGGAAATTCAAATAAAATGTTGCAGAAAATGTTCACACAGAAAATCGCAGCAGCATTCGTGTTAAATCATCAAAAGACTTACAACTTGTGCAATAAGTTGTGAAATTGGTAAAGGATTAATTGAAAAAAAATGGCTTCAACTTGCAAGAGTCAATTTAAAAGTGCCGTTTCGAACATTAAAGGCCATTCAATAGTATTAGCAAGTCTTAATTATGAATAAATACTTCTAAAACTCTCGAATTAAATCGCATCACAGCAAAGTTGCAATCTACAAATATAAATTTCTGTTATTTAAAATGTTGTAGTATTTTGAACATAAGTATAAATTTAAAATGTTGAACATCCATGTTTTAAGTGTGAGTCATGTTTTAGAAAACGATAAAATCTCTGATTTCCCAACTGCATGTATCATGAATGTGTGTATTTGCTTAAGAAGGTTTATTTTTAATTATAAATTTTATTTATGTTTCACAACCAGTGTTGCATGTGTTCACTCAACTAATTTAAATTTATTAAAAAAAATTTCACCCACCATTAAATTTTATTATAAACATACATATTTTACTTGAATATAATTAAGGCAATTTAGGAACAATGGGCTCATTGGAATGAATGAGAATTTTGCCGCCTCAACAGTGTCAACCTTAATTGCAACCAGTTAAAACTGAGATTCAAATCATTTATTTCTTATTTAAAAGACACAAACTGATGCGGGCTTATTAAAAACGATAGAAAATTTATATTTAAATACAAGTGTGTGAATATAAAAAAAATTAATAGAAAATTTAATTGAATTTCAGAAAAGTTCAAGTACGATTTTACCACGAATTGTAGTTCTATTTCATTTGAATGAGTAAAAAAGTTTTGTAATTTTTAAAATTTCTTCACGTCAAACGGCAGAAGAAATTTGATTTTTCGTTTTACATGAGAATCTCTTTTCATTTGCTTTTTTTAATCATTTTGTTTTGTGGTACTTAAATGAGGGTTAATTTATTTCTTACATATAAATAAATAAACGTTGTAAATGGCATGTAAACACATTCTGTCAAGCAACTTTTTTTTAAAATTTAAGTTCAACAATCATGTTTACAGAGTTATTGTGGTAAATGCCGGAGGCAAGTAGGATATTAAAATGAGGCAGGTTTTTTCTTTGGAGGAAAGGAACGTTATTTTTTGGGATATAGTAAAGACAAGTAGTTGAAATTTTATGAATTGTCGCAATATAAAACTTTCAGCAGGTGAACAAAATATGTGTTTGCTGATTATAAAATAAATTTTGTACAGGAAGAGCAACTTGGTGGATGTTCCATCACTCTTTGCCACATTAAAAGAAGTCATTCACTTAAGAACCACATACAGTGGTTTCGCTCATTTTTAAAAGTTTTAGAAGAGGTAAATATCACCGTGCAACAAACAACATCTACCTTTTAGAAATAAATTTAATATTTTTATAGTATAGTGTCCAAACGAAAAACCCAAATAATCCTCTATAAGAAACATATAAAATTTCGGTCGAGAATGACAGTCTGTGGAGACACGTCTGTCAAATATTAATTTTTTATTTATTTATATCAAGAAATGTTCTTGTATTTATCAATATATAAGAATGAAAAGCGCAGGGTAATGACTAGGCCAAAGAAAAAAATTTTTTTTTAAGAAGCGCATTACATAAATTTAGTAAATTAAATGAAATATAAAACAAAACAGACATATATATAAGTGTCCAGTAAGGTTTATTAAGAAAACGAATACTAAATTTCTATTAATTGATGAGATTGTAAATAGTTCATTATTTTCTGTATTAATTTTGGATATTGGACCTGGATGAGCATTTATGACTTGGCACCAAGTATTGCACTTATAAAAATGTTGGCAGTTAAATAACGCTGACCAACTCTAAGATGTACAATTATTATGCATTGCGTTCTGGTAAGGATCCTGTAATATCAGGGCTGGGTATATGATATACTGTGTTGCCTAGATTTTAGCCACTCTAAATATCCTTGAGGCTTTTGTTGTTAGGGAAATGGTGAAAACAAAGAAGTTTACGCTGATTGCCGGCAATTTAAGTATCTGATGGCATCTATAAAGTTCCAAAAGAATGATGTTCATCAGAATTTTTAAAATGTTATCCACAAAGTTCAATTTTTATCGCAAAAATTAATTTTGGTTATACTAAGATTATATTTGTATATAATTGTTCTAGTATTTCTTAAAATGGAACAAAATTTCTGCATTAACACCAGCAAGTTTAACTGGAAAGATACCAATAACCAATTGACTTCGATTTACTACCTGCGAGCGAAAAGAAAATTTATGCATTCTGTTGATAGGCACAAATCGGAAAACTTTAGGCGAATCCATAGATTTTTATTATAAAATAAAGGACTAAAAGCAAAAGCAACATTCCTTTGGGTTTTACCGATAGTGCAATATCAAATAATTTAATAAGAAATAAAATTTTACTAACTGCATATACGAGTTTTTTTACGCCAGCCATAACAAGTCCCAGAAGCCGTTTTTGGTGTCCTTTATTTACCTTTTATTTAATAAAGCAATAAGATCGTTCGATCTGGTTTTAATCCTTAGACATACAATGAGTGTTATTTTTAACAGGTCGGTATCAATTCAAAAACAATCATTTATAGTGGGATTCATTTTATTTACATCAACTTTAGATGACCGACCCAAAATGGATATTTCATGATGAATCAGAGTTAAAAGTTGCAGATATCAATTGCCGTCTCAATATAAGGATCTCAGATGAATCTCAATGTGTTATTAATTTTTCTACATCTTACAACAATCAGTCTGATGTTTTCCTTCCATATTATATTTTTTTGCAAGTTAATTCTAAAAATCTTCATTTGATTTATATAATTTAAATCAGCAAATCTTATAGGGATACAAGAGCAGCTAAAGTCTCTCCCTCAGGAAAACAGACTTTCAGAAATAACAGCCCCTGGAAACGTAGCCCATATTTGTAACAACGTATGGCGAGATTATTTTATCAACGAATGGGCATATTCATTACATTAATAGTATATAAATATAAACATGTATTTATATACATATTTATAATTTTTTGTTTGTTTCTAGAGCAGTTCCATCTATTTTTTAGCATTTCTCATTTTGATAATTCTTTTATAATGAAGCTTTTTAAGACTGTAAATATGTAGAAACTGAAATATAATATTGATAGAAATATGTATCAATATTAATAGTGATAAAAATTGTAACATTTCTAACTTTTGTAATATTGTTGAAACAATACTATTGACCATGACAGTGTAATAGATAAAAAATTAATGTTGAAAATCTGTTTTAATTGGAACACTTTTATTGTCTTAATTATGTTGTGCCGGAATGAACAGCAAATGACAGTAATGATCATTTATCAATCATATTTATGTTTTATGTGCCAGCTTACATCGTTTGACGGCACATGGTCTATGTGTATTTACAATTTATGAGCCTTAGAAGATTTAAAATTTTACACCTCTTTTACGAAAAGGAACTACGAGCAATAAAATCTAACAATACGATGTCAGTTTTACACAAATTTGCTTCTTTACCTCTAAGATGTAAGAAATTAGACAAATGTTTTTTTTTATAAAATGTTGGTTCGTATCTCATCTTGGAAGTTTTGGTATTTTGGGAAGGAAATTGTTTATTGTTTCCATAAATTGATGTCACAAAATCAATTTTTTGCTTAATAACACAAAACTGTTCAATTGTCTGCATTAATTGCTGATATTTAAGCATTGTCTTGACATACCCAGCTGGGTTTTTGTATTAATCAGCATTCATACAAATATTAGAAAAATAAGCCACAATTGCTGGTATTACAAAGATTCAAAGGATATTCAGGTAAGAAAAATATTTTTTGTATTTTTTTTTTCACACAGCCTGCCGACCATATGAAAGAAAAGAAGGAAACAAATTGTTTTTGACAAATTTGTGTAGAAATTTATATGTATGCATTCATTAAATAAAGCAGAGGATTAAATTTGATCGATCTTTTGAAGTAAACTCTGATCCCAGGTTCACTCGTGTTTCCATCGACTATTCAATGATGGCTGGTTGGTTGATTTGGTTGTATTTTGTTATTGTTGTAAATATGCATCTTTCTGCCCGTCTGTTTAGCTGCCAATCTATTTGTTTGTTCTTGCAACAAAGATAAAATTTTTGTTGAATTTTCCATTCTAATTCCTTTTGTTTTATTTGGTTACATTTCGGATTTTCGACAAATTGCTACAGAAACAAAAAATTTCTATATGTGGCAGAATATTGTTGTCATGTCCTGTTTACAAAATCTCTTTATACAGCTGTTTCAGATTTGTAGCTTGTTTGATCAATCATCATAATAATAAGAAAATTTGTTTTCATTTGGCCGACTT
The DNA here is from genome assembly GCA_963681545.1 of Germaria angustata. Classification (NCBI taxonomy): domain Eukaryota; kingdom Metazoa; phylum Arthropoda; class Insecta; order Diptera; family Tachinidae; genus Germaria; species Germaria angustata. Next base: position 38,975,026 of record OY813001.1, read on the forward strand.
AATGAGGGGGATTATAATTATGTAAAAAAAGTAAAAATTAAATATTGTGATGAATGAAAACTGAACACATTGAAATTAATAAATTTGTTTAAATACATGTATGTATGGTTACGTTAAAAACAGCTGTTTAAATAAATAAAAACAGCTGATAAAAAATTGTGCATGCGACTGAAATTAGAGGCGTTGTTGCTGACTACTTCTACGTTAAAAATTTATCTATTTACAAATAACTACGTCTTTTAATTAACCACATGATTTGGTTGACTTCTCTATTTCATTAGGGCAAATTACGGGCTTAAATATCAATAGACTTTTAAATTTTTTTTTTTAATTTTGATTGAATGTCGTAAGTTGTCCCCTAGAATGCAATTATTAAATAAGACAGGGATTAAAATTAGAATTGCTTAAAATGCATTTCGTCTGGTGCGTCAAAAATGAGCTTTGGAAATTGTTTATATTTACTTTTATATAAATCTAAGGGCAAAGGCACATTCACAAATTATTACTCTAAAAAGTCTCATTTTGAATTTGAGCAGCAGCAGCAATTTTGCAGAACCTTTTCTAGGTCAAACTGTTTTATGCAGCGCTTGTCGCAATTTCATGCAACCAGCACAACATTTTATTTCCTATTTCTGAGAATTGCGACGCAAGCTTATTCTTGGACGAAAAAAAGCACACAAAAGAAATATACTTGACTTCAAAAAGGAAAATTGGGGAAGTAATTGGAACAAAATTTGGTGGGTATTTGAAATTGACGTAAAATAATTATTAAACATTGTAATCACATTTATTCGTTGCTTTATATATTTTTGTACCTCTAAAAAACTCTCTTTCTTCAATTATAAGTAAATTTTAATTTTCGGTAGTACATAAAAAATCCTACATGGTTTCCATACGGAATTGCAATGAGATTTATAGACACTACGCCAGTCTTGCTCAAACTTGCTGCATGTAAGTAAATGCCTTTTGCTTTTTAACCAAAAACCTAAATTTTGAAGAAGAGATTTAGAGCTGTATTTACATCAGCGCTGGCTTGTTTATGCAAAGAAAATTAATGCTGCATACTCAAAATTGCAACATAATTTTTGCTCGAAAGCTTAAATAATACAACGTCAAAGATGTTCAATCGAGATAAGAAATATTATACACTAATTTGATGAAAGTTCACACCAGGCTTTATAAGCCATTCTTTCGGTTACAAAAATAATATGTCTAACTTTTAAAAGCTTGACTTAAGATTCAGGAGTAATAGAAATATAAAAATTTTCTTATGGGAAGGTCTCAAAAGTTTTATGGGTTGAAAAAACACCTGGAATATTGGTTGCTTTTGTCACATAAATAGAACATTTAATTTTCAGAAAACTTGGTTTTTATGGGAAGTGCGATCCATCATTGATAGAAATTTGAGAAAAAAATTTGTTTGCAGTTTTTAAAAAAAAAAAAAATTTTTTTTTCCTCTAATAAATATTCTAAAAGAGTATTTATACACACAAATGAAGCGTGGAGCGTACATGTCTAATTCAAATAAATAACTTGCCAAAGGATTAAGTTACAATTAAATTCAATATTTATCCTACAACAATAGTTTAGAAAAAAGTCATGTAATATAAAATTTTTTTTATATAATAATTTCTTCCAGAACTTCAGATAGAAAACTTCTGATTTACACAAGGTCATATAGATTGTATTTCTACGTATTGCAGTGTTAGGTGTTAAATAAATTTTTTTGTAATGATTATGGTAATTGGGTATATTAAACCGAAGCCTTTGTATTCTAGTCCACTTGTACTAGAGACATATAAATAAAAAGGATTATTGGATTTAAAAGAAGTAATTCCCACAAAACACAACTATATTATTTTACCTTATATTGTTCGATAAAAATAATTACAAAACCCCAACATTTTTCAATACATATATATGTACATATAGAATGTGTGTTTAAGTTCTACATGAGTATACACAAATCTAATTTTTAAATATATTTCCATATTAAGAGGCAATGCTGATTCTGGGATTCAGCTGATACAATTGCCACGTGTACTATATTTCAGTCATATGCGATCACCTACTACCGAATTAAAGACAAAAAATTTACTTGCAAAACTCCCTAAAATAACGAGAATGTTCTTAAATCTTTTTAATCACTCAAAAATCCTTATTTCAAATCAAAAGACTTAAGACACATACTTCTTCCTATATAGCTGTTAGGCTTTAAAAATATTTGAAATATAAATAACAAAACGAAAGACTTGAGCCAAAAACATAATTTTTTGAGAATTTGGTACATTTTATATTAATTTTATATCACGATATTCGGAAATAACGGGTGGAATTGTTGCATACAGGAGATTCCTGTCACCGAATTCCACAAGGGTAAAGGCGAAAACAATCAGCGGCAAAATTTCTAGAACTATAAGTAAATGCTTTTAGTTTTCATGTCATAGCTTTGATAAGAGTTTTAACAAGTTATAAAAATAGGCTTTGAGACCTGATTCATATATTTATATTTTTCTTAACAGCTTGTTTTCCTTTTGATCATTTTTATTTTATTATTAATTTTAATTAACAAACACAAACTGCGCAGTTATTTGGGTTGTCTGCGACAAGAGTCGAACCTGCAACGTACGGACTATTAGTGTTGTACACTAACTACTTGTCTACAAGTGCATATCTCCAATATATATCATAGAATGACTAAATACCTCAAATTTTATTATATAAATATATCACAAGATAATTTAGTAAGAAAATTTCATATGCGTAATCTGATAATAATCATATAATTTAGTTCTTACGAAACTTTCACCAGCTTTACATGTTAATCTTTTAATCCATTTATATTAGTTGTTGGCAAGAAGCAACAAACTTTAGAAATCAACACCATATTTTGAATATTTCCGTGTTATCGAAATTTAGTGGCCATTTTCGGATTCAGAGTGTGGAATTTAAATGTATAGCGGATACCAGCACCATCAATCCACATTTTTTCAAGATAAAAGCAAAAGACTAGACTTGTGAGTATAAGTGCCTTAAGTCTTTCATGCAATGCATACACATTATTGTATGCCACATGCATGAGTTTTTATAATTTCCAAGAATTTTTTTTTGCAAGATGATTGTCATATGAAGTATGATTTAATTTTTGTATTAAATAAAAATAATATGCTTGCTGCCTTATTTTATCCAGACATTATTAAATGAATATTAATTATTATTTTTGTGATTATTTTTAGAACTTCAAAATAAAGTAGAATGAAGTTGGTTAGAACGAGCTCCGTGGGCCTGGACAATTTCGTTCGTAATAAGCGAAGTTCGTTATAAACGGGGTAAATATTCAATTCCTCGAATAAATAAAAGTAAACTGAGTGCAAGAACATTCTACATTTTTTCCTATTTTTCAATACGTTTATGTGCAAGTTTCACCTGTTTTCAGTAACAAGCATTTTCATAATGGCAAATAAACAAAACAAAAATATTTTGCGACTCTATTTTGTTGGATATAAGCGGTAAAATTTGCCTCGTTATAAGCCAAGATTCATTGTAACTGTAATAATTGTTATGAAATATTTGTAGAAATTGTTAGAACCGCAGATAATTCGCTATTGTCTTTGCATTTTATAGCCGAGTTCCACAATATTCATAAATAAAAGTTTGTAATAATTTAAAATTGTGGACTTTTTGTACGAATTACATTATATGTTTTTATTTAATATTTGTGTATAATAATCAACAGTTCAAAGAATTTAAGAACGATGATTTAACTTTTCTATTATATTTATCACAAAATGACCTTCAAGCTTGAGTAATAAATAAATTTTATGATATAATTTTTCTTTACTTTTTTGTAATTTCTTATCATGAAACAGTTTAAAAATTAATAACCATGATTCACTCATGAAGTCCGATCAGATTTGAGTTCGAATTTATTTTACAAATCATGTTCATTTGTTTAACAAAACACACCAGTTCAATTAAAATACATGCTGAAGTTGTTCAATTCTCTTTTTAAAACATTTTTCTTAATAATAAAATGTAAATTATTTATTTTAGTAATCTTGCTAAAAGGTCTTACAATTGAAAAAAAAATCTATATAAAATTTAATTGCGCAATGTTTTGATATGGGCTCCAAACGCAAGAATCCATCAAGTCCGGAATTTTTATTATAAAGAGAAATAAGTACGATAAGGATAACAAGGGTTTCCATTGGTATCCAATTTTTTAAACATGTGTTGACATCATAATATATTCAAGTGAACATTTTATGAAAATTTATATAATTATTTAATATTTATTAAATATTTATTAAATAAATAAATTAAATATTTAATGTAGCTCTAGTTATCATTTTTCAATTTCCATTAATACAGAAAAACAATATTTTTTCAAAACTATTGAATTTGAAAGAAAAAAAAAATAACGATAGTGGAGGTTGTACATTAAAATTATTTGAAATTTTGATGTTGGTTTTATATACATTATCGATAAAAAATTTATTTCAAGTTTTATAGAAACTGGCGGTAAAGCACTGTGGCCTCTAAAATGACATCTTTAAAAAATTATTAGCCATTATTGGAATAGCCTTTAGCTAATCTATTATACAATAAAACTCGTAGGAACAGAGGAAAACAATTTTGTTGAAATACATGAAGTATAGAACAGGTCTGAGTGGTAAAACGTGTGACTAAATCGATTTATAACAAATAATTCAATTAAAATGCAAATTTTAAGTGTTTGTTGATGGTGTTTTAATGTTTTCGCTTTTAAATCTTTTTCAATTTAAACTGTACATTAAAGGCGTTAAGTGATGTGCAGAAAAAAATAATAGACAAAAGATTTCATTCTTATTAATATATTTTGTTTCATAATCGTTTGATGCAAATCATTCAATTTACATAACAGGCCTGATGTGTTTATTTACAATTAAAGTTAAAATTATTGTCATCTTTATATTTTTCATTGAATTGTTAAGAGACTGCTCTACGGACAATAAATTGTTCTTTTAATGAGAAGTAATTTGAAAAAAAATTCATCTGAAATGTCAAATTCAGTACTCGAACTTAATATAAATTAACGAAAAATTTTCAGTTGATTAACACAGATCGAAAAATTTTGTAAAAAATTTAATTTAAACATTTTTTTAAGTATTCAGAAAAAAATTTATTAATATTAAATAAAAATTAAAAAAATTGGCATTATGGTATTAATATAATATAATTTTTATTTTAAATACTTAATACTGAAATTAATTTTTTTGGGATATGCTCCCCAACTAATTGTGAAAACAATGAAATGGCAGCTAAAGCCACAACAAACAATTCATTGAATATTTTTTTTTAGAAAGAACAAGAAAATATTTACTGAATTTTAGTAACAAACTGCCTTTGCGTTATGCGATGGTAACCATTTCTAAATAAAATTTAGTAAATTTCAGTTGATTTGAGTCCATTTTTATTTTAATTTAAATTAAGCCATTTGATTAAAAACACAAAAACAAGAAGCCAAATAAATAAATAAATGAATATAAAAATAAAAATAAATATTTAAATAAGGAGGACATTTCTTCCTTCTGTTTCGATAAAAAATACTTCCATACAATACTTAATTTTTAAGGAAAATATTTGAAAAAAATTAGATTATTTTGAGAGAAAAAATAAACAGGGAAATATTTTCAAGAATTAAAATCCTTCTAATATCTATGTTTTTGCCGTCTTAGCTTCTAAGCGGCTTAATTTGTAGAAATGTATTAGAAAATCATCAATAAAAACTATCCGTAACAACTTATTTTGCAATAATAAATGACAGAAAAAATAATAAATAAATAAAAGAAGAATTTAAAATAGGTCATATTATTTCTATGAAATAGTACAATAACTTTGAAACTATCAAAATCCTTTACGAGAGTACCACGTTGCTTTCAAATGCCAAATGAGCTTTTTGTTTCAAAAGACGGTGCAATCGATCTTTCGGGAAATTATGATCTTCCAAAGTTCTTAAGGTTCACGATTTGGTTTAGGGACCAATGCAATGTCGGCACATAAACAGCTAAAGCCACAACAAAAAAATTTGAAATGTTTTGAAATAAAATAAACACATTATCTTTTTTTAAACTATTCATAAAGTTCAACTTTCTCTGGCTTTATTTATTCACGACTATGAATATTACGACAAAAATAATTATTCCATTTATAAGTCCACCATCGATATTAAAAACCTTGTCATAATATGAAAGCCCACAAATAGCATAATAAACAATATTTAAGGATACTTTTCACTAAAATTCATGGTCGCTCCTTTTGAATTCTGTCAGACGCAATTCATTGTGATAAAAATAAAAAAAAAATATTTTACGCGTTTTATTGTCCTTGCAACAATGGCAAAACAAAACGTAGCAAAAGAAAGAAAAATGTAAAACATTCAGTACTTATAATTTGTTAGTTGACAAGGACTCGAAAATCAAATAGCAGGACAAAATTATTATTGTTGTTGTCATATCTGGAAATGGCCACAATCTCATTATTTAAGGCAAGAAGCTTATTTCGTTTGAATATTTTATGCGGTTGAATTAGTATTGCGAACAACGCTTACAAAGGGGGAAAAATATAATAATCATGAGAGAATCTCAACTTTTAGCCAGAACTCATCCATTGTTATCAGCAAGTTACAATTTTATGTGCATTTTGTTCTTGGCTCGAACGAAAATAAACGGAAATCGGTTTATGTTGAGATGAGTTCCGGTGTACGAAAGAGAAAATACGAAAAAAAAACAAAAACAAAAATAAAACATATCTAAGTAAGTACGTATATATAAAAGTTTTTATAATTTGTAATTGTTGTTAGATTTGTTTGAAGAGCATATTTTGTGTATATCTTTTGCGGCTTTCTTCTTTTAAAGATAAAACTTTTGTCTTTTTCATTTAATAATATTGTCCTTGCAAATGCTGTCGAAACAAAGATCCAACTCGTGATGCGGCATGTTAATAATAATGTGGTTCTCGTTTATGAGCTTTTCTACTTTGTGGCTGTCGTTGTTGTTTGTAAATTATTTTTTGTTAAATGTATTTAAAACTAATTATTCAAGGCCTGAGGCATTTCAACAAAGTAACAGAGCAACACATACACAGACAGACATGCCAATTGAAACAAAGTTTTCGACAGGTGCTTAGTTCTTTATTTTTCTTTTTCTATTGTTGTTGTTGTTGGCACATGACTGTTTTGTATTATGACAATTTGTTGCAAACTGGAAAAAGTAATTTTATCTTTGAATGTAATTGTGTGTCATTTTGTTCAGGCATTTGTTAATAGGAAGTCATAATTTGTAATTTATTAATAACTTTGGCAATTTATCGAGATACTCGTAAGTTCTTTTTTCTTTCTTTTTAGTAGACAATTTTTAGATAAAAGTATTTTGCGGCAACAATAAAAATTAATATAATTTTTAAGATAAAGTGATACTTTACAAAAGAAGTCGGTTGCATATAAAGAAGGACACCTCAACAAACGAGCTCAAGATGTATTTAGGGCTACCGTAAGGCAACTTTCTTTCAGATGTAGTGCATGGCCGGTGTTTCAAAATTTATATGTCAGTGCTTCAAAGTGTATTTCGAATTTACTCCAACAAGTACAGGTGAGGGCTAAGAACTATATTGCCTTTTTGTAATATCGACGCAGAGTACGGGTTTTCTTGCGGTTTTATCATTATTGCAATTGAATGTAGTGTAATAAAGTAGGAGAATTTTTTCCAAAAAACCCGCTTTTTCCAAGAAAATCGTTCTTCACTAGCGAATTGTACTTTGCTTTGCAAAAAAATTATTCCTTACTCACACAACTTATATGTGAAACAAATTTCCAGCAGAAGTCTTTCCTTACACCTTCAATGTATATAGGAAACTCCTATCCTTTTAACTTCCTTCTCAAATAACTAGTTGTCTTAGTTCCAACACAATGCATTGCATGAATAGAGAGCATTCGCTGAGTCCTAGTCGTATTAAATTCTACATCAAAATAAGACATGCAGAAATTCGTTACGATGTGAGATCCTAAAAAAATTATATTTCATTGCCTAAAAACTTTGCCACCTCAATTTACAGCAAAAAGTATTTATTTATAGTCAGTCGTATGACATGATTCATAGTTTTTGTACTTGCTTAAGGATTTCCAGGATAGACTTAGTGTGATTCGCTCCTAAATTTTTAAGCAAGATTCTATTTGAAGTAAAAAGAAAAAACTCAAATTTGTAACGAGTCACTTCTGTCTGTGTATACTTGAAAATATTAAGTAATTGTACATTAAATATGTTGTTCCGTATTTTGCAACTTCACTTGCGATGTACGAGTACCATTCAGTCTGTTTACGTTCCTCAAAACTTTAATTACACGCTTCGACTGAAATGCTATGTAATTTTCTGTTAATATAAATGTAATAAATTTTTTAATTTTGTGTTTCTTTGTTTTATTTTATGTTTTCTGAAAAAAATCATAAACATCTGTGTTGCTGATGCAAGCAGCAGCATCAACATTAATAACAATTGTTGGTGGAATACAGCAAAAGAAATATGTATATAAACTGGCTGTCGCAAGAAACCAAAAGACGAAATGCTTGTTAGTTTTCAGCACCAAATCCCTAAATTTGGCAGAAAATCAAATAAATCACAAGATAATCAGCAGCTCAAACTTTAAGACTAGTTGGTTGAGCTCTTGCTACCTTAAGATGAAGTTAAAATGACGATAATAATGACAATATTGCTGATGATGATAATGTGGTTGAGAAACATTTAAAAATAGCAAGCACAATTATAGCCAAGAAAAAGAAGCAAAAAACAAAAAATAAGCCAAATGAAGTAAACCAAAAATTTCAGCTGAAAGTACATATTTTTTTTACAAAATTAAATACACAGTAGCCGTAGTAAATAGTTTCAATTTGGTTTTCATTTTAGCTAAAGTCTTTTGTAGCAATAGCATCAACAACAATCGTGATTGACATGTGCAACGTGTACATAACAACAACAATAACAACATAAAAGTCCAAGATAGCCGTCATCAACATCATCATCATCATCATGAACATCAGCTTGATTAGGCAGGCCAGCATGCTGGTTGGTTGCTTTGTTGCACCATTGACTTGCTGACTGTTCGAATAGTTTGTTGGCAGTAAGTCAAGCAGACATCATCGAAGAAAAAGCAATAATCTTGTCTTTTATTGCCTACAAAGAATTGTTGTGCTCGTATTCTTGGTCATGTTGTTGTAAAATAAAGTAGTTATTAACTTGAGCGCTAGTGAACATATTTAACCCGTAAAATAGTAGGAAATTAGGCTAGAGATTTATGCTCATAACCATTATCATTTATCAGCAGCAAAAACATTAGCGGCACAAAAACACTGCAAGTAAGCGACCAAACAAACATACATACATACATATAAAAAAAAACAGTAGCAAACTATGAATTAAAGAAACTTTTTTGCAACAAAATCTATGAAGAAAAAATAAACACAATTTAAAGTTTCATGACTTTTGTATTTAGTTTGAAAGTAGTTTCTTTTCAATTTAGTTTGTGTCACAATAACGATCATAATTTTCCCAGCAGACATTTGTCCCGTAAAATTATTGGTTCCATTTTCAGTTACGACAACAGCCGATAAATTTCCTTTAATGTTAATTAAAATTGATCGATGTATTATTGTAAGTATTTATGTTTCTGCCAGCGGTAGATGGGCATTAAAGGCAAATTGAGAAAAAAATAATTAACTCATAATCTAGGAAAACAGCGAGGAGTCCTATTATTATGGTTTGTAGAACAACTTAATTTATTGTTGCTGTTATAATGTTTCGAAATTTTCCTATATTATATTGTTTAGTTAATTGAAACTAATGACATTAGAATGCAATGAGAAGCTAAAAATATGTGTCCCTTTCTCTTCACCTCTTTTAATCAAGTGCTAACAATTCCAGTTGTCCTCCCAACCTTGTAAAATATTTCTCTCTCTCATTTTGGCTTATAGGAATAGCTACTCGTGTAAACCTATTTTACTTGACAAAAATTTGGCTCTAGTTTCCGCTGGCGATCAGATTTAAAATTCACCAATAAAGGGCATTTGAATAAGTTGAGACTTTTCTAAAAACAACTAATAACCACACTAAATACTCATGAAAGAGGCAAACGATACGTTTTTAATAAAACCAAGTCAAAAACTCCTACGATTTAAAACAAAGTTTAATTTAAATAAAGCATTTTCCGCCTTACAAATAATTTAAAACTTTTCTAAAGTGCAAAAAAAGTCTGCAACAAATGTTAAAATTTAATCACAATTCACCACACATTATTTTCAAATAATTTAGTGTCTTTTGAACAGCAAAAAACAACAACAAAAACAATATGCAAATCAAGTTCCAAAAAAAACAAGAGTAAATTGATGTGAATTACCCGCACATTCACAATGATTATTAACATTGAACGAAGATGACGACACATAGTCTAAACACCTTTTGACCAAGTTGACTCATTCCAGCCAGCCTGCCAGCCTAAAAACCCATAATTCTTTTTAACTACACACCAACGATAAGCCTGCCACCATCCAGCTGAAATTTAGAAAAAAAGGTTCCACCATGCAAAACAGGAACAATTGAAAATTTAGTGAAAAGTATAGACTGCAATCACCAGAGGACTTGGCTAAAAATTGCATTTGCGCGGGTTGTGAAAATTGTATTAAAGCACAATTTAATTTAATTTATACTGTGCAATCAACGCGACAAAACATAAGCGATGCAGATTAGTCGCCGATTAAACAATCAAGCTGCGATTCCAAGATCCAATTTAATGATTATCTCGCAAAGAAATAAATAAATGCTTAAGCCTTAATAAGATGCAAAAGATGTTGGCTGCCGCATGCACACAACCAATAATACTGGAGCGCATACACCTGAGAAAAATAACAATATTTAAATTACACAAGTTAAAAAACAAAAATAAAAAATCAAATGTGCGGAGGATGCTTATGATACCTATAACCATTAACCAACAAAATGCCATCAACCACCAATTCATGCATTCAAACATATGCAACATGGTAACTGCCACACAACACAGACCCTCGACATCACAAATATTGAACTACAAAAAGCAGAAAAAAAGAAAAACGGACTGGAAAAAAGATATCAAAGAAGGGCTTGGCCTTTTTTTCAGATTTATCAAACGAGTCAAGGAGTTCGCCCGCTTAAAATCTGCATGAGGACAAAAAGTGCAAATCAATTTAAATGCAAATTATGGCTCTTTTCATTTTTAATTAATCCTAAAATAACATCACAGGAACTCACACCATCAGTGAGTTTTTTTCATTATTGTTATTTTTTTATTACTATTGTTTGTCTTAGAGCCTTAAAGTGTTAATGAACTTGCAACACCCTACACTTAAAAAGACACTTATACTAAACTTAATTGAAACACTTTTCTACTGAATAAAATAAGCGTTTGAGCTTAATTCGAGTAAAATTTCCCTAAAACTAGAAAACATAACTTTAATAAATAAATAAACTGGCCTTCGTATACTAGTAGGTAGTGTACTAGACTCGTAGTGCGAAGGTCCCAAGTTCGAATCCTGCCGCAGAACTCTGGCACTTTGTGTTTGATAATTAAAGGGAGCGCACAACAAGCCTTCACTGGCTTAAGTGTATGTCGTATGACATGGGCTATCACACCCCTCTAATCAACCTAATCTAACTTAACCCCTTAATAAAATCTGGATTTAAACTAATTCACAAAGATAAATTTCTTACATCTAGCGAAAAATATATGGACTTAGTAAACACTTAATAAACTTGAGGACCTTTTATCACAAAAATAAGAAATTTTTATTTTATTAAAGGAAATTATTGATTTATTCACTAAAATTCTACCTGCATAAAAGTTGTAAATGCTTGTCTTATATTTTTGTTCACGCTTTTCCCTGCTTTTGTAAAACTTTCCTACAATAAAGAAAAACATTTCAGAGATATTCTTCGTTAGTAAATGACTTGCTCGATTTTCCAAGAAGTTACTAAGAATTTAAAACTCAAGACGAACTAGTAAAGTGTTACTCGTTTCATGACATATTTGAACTTAAACATGGTAGTTGCTTGCCCCTTAATTTAAAAAAAATAACACTTAATATTAAAATTGTACCAAAAAAATATAATTAATTAATTTTACGAATTTGGCTGTCAAACTATCATATGTTTATGGCAAAATATTTCAATACAATTCTCTAACGTATATTACAAAATAAATAATCATAGTAGACTTATGATGCTTTTATACAAACAGCACAATAAATAATTTATATGTTATGAATTTATTTCATTGTTCTTTTTTTAAACATATAATTAAATATTTTTCCTAACGAGTTCACTATATTAATACGAATACATTGATCTGTACACAGGTACATATTTACAAACAATCATACATGTTGCCTTTAACTGAATTCTGATGGATTTCTAGAGCGAAAACTCTAATTTGTTCAATGTCATCTACAATTATATTTTATTCGCACTCATATGCATTTTAACATTTGAAAATCTTATGGGTTTATTTTCAACTATGATTATTACATTCAATGCACGTGTATTCACAGCTCAGTGGAATTAGAACAGCTGATCAGTGGAGGGGGACAAATCCACCGGAAATTCATTATATGAATTTTCACTTTGAAAGGAATATAAATTTCACTCTTCGTTAAAGAAAGGCGTGATTATTCTTAAAACATATATCCTCCAATGAATTTTATAATTCAAATGGGTATTCATATGCCTAAATTAAAGAAATTCATTGCAGTAGAATTTAAAATTACTGAGTTTTAAGGAAAGCTATAATATGAAGAAATTCTAATGTAACATTGTTTTCGTAAAAATTTGATTAAAACATGAGCAGCGATGCGAAATTAAACTCAATAATATTCTTCAGTTGTTGCGGCAACCAGCTGCGCTTATTCAGTACATGCGGGTCAATTACTCCCACACCATCCTTATATTACACTTCATAAAACAGGAAAAAACCAGGTACTTAATATAATAATGAGTTTTGAATTTTCATTGAGAAAAATAAATAAAAGAAAATATCGTGGATCCAGGACAAGTGGACAATTTTAATAAATTTACTCATATGTAGTTTTTATAAAATTATTACCTTCAAAAAAATTTCGATTACATTTATGATTTTTATTTTCGAGAGAAATATTTTGTATATCTATTTCAAAATCAACAGGTTTTCTCTTATCCGAAGTCCGCTTAAACGAAGATCTCTCTGAAATGAAGGGAAACTGTTGAAGTTTTCCAACGTCTTGCAACTAATTTCGCCTTCAATTTTATTTCACCTTCCTTTTATGAAATTAAAAAATATTTCTTCTTCTAATTGTAGTTTAATATTAAATAAACTTTTTTATACTTAATATAAAAGGCGGATGTAATAATTACATCAAATCTTACAAATCTCCGGTCTCCAAAAGCAACTTTTTGCCCGCCAAGAAATGCGAAAAGTTCCCCAGAAAATAGGTCAAATCGTTAATCGTGGCAATCGTGTTACTTAAAAATTAGTTGAATTATTTTTTGAGTTTAAGATCTTCTTTTTTTATTTTATTTTTTTAATTTTTCAATATTTCAACACGGTGCGGGTGTCTTCTTTAGGAAATTAAAAATATTTTATAAAATTTGAAACAAAATAAAAGAAATACATTTACAACGAATAAATCGAATTGTGTAATGAAGGATTTTTAGATTTATCTTATATTCTTGAACAATTTGTCTTAGAAGCCCAAATTTTTAAATACCTGGTATATATTTTTATATTCCGTTTTCTCTTTAAGTTAAATTTGCTTAAGAAGAACAAATTAAACAAAATTAATTTTCACACATTTGAAATTAGAAATCTATAAGTAATTGAAAAATTTTATTGCCACCCACGTCCAAGTAGGGTTATAGCCAAACATCTGTGGGCAACATTCTTCCCAGCCAATGTATTGCATTCATTTTATATTTGAAACAAATTTAACTCACGATACTGCATGAAAACCTAAAGCAATTCAAATACATACTATTATTGTTATTATTTCTAGCTGTTCCAATGAAATGGAAAATTAAACAAAATCCATTTTATTTCTCATTAGCGTTTAATGTCATGCAGTCAACAAGAAATGAACTAATTGAAAATGGCAAGGAACTATGAACGCGTTGTAAATAAAAAATATTCGTTTGTTATAAAATCGCATTTTAGTCCGTTAACAAAAATTGAATGATATGAAATGCTATAAAAATAGTAAGTAAAATCATTTATTTTCAGTCTACGCTAATTAGTAATTAAATGCCTTAATGGCCAACAACAATTGCGATAATGCAAATATGTTGCTAGATCTGTGTTCAAAACTATACGCCATTAGCACAAAGACCAATACGAGCAACGAAAGCTTTGCAAGAGGTGGCAAACAAGATTCTTGTTAATAGGCAAATACGACAAACAGGCAGCCAGCCATTCAGCCAGTCAGCCAACCCAATTTGTTTGATGAGAGAATCGCGTGAGGAATTTGCATTTACAGGAATATTTACAACAAGATACAAATACTTGTATGGTGTTGATGTATTTGCATAGAAATTTAACAAACACACACACACACACACACACAGACATAGACACGCATTAATTTATTGTATATACAACTTTTGTAGAAACACATTTCCATGTAAACTGCTAATAATAGCCAAGATCTAATATTTCAATAGCATATGAAAGCAGTGTATCGTATTTGAATATGGGTAAATTTTTTAGAATTAAAACAGTTGTTGTGTAAAGGATGAAGTCCTCAACAAATGCATCAAAAAATACAAGTTTCTTTTTTTCAATTAGTGCTTTTTAAAACTAAGGGCTAATTTTTAGGATATAAAATATATTTTCGAAAAGGTATTTTATTAAGCGCTTTCCATATTTAAATTTGATTTAAATAAAAAGGATTCAGGATATCATTGATTTTATTTCAATTGAAAGGCCAATCAATCCCATAATGTACTAAATATAAAATTGTGCACCAATGTTTTGCCTGATGACGCGCTTGTATCAGGCTGAATATGACCACTGCTTTTGTTTGTGTTGGCTTTGAAGGCCGCTAGGGCTTATAACTTATTTTCATAGACCTGCCGCTCAAGAAAACTCCACAAGAAGATGTCTAATGGGGTCAAATCGCACAATGTCGGTGGCCAGTTCAATTTACCTCCATGTGAATAACCATACCATAGAATTGCTGGTGCAGAATATCCAATGTGGCAGAGCAATGTGGAACATAAGGACTTCTTGTATAAATCATATGTTACTGATATCATTGTTCAGACCAAAAGAAATTGTTAATCAGCGATCTATAGCGCTCGCCGTTAACAATGTCGGCCTGAACAATGTCGTTTTCAAAGAAATGTGAACCGATGAAGCCCAAAAACTTACCCTGAAAGTGACTTTTTCGGGATACAGTGGACGATCTTCGATCTGGATTTAAATCAACCCAAATTCGACAATATTGTTTGTTGACGTCCAGAAATGGAGGACTATTATGGCGACCGATAAAACAAACTATTTCATCATTTTCACGTGTTGTTGAACCCTATATCCATCCGTGTACGGTAGTTTGCCGAAATATACTTAACAAATGACAGCCGATTGACAGATCTAGCTTTAATAAATATGTCTGGTATCAACTGTCAAATCGTGGAAGTTTGTAACAGAAGACACTTTAGTAAACTCCAGCTTAAACATAAAATATCGTTTTTCATATAAATACTATATAGCCAATAATACAGATTTAGCTGAGCAGCTAAGCTCAAGTTAAAACTGTCAAATGAAAAATAAACAAATAAACATAAATATACAACATATTTGCCAAAATTAGGTACATGATTAAAATGTGGTATTTTTTTATATCGAGACGAATTCAAACATCTGTGAAATATTTTATTAATTCGATTTCGATGCTGCAGAAGATAATAATTTTTTTTTTGAATTTCTGTGCCGAGACCAAAGTATGACAATGTTAGAAATTTGTTAGTTGTCAATATTTTGGTGAAAAAATCCACGGGGAAAGTACATTTACATTTATTTCTTAGTTCACTTAAACCAATTTTTACCAAGAAGTAAAAACTAGCTCTAATGTACTCAGTAGCAGCTTTTATCCAAACATAGGGTTTGAATGCCCTTAAAAATGCTCTTTACATTGGGAAATCAATAAGTGGTTTGTTTTGACGATTGCGTTGCAAATCAAATCTGTAGTTTATACGTATGGAATTTCCTATAAAACGTATGTATGTGGGTCTTAAAGTGTTCATTAGCTAATCTGCACTTTAGGCCTATAATAAATTGTTTTCATGAATCAGACGGTAAATATGCATACCGTATTGCAAAGTAATAAATTTATTAAAAAATAATAATCTGTAACCCTTCTGAAACGCTTGTAAAGCCGATAGAATTTTCATTGAATCAGAACGAGAAAATATTATAAAGGATGGTAAAATCATACAATTATTTTTACTTCAATGAAAGAAATATTTAATTATTGATCTTTTTTGTTTATGATTTTTTATGTATTTTTTTAAGCACTTTATTTCAACCAAGTTTTTCATCCTAGAAAACTAATTTTTTTAGCTCAAACTTAGAATTTAAAGTGCAGCAACATCATTCTATATGTGTATTATTTATTCGTATATACAAAGAAATTGGATGAAAAATATTTCGTATAGAAAAAGTTAACTTAAGGTGGATTTAATGAAAATATGTAATTGCTTTAAAATAATTAATTTAACAATGGTATTTGTTAGTTTATACGATTTTGAATATAAAAAAATTACATAATTTTTAAACTCCTTATTATAAGTAAAAACGAGGCAACCAATGAACCAATGAAGTGATCGAAGAAGATTTGCTACGTGAGAAGATCTGTTGTTTATGAAACTCATTAAGCATGATTTTTCTCTGATTAATTAAACAGTTGCCACTGTTGACAAAGGGTAGGTAAATTATATAATAAAAATAATTTGTATTTCTTTTTTTTCCTTTATTTCAGCTGAAATAAAATTTGCGCAATAGTATTTGTGGAACATAGGTTCGGCTTAAGCATCTCTTTTGATTGAAGTCAGTGGTGCTGAAGATATTTTTGGAATACAATAGAAGTGCCGGGCTCACTTCAAGAGTTGACCCATATGTGTCTACCAAGTCAAACTCTTCTTTTATAGTTTTGCTTATCTGCACTTAGTTCTGTTATTAGAGAGCTTAACTTATTTATCTAACCCTAATCGAAATTAAATCACTGTTCCTCTTTAAAATCGTTTACACCTTAAGCAAATTTCATTTAAAGGTGTAAATAAGAGCGTTAGCGTTAAACTATGTCAATCAAAATAATGGCGTACCAAACATAAACTAAAATAATAATAGTAATAACAACAAGAATTCTACAAATTTTAGACCAATTAAAAAAAATAAATAAATAAAAAATACCATCATACAGAAAGTAGTAAAGCAAAGTTTGCAAAAAGTTTTCAAAAAGCTAAAGAAACAATCATAAATAAATGGCTGCAAATCAATTAAGTGATTTCGTAAAAAGCCATAAAAATAAAATCAATTGTTGTTGTAGCGTTCGCATGCATCAGCAACGATAACGATAACAATTGACGGACATTATTGTGTTTTGTGTCTCCCAATAAAACCAACAATTATGGTTCAATGCATGAAAAGAACGTGACTTAAACACCAAACACAAGTGGCTAAATAGTTTTGCAATTTGTTGTTAATATAAAATTAGCCAATACTAGCACTGCAACAAATGCCGTAAAAGAGTACCAGACATCAGTAGTTGCCCAGTTGCAACATAAAAAAAATTTACAAAAAGCTCAAAACACTTATAAAAATAAACATTGTTCAAAGTAAAGTAAGTAAGGAAATCACAAAGAAGGAGATATTTTCCTAAACAAGGAGTACACTGAGAAAAACTTGAACAAGCTTGGCCTAGAACGATCTTTACATTTGAGGAGGATAACAAAAATTTGAAAATCTATGAACAAAATAAAAATAAGTTAAAGTAAGGTTGTATAAAGAAAAGTTTATTTCTAATATTCTCTCAATTAATTACTTAAAAGCTTGTTATTTGTTGAGGGCTAAACTGTGTATATCCCTACATTTATTGGCCCTTAATAAATCATCAGTACACATCAGCCATCATATTGAAAGAGCGTTCAAATTCATCTGCTTAATTTATTTTTGAAAAAAAATGTATATATAACAACAGTACACTTTTCAAGATGTTGAAGACAGCTTCTAATTCGCTGAAAAGGTATCGAAAAAGAGAACATCATTCAACGACAAAATTTATTTCCACTGATGCCGATTTTTTAAGGCAAAGGAGTTACAAGGATCGAAATTAGGAAATAAAGTGGTTTTTCTATTTTTGCTCACAGCATATGTAGAAGTGGATTTCAATGTGCAACGTTCACTCCTGTTAAAGTAACTGCCTCAGAGCACAAAATTAGCACATGGCTCCATACATTTATTGTGTTTTTTTAAGTTGATTCAAAGAAAAATATTTCACGAAAATTATTCAGTTTCATAGTATTTGATGAAGCTTTTCATTGATATTATCTTGGCTTTATTCACTTTTCAAAGCAAACCAACAATATGTGACTCATATGCGACCGAAAGAAGCCGAATCTGACGCATCCACTATTTATGTTGGATACATTAGAAACACTAGGATCACTATCTCTGCATTTCTATTGCTGCTATTCTTTATTGGGAAGGGATAAATATCTACGCTACACGGCTTTCAAAATTTCAGATATGGTTGAGCAGACATCTTGCTGATACTGCGGTCATAGGTACCACTATCATTAGCGAAGATCCTTCAAAGATCACTTGATACCTGTAATATAAATTAAGAAGGACGAAAGTTTTATAATGACATACTGCGATCCATTAACTGTATTTTTTTTAATCCTAAGTTGAGACGGCTTGTTTAGTAAAGGCTGGGTAACTCCAGCCTTTTTTGTGAGGTGTTTGAGAAAGATTCATGAGGAGTCGGAAGGTAAGCGTTTGGAGTTTACCTGAAAATAAATTTACCATCGTGGTAGGTTCCATTCTTAACCTGAATTATACAAAAAAATATTCAGTGGGTAATATTAGCAACGAGTGAATTTAAGCACTTTGTGCTACTTGCTGTCCAATAAATTTCAAGGAGCATTTTATATAGTCCGCTCTTATTAATTCATAGATAGAAGGAAGACTGCCTTTTATCTCTCTAACGTCTTTTTTTCACAAAGCACTTGCCAAGTTAAACTATAGAAAAAACTTTTCTAAATAAAAGTGTTAAGGAGACTTGCAACAGCTTGTGTTGCATGGATATAGAAACACAAAAAAAATGGCCCTTATTATGAATTTTATCGGAGAGTTTTAAGACAAGTGTTACCCATACAGCGAAAGGGGGAGGGGCTGATCTTATTAATATTAATTTAAAAAAAGTACACGGAATTTTAGGAAAATCTTGATTAAGAAAAAATATATTTAATCTTTTTAAAAGTTGTCCGTTTGGTGTTCAAAATTGACTTCTGTTTTCAGTACGAGTTAGTGCAATTGGCCAAAAACAACAGCACGAGTCTTGTTAACATCTTGCCTTTGTTAGCAATAAGAATGGATATTCGTACTTAAAATTTTCATAGTTTTTTCTTTAAACATCTATAATTTTCTTAATATGTTGCGCTCGAAAAATGTTGTTAATAAGTTTCTACATTATTCATTGCTATTAAAATAAATGTTGTTTTTACTAAAATTATTTTTACTATTAATATATGCCGTTAAATATAAAGGAAAATTGCTGCAAAAATTTTCTTTATTAAAGCAAACAGTAATAAGGTTTACGACTTTGCAAAAGCAATAAAATAATGTTAGAAAGCTCAAGTAACAGTCTTCGTCTTACCACAAACTATTCAAAATGGTTTTATATTCTCACACAGCCAAATAGACATTTCAAGAGAAACTATAACAATGCAGCGAGACAAATATTGAAAAAATATTTAAACTTGGCTTGTTAAAAGATGTTTTAAAATGTTATACTTAAGTGTTGAAAAAGGAGTATATAATATATTATTAATTATGAAGCTCTTAGCCCTTTAACCGCCAACATTTGAACAGCTTGTCGCCATTGTATACATCACTGTGTATAATATTTAAAGCTTACAATGTTATTTAAAAATATGGATGTCGTAAATAAATTTAAATTGTATTTCATTTACAAGGATCACATTGCAATTATTATTATTATTAATTCCTTTAGTTCTCATAAGGAGTATAGGGCCCCAACAAATGATTTCCAGTCGTTTCTGTTTGGTCCTTGGTTCTTAATTTCATTCCAACTCTTTCCCGTTCGCGAAACCT
Source organism: Germaria angustata (assembly GCA_963681545.1). Taxonomy (NCBI): domain Eukaryota; kingdom Metazoa; phylum Arthropoda; class Insecta; order Diptera; family Tachinidae; genus Germaria; species Germaria angustata. The sequence continues at coordinate 38,995,444 of OY813001.1, forward strand.
CTTTGTTTTATTATCTTCACAAAGTGTGGGCAGTTCAATTATAGAATAAAATATATTTTTATAAAAATTCATTTAGTTTTAGGTGCTTTGAGCAACAACTACAACTCGTCCCTTGAGATCGTGTTTATATATTTTTAATTGTTGTTGGAAAAAAATGTACTTATGTACAGCGGCATTGAGAGGATTAATATTAGTCTTTCCAATAATTTAATTTAATTGTTTTCTGTTAAAAATTTATGTATTTTTAGGTGTCCAAGTTATGCACTCTTTAAGTTTTATTATGACTGACTCGATAAATCTGTGTTTGTTGAATTTTTACGACATTTCGTAGAAAAATTCTAATAAAAAATTTAACCTAAATATTATTGTTCCTTAAACGATGGTATTTTTAAAAGTTCTAAAAAATTTCGTATGTTTTTTGTGACATGCTAATGGACATTGACACCGACGCTTGGGCACAACGCCGAAATTATGCTATTGGCCGCTTATCTCTCTACCTCTAAGTATCAGCCTTTCGTTGAAGGATGATAGAATAACTTTATTATTTGTTTAATAAAATTGTTGCATAAAATTAATTTAGTTGTTATGAAATTAGCTGAATCGCATTTGTTTCTCGTATATTTAGAACAATGATTGCTACTAACACAAGTTATATTCTAAGCTTTTTATATTTGTTTCTAAATGCATTATTTCCGCTCGTTTGGGAGGAAGTCTTAAACTTTTCGGTTTACCAGTCTTATACACAATTTGATCGAAGGGTGCTCCTCATATGTTTGTAAAATACACACATTGAAACCTGGTGTTGGTTGTGGCAAGTCCCACTATCTATACTTCTGATATTTCATTGTTGCCAACCAACACATTAGTAGTCATCAAACCAATATATTTAAAAAGCATTCACTCACGTATGTTTATAGAAAAAAATTCTAAATTCAATAGAATGATTTCGAAAAAATCAATCGTATTTGACAACTACAAATTTAATCATTGTCGACTGACTGCCAAAGCGTTGTAAGGAAAATAATATAAATGCACATCGAAAACATGAGGCCCTATGCTCCTTATAGGATCGATGGGAACATATATATTTAATCGAAAATATGTATGTACAAAAGGAGAATTCAAAACAGGTGGAATTAACAAGACAGCTGATAATTTTATTTCATAAATTTGTTCATTGCTCATTGTCAAAATGATTTCATTTGTTTTGCTTGTTTGTTTTGATTAGTTTTGAATATTTTCTTATGCTTTTTCACTAAAGTCTGCTGCTTTGGACATCCAGAAAAAAGAGAGATGTAAATATTTGTTGTACTGTTAAATTTACCTAATATGAGACTTTCTAAGCCTACAATGATTATACCATATATTTAAGAAATTTTTAAATATTTTATAATAATACAATAGGAATTTTTATATAAGCATACGAAGTTATATGATTTCCTACCAGAATGGTTGAGGTCTTATGGCGTTTGCGTCCTTTCAATGTCCTTTGATAAATACCAGAATATTTATTAAGAGCACACAATCCTCTAACGTGCTTAAGTTGTTAAGTTATACCGATAAAAAAACTTTTTTATAAATGATAAGAAACGAGAACGCCCTTAACTAAATATTAAATTATTTTCTTTAAAAAAATATCAATATAAAATAGTAACTTTTCTCAAAATATTGAGGAAAACCGCTAATTCAGGATTCCGGTTCACAATCTGTGGATTTAAACGATTTGCTTGATCTGCATTTTCACGACTTCTTTTAAAAATAATTTTCAAAAGGTTGTTAGGTTAGGTTAGCTTAGGTTAATTGGAGGGGTGTGATAGCCCTTGTCATATGACATACACTTAAGCCAGTGAAGGCTTGTTGTGCGCTCCCTTTAATTATCAAACACAAAGTGCCAGAGTTCTGCGGCAGGATTCGAACCTGGGACCTTCGCACTACGAGTCTAGTACACTACCTACTAGTCTACGAAGGTCAGGCTGTTACTTTTATTTGATAATGCCACCCACATACATGTTTCCAGCATCATCCTGATTGACTAGATAATGTCCTTGGTACTGCAATTGAATAACTAAAATTTGTTTGCTATTTTAATCATTAGTTTTATACCCTAAAATTTTTGCAAATCGAATATTTTAATTGAAAAATCTCTTAAAATGTAAAAATATTAAACAATTGCAACAAAAAAAGACTTTCAAAACTACTCTCGTACCGTCTTAGCGGGAGATTAGCGATTCACTATATAATACATGAACTGACTTCATATTCTTCCTCTAATTTCCAGAAATATAAAAAAGTTGCCAAGAAAAAATATATTTAAAAAAAGAATATTTCCATTAAATTCTTCTAGTTGGTTGATAACGCAAATGAAGCGATGAATTTATTTCTCGCACTCAAAGCAAATATAAATACACAAAATAAATATAGAAATAAAAGGAAAAAATTAAATAAAACAAACATGACAAATACGGAATAAGTAGAATTTTCTTATTACGGCTATAACGCCAACACCTTTTTGCCATTGCCGACTGATTTAACGCTGCTTAAATAAATATTAAGCCGGACAAAACGAAGGAAAAAGAAATTGAAATAAATTTACGACTGCTTTACTTTGACGGACGACCTGAGTTGTCTTTCTTTCTATCCTGACAAACTAATAAAAAAAGTGAAGACAAAAGTGAGAAATGTAAGACTTTGTATGTGTGTATTTTTAAAAACTGCTTGGCTTTTCCTTCTCATTTGTTTCATTTAAAAGGGCAAAAAAACCACAAAAACCCCAACTCAAATTTGGCCAAATGTTTGGCAGAAGCCAACAACTGCAAGTAACAGTGAAATATTTGAAATGTAAATGCTGGTAACAAGCATTGAGTCAAACTTAACAAGGATATTAAAAAAATACGGAAAAAGTGGGTTAGTTATTTGTAATATTGGCAGTGGTTCTTAAATATAAAATTTAAATATAAATGATGCAACTTAATGATTTCATTTAACTGACCTTCGTAGACTAGTAGGTAGTGTACTAGACTCGTAGTGCGAAGGTCCTAGGTTCGAATCCTGCCGCAGAACTCTGGCAGTTTGAAAGGGAGCGCACAACAAGCCTTCACTGGCTTAAGTGTATGTCGTATGACATGGGCTATCACACCCCTCCTATCAACCTAACCTAACCTAATGATTTCATTTAGAATAAAAAAGGGGGATTTTGGCAAATTTTACTAAGTTTATATTTTTTTATGGCAAGATAAGTATATAAAGTAAGTTAAATGGATATTCCTAATATTTCATATTCTGACCGTTGACATGGATAGGCATTTGAGAAAAAAAAGTATAAGTAAATATTTGTCTTTGTTAATGAGGCCAGTACTCTAATGTATGGGTCGGTGCTTCCAAGTCTCTTTTGAACACGAAGAAGTTACGTCGCAATGTACGGTGTGTTGCACTGTTTCACCGATATTGCACTGTTTCACCGATATTGCACTGTTTCACCGATATTGCACTGTTTCACCGATATTGGAATGAAATCGGAAGTAATGAAATGAGGGAAGTTTTTCTCTTAAACTAGTCTTCGTTGGGACAAAAACATTCCTCATTAAGTAATGTTGTAATGTTCCTCATTAAGTAATGTTGTTGATGACGATGTGCCAGTGAACAGCCTTTCGTCTTATAAAAATTGATTCTTAATCCAAACAATTCGTTTGTAGAATAATTTCACTGCAGATGTCTTACCAGCCGGTTTCATTGCGAAAGCTTTAAAATCGAATGTCCACTCCCACTACTCTAAGAGCTTTTTTAATAGTTGCAGTACAATGCATTACGCGAGAGAAGATCATCCCTGAGTAACGATTTGTTAAAAAAAATATCTAGTGGCTTTATAAAACTGGGATATTTGAAAGCAAGCCAATAGTGTCAATAAAACCACATTTGTGAAAATGCAGCCAGAAAGTTTAAAAATAACCAGATCAATTTTTCGTTGAATATCTTCAAACTGCTTAGAGTTGGTTTGGCTGCCAATGAAATATCGGCATATAAAATATTCTATTAAATTTAACTTTTGCCTGAATTTCGAAAACTCTTCAACTTGCTGAAAGCAACTCTTTATATAGATAGTTAAATTATTTTTAACTTTAAAGACGTATGTACAACAAGGATATCTTGAGTATAGGACATTGGTACGTGTTGCATCGCTGAAATCTGCGATACTACACAACAACCCATCCAAATTTGAAAACTTTTGTTATATAAAACTTTCCCACGGCCATAAGACCAAACATTTCCTTTTTTAGAACCACTGTCTTTTGCGTATCCCCATAAATATAAATTTTAGCTTTTTTATTTATATATTTTTTCTTTAAGATTTTGTTTCTGCTTGAAAAGTTATAGCACAAACTGCAACGCAAAACACACAGCAGCAAGTGCTGTTAAAAAAATTAGAAAGAAACAAAACAAATCGCATGGAAAGTATAATCGCACCTTAAACTTCATCATTACAACAATGAGAACAAAACGTTTAGGAAAAAAAAATTAAGCAATAGAATGCAAACAAGCAGAAAAATAAATAAGAAACTGAAAGAAAAATTAGAAAAAGAAAACGTTGGAAAACGTTGCCACGACATAAAAATATTGTTTATTGTAGTGTAGTTTTAAATTTCAACAAATTTATTGAGGATTTTGTTTTATATTCGAAACACTTCTTCCTTTTCTTTTGTGCCATATTGTTTTCACTAATACTCTTCCAAAGAAGACATAAATCCTATTTACTATTTGTTTACGGAATGGATAACATACTTTGAAGGAATATATTGATGACAGTTGCATTTGAAAAAAATATATGATTACAATTTCGTATTTGAATGTGGTTGGAATAAAAAACGGCACCAAAAAAGACATTCATACGCAATTTTTTCTAGCAGTAAAATATTTTTATTATATTCATTTAGTTCAGTTACGACAGCTTAAATATGTGGTTGTTGAAAGCAAACTATACTTTTGAAGAAATTTTAGTTTTTTTATTTTGTGAAGATTAGGAAATTACTGTTCGACTATATCACGTATAAGTATGTGTCTGAAAATTAGTACATATTTTTTCACGGTTGTAAAAAAAAACAACTGGTGTGCTAGGTAAAACGTCAGAATGGATTTCAATCAGTGCAGCCGTTTAGACCTCTATGATGCCTCAAACATGATGACATACAAATTCACATGTTAGACTTTTGTTGAAAGCCAAAAACCAAAATTAAACAGCGATTCTTTTGTTTGGACAATTTTCTTACGAAAATCCTGATTTAAAAACCCAGAAAAACGAGCTTTAAGCCTGACTTATAAGCGGGAATTTTACGTTTTTTCTCCCTTAGAAACTCAAAAAATATTAATAAAAATTTAAAAGAAAAATTTATATAGCAAGTAATTATGAAAAACAAGATTATACTATTTTACAGCTCTGCATTATATAAAGCAAACTTATTTCATTTTTGGAAATTTATTGTTGCAAGAGATTTTTTTTGTCTCTCTGTTTGGAAAAACGTTAAGGTGTTGTTTGCGAATTCAGAGTATTCATTATTATTGCACACAATTAAGCGGAGATTTTTTCTAAAAGTGTCCTCTTACACAGGGAGCACATTACCATAAAATACACTTACACAATAAAACGCACTGGTAGAATATTATTTTTTTCTGAATGGAAACCAAATTACACTTCCTTTAACGCCTATAAAATATATTTTTATACAATTTTGTTTCAACATTCGCTTTCAGCTTATATTTCCCAGAACACAGTTTTTATATAACAAATTTTCAATGTTTATTTGTTTTTGTTTTCTAATCTCACTTCTTCAAGTATAAAAATTGGAAAATTTGACACCTTTCTTTGTCGGATTTAGTATTAGTGTTGCAGCATACGAGCAATTCGTTATAAGCAGTATTTAGAGCACAAGTTATAAAAGATTGCGTAGTGTAATGCAACATGTTGTAAAGGCACTACCGTAGAGAAATCTACTTATATTTTTCGTCCTTGCCGCTTTTAACAAGACAACGGTGAAGGTATTAAAAAATATTTGACACTGAACTGACGTACATAAGCTGGTATTAGGATTGTTAAGGAACATAAAATTTATTTATATTGAACAAATCTTAGGACATATTGAACACGTTATTAAGAATTTGAAAAGCAAAGTATTGTTAGAAAGTTATGTGCAGCTTACATAATCCAGACAGTCAACTCGTCTAAAAAATTTATATGAGAGTCAAACATTTATCAAATATCTCGTAATGAAAAAAAAAATAATCAAGATTTACACGTCTACTTACAAAAATAAGTATTACGAGAGATCTGAAGATTTGTCACAAGAAGAACTGACTTTAATCAATAATCAGTAGAACGTATAGAAGACATATATACGTGTAGCAATTTATTTAACCCTCATCATACCGACATAAAAATATTTAACTCCTGCCAACAGGTGTCTCTAATGCACATATACAAAGACAAACGAAAACAGCATTAAGAAGTTTAGTTGAACAAATGATTGATTAATTACATGCTGTTGCAGTATGTTCATTGCAGACATTATTTCGTTACCTTAAGTTACAAAGGATCTTACCATACTTTCCATTGCCTTGAAAACTGCAGAGCAGATTACAAATGATATAAAATACACTGAAGGTTCAATCCAGCTGATTTTTTTCAAAGTTTTTCATGGCACAAATCACCATGTAAGAATCAAAGTACAATTAGACTTTTCATTTTAATTTCATAAACAAAGTCGGAATGAAGAATGACCCCTACATCTGCTGGAAAAGCCCTGACAGAAATTTTCATATTAATCTCCGCATTCAATTTAAATAAAAAACTGTCATGTATTTTTTATATTAATAATTGGCGAAAAATAATTTGATTAAAATATTATTATTGTCAAAAAGTATAGAGATATTATATGAAAAATATAATTTCTCCAGCTTGTTATTATTATAAATTTAAAAAGTTGTCCTTGAAGGAGGTACCTAAAGTATGTAGAATTCTAATAAAGACTATTTATATATGATCTGCTTAAATTATTATAATAGAACTTATTTAAATTATTGGGGGGTGCTTTTGCAGTTAAAGATGAACTACTCTTTTTAAGAGTCTCTAACACATAACGACTTTCTAACTAATAATCTTAGTTCAACTGAGCATCATTTCTCACTCTCCTTTGCAGATGACAGCAGCATAAGTCGTTCCTACATTCCTAAGTCATTCCTATTCATTGGCCAAGTCCATTGGAGATTAAAGCGATGAGCCAAAACAAAAAGAATAATAATCAAGAATCTCTGAATAGGGTCATACCAATCGAGTCCATTTTAATGCTCAGAAGACACAGTGCTGTGTGTTTACGCATAAACGTATGACTGCACGTGCTGTTCCATCTGTTGTTATGGGTGATATAAATATGGAGGAATCAGATGCTGTTGATGTTCTTGGCATGAAAATGCATTTTGATGTTCGATGGAGTGAGCAAATGTTTCATATCGCTAAAGAAGCATTTAAGTGCCTCGGTTTTTTATGACGGTTTAAGAGCTACTTCATTTCTACTGATCTTCTATCCTTATACCACCTAAATCCGTCCGAACAAAGTCTATTTTGAAGCTACTGGACCGAGTACAAGAGAGGGCGAAAAGACTCATTGGCGGCAAAAGTGTAGCCAACTATATTGACTTACTGAAGCAACGTGGGATGTCTTACGCTGTTTTATCGTTATTACAATGGAACGTACTGTAATGAATTAAGGTAATATGCTCCCGAGACACGCTCTTATTCTTCGTTAAGAACGCATCCATTTGAGACCGATATAAGTATCAAAAAATCACATCACGTATTACATAAACAATTCGTTGTTTGGTCGAATGGCTGGTATGGGAAACGAGCTCCCTACAGATGTCCTTCCTATCATACACAACGTGGAGACCTTCAAATCGAATATCCACAAACACTACTTGATGAGTACTAGTCTAACCAAAAGAATAAAAATAAATAAATAATGATAAATAATATAAACAAAAATAAAAATATAAAAGCTAAAGCTTTTAAATAAAAAATAAAATTTTAATATAAAAAAATATTTTAGAAAAATCTGGGAGATTAATTAAATAATTAAATAAATTGTACAATTCAGGAGGTTGCAAAAATTTTAGTGATTATGTTTCTTAAACACTCATGGAAATATTTTAATAAAAAGTTCAAATTTTTCTCGAATGTTGTCATATTTACATAAATGATGTATATTAGAGACAAAGTCTGCCACTGCTGGAAGATTCTTAATTTTCATTAGTTTATTGAAACCCAATTGAATCAGTCTTGTTTTTATTTCACCCTTAAATTGAACTAAGTTCAGCTAAGAAGTAATAAACTATACCTAAATGTTAATCTTGACCAAATGAATATACATACGCATTCAATAATACATTTTCAAACTTAATTGTCGGGAATAAATGCACATCCTGCATAATTGTCACACCGCAACGAATGGATAAATAGAAAATAATAATTGAAAATGGATTAGTTGTTGGTTACCACAGTAATAATAATAATGAAAATTAAAAATTTTAAACTAAATCAGTTTATACGTTTGTTATTACGTTTCGTTTAAATAAAATTATAACAAAAGCATTTAAATGTTCAAAATTTTGGGCGTTTCTGTGGATGTTAATTTGGCAAAACAAACATTTTGTGGAGTTTTATAACGTAATAATTGTAATTATTTATTAAGTAGAATAACTTTCAGATCACGTAACCAAGCGAAGATTTAGCTTCTCAAATCGTAAATTGTCTGAGAGAGACTCATGACTGTCTTAATATGCTTGTATATAAAAAATAGAATAATGAATTTTTCAAGATCTTTTTAGCTTTTTTTTTTTGCTTGAAAGTCAACTTATTTTATTTGCTTCTATGTCGTATAAATATATTCTCGCCAAAGGAGTTGTTAAATAATAGATTCCCGGGAAAGCAGAAAGAAGTGATCGTAATTTAAATACTATATTTCTATACTTGCCGCACAGTGACAAACTTATCGCTGGTATATTTAAGCCATTTGATAGTCGTCTAAATAAGGACATTAATACAATTTAAATGAGCTCAAATAACAATAATTATGAACTATTTAAGTATTTGTATGGTTGTGTATGTTTATTTGCGGGAATGTAACAATTTTTCCAATTTATTCTATAGTTTTTGGTTAATTTATTAATAAGAGAATTGACCTTTTTTCAACAACATTGTTGCTTTTATTTAAACACTTTTTTTTATTTTTTTATTTTTTTGTTATTGTTTTAGAGGATTTTAGTATTGTGGTCTGCAAACAAAATGTTTCTAATATACAAATCCGTAAAATGTATTTAATAGTGTGATTGTGTTGCAGAATGTTAGACACCGATAGTTTGGGTTTATTTATTTAATTTATATTTTATGCAATTTACTGTCTAGTTTATTAAATTCAGAATTTATGTCATAGATTAAACTTAATCATTAATATTATTTAATTATTAAAATTTGTAATAGAGATTACACAAAAAATAATTAAAAATACAATGGAATTTTTAGTTTTAAACAGTTGAATTTTAAATTAATCACATTTAGTTTAATCTTTTTATAAGCGAAAAAAATTACTTATAAAAATACAATTCTATAAAATTTTAAAAATGTTTGCAGTGGAAATGATTTTTTTAATCGAATTAAAAAATAAGTGTTTTTTTTTTGACAGCCCAGAAAAAATAACTTCCAATAATTTTATGACATCCCCAAGAATACGGTCCGAAAGAAGTGCAAATTCGGATTCTTTATATGAAGCAGGATTTTCTCTTTTCTGATGCTTACGGCAGGAAGCTGTAACTATTTATGCATTTTTTTGTGCAAATTTGAAGTTAGGATTGCGAATAGGCCTCAAACCTGGAGAGGCTTTGTACTTATCAATAGTCGTAATTTTTTTTGCCTTATGTTATAATCACTGTATCCACTAAAAATTATAGGAATATAATTTTTCAGTTAATAAGCCTCTTGTATCACTATATCGGTTGCATTAATCTATTTTATTTACAGTAGTGAACATATCAACACAATTTTATTTCACATGTTTAGGAAATGTTTTATTAAAAACATACCTGGGAATAATTTATTTGATTAATCGACTTAAAATCTTTTTAACGTAGTTGTCAGAATCAAAGTTTTTGTTAAAAAATTTCTCACTTTTACTTAGAATTTATTTCATGAGAAAATATTTGTTTATTTATTTTTTATATATTTTTACGTTAATCAATACAGGATATGGGTATAGACGATACATGGCAGGCCGAGAAGTGCACTTAAATAAACGACACGAGGGAAGTTGTTAATTGAGCAAATGTTTTCATGTAGATTTAAAGCATCTTTTATAAAAAAATTTTTAGAGGCCCTATGCTTAATATAAGAACTATAGGAATTAATAATAATAATTTTTACAAAAATAATTATTTTGAAAATTTTAATTCAAGTTTCAAGAACTTTTGCGGATATCAGCTTCTTAATAAAAATTTGGTCAATTTGAAAAAATACACTATGGGTTTTTGAAAACTATGAAAATATTGTTCATTTTGAATAATTTTTATGTGGTTTTCGCTGGAAAATTTAATAAATTTTTTAAGAAAACTACCCAAGTTGTAGAGAAAATGAGTGTTCCATTCCCCTAATATTTACTTATAATCCTTTCTTGCTACCAAGTACATTTAGAATTTGCAATTTTTCGAGTGCATTTTCTTTAACTAGATTATCAAATTAGAATCATTTGTTTCTTCTTGAGCACAATTTAGGGCGCCAGATTTTGAAGGAATCTAAGACTAGGAGAGATCCTCAACACCACACTAAAATACACAGAGGGCAACGACGCATGGCAGTTCCAATTTCTTAGGACCTGCTACAGCAGACCAATCATCTAGTAATTGAAACAACAACCGATTAAAAATAATTATGCAAGGCAAAAATCCTTCCAGTGAGTATTAGAATGTTATTTGCTAAAGTTCACTTGAAAAAAATTTTTATAGTCTCAAGAAGCGTGATCATGTCTTGTTATACGTTTTAACATTATATGAAGAAAAGAATATTAATTTTCTTATACAACACTACAATCTTTATACGCAAAAGTCGATATATTTATTTTGGAAGATTAAAATTGATCCTTAAGAGGCAAAAATTTTATAATTCCCATAATTACTTTAATTTATATTGCCTGTTTAATGTACGATAAATATGCCCTGTGAAGCATCATTTCTGATGATGTTTTGACCAACTTGAAGGTTCTTCTGGTCAATATTAAACAGTTTTGAAAATAACTTTTGTGATACACGAGATATGCCTAAGACATCCAATGCATGACTGAAGTCAGCCGAGAAGTCGACGTTTCCAGCAATTCCTCTTAAGGAAATTAGACGATTGCCCAACACGAGTTTCTTTACTTCTTTAGCCACGACGTGTTTCATCCTTAAGATTTTCTTGGTCTTCTTTCTTGCAAGACTCCTCATTATGATTTTCCAACAAAACTCAATGAGAGTTCTTTGAGCCACTTATGCCGCCGAGTACGTAAGACCCTTATTTTTATGCTGCAAAGCTTAAGATAAAAGAAGATAACTGTAGGTATATCACGAAATTTAAAGGACAATTGAAACTATTTGGTGTCAGAATTTTACCAAAATCACACATTTATTTATATCTGGATACAATTTAAATTTACTAACAAAAAACAATTTTAAGGCAGCCACTTAAAAGTGTTCACAAATTAAAGTGTTTATTTAATTTTAGAAATAAGCAGCAACTAGTATTTTTTTATAGACCTCAAAACGTTACGGACTTGTTATCAACACGACTTCAAACATAAAATTAAGAAACCTTTTAGCAAAAAAGGCAAGAAGTTCAAACAAAATAGAACAGCAAAATGAATGCAAATTTCTTTAAATGAACATGAACAAGATTTAAGTACTTGAGTTTACCAAACCAAATAACAGCGGCAACAGTATTAATTCACCAACGGCATCGTATGGCTTGCAAAAAGCCATAAAAGCTCTGGAGGGGGGTAATTCACAGTAAGAAGAGCTAAAAGCCAGTGGAATTGAACACGACCACCTTTAATTAGTTGCTGCTTTACAAAGGTGCGAATAAACAATGACAACTTCTGCAACAACAAATAACGACGATGACAACAGAGCAATATCAGCAAAACTAACATGGCAACAAAATAAATATACTACATACCAACAATATAATACAATACAGCTCTTAAATACTCGCGCATCACATATACCACGAATACACTCATGGTGGAACACTGTGTGTGTTAGAGATGACATCGTGAGTAAATTTTCAAATAAAATTGATTAACATGCAACACATTTTCAATCGCATAGACACACGTAAGGTTGCTACTAGGCAGGCCGTTACTTTCGAAATTTCTACACGAGTAGAATTTAAAAGCATTCTAATGGGCAAAGAGTAAAAAGCTTTGAGAAGCATAAAAAATAATTAGAATATCATATGAAGCGTTTTTTGCAACATTTTTTTATATTTTGCTAAAGATCGTTAAATCAAACATATCGAAAAACCTTTTATTCGCAAATTATATTTCAAAAATATTTTATTAGACTTTAAATAAAAGCTTCTGTATATAAATTTATATATTATAGTGTATCATATTCACATCATATGTCAAGTCCAGAGAACAAAAGCATTTTATTTGGGAAAAATTAGAGTAAAGCTGGATTTTTGCACGAGCCTTTTGGATTTTTAACGAAGTCCCAAAACTCCCAATCGATCCGCGTGGCGCTATGAAAGTTATCCACTGTCAAAGGACAGGAAAGTGAAAAAATTTATTGTTTTTATAAAATCCTTAAACAGAAGCTTATTAATTATTTCTTCCTTTTTATGATACAAAACAATGACGCAAAATGTTTCCTTAACCTTTATGTTTATAACCAAACATTTCTTTCATCAAACATGCAACCAGGATACTGGAGTAAGTAGCGATATTTAATAGCGAATTGGTATAGGTAGTTTCCCTATTTGGAGTTTTTGTCGGCAAATTGATTATATTGGAATTTTCTTTTTTTTTTAAATAAACCTTAAATTTATATCATAATGACCACGTTATCTTATGTATAATAAATAGGAGCTTCCCTTTCAATTTATAGGATCACTCGATTATTCTCTACTCAGTTCATGTGATGACCTGGTATATAGAAAACAAAAGACAATATGGCATCGCAAAGGAACTTTTTTATGTGATGTCGCAAACTTTTGCACCACAACATTCCCAGATGCACCAACACTGGGCCAAGAAGCAAGCAAAACGATTGAACTTAGTCTTACAAATATATACATTCAAATTTCTAATGTTTGAAGGATATCATAATTTGAGAGGCGTAGAGAAAAGTAAAGCATCATTACGAACGTGAACACGAAAAATACCAGACAAATGCGTATATGGTGATCTGTTCCAACATCAGAATTTGAAAGGTACACACATCCGACTTCTGGAAAATTAGCTCTCATCCCATGCATCATGTATCAATACGTCTCCAACATTTTTGACCGATTTGTCTTTATATTAGATTTAACATTGGTAGTATACACTAGTACCGTAAGTAGAAGAAGAAGGCAGCAGCCACATGTGATATATTCCAACTCCCCGACAGAAACCTGTAAAACAACTACATATGGATATAGCAGGAGCTAACATCACTCTTGATGAGTAAGTTTTTCCATTTCGTGATGGCAATGGATTTATTCAGTACATTCCTTTAAGTCTGAATAAATATGTAATAAAAGTGTGGATGATATGTGACACCTCTCTTGTCCACTCAGTGAACAGATCTATATTGATTTGGTAACTTCCAGAGAAAGAGAAAGAAATCAGGGTCAACGTGTTGTCAAAGATTTGTGTTGCAATCTATTTCATGGAACCGTAACTATAAAACGATGTGTTTTACAACTTTTTACAAGTTGCAATTTGGTCTTTATTTGATGTTGTACTAAAATATATCTATATTATGCACAACAAGTAAAAGACAAAGAATTCTTCCAGTTTTCTAATCCAAGAACAGGAGCAGTTTCACTAATAATTTTTGTTTATTTATAATCAAATCGCGTTTGAAGGTGCGAAAAGAAAGCCAATAATGATACTAGATTGCAATAGAACAATAATTGTAGGATTGAACATGTGGAAAAATGTCTAGGAGAATATTCAACAAAGAGGAGATCAAATAGATTGTCCTTAGCATTTTTCTATAATGATATGAGGTGGTACTGTTTGCTGCATTTGTTGTCCATATGAAATATATAGAGGCACGTTCCTTGAAAAAGTTGAATAAATAATTAGTATTATGGACAATATTAACTAATGAAAATCTCTCAGGTCACGTTCAAAAAGAAGGAAATAATTTCGGAACCGAAAAACAGAAAAATCATTGTCTCATATGTAGCAAAAGGACGTGAACTAAGAATTCTTGCAAAGAACGCCAAAACCCAATTTGTTCCAAGCATTCAGAATTTGTTACTACCGTTCTGCCGTATACGTTCAAACTAAGATGCAAGTCTTTGTAAATAATAGATACAATATACACATATGCGCTATTTATATATTTGAGTATGATACTGCTTCCTATTTTTCAAATCATATAGGAATCGTAATTAAAATAAATTTTTATTACATATCAATTATTGAGAAAACTACTTATAGATTAAGATTAAAGATTAAATTTAAAAAAAAAAAATTACTGGAAGTTTTAAGTCCATTCTGTACGCGGTATTTAAAATATTTCAAATCAAGTATGAAAAGCATAACCCGGTAGGAGAAACACTTACGTTTAGTTGTCCATCTCTGATTTGCAAATTTTTATATGCTTAAACACATGGGCGTAGCTAGGTATGGGCCTAGAGGGCCGTGGCACCCACCTAATTCTATAAAAAAAATTTTACATGTATGCAATATACAATTATTAAAAAATGCACAGGGTATTGTGGACGGATTGCTTTTTTCTATTCAAGAAAACACAGCCAATTTAGGAATAGAGATGTCGGCTCCAAGGATAGTCTCTCGTCAAACGCACTGTACAAATCCCCCGTTTTCATCACCTGCTGAATACTGGAAGCGATCTATATAGATTCTTTAATTTCATCACTGGACGGAAAATTTATTGAAGAGAATAGGCCAGCGTTTGCAATTCATTGTTTGCACCCGTCACAAATGCTTTCTTTGAAGCTGGAAGAGCTTAAAGATGCCACAAAAACGTTTGAGCATTTTTATGAGTTGGATGATTTGGAAGGAGAAATTGAGCTTTGGTATAATTCTAGGCAACAAAAAAAATGGGTAAAGACGAATTTGCCGACTTAGAGCTGGCGAGTATTTTGAAAGACGCTGGATTATTTTATCCAAATATAAGGAAGGCGTTATTAATTTCATTGTCACAGCCGTGCACTACTGCAACTGTAGAGCGGTCATTTAGCACTTTAAGGCGAGTAAAAAGATGGTTGCGCATCACAATGACTGAAGCTCGTTTAAACGGTAAAATAATATGCAATTTTACTTATCAAAAAATAAGTATATTGTATATTGCAGGACTATGTATGCTAAGCGTCCAGCGAAGATTGGTAACCGAGAAGAAGGACGAATTTTTGGAAAAAATTCTAGCAAAATTTTCAGAAGATCCACGCAGATTACTCCTCAAATAGATCGAAATTGTAATAATCATAAAAAATCATAATTTTCGTGGCACCACCCTATTTCATATCCTGGCTACGCCCTTGCTTAAACACACACTCTTCTATGATAAATACGTCCATTTAAGATGAGCATGTGCACTGCTTGATTGTATGTGTAATGAAAACTTTTCTATGGATTTTCATTAGCAATTTACTTGGCGCTGTTGTTGTTGTTGCTGCTGCTGTTGTTTTATTTTCTTTGAGAACAAAGTTGCTAAAATAAACAACAAGCGACAAATGCTTTAATTGGTGTTGGTGCCAAAGTTACGATTGCACACTAGTGTAATAAGCAGACAGACGGACGGATATAAGTATTAACATTCGTAGATTATTTGTAATCGTGGAAATAGTAAAATTATGTTCACACTTACACACACACACACTTAAAAAAGTGAGTATATTTGAGTTTGATCAAGAATAGTTGCTCTAGCTCGAGGGTTTATTGATAACAATTTTTATTTGCGAGCATAATGTCCAATACGACAATGAATGTAATTTCCAAAAATAAAATTAAATCTATTTGGGAATAAAGTGTCTTAAAGTAAAAGTTGAGTAGCTGAATTTCGTTAAAGAATTCAAGCTTATTTGATGCCGATTTAATGGCTTAATTTTTATAAAATTAAAATAATAAACTAACATTCCAAATTATAGAGGCCACACGGGCCTGAGAAGTCGGGATATTAATGCTTTTAGCTGAACACGAGAGATGTGAAGTAAATCACAGGAGAAGCTATAGAAAGTGATTTCTTCATCTGGCACTAGCCGAACTGAAATAATAATTTTAGAGTTAAGATTGGAATATAAATTCTTAGTTCGATTTACAATAAAAAAATTCTAAAAGTAATACATGAAGAAAATATTTAGATATAGAAAAAAAAGAAACAGCAAAATAATTTTTTAATTTTTTTTAAACAAATCTTGATTCCTTCTGCTTCAATTCCCAACATAATTTACCTCAAAGGTGCATTTAAATACTTTCTTTATGTAATCATTTGGTAAAAATTACAATTCTTCGTGAGGGTAATAAAATTGCTTCCACATTCCCAGATAAATTTCAAATAAATTTTCATTACAAGCTCCAAAGCTCGAGAAATTCATATAATTTTCTATTGATGCATTCTAATATGAAATTACAAATCGTGTAAAGCTTAACTCGTTCTCAAGTATTAAAATATAAATGAAAGTAATTCTATTTTGGAATTCCTTAATTAACCATGAATAGTGTCAGTTATTTTATATTAAAATATTTAGTATGTTGTTGTGTCAAAAGTAGTAAAGATTTTTGCACATGCGATGAATGTGGGTGATCAGGGTACGAGTAAATATTAAAAATTGTTAGAGCGACTCTGTTCCAGGATTGGAATAGAAGAAATCATCTAGCGTAGCATCGCTTGCATTGAAAGCAACCAAGTCAAGATGAAAGTTATTTCTGCCTTAAATCAGCGCTGTCTTTCTTGGGCAAAAATTTTTCCACTTAAATTCAATTCCGAATTCGCGCTTGCTCAAACATTCCGTAATTGGTTTAAGAAAATTGGTATTTTCTCATAATTTTGACATCCATTTCGCTTTATTCAAGTAGTTAAGATCTGAGTTTTTTGCATGTAATAAATATAGAAAAATATGAGATTAAATAAAATCAATATATAAAATTCGGAATAGACGTAGTCAGAGGGTAGAAATTTATTCGAAACGATATGTTGTATTATCAGATTTTCTGGCAGTAATCTTTCGCTCATTTCTTTAATAAAAAACGCAAAAACATCAACCATTTCAATAAGAGCATTTTCAATCAGCCCACTTTTTTTGCCAATTAATACAACGCATTTAGTTCGTTTAGTATTAAAACAAAAGAGAAGGATGAAAGCAAAAAAAAATCATTGACCGATTTTAATTTTTATTATCCACTTTTATTATAGTCTATTCATTTGAACTATTCGTTAAGCTTGAGTAACGAATAGTTTAGTGGCTGTTGAAAAAGACTCCATTAGTACGAGTACAAGCAACTGGTACGAGGAATATTTTTGTAAGATAATGAATGTTGAAAACCTCGGTTTAATGTTATGGCATGTCATTGTCATGTTGTGTTGATTACAATTAACCAAACTAACTAACCAACGACTAACTTAGCGAACTACCGAATAGCCAACTTTAGACTTAAAATAAACTGTAAAATGTGGAGATTTGGCTTTTTATTTAATTTCTACTTCATCTTCTTTCAAGCGATGTGAATGTGTGAAAATCGTAAAGATGACAGAGTATGTGTAATGTTGTAACTGTTGCATGCCACATACATCATACAAGTCCTTTTATGTCTTTTTGTTGGGTTTTACATTTCTCACTTTGTCTTGTTTTGGTTAGAAAAATAGCAAAAATAGAAAATAAAAACTTTGACTAGTTAAAGGTAAAACAATACTTGCTAATCACACAAGCAAAAACAAATATATGTATAGGAAATAGTGTTTCTTTTAAGTTTTTTTCTTTTGTTGTTGTTTTGTTGTTCCAATGCGGTAGTTAAACTTCAAATGGTTTAAAGGTGACAATATCCCTTAAAAGGTATGCTTTTTACGTTCGCCAATAGTTTTTTATGGCATGTCTTTATGTGGCAAAGCAACAAAAACAATTTTGGACTTTAACATTGTTGTCGGTGGGTAATTAAAGGACATTTACAGCTTAGTTTGGTCGTTTTCGGAAACGTACAACAAAATATTTCTTTGTAGAAAGACATTACAAAAAAAGAAGCAAATATTCTATGAATGCAGCAACAAAAGAGCTTTTTTCAGATGTTGTTACCACGTACATGCAGGGTTGTAAGGGTTTTTCCAATAAACTGAATTCTAAATAAGAGAAGAGAATAGCTTTATTCTTAAAATATATTCGGAAGAGTAAAACTAAATGCGGCTTAATTGCAAATTACTCATTTAATGTAGGAAAAAACTGTTTCTCACTGTCATTTTTATAAGCAGAACAAGGAGAAATAAGAATTGTGTACGAGTAATACATCAGCAGGTAAATCGAAGTTATGCTTAAAAATTTTTGATATGAAAACATACATTTTGAATCCTTCAATCTCATTTTTCAAGTTTGATTTTTTTTTTTGAGTTGGCCACGTTGTATTAAAGACGCACACATATTTTGTCTATTTTGTAAAAATAATTTATTTATATAAATTAGGGATATTTATATCATATAATAAAATAATTATGAAAATATTGGGAGTTGTGGAATCAATGAACTTTTCTTATTTTACATTTTTAACAAATATTTTTAGAAGAAAACACTAAAATTCATTGAAGGTACTTAATTTTAATATTTTCATTACTATGAGACTCCTCGAAAAAGTCATCAAACACATACTGGACTACACCAATTATTGTTTTGTTTATACGAAACACTCACCAGGGCAATAAGATATCATATCATTTAGATTTAGCACTGGTCATCAATATTGGCAACATATACATTTTGAATAGCTTCTAAAGTACAACAATAAAATTTAAAAAATTTTTTAAAATGAGAATATAATTGTAATTTGTAATGTAATGGGAGTTTGGCCCAGGATGGCCCTTTGCACTGCCACCATTGCTGACCTATTGTGCTTCCCCTGTCCTTAACAGTTTAATACGTTCGCAAATAGGATCAGCTCCTTCAGTGGGAGCATTAGCAGATCCTCTTCACTCAGCGTATATGCATGAAGAGTCCTGTGTTTTCTGTAGCACAATGCCCCACAATTTGCTATCAAGTGTTCCATCGACTCCTCATCGTCACCGCAAAATCTGCAGATGTCCGTTGCAGATAAGCCTATTATGTATAGGTGGGCTTTGCAGGTGTAATGGCCTGTGAGCGCCCCTACCAGCGTCCAGTCTTAGTGCCCGATCCGCCCTCCCAGCATCAAAGCGTAGGAATTTCTTGGAGTGACATAATCCATTGATGTCATTCCAATGTTGAGCAATCCTGGACGATGTCCATTTCGAAATCTCCTCTTTAAGGAGACTTTTTTCGAACCCAAAAGAAGGGAAATGAGAATATAAGAATAAAAATATTTAATATATGGTAAAGTTTTTAAAAAAATAATGTTTCGGCTTGATAAACTAATTATAATAAAGAAGAATAAAAACGAATGTTTCATTGTTCAGTCATTCTATTATGATTTTTGAGCTTTTTCTGATAAAAACAAGCGAAAAAAGTTATTTGGAAAATGAAAGGATTCAAAGCTGAAACATTTTTGATGTGTTCATTAGTTTCATTTCAATCTTTGACTTAATCGAATTTGTTTTATAAGTTTAGATAAATTTATTTTAAAATATTGTACATATTACTAAAATTTCATTCCAGCGTTTTCTTTTCCGAAGTTAATAAATGATTTTCAAAATCAACTGAAGTTCCTCACACTTTTTGAAGACATTGGAAATGAAATCGATCGATTTCCAATAAAAATTATTCAGAATAATTATATTGCCAAAATTATAATTTTGTAACTTTCAGAGCTATAAATGGTCCTATAAATGGGCACAAAATTTTGTTTATTCCCTTTCAAAATTGTAAAGTTTATTTAATACAAACACACATTTAATACAAATATTCATTTAATGCAGAAATTCAGTGCTTCTAATACTGTTCACAAAGTAATAATAATTAGATGCAGCATATATTTTTGATATATTTTAAATTGGTCCCCCCCTAATAAATACAAATGCAGATTCATTTTTAAAAATAATTTTTGTTGCACAAAGGTTTTTTGCATTCAAAGAATTTTAAAGTTTAAAATGAAAATACCAAATTCAAAGAGGCGTTTCTATGAAAAGATTTATTTGGCAGCGGCATTACAAGGAAAAAATTTCGAAGAAAATTAAATAGAATAAAACTCATTTTATTAAAATTCGAGAACGTTGTCTAATAAACGAACACTTTTGCTATGCGATTTCTTTTATATAATGTTAAATACACCGTCTGCAGAATAAATAAATTCAAAAAACTCAATCGAGCTTGATCGAATTTGACTCACACCTCAGGAGAAAAGACTTTTCATCTATTGTTAGTAATTGAACTTTTTATTATTAAGCTTGTTTACAAATTTATATGTGCTGTTATACAAACTGCTGTCCTGCAGCCTTCAAAAAAGTAAATAAATATGTTACTCTATTCACTAATAACAAAATTTGTACAAAAAAAATTTGTATTCAGCATCTACCCATTACCCCGTCCTTCGCAATGGCTTTGCTCAAATCAAACTTTCTGACGTTTTTCAAAGCGAATTAAAACAATTTAACACGTAAACCATCCTCAAACTATGGTGCAGGGTATAATTTATCTACCTCACCATCAAATTATTTAATGGAAAAACACCAACAAAAACAAGATACTGTTTTTACATATAAAAACTAAAAGATTTGTATTACCGGCGCTTTCTGAGAAGAGCACATCAAACGCCTTATAACGAGAGGCACTAACATAAATTTTAACAGCACGACATACTCATGCAACAATCAATGCGGCACACAAGTACACAATTCTACAAAACTGTCAAATCTGACATTTGGTGGCGACAATGAGTACTATTTTATATTTGTTTTGCTCTACACCATTGCAGCAGCAACTGCAGCTACAGCCGCACTTTGAGAGCACTTATCATACAACAGATTAGTCAAGATTTTGTACATTTTTTAGGTTGATGTGCTGCTTTGTGCTGTTAGGAAAACGTTTTTTTTTAGCTTAAGACACTTGAGAGTTTAAATCTTTTTTTGTTTCCTCCACTTCAGTCATTAGTTGTAGTGTGACGTTTAATGACATGAATGGGCAAATGGAAAAGATGAAAAACTATAAAAATTTATTTTCCACGAAAAGTGAGAGTTTAGTTGTAGTGATATATTTACAATGAACACTTTTGGTGTGAGTGTTTGTTTGTATGCGTTTCACAAGAATGGCTCTTAATGGTACGAAGCATCAAGTTTATTTTTCGTAATTGCAGAATTTATTTACTTTTTGTCTTAAAACTGCGGTTGTGCGTACACTTTTTAACCTTTTAAGTGTCTGTGTTCAAAGTGTTTACAAGGACTTTTGTTAATATAAAAATTTTGAAGTTGAAGAAATAATTTGTAGGAGTTCATCTGTAAGAAATACGAATAAGCAATAAAATAGATTATTTAACGGGAGAAAACTATCAGCCAACCAATTGCAGTTTCTTTTTAAAATGAAATAAGAAATTTTTCGTTGCAAGTTACACTTGCATATTTATTCTTATTTTTCGTTAGCGAATCCAATTTCTTAAGCTTTGATTAACTAACTTTCTAAATAATTCATTACAGAAAGAATGACAGCTGTGCTCTGTGTGCAAAAATTATCCTGAAGCATTATGTACATGTAAAAATAAAATTGTAGTTAATAATGACAACCTTGTCTTAAGTATGAATACAAAAAATATTTTTATTATCAAAAGTTACCATATACACATATGAGGGCCACCGAATCAGCATCCAATATAGAAAAAAAATCAGAGGAGCCAAAATAAAATCCTCCGTATGATTACAGCTGCTCCCGGGTATGTGAAAAATTAGCGCATTCATCAAGATCTAGCGGCTCCTTTGGTTAGAACAATGGTTTCAAAATACTTGTCAACATACATCCACAAACCCATTAGCGCGCAATATCCGAGTACTACATTATAGAGGGCACACTCGGCTGAAAAGGTAGGACATTCCTGCTCTTAGTCGAACACGAGATATGTGAAATCAATCACAGAAAAAATAAATGATTTACAAATAAATGAAATGATATACATGTGAAATTCTAAATGAAATTTCTCTGCAAATTTTGTATTACATTTTAAATGAAACTTTAAACAGTCTTTTAGCAGGTCATTCATTTTTATTAGTCCCAGCCCTACCGTCTAATGTCACGACAGGCCCAAGCTTTATTTGGTACCATCGGAATTAACAACTTTCCAGAAATTTGTTCCATATTGGTTATTGTAACTGTAGTACAATTCTAAGCCACGGTGATTATTTACACAAATTATATTTTTAGGACAATATTTGTATAGTATCTCAAGCATTTATTCTTTTCAACAGATGCTCCAATTCGATTATGAACTTTTAATATTTCGTGATTTTTTCTCATTGAGTTTTTTCTTCAAAGTTACCCTTAATTTAATAAAATATAATATCTGCATCATAAATGAAATGCATTTTCTTCAAACACGAATTTCACAATGCCTTTTAGCGGTGCATTCAACTTGAAATGGGATAAAATTCAGGACAAAGAAAAGAAAAGCATCAAATAAATAAAAAAAATTGTAGTTCTATCTCCTCTCATATGAATAACCAAATAGTTTTCCAGTTTCTTTTTCTTGTTTTTCGAATGTTTCTTTTTCTTAAACATCAAAGTACATACATATATGCTTCGTCAGTCCAGGTTTCACATAATTTCGGAAATATTCCTCTTGTTTAACATTTTAGTTTTTGTGAATATTTTCAATCCTCCTTCATATATTTATGATCTTATATTTTAGGCCAAGGTCCCAATTTGCATACATACTGAATGACTGGCCCTATCCTGTGTTACAAGCAGCAAGGATATGTGTAAGCACATGTGTATGTAAGACAAAAGATGAAACGGCATGGAATCGGTGTTGCCGCTGGCAGACTTTGCGATGCATATGGGCAATACCAACTGTTTGTTTTTGTTAATTTTTATTATTTTCTTTTTAAATTTCTTCTTTTCTCTTTTAATTTTTACGAAGTTTGTTATTTTTACATTTTCGTATAAAAGTTATTAATTTTAAATGACATTTATTACGACACAAATATTCAAACTTGTACAGCTGACACACATGCATACATACAAACACATGAATGCACACACACATACAAGTCAGCTTTTTGCATACAAATAATAAATAAAAGGAACATTTATATAAACTGCAGTAAAAAACAGTATTTGCTTGCAGCAGCAACAGGACAGGAAAAGGACATGATGTCCTTTATTGCCATGATTTTGCCGCTATTTTTTCTGTTGTTGTACTATTCGTTACTTAATTGCACTGCGGGAATCATTATAACGGAAAAATAACGAACTTTTCTTTTACACTACTTTTTAACTCAGTTTTTTTTTTGCAACGAGTTCACCCATTTTTTCTACCAATATTTTCGCTTTCTTTATTTTATTATTAAAGCAATGCTTTAGCTGATGTTTATCCGCAGCAAAAGTGCAATTAAATGACAGCTTTGGCTTCAATATGTTGAACAGCTCAGTATGCCTCTGCCCGTACCAGGACGAATAAGTGCGTTCAAAATGTACTTTTTTATTTATAAATAAGGAAATCCAGCCCATTTGTGGGCAATTGCTTACAAAGTTGTATTGTATTTATTTAAAAATAAAATTTTTAATTAATGCGTTTTAATTTTGCCAAAACATATTTTATTTTATATAGTTTTATTTTATTTCATTTTGTTACATTTAATTTTATTTCCTTTAAATTAATTTTATTTTATTTTATTTGTCTGGAAAAGATCAAATGAAAGTGATATTCTAAAGGCTTTTGAGCCTGTTATCTGATGTTTGAAAATTTCTTGCGATAAAGTAGACTATGTTATCAATTTGTTTTTAGAAGAAAAGAACTATTTTTCCAAGTATTTCCATTTACTCTGTATTTATCAACATATAATTGTCACTTGCAGTGCTACTGGAAATTTTATTGAATTGCTTTCATATGGAATAAAGGACCGCCTTAATATAATAAATTTTTTAAGCAGTTCACCTCACCGAATTATGATTATTTGCACAAGATTACAATTTTTTTACAAAAAAACAATATAAAGTCTTATTTTTTTTTATTGAAATTTTTAGCTACGAACAACAAACAAATTTGATTTGCTTTTTATTACTTTTTTTGCATAATTTTTCGATTTGAATACTGAAGTCTTATTGCTTTTTAATACCAACAAATTTAATTATCAATGAATACAGCTGGTCACAAATTATTATTGAAAATCGTTGCAGTATCTCTTGTAATAAAAAACTTTAATATTTTAACATTTAAACTCACATCTCAGCCCGAGATTACAGAAACTTTAACAACATGTGCTCTTATCATAATTTAGTGTAAAACCCAAAAGAATTGATTGAATTGATTTTAAATTTTTTTTCTCGTATTTACCTTCTTTTGGAACTTAAAAGAATTGTCTTTTGGCCAACCGCTGCCATTCTAGCCACAATTGCCTGACACAAATGTGATCTATACAGTAATTTTTTAACTGATCTGGTTTATAATGAGAATACTTCAGCGATGCGAATACTTCTTTGATGCGAAATAATTTTTGCTACAATACTAGATATTCGTCTTAATACTGCCCCCATTTTTTATAATTATTGTAATCATTTTCACATTTTACTAATTTCCCTTTATCATCCCTATTTATGCCGCCATCGCTTTTATCATTTATCCTTCAGCTATAAGTTCGCCTTTTATTTAGTTCACAGGCTTGTTTCAAGTTTGGATTTTTTTTACAAAATAAACAACAACAGCAGCTTCCCTATGCGCGAGTTATGTGAGGGGTTTTTATTTACACCAAAAAAATTAAACAAACCTTTCAAGGTTCAACTCACTTTATTGATTGAATTCTTAATTTAAAATTACAATTATTTATATTAAAAGAATTGCAGATTAAGCTTTAGAATATTGGAACAAAAAAATACAAAATTACTTATAAAAAGAAAATGCATATTAAGCTTTAAAATATTGGTTGCAAAAAGAGAAATGTATATTAAGGTTTAATAAACTGATTGCAAAGAAGAATTGCATAAAAAGCTAAAATTAATAAGAACAAAATACAAAACAAATTATTAAATTAAATTGTTCCATTTTTTATGTTTCTTATGTGGAAGTTTATATTGTAAAATATTATTCAGGTTAAAAGAAAAGAAAAAAAAAATGCAATTAAACAGTTTCTTATTTCTAGAGCGTTGAACTTCTGTACTGCTGGCCTTCATGTATGAGCCAATCTAGGTGGTTTTGTTGGTGGCGTTGTTGTTGTTGTTGAAAGTGGTATTATGGGGGTTTCCATAACTCCTCCCCCCTTAGAGTGGAGCGATGACCAAAAATTTTGACGGTCAGGAGCGACTAAGTTTGTTGTGGGTAGTTCTTTCACATCATATTTTACTTTCCGTTTTGTTGCGAAGATGACTATTATAACGAGAGTTATTGCTGCTACTAACCCATAATTTATGTGTCTGTGTAGTTCTGTTTTGGTTGATAAGATCTCGGTTGCTAGTTTGTTTTTAAAGTGGTATTCTTTGAGCTTAGGTACACTCAAACTTTCAATTGTTGAAAAGGGTTTTATATTTATTTCCGCTGTTGTGTTAATAATAAAGTCATCCCAATAAATGTTTGGATTTCCTTTGTATACTATTTCGTTAATAGTGACATCACAGTTATTAAAATGTATTAGAATATTTCCCTTAATACTAAGTTCTTTCAAGTTGCATGACGTCTTTATTTTGGTTAGTGGTAAATTTGTTGCTAACACCAGTCCATTTTCTGGTTGAGATATTTTGGTGATTTGGCCAACATCGTTTAGATTACAGGTAGCTTCTTGGTTGTGTATAATTTTGCCGAAGCAGGAAGATTTTTCTACAGCTTCCTGTTGTAAGCTCTCCTTGCAGTAGAACGTGTTTTCAATTTTTTTGCATAAATTGTCAAAATATTGAACTTTTTTATTGTTATAGATTGTGTATGGTTTTATAATAATTTCTTTGGTTTTATTAATTGGTACGGGAATTGTATGAGAAATTGTGTATTGCTCCGGAGAGATATGAGGAATGAGAATATTGAAAATAATATTTGTATTGTTGTAGTACGCTTGTAGTTCTAATAGTTCATACAAATGTTCTATAGTTTCCACTTTAATAGATTGATATCCTAAATTACTTTCGATTTCTTTTAGTTCTTCTGCATTAAGGATCATTTTTGGTATGATCCCGAGTGTGGATAAAGTCATTGCTTCAGAAATACTTGTGATATGATCTGCTAGTAAATCGATATGATAGTTTATTTGGTTAAGGAATTGAATATCGCTTATAAGTTTGAAGTTGGAGGAAATGCTATTTTGAGAGTTTTGTAACGATTTGACAATAATATCTTGTTCAGTGTTTATATGGTTTGTAATGTTTTCTAATCTTTCTACAATTTTAGTATTAAGTACATCTTGTTTATTTGTTTCGACTTGTACTTTAGTTGTTAAGTTAAATATTGCTTCATTAAGACGTGCAGCATCATTGCTATCCATGTTACCTGTGATGAATTTTACTGCTGATCCTATGCCATTAAATAATCCTCTCTTGCTACGATATCTGGGTGTTATTAAATTTAATTTATTTTTAAGATCTGTTATTTTAAACTTTGTCACTTTTAAGGATCTTTTGTTATAATATGATGACGTGAAATGTTTTAATGTTTCTTCTATTTTCATGATGTTGTTTTTATATGAATCAAGTTTAATAATGTGTATGAGATTGGTGTAATCCGTTATTGTCTTAGCCGTTCCTAATTTAATTTGTAATAAACCTTGTGTATCGGATAGATTTTGTAAGTTTAGCGTTTGTGCGTGTATTATGGTTATAAATCTGAAAAAATATTGTATGTTAGTTTAAGTTTCAAAATCGTCTTTTCTTTACTTTTGATTTGTGCAATTTCTTGTTTTCTGTAGTTATTAGTGTGACTTTGTTATTTTTTTTGATTTTGTGTTTAGTAAATTTAGGTGTTAATTTATTTCTTCTACATTCTTTTCTATATATATAATCATTTTCGTCATAATTTATTGGGTCTTGCCTATTTTCGTTTAGTTTTTCTATGCGTTTTTCTGTATCGGATTGTAGTTTATTTTTAATATATTCATATAATTGTGTTTGAAATTGGTTAATTTTTGAAAGGTATTCGTGTTCATTATTGAATGAGATCTCACGGTCGAATTTGTTTGTTCTGCCGTAAAAAAGTTCAAAGGGTGTGAGTTTTGTGGCAGAGTGAATGGCGTTATTGTATGTAATGAGGGTTTCGGTTAAAATGTCGTCGTGATCCATTTCTAATTTTTTATTTTTTATTTTTTCGGTTATTAATCTATATATTTCAGTTAAAGTTGAATGGAGTCTTTCAACAGGGGCATTACTACTTGACTGTTGAAAGGAAGTGAAGTGCAAATTAATCTGATATTGTTTACAAAAGTCTTTAAATATGTTCGAATTGAATTCAGTCCCTTGGTCACAAACAATTTGGTTAGGAATACCATGCATACTCAGAAAATGTTTTAAGGATTTAATTACACAAATACTATTTCTAGCTGTTAGAGTGTATGCCGCAGCGAATTTAGAGAATTTGTCTATGATTGTTAGAATAATTTTAGCATTAATTGTATAAATGTCTATATGAAGTATGTCCAATGGTTTAGTAGGCGTTGGCGGTTTTTCAAATATGATTTTAGGAGGGTTCCTATCATACTTTAGTCTTTGGCATGCATCACAGTTATTTATTGTTTGAGATATTTTGGATTTCATGTAGGGAAAATAATATTCACGTTTTAGGTGATCCAATGTTTCTATAATGCCTCTGTGATTGTTATTTTCATGATAATCTTGAATTAATTTATCTTGAATATCGTTTTCTTTAATATCTTTTACTATTTCAGTGCATCTTACCAAACGGAAAATTTTACTTTGTGAAAAATGTTCTGAGTATACTTTTTGAATCAAACGAAATATTTCGTCATCAGTGAATATAGCGGTAGTTTTATTAGGAGCAAGATGATTTTTTAGAATTTCTGTGATAATTTCTTCTGTATAGTGGGAGTATGTAAAGGTTTTTCTTTGCTTATTCTTAAAGATAACTTCGAGTTTCATGTGACAATTGGAGTTTCCTTTCTTAAATAGAGTTTGTAAATTAAAATCATTTATGGGTTTTTCTGAAATAGGAATGCCATCATCAATATTTTCTTCTGCTGAGTGAATAGTACTTCCTGAAGTACCCTGAATAGATTCTGTATCGAATATATTTATATTTTGATCAACTGGAGTATTGGTTTTTATACGGCTAAGTGCATCTGCATTAGTGTTTAGTTTTCCTTTTTTGTGAATTATCTCGTAATCATATTCCTCTAATTTTAAGCGCCAGCGGACAAGTTTTGAGTTTGGCTCTTTAAGGCTCATAATCCATGTTAGTGGTTTATGATCCGTTATGATTTTGAACTGGTGACCGAAAAGGTACGGTCGAAAATATTTAGTAGCCCAAACTATGGCTAGAAGTTCTTTCTCTATTGTTGAATAATTTATTTCTGATGATGTGAGTGTGCGACTTGCATAGCAAATTGGTTTGTCGCTTCCAATTGGACCTTGCGATAAAATGGCGCCAATTGCAAAATTACTGGCATCTGTCGTGAGATTGAATGGTTTTGAAAAATCTGGGTATTGTAGAATTGGGTCGTTGGTTAAGAGACTCTTGCAAATTTCAAATGTTTGTTTGTATTTTTCATTTATTATAATAGGTTGGTCTTTTTTCAAGCAGGCTGTAAATGGTTTAGTTATTTTGGCAAAATCTTTGATAAATTTACGATAATATCCTAAAAGACCTAAGAAAGATTTTATTTCTTTTTGGGTGGTTGGAATTGGAAAATTTTTTATAGCTTTTATTTTGTCAGGATTTGGTTTTACACCTTCGGTTGATACAATATGGCCTAAAAATGCGCATTCCTTATGTAGGAATTCAGATTTCTGCAGTTGCACTTTGAGATTGGCTTCTCTTAGAGCGGAAAAAACTTTTTTCAAATTTTCAACATGTTCTTGAAGGGAAGTTGAGTAAATGATGATATCATCTAAATATACTAGACATACGGTTCCTATTAAATCTTTAAGGATATAATCCATCACTCGTTGGAATGTGGAAGGAGCGTTCTTAAGCCCAAACGGCATTCGGACGAACTCATAGTGGCCACCTTCTACCGTGAAGGCAGTTTTGGGTATATCTTTAGGGTTCATCTCTATTTGATGAAAACCACTTGCCAGGTCTAATGTAGTGAAATACATACATTTCCCTAGTTTGTCTAAAATTTCATTGATATTTGGGATTGGGTACCTATCTGATATTGTTTTCTCATTTAATTTCCTATAGTCTATTACTAGACGCCATTTGCGTTTTCCACTAGCATCTAATTTTTTAGGTACTATCCATACTGGAGCACTCCAGGGTGAATAGCTTGCTCTGATTATACCCTGGTTCAACATTTCCGAGATTTGTCTTCTTATTTCCTCTTTATGGATGTGTGGGTATCTATAGGATTTTGTGTAGATAGGTATGTCATCTTTTGTAACTAAATTATGCTTGATTTTGTTGGTAAAGGTAAGAGGTTGGTTTTCTTGAAAGAAAATGTCTTCGAATTCCTTGCATAATTTGGTTATTGCCTGTTTTTCTTCAGAGTTTAAATGATCAATTCTCAGATTATCGATAAGATTTAAGCCGTTTTCAGAAGAACATTCTAAGTTGATGTTGTTAAATTCTATGCAGTGTGAATTGGTGAGGGGCTCTACCTTAATGGGACTCTCAACTAGAATGACTTTGTTGGTATTGGATTTATTGTTTACCTCAACAAAGCTGTACCAGTTTTTCGCATTATATACGCCAGTTGAGATCGTAACTTCGGGTTGTATGACTATAGTAGGAATAAAGAAATCTCCGTTTTCAATGTCTACGGGTATTTTAATAATAGCTTTTGTTTTTGGAGCAATTAAGAATTTTCCTGAAGTTAAGTTTGGTTTGAAAAATAATGGAATGGTCGTGTTTTTTGTTATTATTTGTTTATTTTCTAGATCAATTTTTGCGCTTAATTTAGTAAGGATGTCTAATCCAATTAGACCATCAAAGTAAGTATGAAATTTAAATATAAAAAATTCAAATTTTGTTTTATCTTGAAATTCTACGAAAGCAGGCATGTTCACTTTTGAATTCAATTCATGTTTGTTAAGAACTGTTGTTATTGTTATTGGTGTACATTTTTCTATTTTTAATTTTTTAGTATATTCTGGATTAATAAATGAAGCGGATGCGCCTGTATCTATTAAAAATTTAAGTGGGCGACCAAAAGGAGATGAAATATTTATATAAGGAAGGTAATTACCGTGTTTATTTATATCTAGGTATCCCTTTGGTTCTTGGAGGCATTGAGGTGAAAATTTTCAGTATCTACTATTTCGTTAAAGTTATCCATATTTGGTAAATAATTTGGAATATTATCGTCTTCGGAAAAAGTGTTTCCTGTGGTGTAATCAATTTGATGTAATTCCCTTGGGAATCTTCGTGTCTGTTGGCTTGTGTTTCTATGGTGTGTATACCCTGAGCTAGTGTCCATTGGTTCTGGTGTGGTGTTTGTTCGTGCATGGCTATTATTAAGTGGAGTCTGGTTATTTTGAATTGTGTGATTGTTAGTTTGTCTTGGTATTTGTGGGTAAAAATTGTGCGGTGCCTGAGGTCTGGTGTGTGAGTGATTGTTAGTTAATTGTGGGCTATAAAAATAAGAGGGAGAATTGAAATTTTGTGGTCTGAAATTGTTTTGTGGTCTAAAATTGTTTCCTATTTGTGTCCTTGGAATGAACGGTTTTTGGTAATTGGGGTATGAATGTGTAAAATGCCTTTGAGTTTCTGGTTTCCTAGTAAGATTTCTGTGTTCTTGTTTAATGTAGAACATATTTTGCTCTGTTACACAATATGAAAAGGCTATTGGTAGTGTTTCTGGTTTCATTGCTCTAATGGAAGATCCAAGTGGCTCTCTTAAACCCGATAAAAATGTATTGAGGCACATTTTAGCAAACAGATCACGTTTTGCCATTATAATATTAGGGTCGATTTCATGAATCATTAGGTGATTGTTAATAGTAGCTTGAATTTCTACTACTGAGCTGTAGAATTCTTCTAGTGTTTTATTGTTTTGTTTAAGTAAATGAAGATCACGAATTAGGGAAGTTTCATTACGCTTGTCAGAGTAATGAAGAATAAGGTTATTTTTAATGGTTTCCCATTGAAGATCTGTACTATACATATTTAGTATTTCGTTGGCCTCTCCTTCAACTTTATTCCTTATGGCTCGTAGAATCATTCTACCAAAAGGAGTACCATCAATAGGTGTCAAAACCGACAGTATTTCTTCCACATTGTTAATAAAGTCGTAGAGTAATTTTGGATTCCCATCAAATTTTGGGAGGTCCTTGACTGCATCTGGGATTCTTAAGGAATCCAAGATATCTTTAACATTTGGTGGTGGGTTTGGATTAATGTTATTATCACTATTCTCATTAACACTCATTTCTGGAATTGGAACAAGTACTCTTGGAAGAATTCGATAGGGTCGGAATCTTGGCATATAATTATTGCAAAGGATTTTATTTTCCGAGTAAAAATTTTTCTTTTAATTCTTAATAAGAATATTCACGATTTAACGCTTTCTAAAAATTTTATTCACTGGAAGCGATAAATTTTTTCAATACACAAATATCACTTTAAATTTGTTCAATTATAAAAGATTCCTTTTCACTTAATAAAACCTTTCTTTATTTTATTGAATGCTTTTCTTTACCATATACTATTTTATTATTTTTATTATGTTAATTCAATATTTGACTTACGCAAAAATAATCAGCATTGTCCTTTCCTTTTCACTGATAATCCGTCGTGCTGGAACTTGGAAAATGTTGCCAATAGTAGATTCCTTTACGATTTATCCGTCGTGCTGGAACTTTAGAATTGTTGCAGATAGTGGATTCCTTTACGATTTATCCGTCGTGCTGGAACTTTAGAATTGTTGCAGATAGTGGATTCCTTTACGATTTATCCGTCGTGCTGGAACTTTACAATTGTACAAAATTATTGTACAACAATTATAAGCTTCGTAGATCCGTGTTCCTTTTTTTACGATAATCCGTCGTATTGGAACTAGGTGACTGCGCCAGTTATGTGAGGGGTTTTTATTTACACCAAAAAAAATTAAACAAACCTTTCAAGGTTCAACTCACTTTATTGATTGAATTCTTAATTTAAAATTACAATTATTTATATTAAAAGAATTGCAGATTAAGCTTTAGAATATTGGAACAAAAAAATACAAAATTACTTATAAAAAGAAAATGCATATTAAGCTTTAAAATATTGGTTGCAAAAAGAGAAATGTATATTAAGGTTTAATAAACTGATTGCAAAGAAGAATTGCATAAAAAGCTAAAATTAATAAGAACAAAATACAAAACAAATTATTAAATTAAATTGTTCCATTTTTTATGTTTCTTATGTGGAAGTTTATATTGTAAAATATTATTCAGGTTAAAAGAAAAGAAAAAAAAAAATGCAATTAAACAGTTTCTTATTTCTAGAGCGTTGAACTTCTGTACTGCTGGCCTTCATGTATGAGCCAATCTAGGTGGTTTTGTTGGTGGCGTTGTTGTTGTTGTTGAAAGTGGTATTATGGGGGTTTCCATAACTCGCGCAAAACTTATATTTTTTTACATTTTTTAATATTGTCTTCAATGATTAAGTCCTTTACGAACACAAACACATACACGCACACAAGCACGTACATACATATTTGCAACACTCTGCTGCTGTTATTGTTAGTAAAATGGTTACTTTTTCTTCCATTTTGAAATACTCACATGCAACGTATGCGTGCGTGATTTTGCCAATAATAAGCGGGCTGTGAGACCGCAGGAGCTTTGCGAGGCCATCATTTGTTTTATAATTAATTTCATTTTCAGCATCATGTCACCACATTATAGTGGGGGCACAAAGTTGAGTGCACAAAAATTTAAATATGTTTTTAATGATACGAGTAGAAGCATGTACTCAGCTGGCAACAATTCCTTTTATTTTAATGTTTTTTTTTCTGTGTTTCGTATAAAAGTTTCTTGCTTTTATTTTGCATCTTTTAACATTAAATTAAATATTTGAATAAAATTTTTCAAAAATGTAAATAAAAAACCACATGATTCTTTTCGATGCACTGAATTTGACTTGATGGTAGATCAAGGCGAAAATATGTAATAAAATAAAAACATTTGTGTATTGATAAAAGGAAGAGAAATAGTTTTTATTCAGAAAATATTCTGAGTTGTATTATTTCGACGTGTAACGAAATTATTTAAATGAGAATTTCATTTCAATTAGGCCAGTAAATATATTAAAAACGATATTCTTGCTTAAAAAATACATACAGTGACCTTTTTTTCTTTTTCCCAGTTAATGCAACCGAATCATGTTAAGAACTTTCATATACCTACATCAGGATATTTATATACATACTTATATTATTATTGATTTGATTGAAATTTAAATTAAATGGGAATTTAAATACTTCTCTCGAAGATATTTCGTATAAAAAAAAGGAAATTTTTATGGAAAATTTCAACAACGTAGATACGGATATTCTGCATGTTATTATTAAACAACTTTTTTTTTAATCCAAATTGCTTTTAACTTAATTAAAGTAAAATAAGTTTCTGGTTAAGAAAGTTTTTAACTGAATGAAATGAAACTCAGGATTAACAATTTTCTCGTCTAGTGAAAAAAGTTCTGCAGTTTGCATTCGATTGTTGGCATTTTTTAAAATTAAAGTAAAAAATATTGGCGTGTTTTTTATTTAATTGCTTAAAAGGCCATGTGAACTATATAAGAAATACCTGCTTGATTGTGACATTCCAGAAATTTGGCTTAAGCTCAGTAAAAAATGATAGAATTTCCAAAAATTATATGAAAATACTAATAACATGGCTCGGAACATTGCAAATTTTTGCAAAATTTCTAATGAAATAAAGAGTTGTAACTGCAGGTCCCTCTCGTTTTCGATGCTTATCAAAGGACTAAGCAGATGTTTGGAATACGTTGACACAAGTAATTTTTTGTGATTTCATGCAAAGAAAATAATATTATATCAAATCAGGATAATTTATTGAACCCAGACTTTATATCTGAAAAGGGCACACACTTTCCAGTAATCATGGTTTCTTTTTGCTTATTTGAATGTACTCTTACATTACGTCGATTACATAGTCCCTACCATGAGCAAGTTTTCTTAAGGATTTTAATTAATTCCTTCCTGTCTTATATCGTAAGCTGATTTAAAAAAAAAAAAAAATAAAAAACTAACATCACCAAAAATTTTTTATATTTAAATTTTAAATATATGTATATTATAAGAAATTTGGTTGTTTGGTTGTTTTGTCAGTTAAGCCATTTTCTTACCCGCATTTCATTGAAACTAATACCAATTAGTTGTCGTGTTTGAAAAGCTTTAAAAAAACTATCAAAACAAGATATGAAAGCTTTCACCAGGACTTAAAAGAGATGAAGAGAATATAAAAGGAAATTTAAATTATAAACATGATCAAAGTGCATCCCATGATAATACAAAGCAAGCTGGCTTAAAAGAACGAACAGATTCGGGTAGTTGAGAACATCGTGTTTGTT
This sequence comes from Germaria angustata, assembly GCA_963681545.1. NCBI lineage: Eukaryota > Metazoa > Arthropoda > Insecta > Diptera > Tachinidae > Germaria > Germaria angustata. Next base: position 39,030,663 of record OY813001.1, read on the forward strand.
GCACACATTGAGTCAAAAATTCACTTGGCGTAGCTTTATTAATCCTACTTAGGGATTTTTTCAAATCAAACTAAAGTTTTTTATAAAGGGCCAGTCAGTCGATTCAGTATGTCTTGCTAATTTTTGATATAAATTAATTTATATATCTATTTAATATTGCAATATATTTCCCCAACTAATTGTTAAAACAATTACAGTTTTTACAAACTGTGATGTTTGGCTTTAAATGTTTATATAATGACATTTGATTGGTCGCTAAGCCATATCGTCAGTAAACTTTAAGCAGTTTGAAAACGTTCAATCTCGTATGATTATGCCAACACAAACAAATACAACATGGGAATTTTATATTGTATATGATTATTACAAAATACATAACGTTAATTAATATTAGGCTTAGAATGCTTTTATGCAAACAACACAACAAACAATTATACTCAACATGAGTCTATTTTATTTTTCTTGCAACATGTATACAATTAAACGCCCGTTGGTCGTTAATGATTGTATTCAATCAGACAAAAATGAAAATCTTTATTAAATACTCAATATTGGAATTTATAATTTCGGGAAATTCTTCCCAACTAAGTGTTAAAACAATTAGCGTTTTTACAAACAAACAATAGATTTCAGTTTATAGTTAAACTATTGCGAAATTTGGTCATAACAACTAAAATAGTCTGGTCGGTATACCGATTGTGATGGCCATAAAGTGGACGTAAATTAAGACACACATTTTAATAATAAAATTCAATAACTTGCAGGCGTGGTTCGCTTGTTAGTCTACTCATGGTATAATGGCAAACCTTACTGAGTAGGAATCTTTGTTTACACTAGAAGAAATTACACTGAAAAAACAAATAGCTAAAAAACCACCCTATATATTAAGGCTAAAAAATACAACATTTATTAACATTGACCATCAAACATTTATAACCAAAGTACGGCTTAAATTAATATTTATTATACATTCAAAATAAGATGCAAAACAAATAAGTGCCGTCCGATACATTGACATAAAAATAATATTCGTATAGTATAAATAATTTTTCACTGGAGAAAATTGGCCTTCGTTTGGAATACTGGCTGAATTCGATCGTAATCATGGTAGATATAAATCAGATTTTGATCACATGAAAAATAATTCTATTTGTGGTATTTTATTCCCATATGGTTACATTTATAGTAAATTTCATTACTTTAAAATAAATTACCTACAGAACAGCAAAAATACTTCCTCAAATGTCCACTGGTACCTTAATACTGATTACAGTAGGACTGACGGCAGTTTTTATAAACACGCTAACATATATATGTGTGACTCATAACATAAAAAAAAATAAGCCTAAAAGCAAAAAGTTTTTAAAATAAAAACTTACAGTCTATGCACTGTGAAATTGGTTGCCTAAAATTCTCGCAAAAATTATATAAGCTTTGACAGTAGTCGAATATGAATTGCCTTACTGCTGCTCACTGTTTTGTTTTTCTGTTTTTGTCGCTGGAAAGTGTTATCCTTGACAGACAATGTTACTACAACTTTATACAATAATAACACTACTGCAAAATAGACCCCTGCAGGTGCGATAAGCACAGGGTGTGTGTTTGCGTGAGTTGCCCACATAATCGTAAAAAAATTATATAAAAAACCATCTCATACAACATGTTGCTACTCAGGCTTATCCTACCTTTAGTAAGCACATACATTGTTGCACACTTGGTTGCATTTACAGAACTAAAGTAACGATTGCAAAAATATATACAATTCCGCAATGCAATTTTTTTGCCATAACGAAACGCAGAGAACAAAAAGTTTAAATGCAAAAGTATAGAATAAATATATTTAGTTTTCCAGTGTCACGCGTTACTGATGTAGAGTTGTTTTTTATAGTTGCTGCCGCATTATGTTGCCATAATGTCAAGTCAATGAATGATATTTTTATTGTACTTTATTTTTTTTTTGTTAGTCTGAGCGTACGAATGCATCATCCTACGTATCTCCCTCACTTTTATTTTTATTAATATTATTTTATTCAGTTTTACAATATAAAGACAGAAGTACTCGCACATAAAAATTTTATTTTTTTATGCAAAGTTTACACGTATGTGAAATTGTTTTTAGTGACACGCGTACATAAGTAAATGAAATAAAATAATAACGAATTTTCATTTTGTTTTAATTCGCACGTTAAAATAAAATTTGTGGTGTTTTTTAATTAAATATTCGCACACGCACATGGAAAAAAGTCACCAAAGGAAAAGAGCCAAATGACTGCCTGCTGGCTGGCTGGCTGGCTGACTGGATGAATACGAATTTAAATGGGCCCAGATGTGAGTATGTTGATTTTAGCCAATGTAACGGCTGTTAAACTCCAACACCGGAGATATGACTTTAAATAATGCTACAGTCTACAGTATGATCGTTCAAGTGATGGAGATAGGGACCTCGTTTGTGCATTTATTGTAAAATTTATGGTAAATTCATTAAGTCCGGACATACAAAAAGAGAAAAAATTACAAAAACCAACACATTCAATGTTTGAAATGTGCGTATACAAAGTCAAGTTACTCATTCAATAGCAAAAGGTTAATGAGGAGTGAAATCACTCGGGCTTGGGTGGCAAAAAAGCTCAAATTAAATGTAGCAAAAAATTAATAAAAGTTATGATTTCTAATATCTATTTTTCGAATATAAAAAATGGGGCTCATAAAAACTATAATTATCTATACCTTTTTTGAAATAAAAAATCCGGGGAATTATTAATAAAATACGGCCGTAATAGAAATTGAACAACCAGATTAAGCCATCTACGCGTCAGTCGTAGCAGCCACATAGCAGAAAACATATGCAGACATTATTAATGGCATAGAGTCATCGTTCCAATAAAGCCAGTTATTTATATGTTTTTGTTTAAAGTTGTTAAGCTTTAAGAGATGACTTTTATTTTTAAATGGAAAATCGACTGAAGAAGGCGAACAATCACGCAAACATTTTAAAGAGCTGGTTAGTCTCATATAAGAAACATGAACAATCATTAAACAATTTAGAAAAATTATATTGCAAATACAAGGCCAAGTGCCTTGGCTCTATATTAACCTAAATTAAAAATTTAAATGAGCTTTTGAACACAAGTCTAGAAGCTAATTTCTTTAATCTAATTCAAGCGCCTGAATTCCATAATATAAATTAAGTGCAAGACTTTCCTCTTGCCTTTAATGAGCTTAACCTTTTTTGCTTTTAATTAAGTTAAAAACAAAATAAACAGTTTTACTTATCACAGTCCTCTTATTCAATCCTTACAACAAAAGTTTCAACTACCTACGCAGTTTTGCGTGTAGGTGTATGAATCTTAATAACGAAAGCCACGATAGGAAAATGGTTCTTAATTTTTTGTTATTGTTTTAAATTTATTTTAGCATTTTGCTAATGAATAAACACAATTTCCTTTTAACAATGTTTTACACTACACAAACACCCAACGAAATATTAATTGCTGGCGGTATTAAAATTTTAAAGGTGGGGTAAATTTAAGACAAAAAAATTTCAAAGACCATAATTTAAAAGAATAAATGAGCAAGCCAATTTTTTTTTTCAAATTTAATATAAACAATAAATCTAAAAAAAATTTAAAATGAAATTAAAATATTACTATTATTATTAATATTATTCTTTAAAATAAACTTTACACAGCAAATATTAAACTTTAGTATGACGACTTTAATAAGCTGAAAATTTTAAATTACGTACAAACAATTTTATTAATAAATACAAACAATTTGTATCATCAACCGCACACTTTTTTACGTTGTGCTCATACATCATGAGCGCTTTAATAAAAGTTACGCACTTTAACTATTTATAAAATTTTAATTTTGGATATATGACACAATATATCAAGGGCTAAAGAATACAACAACTCAATAAAAAAAAATAAATTCTAAAATGCTTGAAAAAACACCATAAATATACACACTCCAAAAGAACATCATCATCCTGAACGAACATCATCACTGGCAGTGGTATTCCTTTGTAAATCCTTTTTTGTAACATAAAAGCAAACTTTATGCTCTTCACGATCCCTACACCATTTGTTTTGGAATTGCTTACATCGTCATACCTTAGATTATTAACTTTTTAAGTTTTATATTAGAAACAAAATTTTATGAAATATTTAAAATATATAAATGTTTTCGATAAAAAAATCTATAATCTACTCGAGATTCCAAATGGAAAGAGGATCATTTTCAGAAGTTTTTATTTTATTTACACCAATATTGATAAAAAATTTTAGCGAACCGTCCTTACTCGGCGATCTTAGAAATATTTTAAATTTGAACTCCTTGAGGTATCTTTCATTCTCTCATAGCAAAGACATATATTTTATACAAAAGAACAGGATATTAAAAAGATATTTTTATAAATTGAAAAAGTTAACTTAACATCTAATTGATTGCTGTTGGCTTAGCTGAGTATATGCCTGCATTTCATTGGCCTTAACCAAATCATTAGTATTATTCAGCCAATTTATGTTTGAAAATCATTCATACTCATATCCTTATACAAAAATCAACAAACATTATATGAGAATTCTGTGGAATTCAATAACACTATTTCTACTTCTGATTTACAAAACATGTACGAGTATAACAGTTTTAGAAAACTTTTGTACAAACAAAAAAAAATTAACTTTGACTTGCGTCTTTTTATTTTTCTTGTGGGTGCTAATGAATATATGTATTTATTAAAAAAAATATAATAACATAAATAACGAATTCGATAAATATCAACAAAAAAAAATTGATTAGAAAAATTAGTGTTTAATAAGTTAAATATAGATCCTAATTATGTGTTCCATTTGGGTAAAATGTTGAACTATCGCGGTAAATTTTTTGAAGTTTTTAACAAAAAAATCTTCACATTAGCAAAATTAAATATTACGCCCATAATCTATGGAAATTTTCGAATAAGGGGTGCAAATGATTTTGTTTCTCCAAATAAAATTTGTTCAATTTTTATTCTAGTACTTTTAAACTTAAAATAAATAAATTTGAAATAGTTGACTGTACTAAGCTTTAGAAATATAATTCACTAATAATTGCAAAATGTCAGTATTTTTATTATTCTTCTTAAAATATTGCATGATCGGTCTTCAGGATTATATAAATAAATAATCTACACAAAAATTCTTTTCGTTAAAATATCTTGTTGAGTCTTTTATTGAAAATATATTGAAGATTGTGTTTTTTTTTAATTTGGTCTTAATTTCCAAACTTCTTGTCTGCATTCTAAGGATGTGTAAGAACTAGATATTAAAATTAAATATTTATTGTAAAAAGAATTGTCACTCCATGGAAAGGGTACTAAAATTTAAGAAAATAAATTCAAATTTTTACAAATCTTAAACATGTGAAGAAAAAGTACAAATATAAGATCCTTTTTTGTATTTCCTCTCACCTTTCTCTTTAAAGTTTCCTGCATACATTTTTCTCCCATATGCTATACTTCAATCCTTTTATTTTTGAAGTAACCAATACATTGGAATCAGCTTAGTTCTCAGGATAATGACTCAAGATGCTTGTTCAAGATGTGAACTTTTTGGATTCCAATATTTCATTCCATTGCCGATTTCAATACCAAAATATGCAATGTGTATTATTTTATAAGAAATGAAATGTTCATTAAAAATTTCCCATATATACGAGTATAACAACAAAAAACAAACTTTGAAGGATATACGCTACAACGTGAATATATATTTCGAATAATGAAATATTTTACGTTGTTTAGCTCGTGATAATAGCATTTTAATTTACATAAATTATTTAATGGACTTTATATAAATAAGCATACGATGTGATGGTTATAGAGTACTGATAAGAGTTGTTATCCTCAGCGACAACTTAACTAACAACAAATAACAAAAATTTTGGCCTTTTTTCAAAATGAAAATGTGAAAAATTAGTGGGTGATACGACTCACTAAATAACTTTTCTCCGTTGTCCTGTGTAATAACAACAAAAATATTTTTAACAAGGATAATAAAGATTTTCGTACTTTGGACAGACCTGTCGGAATACGAGATCAAGAAAATAAACTCTTTTATTTGGCAGTCCAACACCACGCATAAGATCGTTCCAAAGTCACTCAACACATTCACACTAAAGTCAAGTAAAAGGACCGACATGGACCCAGTGAGCCGCTTACATTTGTAATATGCAACCTGTGCAACCCAACGTAGCATCCGCGTTGATTCCAGCTTGACATAATCATTATAATTTCGTAAAGCCAGTAAAAAATGAGAGGAGATTTTCAGAGAAGAATCAGTGTTTCTCACAAAGAAAAAATCCATTTTAGAACGTACGAACCGAATTCGTCTTTGTCTTTCATTTTCTTTCCATATCATAATATTTTCCCTTAAAGTATACAACATGTTTTTTTGCTATTAATATCCTTTTTATATAGATAGACATACATATGTATGAGTGTGTATGAGCGTTTGCCCTGCTTTTTATATGTATATAACGCTGCCGCATTGTTTGTTAAATAGTTAAAGGCTTCAGTATGTAAAAACAATTTTAAACCATAAATATTTCATAATGTTGCTAGTATTTCAGTATTATACATACAAACATGCATATGTATGTATGTACATATAAATATCCTTTTTTTGCCTGTACTTTTGCTGCGTATGCAAATAAAATAAGTTTTACGTTTTGGCGTACGTTTGTTGTTAAAAATTTTTCACTTTTTTCAGTTTTTTTTCGTTAAATCTCCATTTTTATGCAATTTATTTCATACACAATTGTGTAAACGTTTTAATTAAATTACATTTTACAGCTAATTAAATTTATTTGAATTTATTATTAATCGTTTAAACTGTGATGTTATTCTTTTGGTAAATATTTTCAAGTTTTTTTGCGTATATGTGCGAGCTTTTATAAGCACGAATATAAATGTTTTAATTGATCGATCATGTTTCAGTTAAATTATTTAAATTTTCATGCAATCAATTATTTTAACAGGACTAAGCCAGATGAATTGATAAATTTTTTTCGAAACATTGACATTATGTACACGCAAAACTGAAAATTATGCATATAAGTGTGTATATACAAATAAATACATGTTTATACGTTTGTATATACATACATGTTAAATTATTTAAATAAAATTAATTATTTAAAAGAGTTAATTTTTTCCGTTCACCTTATTGAAGCTGAATTCTGAGATTTTCTTCGAACAGTTTCATTCGACTTTTTAATCTTTAAAATCCCCTTTTTAATCATTTGTCAATGTTAAGCATTTCAAATATTATGACATTTCCAAGTGACAGCAATTTATAATGAGGAGAACTAACAAGTGGCTCTTGAGAATAGTGTAACTATTCGTAATAAATGTAAAGTCAAGTGTCATTATAATACAACACTTCTGCACCCAAAAAAAAAAAAAAAAATAAATAAATAAATAAAAAGGAGGAGACCATAAATTGTATGCAAGAAGTGCGGATTTGTAGAGAAGAGCACATCGCAGTAATGGATACAATGAAAACTTCCAGAAATATAGATGTTATACTACGCGCAGTTCGCGTATGATTTGAAATTTTCCGCGTGCTTGTAAAAATGCTCATAAGAGATTAGTTTAATTAAATTTGGATTAGTCTTTTTGCAAAATTTGTTTACGAAAAAAAGTTATTGTTGCAAAAATTTAATTCTTATTAATGAAAATTCAAGTAAAACTTATTCTTGTTTTTTGGAATATTATCTTATTTGTAATTCTTTATTAATTAATACTCGTAATATTACAAATGCATTTTTATTAAATTCCAAAAATATTGCAACTGAAATTATGACAAAACAAACCTATATTTTATTTATTTACATACTTACATTTTTTTTAATTGTCTTACAATTTGGTTTTGAACAATATGGGACTCCTTTATTGCGGTTAAGAAGTCATTTCTTTCTAGTTCTACGCATTCTTTTAAGTATTTGCCATTTATTTTAAAAATATTAGAATTTATGAAATTTTAAATCATGCTATAAATTTAGTGTCCATAAAATATCAATGCAATTTATATATATTTTTTATATTTGCAATAGTTGCAATTTTTTCTAGTGACTTGAGCAGAAATTTAATTAATGATAATTTAATTGAATAACAGAATTGTAAACAGGAAAAGCTAGGTGGTAGCAACAGTTTTAGATAATTCAAAACATTAAATAAAAATTATGGAAATGCTAATTTATGTCCTTAACAATAATAAGCATTACAGTTATGCTTTGTTTTGAATAAAGGACTTCCAGCGCAATAAGGATTTGAGTTTAGTTTGTAGGCAATCAATGTAATAAATCGATATTTTTGGCAATATGGACTTAGGATTCTTAAAGAATTTTTATTTGCAAAGTGACAAGTTTGTGAATAATTTTCGAAAGCATTCAAGATTTCAATTTCAAGATTTCAATTTAGTGAAATTTTTTTTAATTACTAGTCTGTCTTTAATTAACACAGACTCGCATTTTTTACTTATTCCTTTCAACTATGCCAATTTTTCGTAATGCCAATTTATTAGGTGATTTTTCTAATTGTCTACTTTTTATTAGACTTAAAAACTTTATTTCTGCGGTTTTTGCATTTCTTATAAAAATTCTTACTATTTCTCGGTATTCAGAACTTTAAAACTTTTGCAAAATATTTCTACGGTCGATAATTTAGATTTTACTGATTTACTAATTTTTTCTATATTTTAATTTTTTTAATGAACTTTGGTTTTGCTTACCAAATTGAAAAGTTCTGGACAATTAAAAGATTAATGAATCATATCGCTCTTTTAGACATACATACATTAAAAATCAAAAGCTTTTAGTTATTGGTGAAAAATTATTCATCACTATCCTCGCTATATGTAGAAAGATAAACAGAATCATGTGTCGACCAACATAAATATCCTTAGATGCAACAAGTTACTAAATAAAAAGTGCTCTATATTGTACACTTTGCCCACTTTTAGATCTACCTAGTGAAATTTCCTTTTAAAGCTAATCAAGGTCTGCAACCTTTAAATAGTATCAAATTTTCTTGAAATTTTGTTATATGTAACTTTTGCAACAATGAGAATCACGGCATAAGCAGCTTCATCCTGATCCTGAATCAATCTCCTAATGTGTGGGTTTATGCAACAGACTTCCGGATATTATTAAATCACCTTCCCGGAAATGAAAAAAATAAGTGATTACAAATAAACGTTGTTGATGGGTTTTTCATTAATAAAACTGTTTAATGGCATCAAGAAAAAATTGCAGCCATTTTCTCACAATATCAATAACGAAGCTTCACTAAACAGACATAGAAACTTTAGTGTTCCTTTGGAGCTGTTTTCATCCTCTGCATTTATAAGAGGAGCTGAAGCATATCACTGCCATGTCACGTTTCCAAAAAATGGTTTTGCTTACAAAAATTATTTGCTAAGTCTTATATTTTGTTTGCTTTTGATTATAATTGTCATTAGATTGATAAAAAAAAATGTTTTTAAATAAAGCTTTGACTCAGCAAATCATAATGGCTTATTTGATTCTTATTCAGTCAGATCGTGATGTAAAAACAAGATCTTAAAACTTTTCGAGGTAGAAGGCAATAGAGAGAATGGAGTGATTATAAGAAATTGTGACCAATTTTAGGCCAGCAAACCCACAAGTCTCTAGTTTTGTTAAAGTACAATTCAAACATTAGGCATCATTAAATAAACAATTTTTGACACATGTTAAAAAATTAAAAGAAAAAACCATGAAAAAACACTTAAAAAAGATTTGATTTCTGCACTTGAAACCTCTGCCGGCGAGAGGAAATCATTGTTAAAGTAACACGTTTGTAAATAATATCTAAAAGTAATTTTGTATTTAAAGAGTTCATAAAAAAACTTAAGGCACTTTTATATTCAAAAGAATAAATGATGAAATGCAAACTCATTATTGAACTGTTTGTATAATTGTACATACGTGATTGAGACAATTTTATTGAATCGTTTATACAGTTCTGTATTTTGCATACAAGTATTTTTTAATAATCTTTCTTCCCCTTTTGCAAAGAATAGTTTATGGATTGTGATTGCGGTCGATGCAGCTAACAATTTGCCAAAAAAAAAAAGGAAAATAATATAAGAGTATACGAAGAGGAAATTATTTCCGCAATCCTTTACGATTCAGACGTTGGTTTTCTTCCCTCAGTTCGAAGTTTTGCGTTATTTTGTTTTCAGTGCGTTTCTACCATTAATTTAAATGGTCGAAAAGTGCAACTATTTACTGATGTTCTCTTTTTGCCAGCTTTTTATACACTGGCTGTCTGTTTCTGCACTATTTGTTTCATATTGAATGAATATTCCTCTGTGTGACATTTAAAGTTTGATGTGCTTGGTCACCACTAAGTGCAATGGCAGTAGTTCAACAGTTTTCTCGTCCTTTGAACAATTTACTCACAGCAAAAAATTCACATTATTGCACAATTCAACGATTTTAATTGCTTACGCGCGAATAGTTTTCAACAGAACTTTTATGGCATTGACTGTGACGATACAGTAAAACATTGCGTTTAATTTTTTCTTCCATAAATAGTTAAAGAAAATTATGGAAAATAATAGTTTCAAATATATTTATGTATTTATTTAAATTAGTTTAACAAAAATGCAATAAAAATTTAAAATGTAATTAGAGGGCATTGAGTATTTCAATGATTTGAAACCAACTAAACAAAATATGTTTGCTTTTCCACTATAGCGAAATGCTTATGAATGTCTTATATAACTTTTTTAAATACAAAGGGTTTGCCACGTATTTAAGTTTTTAAAATAAAGTATTTTGAAAACGATTTTGAGTAGGAAGGCAAATCGTAGGACTTAAAGATGTCTTTGTGGTGGTGTTTGATATTACCTAGTATCAGTTCATCGACATTATGTCGCTTTGCAAAGTATCATAATTTCTTTTAGTGCAGTGTGTATAGATCCATGACCCCAAACTGCAAATGGGCCATAAAAAATGCCGGCTGTACCTGTAATTAAACTAAAACGCAAATGAAAAAAATCTAGCCAAAGACCAGCTAAGCACGAAATTTCTATGGAATGAAGCCGCAGTTTTATATGGTACCGAAGATCATTCGTGAAATATTCAAAACAGAAAAAAAAAATAAATTAATGCTTGAATGCTTAGGTTGGAAAATGCTTCATATATTTTGAGAGTTCCATTTCATTGGCCTGTGTAATTAAAGCAAATGCAGCAACAAAACTTGAAAAACGACATAAAGAAAAAACTGAATCTTAAGTCTTAAGTTTAGACGAAAAATATATTTAAACGGATGAAGGATATATAACACTTCGCACAGTCAAAAATACCACTTGTTGGTGCTTAAATTTACCAAAAAAATATTATAATTTTCTCATCAATTGATTAATAAGGCGTATTGGAAAACTATAATTAAATAAAATATTCCTAATTTTTTCTTTATTCTTCTTATGGAAATTACTGTCGCTTATCGACAAAATTCTCTCTATAAATTTCTGCGCCGTATCAAATAGAAGATAGTACATAGTACTTCCTCTCTTCATTACTACTGAATATAAATATGTATGTAAGTACAGAATCATATTCTGATATATTGAAAACAGTTGGAAAAAATAGCGTTAATTAATTGAAATTTACTACCTTTCATTCCACTGTGCACTTAATACGCCTGCACAAAATGTAAAACCGTAGAGACGCATTATATTTTTTAAGCAAAAAGTTTCACTTATCAGTTCAATAAGCGGAAAATTAATGTTTTTTAACAATGATTGAAAGATAAACTTAAGCCAGCGATACAAACAAAAAAAAACGGTCGAATAGAAAATAATTTTAAATAAAACTGATTTTTTATACTCTCGTTAAAAGACCGCAAATTGAGGTCAAATCCATATAAATTTCTTTAAAGTATTTGGCCAAATGAATGCGTTCAGGAAAAGGTTTGTAAACATTTTAAGATTTTATTAAAAATTTATTTATTTCTTTAACTTAAAAAATTCTTTATGATAATATTTACAAAGCTTACGTATTCATGAAATTTTATTAGTCCTAATGCTCGTAGGCGAGAAGAGCATCAAACCAATTTTAAAGGTGATGCTAAACACAATGTCTTGCAACTAGATCTTAAAATTTTGTTCTAGTTAAATAATTTGATTCAGCTACAACACATGCAGATATTCTTTGTTTTTTTTTTTTTGTTTTCCACATCTGAACAAAACTAAAAGTTTTGCAACCTTAATGTTGACAAGATGTTGCCTCCTTTGCTGTTTTGTACAGAACGAGTGTCTTGTTATCTATAATGAGATCTATTTTCATATACTCAGTATGAAGAATTTATGCAAAAGTGGAAGAGGTTCACATTGAGAACACATTCTTACAGCTATTTCACATATAGGGTTTTACAATAGAGGGGCAGTTACGTGATAATAATTGGAAAGGAAAACTATTTTTCGGTTTGTGATTATACATACAAACGGAAAAGTATGATGTTTTTCATTACAGTTTCTCGCAAATGAACGAAAAGTAAAATTAACTACAAAAACGCATTCAAATAGAGTAACAAAGTACTATCTTTAGTTTTACTGTTTAATTTTAAATTCAATATGTAATAGATCTCATGATGCCGTCCCTACTATCAAAAAAGCACAATAATGGTTGTCTTGTCCTTGCAACTTAAAAAATTATATCATTCCTGTGTATATCAGTTCTGTGTGTATTTTAGCAGTAGAGTCTTTGAGTTCCTGAGAAGTGTATAGTTTTATTGAAACAACTTTGGAGTTGTTCTAATTCTAAAATAACTGCAACTTCCAGTTGTTAAATGGTGAGTAGTAGAAAAACAACCATTTTGGTGCTTCGATTTAATAATGAAATGTTGTACAGAAATAAATATATAATGACGATAGTAATAATTAGATCAACTCATTTAATTTATTTGTTGAATTAAAAGGAAACATACAGTGGCAATGTACAGTGGAGCTCAGTCATAACGAGCAGTTATAGACAAAATAATAATAAATAATAAATAAAAATAAGTATTTATTTGTTTTTACTCAATAAGTCCATACAACATTGTATTAAATATTTATATAATTTCAGTTATTAAAAGAAATTTTTTTGTAGTTTCAAATAATAATCATAAAACTTATATGATCTGAACGTGTTCGTTACAAGTGTTAATAATTTTAAACTTCTTTCATTCGGTTATTGGAAATTATTTTGTTATAAGTTAGAGTTCGCTGTATTCGAAGGAGTACAAACTTCTAGGAGTTATTTGTATGAACTTATTGGAATCAACTTATTGTTGCATGCTATAAGCGACTTCTATTGAATATCGCAGTCATTTTATATAAATTTAAAATATGTTTTTATTCAAATATATAAAATAGAATATATATATATATATATATATATATATATATATATATATATATATATATATATATATATATATATATATATATATATATATATATATATATATATATATATATATATATATATATATATATATACAAATTTTTGAATGAAACTCTCTTAAGTTTATAAATACAAATAATCGAAAAAATTGCTTGACATTATTGAGAAACACTATATAAATTTTGTTGCATACTGATTAAAGAGATCTACGACATGTTTTTATTGAAAAAAAAAAACATAAAAACAGTCAAAGCTCTTTTAAATACTTTTTAATTTACTTCTTCTGTATATCCATAGCAGATCTGCAGAAAATAAGTTAAATTAAGTTAAATAAATTGAAAATAATTAAATTAAAATAATTGAAAGATAAATAATATCTCAAAAATTACACTAGATTCAAAGACAGCTTCTGTGCTGTTGCGCTAGAAGTTTAAATTTAATTCACTTCTCATTATACGACTTTATACTGTAACTTTTCCCAGCCTAATGTGCTTATGTAACTTAAAATATTTTATCTACTTCACTGTCGTACAAAGTACAAATATATAGAAAATAAGAAAAAATTTTCTTTTACAACACATCAGCCATCTTTGCCATTGTGGTGAACAATTTAAAATAAATAAATAAAAAATAAGAGCAAAAGAAACGGAATTGTTTAAAAATCTTAAGACGACGAGTCATGTTTGTTTCGTGTAAAATTAGTAAATTTTTGCAACACAGAATGAAAACAAAAAAGAAAAACTTTCTTTTCAATTAGTTGCTGTGAGTAGATAAACTGACCTGATATTACGCTACCAGCAAACCGTTCTAAAGGTCAGATATGACAAAAGATCACAAGTGTTACAAAGTGAGAGATAACAAGTGGCTGATGTAAAGAAGTGCCAATTTTTTTTTTATTTATTTCTGACAAATATAAAACTAAGAGGTAAAAAATATAAACAATTAAGAGCTTTTTAACAAGTTAAAATTAACCGACCTTAACAGTGTCCGTTTTCTATGAAGATATTTAAAAATGTTACCAAAAAAGATGTTAAGCACAAAATAGTTTTCTCTGCTAGATTTCGATATACTTCGCAAGGCACTAAGTAAATCGATAGGTATTAATCCTATTGATCCTATTTTTGAAGTCATATTTTTTTAGTTTTTATTTAAAAGTTTTTAAATGCAATTTTTTTAACCATTAAGGGAGATATCGTTCGACCTGCTCCTCGCTTCGTATTGTTCAAAACTGAACTAAACCTTGAATTTAAGAACTTTGCGGGATCTACTTGTTATGGTCAAATAGATGCAACGACCTTAAATAAAAATTTGTACGGTAAGTACTTCTTCCATTGCTTGCACCCATCATTGGGTGTACATCAATTTCCACCGATTAACAACACTTTATTATATTCTTTATTATAGTCACCCAGATATACGATAAATAGGAATTAATTTATATGGGACACCTTCTATTCAGTAAATTTTTCTCAAAGTTGAGTGCATTGGCCTTAAAGTTACCCGTACTGATTTTGAACAGCTTTATTTCTTTGTGTAAAGGCTAACCTTCCCCTTGGCCTTACTCACTTATTGCAGAATATAAAAAAGATGTTAACGATAATATAATCTGTTCCATTTTTTAAGTCAATTGAGAGTATTACATTTTCATTATTATATTTCGTACATATGAAAAGTCTGAATAATAAAGGTTGTATGGAAAAGCGCGTTACCTAAATAAGTTTTTAAAATTTTGATAAACTTCATTAAACAGTTCGTCCTTTTTTAATATATGTGCTTGTTATCTCTACTTAGTTGTTAAAGAATATTAATTTTCATCCGACCGAAGACTAAAAAAAATTGGTAATGTATGCACGTGCCTTGACTGACACCTACTCATTTATTTATTAACCATGTAATCTATTTTAAATAAAAGAAAAATTGGCCTCAACGCATATGAGTTGCATCAAAATTACTGAAAGCATATTGGATCTTATAGATGATGGTATACTTCACCTGTGACTTAACCATTTTGTCACAGATTAAAGAAAAATGTTGCTGCTTTTCTTTAATCAATTAAAAACTGCCGAAGTTGAAAATGAAAACTGCCCACTGTCAGAGCCGATTACTTTTTAGCTTTTGCACCCGCATACGTATACGTATACGTTATATACGCATACGGTGTATGCAACACCTTATTAAGTATACGCCATGGTTAATTATTTTGATTATTTTCACAAAATTTTGCGTGATCGAAATATTTGATGGCAAATTGTATTTAATACACTTGTATGTATATATTAATTTATTTTTTTGATTATTTAAAGAACATAATGAATGATT
The DNA here is from genome assembly GCA_963681545.1 of Germaria angustata. Lineage (NCBI taxonomy): Eukaryota > Metazoa > Arthropoda > Insecta > Diptera > Tachinidae > Germaria > Germaria angustata. The sequence goes on from OY813001.1 coordinate 39,046,440, forward strand.
TGTTGTGCTATTAAAATCTTAGACCACGATTCACAAAGTTATTGAAGACTTTTCGTAATACCAGGAGGGCGGATTTGTTTTTATTTACCACAAACATATTTGAAATTCTACTTGTTTCTTTAAATTCTAACCGACACTATTGAAAATTAATAGTGAAAAATACCGTTTAATGTTTATAAAAAATACTACATCTAAAATTTTTGATTATCGAAGGATTTTGAGACATTTTCAGCAAATTTCGTAAATTATTTTAAGGCATAACATTTTTTAATCATGATTTTTATGTTCGGCGTTAATGCACACCATCAGTTTTCAAGTCAGTATTTTTTTCTAAACATCTTTAACTTCAATGCTGCTCAAATAAGTCCAATCATTTTGAAAATAAAATTTCTTAATATTTTTTTAATCCGTCTAAAAAAGGCATGTACAATATTGATTGACATATAAAATTTTGAGGGATTAGAAACACAATAAAAAAATACTTTATAATTAATATTACCTCAAATGGCATGATAGTTGGTCCTAGACTTTTATAATTAATTTTACTAGGACTTTTAAACATATTAGTTTCTTTTTCCAAAGTAAAACAGCCGATTTAGTATTACAAACGCTTCAAGCTCCCAATAAAATAGATTAAAGTTGACTTACCTAAAATTGTATAAAACAGAAAACATTAATTATTTTATGGCCATAAATAAATTAAACAAAAATATTTAGATGATAACAAGTGGCATAATAATAATCAACCGATTTAATTTAAGAAAATTTATATTACTGAAAACTCCCAGCACATTTAACCCTGAAGTAGGGCATTTACTATAAATTTTGTTTACATTTACAATTTCATTTTAGTTTTTGCATTATTTCAAATGTGTTCCTAAATTCAGTTTAAGTGCGTTGTTCCACATTTTTCCTTTTGGCCTTAATTTTTAATTTAAAGTGCTTTGGTTGGCGTTTCAAGACACAAATCTATTATTCAAACCAAAGGCAAAACGAAGAAATATGGAACGTTTGCCTTAATTTCAACAAAAGTAAGAAAGAAGGGCAATGAGAAAGTAGAGATATGACAACAAAGATAAGAAAAGTGAAATGAAATGAATTGCTTATCGGTAAGGAAATATCTTGTTTGTCTTGACAAGTATTTAAGACGGTAACCCCATAAAAATTATCTCTCTTTTTTCCTCATTCCTAAAGGCAAGAAAAATCTTTTTACCTCTCCTCCTTTTCTTTGGAAAAAACTAGAAAAATCTTGAAAATTACGTGTATGTTTGTAGGTAACGAAAAGCAGCATAAGAATGTATCACTAACCTACAGCCTCTGCTGATGTCTAACCGCAATACGTTTTCATTTTAAAATTTTCCCTTTTTCTATTTCTTATTCATTTGCGTACTCGCAAAAACGGATTTAGAATTTAGCATCTACATCTATGGCGAAGTTGTGCTAAAAGGGATCCTTTTTAAAAAGGGAGTTGCGTCATCCATCGTCCCATTATTTACTTGAACACTCGTTTAGAAAACAAATGAATGTTTATGCGAGGTTGATTTCACCTTCTGCCTTTTAAATCTCACCCCTCGGATAAATGGAAAGAAATTGAAATGTCTAAGGTGCTTAAGCTTATCCTGGCTTTTAATCTCAATTTAATGTTTTGTAAAAGCATATTTGTTATAAAATAAATGCCTTCACCTACATTGTCGTTATTTTTACTAATGTGTAGATGTGTGTAGATGTGTGTATGGTATGTAAGTGTATTAGTTGCCTCTTTCGTATATATTTGTATTTGTAAGTGTCTAAAATGTATTTGATTTAAGTGGGAGGCGTAACTGCTGCTACTGACGATGATACTTTTTTTTTGTTATACGATATGGAAGTGCGTTCGTGTGTATTTGTGTAGGACGGTAAATCCTATCTGAAATTAGTAGAACTTATTATAAAATTTTGGGTGTAGCACACAAATTCACAAGCAAAATAAATAATTTTTTACAGAAAATTTATTGAAAGGAAATTTTTCGTTAAGGCAGTTTCCGGTAACAATTAGTCGAACATTCCTATTTTAGTCGTTATTTTTTAATAATATCCAGTAAAAAACGAAAAAAAGCTTCTGTCCTTGCCATCTCCTTTCTCCCTCTGAAAAAAACGTAACAATCTAATTGTTTAGTATTAGATATTTCGTAGTTTAAAATATTTGCTGAATTGTTTGCAAAACAAAATTTATTTCTTATCATGAGCTCAATCTTAGTTTTTATATCTGAAATTTCCTTGGTGCTTGTGTCAACATAACAGTAGGCATCATTTGAAAAAGCTTGCAAAGTTGCATACATACATATACATAAATTCTAATAATTAAGAATATTTACATAAACATAAAATATTTTAAATCTTGAATAAAAAATACAATGGAACAAAAAAATTTAAGTAGAAAATAATCTCTGTTGTATATGGAAAAATCACCAAAGTAAGGGATCACTCGATCTGAAAATTACTGTGCGATGGATGCATGCTGCACTACGTGAACAGTTTGCAGTTTGTACGGGAACATTTTTGAATCTTTTAACAAATTAATTGCATCAAATGTCTCTGATGTCCAACTGTGTACTTTGTCGTCTCGTTGATGGTTGAGGATTCTCTACTACAAAGAATTGTAATAAAACGAATTGATCAAGGGCAATTTGGGAAAGGTTGCATTAGTTAAATAAGTTCTTGCATTAAAAAAAAAAAACTTCTTAAGGCTACAGAAGCAAGGATTCCCCAAGTATATAGGGTGAATTCTTAAGAGCTTTTGGATTTTATGAAAAAAAAATACATACAATTTAGAAAAATGCATTAAATCTTTATTTGATTCGATAGAACGATCTACTTAATTCAATGTTTAAAGATGATTTCATGTAAATGTTGACTGCGACTACGCTTGAAAAGTTTTATACGCCGGGTACAATTTTGGCATGTTCGCACGATCTAGGCGGCAAATTAAACGGCATCGAATGTGAAATAAACTGTTCAATTGGGCCATTGGGTCCAATTGGGCTCGCCATTCACAGTAACGTTCCTGACTTCGTCGCTTTTAAAAAAGTACGATCCAGTGATGCCAACCGCCCATAATCCACACCAAATAGTGCATTTATCATGATGCAATGCTTCTATCTGCTCTTCACACCAAATATGGCAATTTTGCTTCTTCACGCATTCATTCAACCAGAAATAAACTTCGTCGCTCATTCACGATGCACTTTGTTATCTGAGCATGAGTTTTGATAATAAAATTCAATAATCTTCAAGCGTTGTTCGTTTGTAGGTCGATTCATGGTAAAATTATAGATCAAACTGAACATGTTTAACAGTAACATGTTGCACGAAAACAGCCGATCTACCAAAAACAGTGTTGCCAAAAATAAGTTGCTACAGAGTTGCATTTCTAATTAAATAAATCACATCCTTTGATAATGACAATTTCCCAATTTCCATAGCTTTTGTTATATTTTTATAGCAAAAATATATTAGAGACCCGTCTTTATATATTTTTGCACATCAACGAAGGCTTTGATTTAAGTATGAGAAAAGGGTAAGTGAAATAAGAAAAGTATGTAGATCGGCAATCTTATATTAGTGCGAAATGTATCAAATTTGTACTTTCTACATTTTCGTTATATTCGGTATTTCTTCCCAGCTAAAGGAAATCTTTCTATTAAAAGAAACATGTGATTAATATTAGTAACTTTTTCCAATATTTATTAACATTTAAGGACTTTTCGCAATTTAGAGATGTTTTTCCGTCCCCTCCTTGCTGCAAGCAATATGCATATGACACGTACATATTTACGTATATAAAAATGTAAGAAGAACTGTATTTTATATTCGTGCACACGTAAACATGCATGTAAAATTGTATCTACATTTTTTCCCAAACTATTCCAACCCGCATGTTTGCTGGGTATACATATTGTAATGCATTTTGTGCTTGTGTTGGTAACAATTTGAAATGCTATTCACTCTTAAGATATTGAAGTGATTTCAATAAAATACACATTGTTTACTAGGGCTTGCAGTGGTTATTGAGGTATTAAGAAAACTCTTACGCTATACGATTTTTGTTTATATGTTCATATGGAATCTTGCATCAAGGAATACCATTTTAAGATCTGTTTTCGTCTTACATTAAAAAAAATAGGGTTGTTCTTCCTCTTTACCATGACTCGTGGCAAAAATTTGGCACTCAATATCAAATAATAAATCTTCTATATGATGGCACTCAATGGCAAAGTTGTTTTATATTTTGATACCGTCTGAGAGGGATATAATAAATTTTCCTTGGAATTGTATAAAATTTTCTTCTCAAAAAATTAATCATGAATTCACGAAATCGATGCTCTGAAACATTAATAACCATAATATGGATATTAATATCAATATAGTACAGATTAGTCCTCAATGGGAATTATAGTACATAGTGATTGGATATAATATATCTAGAGTATTATTCCAGTAGAATGACCAAATCTTGGACTACAACTGATGCATTTGCCGATAACTAAGTATTTATCATCTTTTAGCAGTATTTTTGTTTTGTTTAAAGAAAGAAAAGAAATAAGGGAAGAGCTGTTGCAAATTTCTACAGGGTGCATTGAAAGATGTATCAGCTGGTGGTACGCATATCCACTTTTTATGGCAACCTCTTCGATATCATCATTAATTTGTAGCAAACGTAGCTTTTTCAGTTATCAGCTGCTAGAACTTAGCAACATTTCTAAAGGCAGAGGCTGTTTGGAGAGACTGGATAAAGTTAAAACATTAAAAACTGTCCAATGATTTTTCTTTAACTCTTTCACTAAAACTTGGTATTAAGAATATCTCTGGCACAAGTAATTTTAGTGTAAAGTCACTAAGTTTAATGCAAAGTTCACTGTTCACAGTTTCTCTCTTAGAAAAGAAGGTCTCTACTTCTTTTTATATTAGAATTTTAAATACGTTATCGCTATTATTATTTAAAAAAAATATGTCCTTATAGTAAATAGTGTTCTGTTAGATAATCCAATTCAACTTTGATTTCGTACTGCAAGTATGAAATTATTATACATAGAAATGTATCGTGCCTTGACCACAAAAAAACGTTTAATGTCATACATATGTATACATTATATTAGAGATGAAGTGGGTTGTCCTTTCATAAAATTGTATCGAGTGCAATGAAAGTTAACATCTAAAATTATATGGCTTTAGCTTTTTGGCGGTTAAGACAAGTTCCACACTTGCAATATTTAGGTTTTTATAAATTAATAATAATTTTTTTATAAATTATTTAAACTTTTATTTTTTCTTAGTGTTATTCATTTATAAGAATTCCTCAAATACTATTTTCAGCAAACCTACTTATCTTTTACTTTTTTCTATTTAATTTAAATAAATAGAGCTGAGTAAAATAGGAAATTTGGCGCTTAAAATGCATGGTTTGTAACTTGAATATCGAAACGCATCAAATGCATATAAATGCATATAACGCATATGCATAGAACGAATGGTGTGGACTTTATTATACCTCGAATTTAATCATAGGAATTCTGAAAATAAAACCCCAGGAAAAAAGATGCGTTTTTTCTATTTGAAGATTGTTTACCAATATTGAGATTGTGAGACAAATTTGAAATCACATATCAAAATATTTTTTTATGAGACATTGAAATTATTTATTTATTGCAATGCTGGACGATAAAGCTGATTTATGTTATCTAACTGAGGAGGTTGTACAGGTTAATCCATCCTACGAAATAGCCCACAATGATTTATTGAAAATGTTCTCTTTTCAATTGCCAATATAGTTGTGCTTGTGTAATACTTTTTAACTTTTTCACCAATTTTTCTTAAGGAAATATAATTGTCCCAATTTAAATCGAAATGAAATATTTTTTATGGCATCTGATAAATAATAAAGATGTATCGCGTAAAATCGTTTTGCGTTATGTTGTTTGTCAGCTGACAAAAACCATCTCATAAGTAATGTTTTTTTCTCTTAACTGCAAATATATCCTTGCTATTGTCACTTGAAAAACCTGCAGAAAATAGATTTTTACTTAAAAATAGAAAAGGACGCATACTTAAAGAGGATGACGCCAAATTAATTGTTCCTGTCCAAGAAAACGAAGAAATTTGTAATAAAAAATTAATTTTGTAAAAAATGTTACCATCTAACAGGATTTTTTGAAATAATAAGTTTTTACTAAGTGATACCCGAAGTATATATGCCATCTAAAAAGCACGTAATTTATTTTATGATAGAAATATTCAAGAGAATATTCATATTAGAATGCTGATGGCTAAAGTATTTACTGCGTTAACTATGACTGAGAGCCTGGGTTCGATCCTTGTTTAAGTGATGACGGCATAGCACTGGTCACTGAACAGTAGCGGTAGCGATTGATACTTTTCTACTCCAATGTACTACTACATCACAGCTTCCTCCTTCGTCGGCAATGCTAACAGAATCGTCGTCGAAATAAAACAGTCAATAAAATGGCTACACATACAGTTTAAACCTTAACACTAGACTCTTTGCAACTCTGCTATAAAAAAATTAAAAAAAGCGGAATGGTAGAGTTGTAAAAATAATTTCATTATTGTAAAAATATTTCCATTTACAAGTACAATTTTTACTTAAAGTGCAACCATAAATTTCGCATAAATGATTCCCTTCGTAATAGAAACAGATGATTGTAAACTACACCTAGAAAAGCATTAAGGGCAAATACTTGCGATTACACAGATTAAGTTAAAATATTAGTTTAAGAGTAGTAAATAAAAGCATCTAGAGCCAAATATTATTATTGGGCGTTAGTAAGATATTCACCTAGGGGCATGTGAAATACACTTAACAGTTTATTAAGTGAGTAAGTGTTGCAAGTAAAAGTTACTTTTGTAAGTTCTACAATGTTTGTGGAATGTAACTTAAAAAATTTAGTATTTTTATGGTAGTAGAGGTGAGGGAGGTGTTCACCTCATTATACCTCTATCAAGTTGAAATTTTAAAAGGAAGAAAAACAAATTTTTTATGGCATAAAAGTTTTGTTTTTATATTCAAAAAGTTCTGGTGCATACTGAAATAATTCGAAAAATGGAGATAGTTTGCATTTTTTGGTAAAATTAATGATTCAGAAATGTTTCGTTCATTAAAATTTTGATGCATTACTACTTTATATAATGTAGAATTCAAGGATAGTTGGTACATTATTGATGCATAAAAACGATTCATTTATTTACTACTCTAATTCTGTCTACTATAAACCTTCCAATACACCAAAGCTAAAAATGTAACCGGAACGCTAGACATAAATAAAAACATAAAATGTGTTAATTGGAGCTAAAATATCCTACAAAAATGGATTTAAGGTGTAACTTTTGCATTTATGATTTATATTTACCTATAAGTCATATTAGCAATTGAACGCGCTCTTGGCGTGCCGTTTACACAGCTTTACTTTTCTAATATAATAAAATCATGTTTATAAAAATTTTGTATCAATATAATGTTTAATAATTATATTGTTTATAAGGCCAAAATTCAACAGTTCATATTTAAAATATTGATGTAGTTACCTCCGTCATGGTAGATTCCGTCGATTGGAAAGCGGTCAACTTCGCAACACGTAGGCCTTTAAAAACCTTACTTTAAGAAGATTTACAAAAATTTTAATATCCATTATATATCCTAATATATAAAGGAGACCACGATCTATGATCTATTCTGTGTTACTTTTGACATTTAATTTGCGCTGGCTATTGGTCGTTGCAGCATAAGCTGCATATTCGAGTACGTTGCTCATTAACCTTTTAATATTATGGAGACTTTAAATCTTTTGCATTTATTTTTATTTTCACTTCTGGAAGCTAAAGCTTTTCGTACTAACTAACAACTAAGGAGAGGGAGGTTTTGTTTCCTTGGTAGAGAATAATAGCAAATTTGCAAAAAAATCGTAATTGGTTGTAGTCTCCACTAATAGAGATATCCTATTGTGAAAAAATTTACAACAGCGAATTGAATCGCTTAAATGGCTTCAGACCCTATCAAGAAATCCACCCAAGAAGCTCCCTGACCATCCCTCTTCCTGGAAGAGAGGATAACATACTGACAAAGGTCAAGCAGATACCACCGCAAGGGAAAAAGATTCCTCACAGATACATCATACACACAGAGGGCGTTGTTTCCAGGCAACGACAGATGGCAGCCACATTATAGTAGACCTGCTAAAGTATTAGATCTTTGCGGAAGATTTGCATTTTTTATGTAAAAGTAATACAAATACTAAAAATACTCAATACACCTTTCATTTCAATAAGAAAAATGTTGCGAATTCCTTTTTCTTTGGCATGTTTTTGCTATTATTAATTCAAAAGAATATTTACAGGTGTTCCTAATACGTTAAAAACTCGTAACTGAAAGAGAAAACATTTTATTTTATTTACTGCAAAATATTAATTTTTTTTACACTTGAGTACCCGAAGGACAAATTGGTTGATGAACATGATTGAGTTGATAACAAAAAAATTTAAATCAAGAAGTAGTTAAAGTATGTTTTTGCATACGATTTACCAAAAAAAAGGTTTGTTAGTCTTAAAATGTTTGTTAAATATTAGAAACTTTAAAGCTTAAGTTGACATTTGAAATAATTTTTCTTGTTAAACAAATTTTTCATGATTTCTTCCATTTTACTTGCCATTTATTTTACTGATTGTTTGTTATTTGACAAAAAATTTCGCAATCAAGCGAAATATCGCTTTACTCTCAATATTAATTTTTTTAAAAGAAGTTTTAAATTATATGCCGCAAAAATGTTTCAGTTTCTCAATAAATATTTCTATAAAAAAGTGAATTCAATGCAATTCACAAATGCATTGAGTATAGGCTAATATGTTGCCAATAATTTTCAAATGCCATGATTTAGAATAGAACTAAATTGCACCCAAAGTACGAACATTTGTACTTTATACATATTCATATATAATATTTGCACTTGGTGGAATAAAATCACATTAAAAAGATGAAGCCATGCAACACAATGAGAATGAGCGCAAAAGCAAGAAAAGGATGAGGAAAGAAACAAAACTACGAGTATTTATAGTCTTAATTAATGCAAAAGTTTTTGCTTTTAATGTATAAAAGTTATTCGAGTTAAACTATTATAAAATAAAACTATTTGTAACACATAGAGAGCAAACATAAAGTAAAAAATGTCATTTTATATAAAATTATTGCAATGCATTTATTGGCTGAATGTAGGATTTTATTGGCATAGAACGAACTATTCAACCGGTTATGGCCACATTTTATTTTAAAGCGGAATAAGTTTGTTTTTGAATAATTGCCACATAAAGTTATATATTTTTTTACAGTGAAACGAAATGAATAAAACTTAATTGCTTTTGATTTATTGTGACTTTACTGTAAAACATACATCATTAAGATTTTTATTCATGCTTCTATACGACGGACTTGGATAAGCATCTCCGTTAATATTTGCAACATTGTTAGATTATTCATATAAAATCAGTGTATTTAATTACACTATACTACAGTGGATCTAAGTTAAACTTCAAAAGAAGCAATATACCATCGCTGATAAATTTGATGACTTAGATGTTATACTTGCCAATTTTTGTGGTACAGTATAGGGATGTGGAAACATTGCTCTGGCCAACATTCTGCAACAAATGGATTTCGAAAAAATATTTCTGCATCGCCGAACGTTTTCTGAAGAATTGTTATACTAAAGTCTCTTTAAAAATATGTCTTCGACTACAAGGACTGCCGTAATTGACCTGTTGTGTTAATACTTTCGTTCAAGGAGTTGTAAATTTTTTTTATTGAGTTTAAAGAAAATTATTTGCAAATTTATTCGATATATACTGATGTATTTTAAGCATACATTGGTCCTGACCGACAATAACAGTGGTTCAAGCCTCTTGTGCCTTTAAACTTTACAAACCAGCCTAGATATTGGTCGATAGTCAAAAAGAGTGAGATCGTTTGTCCTTTAATACCATCGAGCTGACACTTAACCCTCTTATTATAATATAAAACTGAAGTAATTTTTGGACATATATGCTACATGTTTTCATAGTATAGAGCTTAATTTGATCCCTAATAGACTAATGGCATAACTCCTATAGTAGAAAATCTGGATTATGATTTTATCCTCGTAAGCGACTTGATTTGACCACTTAGAGTCTGATGCCATATTTCATTTGCTTAAAAATCATGCATAAGCGTTCTAAAAATTCTGCCCCGGCAATAATAATTACGATACCCTTTATCATGCTGAATATTTATTCAAGTACAATAATATTTTAAGATAAAAAAAGGTATCAGCGCCCTAAAGGCACTATTGAGACTTGATTTGTCTACTCATGGACTAATGCTGTAATTTTTATAAAGATAATTTTATTTCATCACGCAAAAAGAGCTTAAAAGAAATTATTAAAATTACGCACGCATGTAACTAATAGCCTGGTCAGGATAATGGACTAGGCTCGCCTCTTTATAGACAATTCCCACAATTCTTATGCTTGAACAGGACTAAGCGGCTGAATGAATTTAATTGGTGTTTCTTTCTATAAGCGACGTAATATAAGCCATTAATAAATTTATGATATTTTATTACGGGGATAATTTTGACCCCAATCTAGAAGATTTTTAAGATAAATTTTTTTATATGTATAAGCTCTTCATCGGTAGATGAGCTGCGTGCAGGTCTGAAGGCGTTGCGATTGTGCTCAAAGCCAGAATAGATCAACCTCACATGAACGTGGTGTTTGACTTTTCAATAATTTGCAGCCAGGAGCTTATGCATCCAAGAAATTTCAAATCCGAGAGAGTCTACTGGAAGGAGCATGCAAAAGGGTATTAGTTGTTTATTCTCCACATTATCATTTTTATTACTCAGATAAATTTAATTTCCGGGCTCGAACGAAGTCGCAACTACATGTTTCCTAAAAAATAAATTACATGTATTATTTATTAGAAAAAAAATTAAATATTGATCGATAATATTCCATGGACGTTGAACGGTTACAGAGAAAACAATATACTCATTAAAGGTACCCAATTCAGCTATTGAATAATGATGTGAATTGTGCTGTTGGCCATTTTCTAAATATTTCTTGTAGTGGATGATACCCACAGTAAAAGATTTAAATAAAAACACATATTCTGACTCGCAAATAAAAACATTAATTTCGACCCCGTTGTTTTTAATTTCCCTATTGATCTGTCATACACATGGGGATACAAGGGTTAAGCCATTTAATTTTCAAAAAAAAAAATATCCTGACTTGCATCATTAATTAAACTAATATGCATATGAAGTAAGTAAACACATAAATTCTTTGTGATCCATAATCCATATGGTGATGAAAGGGTTAAGGGTTAAAACTTACACAAAGTCTAACTGACCTTCGTAGACTAGTAGGTAGTGTACTAGACTCGTAGTGCGAAGGTCACAGGTTCGAATCCTGCCGCATAACTGTGGCAGTGTGTGTATGATAATTAAAGAGAGCGCACAACAAGCCTTCACTGGCTTAAGTGTATGTCGTATGACATGGGGTATCACACCCCTCCAATCAACCTAACTTAACATAACCTACAAAAATTCTCTAAAAAGACATATTATCATATCATTTTATAAATTTCTCTTGTGTTGCATGATCCTCATGGTAGTGCAAGAGTTAAGCCATTATATATAAAACCGATTTTCTGAATTGCATCGTTAATTTCAGCCAGTTAGTAATGAAAATTTATTAAAAACCTATAAAAGCATACATTTTGATCTGATTGAGTATATTTACAATATTTCGCAGCCCACTGCTATAATGTTTTCGCCAACGTTTAACTTTTAAGCATGACAACATTAATATCGGTTTAAGCAGAGGAAACTGAAATAATTATGGGCACAATTAAATTTTAACTTTACAATAAAATATTACTTTCAGATGGTGTACGAACAAAACGAGGAGAAACACACAACCGTAACGTGTTGCACAAAATGTGTATAGAAAATGCATTTGCGAAAAAGTTGTTTGAATTTATAGATCCTTTGGGTTGTTAGTTAACATTAAAAAATGACCAGGATTTTTCGCAAAACAGTGTTAACAAATAAAATAAACTTAAACGAAATGAAATAGTTTGTAATGAAAATATGTTATTTATGATTATTGCAAGTAGCCTGTATGTGAAAGCAGAAGCAACAGCCGGGACAAGTGTGCATGCAATGATGCTGGGTCTAGAACACTATGGAAAGGTAACAAGAGAATGAATATATCTATGTTTATTTCTATTCATTCTCGTTTCAATGAGATTTTTTGTTGTTTACAAATCATTAAAATCATTTAAGTCCCTTTTTCGCATGAATGCACAGTGTTAACAGGTAGACTGAGAACGAAAGCAACTGAAACAGGCAACTAGAAAAGTGTGATTTTAACTTTAACAACAAATTTATCCACATAATAATTATACCAGCAACATACAATAGAAAAAAGTCTCAAAATTAAAAAATAAAGACGAAGAAAAAAGCACACACAAGTCAAAAAAATTTTATCAGCGAAAACATGAATATTCTAAAGGCACAATGGCCAGAAATACACAATATTTTAAAGTAGAAAATTAAGAAAATGTTTGAAAAAAATAATCTTAAAGCTCTAACACATAATGTCCCAAGAATTTATGATCGTTTGTTGTAATTTTCAATATTAGACTTTTATTTGAATTATAATAAGATTTGCATATACAAGCGATGGAACAATATTTCTGAAATGCGTACTCAATTTCGCCAGTAACGTTTGGAGTATTTACAATTGTTTTGTTACCACCTTAGATTAGTAAGAAGGTGCAAAATCTACTGTTTTATAAATTGATGATAATATTCCACTTTAATTTAAACTAATTTAAGGAATTACTTTTTGAGTTTGAGAATATATTTATTTTATCCAATATTTCTACACCGTGTGAGTGTCTTCTTCAGGAAATTCAAATTATTGAACAAAAGTTCAAAAACAAAAATAATCAGTTTTTAATTTATTTTATTATTTTTTTTAGCAAAATTTCAAACAAATTTTCATTATTTGAGTTTGAATTTTGTCCTGAAGAAGACACCCAGAGGGTGTAGGTAGAATCTTTGAATAATTAAAAATAAATATATTTATTATTAAAAAAAATAAAACAAATAAATAAAAATTAATATGTTGATTTGCTGTTCATTATCATTTCCCAGTAAGTGACCCATAGTGCTCTGAACATATTATGGACGTGTATGGATGTTAAGTAATTTCCTTTGGTGGTTGGGCGACATGCAATTAATTCTCTAAGCAGCTAGTGACGATGTTATGTTAACACAATAAGAACACACACATGTAGGTCCTTCCTTAACTTAGTTAGAAGCGACTAGCGTTTATACGTTTGTGTGTGCTTCTCTGTGGGTATAACAAAAAGTAACAAACGCCTTAGAAATACGGATAGACGTACGAATAAATGCAGGGGGCAAATTACGGCATTCGATATCGATCGAAATTTTAATACAATTCAAGAAAATTTTGTTTGAAATTTCGTTCGATATCGAATGCCGTAATTTGCCCCCAGGTTTTAAGTTCAAGTACGCATTACAAAAGCTTTAAGGAAGTGTCATTACCAATGAGTAACTAAGCAGCCAACAAACACAAAAAAAACATCATGTCGTTGTTACTTAAGTGTTGTTGCAACTTAAATTCCTAGTTCCTAGTTCAGGTTAAGCATGCAACAAACATACATATATGTGATGTGTGCGAGTATGTGCATGTTTTAAACTGAAAAGTGCTAATTAAATGCTCTCGATTCTCCATCTTTTCATTGTGTAAATAAAAGAAAAAATTAAATTAAAATGAAATTGGAAAAAAAACAAGAAGGAGCGTAAGTAAAGCAAACAACATACACGTACGTTCTAGCAGCATGCATGTCATTGGCAGTCAACTTACAGTAGCAACACTGGCACTTTAGTAAGTAAGACAAGTATGTATGTACATGCTTAGGAGTTGCATTGTTGTATTCCAGGTATGAGTTCCTGCAGTTGCCATTGTGCACACATACACAAAGACTTGTGAAAATATTTGCAAAGGTGTAACGCTGTTTAGTTGTTAAAGAAATGCATTTTAGCATTGTATATGCAGAGCGAAGAATCTTGTCCTCATTAAAGGTGAGAAAACACCGGTAACAAGTGCAAATTTTAATTTTAAACAAATTAAAGCACAAACATAAATTAAAATAAACTCGTGATCAAATATTAAACGTAAAGCTTAACGAAAATAAGTTTAGCAGGGAATAGGAAAATCTTGCAGTATCCAAAAGGCAATGTAATTAAAAATAACTTGAAGTTCAGAAGCAATTAAAATGCAGTAAATAAATCTTTAACATTAAACTAAATTTATTGTCACGAAATAATGTTTTTAAAATAAAAATGGACTATTATGGCCTCATACTCTTCACTTTTGTTGTTGAAATTCTTGGTAAGCATTATAGTACATGTAATTTAAATTTTTAATGCCGGATAATCTCTCCAATTAATTTTTTGAACCATTAGGTTAGAAGAAAAATAAATTAGATTCATAACGAATATAAATTTTGTTTTTTATAAAGGGAAGTATCAATCAGAGAATCGATGTAATTTGTATTAAATCATTTTTGATTATATTTTGTAATTCTTATATATGATAAAATTATCATCTTGTATTTAAATGTTTATAAATAAACATACGAGGTTAAGTAATAACAAACCGATCGAAGCTCTCTTACAAATACACTAGCACCAGTTAAAAGTCGACATATGGGCAGCAAAGCCTACAATAATCCAAAAATAGTATATTATTTTACACGTTATTTATTGTCTTGTCTTCATAATATTTATAGTCTAAAATGGATGTTTCTTCGGAAAAGCAATTTTATGTCTTATACGGACGTATGAAATTACCCTTGCTATGCTGGATGTGGTTCTCAGAGTATGTTAAGGTAGCGAATGAACTGGAACGTTTTCATTACCTTAGTATTATATTTCCTTTCCATTAATATGTAGAGGTAGTATAGGTCTAATTACACTCACGTATAGTCAGTGTGATCGAGACCTCATTTTGCACCAATGGCTCTTCTACAGTGCGACAAGCATAAGAGTTGTGGTGTCTTCATATTAGTTTGTGATCTAGAATAAATTTCATATTCTCTATTTCATCGAATAGTCGAATTGTCCTGTCCATTTAGGAAAGCTTGTCAAATCGCATAATCCTTGTCTTACTGGGGAAAAGACTTATTTCCGTGTTCAATCTTCTCGGCTAAACCCAATCATTCGCAATGTTGAGAGATTTTTCTACCTCTCTATAGTATAAGTTAAGGTCCCTGTCATTAAGACCTTAATTTTTATGTCCCTTAACAGGCTGTGTAGTGTGGTTATCCATAGACATGATTTCCCTGCTAATTTTTTCTTTATGTTTATATCTTGCATACCGCATGAAGCTGACCCAATCTATAAGCACCTGGTCAACTTGAAACTCTACTAGGAATTGGATAAAGGTATTTTTTTTTAAATTGGCTAATTTTTATTTTTTTATCACATCAAATACAACTAATATTAATATTGGACAAGAGAAAATTCTTGCAGGATTTATATTAGGGCACACTGATTAAGCCAAAGGAGCCCTATTGCACACCTCGGAAGTATAATCGATTACTAATGGCTTATAGGGAAATTTATTATTTATTTATTTATTTATTTATTTATTTATTTATTTATTTATTTATTTATTTATTTATTATTTTGATCTACCACTGAAGAAAGCTAAGCCGATAATAATTTTTTTCTGGCACAATTACTTATTATTTATTACTTTGATTCATTCAACTGTGCCACATGTTTTAGTTTTTCAAAATGTTACTGTAACCTTTTCTCGTTTTTAAACCCCTTAATTAAATAATTATTACTTATTTTAAATTACTATTTATGGTAAGTTTAAAGAGCCACTAGTTCTGCGGATTTGTATCCTTATTGAGCCTGCTTTTAACTTTCTAATAAATTGTTTAAAAATTTATTTTTTTACATTCTTAAAGATTTTCTGCGTAATACTGTTGGCACAATAAACATACGTATGCATATTTGTTTTTAATTTTGTTCATTAATCTGTACATGGTTTAAATGATAAGTAATTTTTTAGAAATTTTCTCTTCCAACACTCATTGTCAGAGAACATCAAGAAATTGAAATTTTTTTTCGATGCGACATTATTTTGATCACGACTCCAGTATACAATTTTAAGAACACGTATCTTCTACTATTAAGCTTTTAGCAAAAATGCTACAAGTCTTTATCATATTGATTCACAAATGTCTATACAGAGTTCATTTTATAATCCTTCCCTAAATTAAAATTTTTTTATAAATACTCATATGAGAGAAAAAAGTTGCAACAAATAAAAAAAAAAGAAAGAAATTTAACAGACTCCTTAGCAGTACCAACCAAAAATTATTATTCTAACTAGACTTTGTTGTCTGCAATTTAATGTGTTAAAGAACATCTGAATTAACAAAATTTACGAAGTGTACGTTCTAACTCAAAGCAATAATTTCCGTATGCCTCCCAGTGACATCATCATCGTCATTATCATCAACACAGACATCATCACATGTCACAAACTTGGCTTGATGTTATAATTTTTCTTTGTGTTTTTGTCATTTTTAATGAACATTATTAAAGATAATTACTTCAAGTTAAAATTTGACTACGTATTGCACCTTGTTGCATGTTGTTGCGAATTCATATTGTGGCTGAAATGATAGTTTCTCATTGCATGGTTAATGTTTTAGTTATTTTTGAATTCTTGGCCCAACCTTAATCATTACTCTCTGCATGTAGTTGCAGTGGCAGTAAGTGTGATGACATGTACATGACAGGATAAAAGTATAGGATGTGCATTCGTGTTCCAGTGTATGAGTGGAAACCATAACCCTTTCGCTGTAGACATGGTTTCAGAATAATGTCTTGCGTTTATGAGATGTAAACTAAACTAATTTGCAATTTTGTGTCTGTAGTTGGATTTCCGTCATTTGTATTTTGGTTTAGCTAAACAAGCACAATATAATAATCATACACTCACTCATGCACTTATTTTGCCACAGAAACACTTAGAATCACACACTTACACAGTTATATGCATATGCATGCCTACGTATTTGCAACTTGTGGCAAATTCCATGTCTCGCCATCTCTCATACCAATAAACAAACTCTGAAATGTTTAGAGTATGATGATTTTAATATTTGATTTCATTTTAAATGTAGGATCCCTGTTATACCTTTTCAAAAATTTAATTCTTGTCGAATATTAATAAGGAAAATATTTTAAGCAAATGGTAAATTAATAATTCAGCATCAAATGTTACTGCGAAATTAACTGAGATTCTAAAGAAGTCTTATAAAAAATTATATATCTATGTTCATATGTTGAATTTTGCTTGCAAAGGACATGGCTAAAAATGTCATGTGGCCATGAATATCACGTGAGAGGATCTTTGCAGATAAATGGTGAGTAAAGTGGTATATCTCTAATTCAATGTAGAGGCTTGTGAATGGGCGTATTCTCTGTGTGGATCACTTGTAGTCTGAAAGATTTTGGATTGGGGTATGCACGTCGCTATACATGTGCGGAAACTACTGTGCAATTGTGCAATTGTGTCTATTTTGGAGGTAAGGATCGAATTAGCTGCTTTTGATCTTTACATCGAAAATATTTAAAATATTTCTGTAAGGTTGGATCGGCGGGTGATTTCATGCATAGACGTGGCAATATGCTATGAAAGATTGGGAGGAGGGGAGACAAAAGAACTACAATACTACTCAAGAATTAAGACATTGCCTTTCCAGTCGCAGTACCGAAAATAAATAATTGAAAAGGAAAGTCATGTTAACATGTATGTATAATATATATATATATATATATATATATATATATATATATATATATATATATATATATATATATATATGTATATATATGTATATATATATATATATATATATATATATATATATATATATATATATATATATGTATATATATGTATATATATATATATATATATATATATATATATATATATATATATATATATATATACATGTGTGTGTTTCTTTCACTCCTGGAGGAAGCATAGGGCCATATGGTAACAAATGATGAAGTCTTAAACTCGGAAGGCTACGAAAAGCTCTTGGCTTTCACGTTTTAAACAAGTTGTAGCAATTTTTGTCTTCAAATAGCTAGGAATTTATCAATTAAATAAGAATAGATTTTTTAAAAGATAAAGACAAATAGAGACAATTAATTGAATAAATTCCTTGAAATGGGTTATTTGCTTCTCATATGGAACCAACCGTTTACCATTCTGCTGCTCAATTCCGGATTTAAGACTGATATTTTTGAAATTATAAGGAAATTCTAGGCAACATATATTTTTTCTTTATCGCAACATGGGGTCTTTCAACAATTATGAATCTTTTATGGCTTACAACAGTGGTTCGGGTTGAGATCTTTGGACAAGGTTACATCATATGAAAAACGTATTGGATTTATTAAATTACCAACAAAGAGAATTTATCGGAAAACGTTTTTACTCTTCCAAAACTGGTGAAGGGTAGACACTCAAACTGTCCTTAATATAATAAACCTAAATATACCACGATATCCAACAAGAATTTACAACTTTTTGTCTATTAATTATACTTTCAATCGTTCACAATTTAACTCATTATAGTAACAATTAAAATTTACCCTCTATATATTTTAATTGTGCATTACTAGTTCTGATACTTCATTTGTTTTGTTTGTTGAAGTATTAGCCTGCAAGGATCGTTCTATGGACTTTTATATATATATTGAAAAAAACTATTTCAGAATAGGTAATTTGAAGTCTAATTTTTTTACTTAAAACAATGATAGATAACTAAGTGCTTCTAATCAAAAACTAATATGCTTCATTTTAAACATAAGTGTTTGCTGGGTTATCGGCTGCGTTACATTAAACTAACATATAAGACTTAGGGTCTACTCACATGCAGCGACTACATATGCAACATTTAAATTGTGTGCATATGCAACAACAAATTTCATTATGCCGTCTAACTGGATAATTTGCTCAAATGTCTAATGCACAAATTTGAAAAAAAAGGAAAAATCTTAAAACAAATATGTACGTTGAGAAACTAAAAACGCTTAGAATAAGACAAAAGTCAGTGAAATTATAACGTCCATAATGATAATAATGACGACGATGAGGACGACAGCAACGACAATAATGCTGCTGTCAGCAATTTAATGACCGCGTTACGTGATGTAATAACAATTTGCAGATGCAATCAAATACAGACAAACGTTACAAAAGTGCGTTTCATCAAATTCTGACAGCAACACACCCAGACAAATAAATGACATTCCAAATAGAACAAATTGATTTGTGTCAGGTAGGGGAATAATTTATGTAGATTTATTTGATATTTAAAAGACGTGTTAAAAATATTGTCGAATTAGATTTTGCAGTGATAACAAAATGATGGGAAATATTTTTCAGTTGTCAAATCTCTATGGATTTTTCAAATCATGTATGTGGGTGCTTGTGAGAGTTGAGATTTAATTATAATTTCTTTGTAATCTTAATTGAAAAATTATCGATATTGGAATTTTATTTACTAGAAGAATTTTTAGCGTCAATATTCAGTGTGTATGTCTTTCCGGATGAGGAAATGTACTTATAATTGAAAATACATTTGCAAGATCTATTCTATAGCTGTGACCAACATAATCATATTTATAAATGTTTTGTATAATTATAAATAGATTATTATTTGATGCAAACGAATACTGTAGAGGGCAAACAATCACCCCTATTCTGTAAATCCTGTTCAAATAACATTTTCTTCTTAAAAACCAAATATTCCCCCTTATTATGGTTGTCGACGTCGACGTCACATCAAGTCGACAGTAAAAAGACAGCAGTTCCAGAACTCCTTCTAGGCAATAATTAACTAATATTGATGGCCAATTGTAATTTTATAAGCCACAGTAGTAGTAATATCCTATCAATAATATTTAATAGTTCTCGATAACGATCCCACAATTGCCAATATATTGATGTCGACTTGGTGTGACGTCGACGTAGACAACCATAATAAGGGGGAATATTTTCTGGTGTTGGGAAAATCGAAACCATATAATTTTATTTCCAAAGATTTAAGGTAAATCGATTGCAATTTTCTTTTAATTTTTTAATATTGATATTTATGAAATGACGAAAAAATATTTCTAATGAAATATTAAACATTTACATAAATTAAATGATATTTTTTCTCTAAAAAATTAAGTTCAAAAATCCTCCCCAAACACAGCAAAGTAGTAGAGTAGTTGATGTAGATGTAAAAACCCCCTTCAAAGTCATTTAAGTTTTTTTCTAATGGCAACCTAGTCTTTCACATTTTCTAGAAAAATGCAAGTTGGATGTTTTTATTTCCTTCCCATTAAGTCCAATCTACCCAGGATGCAAATAGCTTTTTTCCGGTGCATCCTTTACATTCCCCAAGATCTTTGAGGAAGTGACCAAATTTGCGACAACTCCTTGGAAAGAACCGACTGCTAATTAAAAAATTTTGGGAATAGATCTCTTTTTAATGAATTCGACGATATTATTGCCAGGCTAGTTCTATTTCATAAATCTTAAAATAAAGATGTAGTTTTTGTTCCCAAAAATTTTATTTACAAATTTAATCCTCTTCTAATAAGTTCAACAGACTCAAGGGATCTTCTGACCATCTGAAAATATTACAGTTCGCGGCTAGAAAACGGCACAAAACAACGCCAAATACTCCTCCTAAGTCGTCATACGATTGCGTTTGTGGTAGATTGTGAGCAAATACGGCACCCATCAAAAGAGCATTCGAAATCACTAGGATTTGCGATGTTCCTATGGCTTTTACAATCTCTCGCACTGTGAATCTTCGATTGGCCAACACTATCACATTTTTCGGGTGTAGAAAACCTCAACTGGCCTTCCAGAACGTTCAGCATCTTCAGTGGTTGCACGCCCCCAACAAAATTCAGTAAAACTTTTTCTTACCACTAAAATTGATGGTGCAGAATTTCCGTTGTATTTATTAAGCTTAACCTTGGTTTGAGTGATGGTTTTTTGCGCAAAACATATTGCTTAATAAGTACATGAAATTCGCTAATTGTATTTAAAAAAAAAAACTCTTTTCAAGCCACATATTATTTGCGTGGCATATACTCGTGCATGTGTATGTCTTTATTTCAAAACATATGCTGGCGCATGTCGACAAATGTATTTCGAACATTTTCCTAAAAATAAACCTTCTTCCTCACTTGTTACTCAATTAATGAAAAAGAAAGAGAGTTATTTGAGAAAAAAGTCCTGATGTTAATTTCATATTTCCCGGAAAGGAAGAATAATTTCATTAATTAATATTCTTGTTCATACGATGGTGTATTACCAAGAGCAAAAACTTCATTAATTTTAAGTAATATATAGTCAATAACATGACAACTTATCCCCGGGCTGATTAAAAGCTAAAACAGCATTAAATGTCGTCACACAAAAAAAAAAAAAAAATAACACCATCACAATGTTTCACTTGAAACGCGACACAATGTGAATAAATTGTAGATCAGAAAACAGGGTATACACTTTGCTGGAAAAATTAAACTATTCAGTTTTATGACAGTTCCTAAAAATGTCTTTTCGACATCAAGAATTGAGGCCTCAAAAATTTATAATGGATATTAAAATAGTTTGGTGAGAAGTTCAATGGCCAAGTCGTCAACATGGAAAACTTTGGGGTCTAAATAGTGTCACAAAATAAATTCGGTATATAACTGATAATTATGCACTATGAGGAAAATTATAGTTGTAGTGATCAAAGTATGTTAAATAATAAATTTAAAAAAAATCGAGGTTGTTGTTTAGAGAACGAGTATATATGCTTAATCATAATGTAAAGAACATAAATATGAATGTTTCCATATCTGAATATATATGAAAAATATGATTCCATATTATCTCATTCCATATGACCAGAAATATGCAATCAGTGAATTTGAATTTGAAGTTATTACAATCCATAAGATTATTTTTTAATCGAAATTTAAGGTATTTGATGTTCAAAATATTTACGGCCATATGCAGAGAAAATATTTTAATTTAGCGTTAAAGTTTACATTAGTTAACAACCATTTTAAGGCTACTTGTAACAAAATTATGATAAGAAATCGTATGCTAAAGACTATTTTAACTATTTTGTGATTTAAGGAGTTTTATTGGCAATGCAGTCGTAATTTATAATTTTCGTTGTACAAAAAGGATAAAAAAGGATTACTCGATTGAAGAGTAGTCAAATATGTAAAAAATATTTAATATTTTAAATTATGAATTCCATACGAATTAGTCAGCAAAAATGTAATGAATAAAGAAGAATTTACACGATTCTTTTTATTCGAATGAAGAGAGTATATGACTATATTCACTAACGAATATTTTTGTTTTTAATTTATAGTTTTTCTTTAGTATTTCTTTTGAATTTTATTGCATATTTTACATAAATTGTATAATTTGTAAAATATTTCCCATCAAATGATAGAAATAATAAACACCTACCAAGACTGGAATATTTAATTTAAAATTTAATATAAAAGACTATTTGCTGCATTTATACAGACATTTTAAGTTTAAAATGATATTTCGAAAATATAAAGCTAAAAAAAGGTTTAAAGAAGATTTGCCTTTGCTTTAAAATTTGAATAAAATAATTTTCTTTAATACATTATGACACACACTGTTTTCTAAATCATTTTTAAATAAAATCAATCTTTGAATTTCCGAACAAAATATTTTTAGATTTTTTTACATAAAGCTCAATTTCATGTGCTTGAATATAAAAATTTTTAACAATTTTCATCATATGCCATTTTAACTAAAGAAAAACGAAATGTTATTTTTATTCTGGCATTTAGTTTTTAAATCAATCATGATCAGTCATAGAACATCACACATTATGTATATATTCATCTATAAGGATATTTTTGTGATTTTCAATCACAAATATCAAATCGAAAGTTTATTGATATTTGATACATAATATTTAACCAATGTGTAAAGTTCATTTATAAAGCTTCCTGTTAAATCAATAAAACCAATTGAAATTTTTGTCAATAGAACTATCATAAGATTAACACAATTTTATGAAATACTTTTAATAAATTTATTCATATTGAATAGCTGTGATAGCAAATTAGAAGAAGCTATGTCCTGACTTATATTATTAACTAAAATATAAACCAAACGAGAATTTTTATATACCGTAAAATACAAAATATTTTCAGAGTACAACATTTGTTTAACGTGCATAAAGAAACATGTTTATTTAAAATACATTTTGAAATAATTTGAAAATAGACAAAGTGATTCGTTATTATATGACATATTGGAACGATGCAAATGTGATACTAAGAATTTAAATAAATGTCAACAAGAACTTGTTTTCGTTACAGTTTATGTAGTTGAAAAAAACTATAATCTGTTTCCCGCTGCAAAATATGATTATAATAACATTATTATTGTTGATATTTTGATACAATGAAGTTTTTTCTCTATTGTATAGTTCTGGTAATCAGATGAGAAGGCGACTGAACGAAAAGTGCCATTATTATATGACAAGAGGATTTGATTTAAAAATCCAACTGGGTAGAAAGATAAAAATTTATTTATTCTACTTTTTTTAGAAATCGTATACCTTTTGCATTATACGATAATACAAGTTGATATTTTTTGTAAAATAAAATTAATTTGTAGGGATACTTTTTTTTTAAAGAAATCCACTTTAAATACACTTCTTGTTGAAATATATCATATCAACTGCCTTTTAGATTAGAATGATTAGTACAATATTATGATAAAAGAAGAATGATAATATTTGTATACATTTAATGAATAACATATTTCAGACTGCCGATAGATCTGAGTAATTGAAATTGTAATAGAAAAGCAGGATTTATTTTTTTTTTTCTTTTTATACAAGTAGAGAGAAAGAAATAGTCCTTCAATTCCACTGATTTCAATTGACATTCAGAAGCAGCAGCAGCGTTTCAAACTAAAAGTTTGTGGAAAATATAATTTTTGAAACAACCTCCTCTTTGCAATCGTTAATACGTATCCGTACTTAACTTTTAGACACATTTAGTATTTAAAACCTTTTACAAATTGTATTTGCGGAGGAAGGTGTACGTAAAGACATACAAAAATACCAAATTGGAGCAACAAAAGCAAATTCAAGTGAAATTCTAACGATTTTCGTGTTATGTTAATTAGTTCATTATCAAAATTACGCGTTTATAGGTTTTTCAAATCATTATTTATACTTTGCACTTTATGCTGTAACACCAATTATTAAGGACATTGTGTGTGTGTGCGTATATGTAAGTTTATAACTTTGTATGTGTGTAGCAATTTAGCCAATAATGAGGCTTAAAATGTGTCTGCTGTTTGTCCATTCAGAAAGAGAAATCTCTAATTAGAAATTAATGCAAATTGAATATATAATAATTACATTAAGTTTTTGGTTTGTATAAGTTTATCGAATGTTTTTCATGTTATTTCTGTTGTTGTCTTGCCATTAAAACAATTTCGTTTTCGTACAAGGAATTAATTAACCTTATTCCATAAATAGGATTGATTTTAAAATTGTTACCAAAAAAATGTTTTCCAAACACAATTCAATTAGCAAAAATTTGTTAAGGAACGCTTTTTAAGATTTTTGAATAAAGTTGCCTTTTAGCAGCAATAAATGCAAATTATAATGAATTTACTGAGTAGAAAGAGAACCTAAAATTCATGGCCACATTTTTCACGTCGACATATTTCTAAACGTTTGAAACTTATATAGAAATCGTTTAATATAGAAACATTTATATAAAATTTTACACGTTTCAAAAGTTACGTCATTCACAATGAGGCCCCTTATACTTATATAAAAAATTCTAGTCTAGAATTTACACAGTGACTAACTATCCTTTAGCTACTTTCATATACTGGCTAAATTATTAGTATCAAACTTCCTTAAGCTAATAGGACTTTCTTTTCTAAAATTATAAATAAATCGGTTCATTTCCCGAAGCTAAGAAATTTATATCCCTTACAGAATTTTTCCCAATAAGTTTGCGCTTATTAAGGAACATTAAAATTTTTTCTCTTTAAAAGGGCAAACCTTTTTTAGAAAAAAAAAATCTTAAGTACACATAAGGTAAACATTGGAGCCTCATTTTGGGGAGCCTACTATACTTTATTTAAATACAAGAGACAATCATGGAAGCAAGTTTAACATATTTTATAAAATCCCATCATACCACTATGTTTGTTGCAACCAGAGGCTGCCAGCACAAAATATCACAATTGTTCTATGTTGCCAGCCATGGTTGCATAGCCACAAGACGTCAAAAGAAGCAACGATGTAACGAAGTTGCTTTAATAGTTGCAACGTATGTAATCAGCTTAAAAAACTATATAATTCGTTCAACTGGTCAGCAATTGGTTGAAAATCTATATGCATGTAAAGGTAGAAATATAAAATGAAACCAAAGAAAAACCGAGATCTACTGATGGGCTGCCATAAGTCAACTTAACAATTTTATTGACCGCACAACTGAAAATTTGCTTTTCTGTGAAACTTAAACACAAAATTTTCTCACCAACAAATTCTATGCCAACAAAAAAAAAACATCTTTCTCCCTAGAAAAAACACATTTAATGATGACCATCATAACTTCAGCGGAAGTAAAAAATTTGACAAAGGGAAAAAAGAAAGGGTTACAGCAAACTCCGCAACTATTGAAAATAATTAAAACGGAAGTGATCAAAACTGTCAATTTATTAGGCATTTGAGTTAGAAAAATTATGCGACTCACAAAGCGCAAAATTAATGTTTCATCTCTACAAATGAAGTTTTTTTTCTAACAACCACTCAACCATTCCTTTATGCATTTGAAATATCTAAAATGAATAACGACAAGAAAGAAAAGGGTTAATATTTTTTTTGTATCATGAAGAAAAAATGTCTTGTCATTCCATTTGCTTATTGTCTTTCTTTATTAGAATTATTTAGATCTACTCATATACTCATTTTGTTTAATAAAATATATTCTCTTTACTAACAAAGGGAAGACATTTATGAAGTGCTATTATTAATTTTTTAAGTTTTTTAAAACAATGAACCCCTAAAACCAGGTTTCATGTGTTCGCATTAGTAGCAGATGTTAGAAAATGTATGTGTTTGCCATGGTCTGGTACAATCTGTATTTAGAAAAGTGTTGATTATTTGCCTCCTGAAATTCGATTTAAATTTTACTAAAGATATTTAATAATGTAAAGAATTCTTGCTTAAATAGAGAAAAACTAGATGTTATTTTCAGTAAATATTTTATATAAATCCAGGCAGAGCTACCAAGATTTTTATAAAAATTTAACTGAAACATTTTTTCTTGTATTCTAAAAATTACATGTAATAATACACAGAGGCAGCAAAAAGGATTGACTGAAAATAAAATTTTACTTTAGGAAAAATGTTTATTTAAAATATTTATAGCGATGATTTTTCAAAATTCATCCTAGTTTTTTGACCGTTTTATTTTAATTAATAAACTTAATTTATTTTTAAAGCTTAAGGTTTCATAATTTTTTTAATTTTTATCGATATTTTTTCATTGGTACCATCTTCAGGATATTTCTTTATTTTATATAAATTTAAAATAAATTTTAATATTTTTCAATTTATATAAAATAAACAAATATCCTGAAGATGGTACTCAATGAGTACCGAAAGATCGGCAAAAATCAAAAACATTAAGAGAATTATGGTTTTTCAATGGAGGTACATAATCATAGTAATCATAGCAGACATAGAATGCTTTCCTACAAACAACACAACAAACAATTATACTCAACGTGAGTCTAATTGATTTTTCTTTCAGCACCCTTATAATGAAACATCGTTGGTCGTTAATGATTGTATTCCGTCAGGAAAAAATTAAAAATAAAATCTTTATTTCAAATACTTAATATTGAAATTCATTATTCGGGATATTCTCCCGAATGATTATACAATATTGAATTCTCATATTGTATTTGATTCGTATGGCATAAACATTCGAGGTTGAATGCTTTCAAACTGCTTAAACTTCATGGGCGAATTGGTCTAGCGACCAATGAAATTTCGGCATATGAAGAGCTAATGCCGCATCAAACAATGCATTTTGCAAAAGCTCTAATTGTTTTAACGATTAGTTGGGGAGAATATCCCGAATAATGAATTTAATTATTAAGTATTAAGTTTTATTTAAAATTTCTTAAATATATATTCATTACAATAAATTTTTCAACTGCCCATTATAAAAGTAAAAAAGAAATGAAAATCTTTTTCGACCACAGCCTTTAAAGTCAATTATGAGAGGTGTTGGTCAATTTACGCTTGTTTCTTAATCTATTTTTTTCCGTTGTCGTGTAGTTGCAAAGACTTCTAAACTTCCCAGTCATGATGAGTAGCAACTCATGCTAAAGGAGCAACCTTTTATTCTGGTTATAGACAACATGTTTTATTTATTTGAATTTATATTAGACGTCCCTTTTGGTACGAAAAAGAACAATGAGAAACGGCATCATTATAATCGTTAAAATCAATATCAGAAAAGTGCACTTTATGGATTTTAAAGTAAAACATAAGAAATGTATTTGCCTGCATACGTACAAACTCTGTAATTTGTTATGATCTTAAATGTGTATTAAGTCTATCAAGTGACGGATTAGAATGCTATTAGAGAACATGAAGTGTGGCTTACCCTCTGAGTAACTCTTAAGAGATAAGAAGTATGATTACATTTTCAAATCTGTCAGCTTTTTATATACTCGTAATTCCTTTTACGCTTACAAATTATTCTCAGGATATTTTTTGAAAATACTTGTTGAAAAATATGTACATCGATAACATTGTAGAGACTTTTGAAGGAATACGCCACAGTAAATATTTGATTATATTCACGTCAATACCAAAAGGTTTTCCTATTCTTTAGTTAAATAAGAAGCAAACAAGCGGGACAGGGAAGATTCAGTTTTGATTTTATCTTGCATGGTAGAAAATTATGAATGTTATTTCCACATTCCGCTAAAGTCCCTCATAACTATTTCATGTATTTCATCACTGCTTAAAGTTCCAATGGTTGGACTCGTAGGCAAATGAAACTCGCTGGTTCATATTCTGTTCGGAAATAGCAAACGGGAATTTTTCTGATACCAACTTCCAAAAAATATCGTATTGTAGTTTTCATTCGCGTTTGTATATGTGACGTGCAAAATAGAAAGGGACCTAAGGGTAAAAGGAACTGACCTTAGTCGACTAGTAGGTAGTGCACTAGACTCGTAGTGCGAAGTTCCGAGGTTCGAATGCTGCCCCAGAGCTCTGGCAGTTTGTGTCGGATAATTGAAAGGGAGCGCACAACAAGCCTTCACTGGCTTAAGTGTATGTCGTATGACATGGGCTATCACACCCCTCCAATCAACCTAACTTAACCTAACCTAAGGGTAAAGAGGGTTTTGTTCAGGAGAGCCATTTTAAAGATTTAAATACGTGTATCTTTGGTGTACCATCACTTTCATAAAACGCGAATATCTCTGTGAAGGAACACTTTTGGGGCATGGGATCGGTCTCATTCGATGCTCAAATGTTGTCAACATCAAAAAAAATGAAAATTTATTTTTTTTACCCTTAGGTCCCTTTCTCTATGCGCTGTCACATATACTTGTAAACAGTTATAGACAGATTATCTTATAAAATTAGAATATTGATAATGAGCTATTCGGAAAAGATTGCTGTTTGAGTAAATATTTTACTGCATGAAATTTCAGCACAAATTTTGTTGTCAAGTTTTTTTGTTCACTATATTTTTTTTGCGGTAAAACGATTCGCTCAAATAGAACAAAAGACTTCAAATGGACTATAAACCATTGAAATCTTAAATTATTTGCCAAAAAAAAATGGCTCAGTTTTGAAAAACTCGTATGTCTGTAGTTGATAGTTGAAAATCGATACTAGTTTGATAAAGAAGCGTTAGCAAACGCTTGCGATTCATATGAAAAATGCTAACAATTCGCTTTCTATTAATATTTAAAAACATTTGGCTATATAAAATATGGCTCTTAAACTTCAAATAGAGTCAAATTTTTCAGAAAAAAACCTTAAAATAAAACACGCAGATGGAAGAATAAATAAATACGTAGACAATTAAATAAAAGTGGAAAAAAGCACTTAAATTTGCCAAGGAAAACTGTGAAACCCTATTTATATGTATATCCGAGGAAAATTATTTTACAGGATGGGAGGACCTATGCTCCTTCCAGGATCGAGGGGAATATATATTATAAGATATTTTAGTAAATAAATGAACAAGATATTGTTGGTGCTATTTTATAAAAGCAAACGTTTCAATGCTTTCGAAACATACATGAAAAAGAGGCCTTAGTGAAATCAAAATGAAAATAAAAATTAAATCTCTTGATATAATATATGATTAGAAAGCATAAAAATGAGTTTTAATGGAAAGCCACACTTTGAAAGGTAGTGCGCTAAAACTTTGAATCAAAAAATGTTTTAATTAAAAAAAATATTTAATAGAATGAAAGCAATAACACCAATATTTCAATGCTACATGAGTTCGAACGATTTGCAGTGTGAATGGTTACGAATATGCTGAGATTTTTTACACTCTAAGGAAAACTAAAATCTAGTCCGATAAAATAAAAATCGCTTTCGGAAGTCTAATGCCATATTACGAAGACGAACGTTAAAAAGTGTAGAACCAGATATGCAGTATACCAATTATGAACATTATCACCATAATAGTCAGCCAGATATAGCATAATTAGATATTTCCATGCATGTAACCACCCCTATAGCATATTCTTTCGTAACAACTAATATTTTCAAAATCAGTTCACAAACCTCCTCCATTTTTTGAAATTTCAAGTGTATAACAAATGAACTAAATACTTATTTATTGTACACTGTGTTCAGACATGTACCCTAACTTAAGCGATTAACTTGTAAATTGAGTTATCGTCTTTGGTGTTTACACATCTCCAATTATCTTACTCAATACTAAAATTCGACTGCTGAAAATCAATAAGTCTATGGAAAAAAATATGTGCATATTTTTGTGTATTTTTGACAACTGAGTGCGACGTTGTACACGCCTTTATAGGTTTTATATAGAGTAGACATATATATTTAAACATTGACTATGTGTTAAAAATTTTAAACATGTGGGATCGAGTCATTATTTTTAAAAACAACAAATTAAATATTTTTGACAAATTTTAATTTCTCGCTTTAGCTTATTCCTTTTTTGTGATGTTAAATTTTTGTCGAATTATTCCCTTTAATTTGCAGTCCTGTAAGGGTTTCATAATTTTTATCGCTTATGTAAAAATATGACTCTGTCTTCGCTTCAAAAGATTTAAACAGTATGGTTCATCTTTACATTCACCTTTATATTCGAACTATTTAAATTTTGAACAGTAACATCCCTGAAATAATGAATCAAATAAGAATTATTTACAAAACCTACTTTTAGTCGGCAACAGGCACGAAAAAAGTCGCCAAAAGTGCGTAAAATAATATAAGTTTATGTGAATGTCAAAGTACCAAAATATTATTCGGGATATTCTACCACTTAATTATTTCAAACAATTTTATCTGTTGTTTTCATTATTTTAATAAAGATGCCAAACTTTGGGAAAGTTCAAAATTGCTTGCATATTACGCATCTAAATAATTCTAACGAATGCGGGAAACTCAGCCAGTATTATGAAAATATTTGATATCGATTACAATTAACATTATATTATAACAATATTAATCAAATTTATTATTCGATATATTCTCCAAAATAACTATTTTTATAATTGACGCAAGTCAATTATAATTGTTTGTTAAGTTATGATGGTACAAAAGCTTTCTAAAGCTATTACACTTTTGTGTTTTTGTTGATTACAAATAGAAAAATATGATTGAGTTCTGTTTGAATTCTCATATAGTATTTGTAGTCTGTGGCATAAGTATACGAGCTTGAATGCTTTCAATCATGATTTGGCTAAAAGGGTACTGATTATTTGGTTAGCGCCAATGAAATGCAGGCATATACCTAGCTAAGCCAACAACAAATAATAAAATATTAAAATAATTATATTATAACTATAATTTTTTTTAATTTCTATATTTGACTATTAAAAATTTTTCTTCTCTTGCCCCCACTACCAGTCTTAAAATTACAAATTTGATTTCCCCAAAGTACCTCTTTGATTAATTTCAATATAACAAAGAACAATTGCGACTATTAATTTGATGGAAAATTATTCCTATGAATAAGTTGAATATTTTTAAAGCCACCCAACAGTTGAGTAGTTTATTTATTTCACTTTTTTTGTAATAAAAACATTTCAAACTCAATGCAATTTGACTTTACAATTAATGAATTACCAAAGAAAAATAAATATAGTATATACATATTCCTATATATTACCAGAAAAAGTCCAAATAAAAAGAAAATAGATGCAGAAAATATTTGAAATAAACATTTATTTTGAATGACAGTTAAACAAATTAAACAATGTCTGCATAGACAAAAAATACAATGAGAAAACGTAGAAAGTGCAAAATCCACCTAAAAAAAATTTGAATTTTTTTCAAACAGTCAGTCAATGTAAAATGTAATAAACGCCCAATGTTTGCTGCGATACAAAAACAATACGAAATATACTGGCAGGGAAATGAACAGTAGCAAAGTGACAGCATTATGCAAAAACACAGTTGACAGCTAAATGTCAATGTTTGACATTTGCATGACACTTGCTGTATTTGTGTAGAAAATGAAAACAGTATTTGAAAAGAAACAACGTGAAGGCAACTACAAAAAAGTGCACATGGAAAGTGGCAGGGAAAATATCGTTGTTTTGTTTGAATTATTTCTTTCAAAATTCTTATTTTTTCTTTGCTCTCCTTTAATAATAAAAAAATATTGTGTCCTGACATCAGGAAAATGAAATGAATTTATTAAATATCATCATATTGCAAGCTAAACACAGAAAAAAGCTGTTGTATAGAAAAATATAGTA
Source organism: Germaria angustata (assembly GCA_963681545.1). Lineage (NCBI taxonomy): Eukaryota > Metazoa > Arthropoda > Insecta > Diptera > Tachinidae > Germaria > Germaria angustata. Next base: position 39,078,690 of record OY813001.1, read on the forward strand.
CCACATGCCTGTATTCATTCCACTGCTGAATTAATAGGTTTTGTGGATGTGGGGGTCTGATTCTTCTTTTTTTCTACTTTCATGCTACACTTTGTATAATTTTTTGCCTTTGGCTAGTGACAGAGACATTTGTGATTTTTAATATAAATTTAATTAGAAATATGCTGCAGCAGCATGTTGCAAGCATTTTCATCTTACAAACACAAACGTCGAAATATATGTACATACATATTGAAAAAAATTATGTAAAAACAAAGAATGAACTAAATGTCAGGGGGGTTTTAAAAATTTTCTTCTCCTTTGCCAATAAATACTTTATGACAAAAGAGGAAACCTTTGCTGTCACTCTGACAGTTGTTGTTTGATTTCATATACCATAAACGACTTAGGAAACAAATGTGAGAGCCCAAAATTTCATTACTACGTGTATTCCTTTGTGAATTCATTATAATTTTCAACATTTGGTCACCAATTTGTAACTGAAGACTCATCCCTTGAAAAGTTAACAAAAAAAAAAAATTCAACATGTTACACATTCCAACTGCATTTTCAACTTTAGGAATATATTGGGTCACAAAAATACTTTTTAGAAAAATATATCTATGTACATATATATTTTTTTTTTTTTTTTGAAAGGAAAACCAGAATGAAATTAAAAAAGTGCTTAAACACATTCCACATAACCCTTGTTGCAAGTATTTAATTTAATTGCCATTTTCTTTTACTTTTTCGTATCCTCGCCCTACGGGCTGTTTGATTTTTGAAATTAGAATTATTAAATTTTTGTCTTACTGTGCGGGTGCATGTTTTGATAACATATTTGGATGCCCTTTGGCGGTATTTTTCTTCAAATTACTTTGATGTGTTCAATTACTCCAGGGCATTACCACAAAATGATCGTAAATGTTTGAAATTATTTCGTGATTAGTACAAAGAGCTTAAGCTTAAGGGGATGTTTTCTTATGTTCTTTGGTATTTTATAAGAGAAAATGCAAAATTCATATGTCGGGAACAGGGTGTTTATCTCCATATGTTGAGATATTTACTTTGTTTTACTGAATCAAAAATATATCTCTAAGCCTTGATTCCCGTTTTATGAATGGAAGTTATGTGTATGATTTAATTAAATTTTACTTTTGAAATTGTGCATACGTTTATGGGTATTTTAAAATAAATCTATTAAATATAGAAATCATTTGTTAAGAATTTTTTAATGTAGTTCCCACAATTGCTTGTGACACATTTTGTTTGAATTTTAAATCTAGGTATGTATGTACTTAATTTTATTGCATTTCCGTTTACTTTTGAGCATAAGAGAATAGTTTTACTGTGAAGATATGTAAACTATATTGATTAAAGTCATTTTTAGTGATATTCTAAAAAAAAATACATATATACGAGGGTGGGTCAATTAGCCCATGATTTTTCTGAATTCCCCCTGACTACTAACTTAAAGAAAATACTGTTTGTCAGTTAACTCCAGTGGAAATTTGTCATTGCGTCATTTATTTTGTGCTTGACAGCCATTAATTGCGATTACCGAGTGATTTGAGCAGAAAATTAAAAACGTGAATCGCGTGTGCTCAAACTAAAGCTAAGCTTGATAAATAATGAGGAAGTTCTGCGCCAACAGTTTTAATGGTAAAAAAGCGATTTACTGAATTTTGTTGTGGCCATAACACTAAGCAAGGTGCCGAACGTTCTTTACGGCCAGTTGAGGTCTCTATACCCGAAACAATTGAAAAATTCATGAAATGGTGTTGGCCGATCGCAGATTGAAATTGCGAGAGATTATGGAAGCCATAGGCATATCACATGGTTCAGTGATTTTAATTTTGAATGATCACTGGGGTATAAGAAAGCTTTTCCCAAGATGAATACTCCGCTTGTTTACAATCGACAATAAACGCAATCGTGTGACAAATTTGCAGGAGTGTTTGTCGCTCTTCAACCTCAATGAGGTTGAATGAGGCATCATTTTATATTCATGGATGAAACATGGATCCATCATAATACACCATAAAGTAAACGGCAGTAAATTTAGCTGGTTTCGGAATTAATCGGCGCCATATAAGGCCAAGGTGGGTTTGTCAGCCAACAAAGTAATGGAAACCATTTTGTGGGATACACGCGTTATACATTCAAAAGGCTAAATATAATAAAAAGCGAATATGATGCCAACTTACTGGGAGGATTTAATGAGGACTTGAAAAAACAAAACGACTGTATTCGGCCAAGAAAAGGTTCTATTCCACCAGGGCAAGGGTGAATACAGGCGTAGTTTTCATGGTGAAATTGCAAGAATTAGGCTACGAATTGCTCCTTTATCCATCCCAGCCTCCAAAATTCAGTCCATAGTTAGTATTTCTTGTTTCCAAATCTGAGGAGATCGCTCGGCGGAGGGCGATGAAATCATCTCACAAACAATTACTCATTTTGATGACATCGACAAATTTTATTTTTTGGAAGGGATGGAAAAATAAAAAATTTTGCGGGCGCACCTGCAGTAGTCTTCAATATGCCCTGAAATTATTATATTCGTTTTTAACTTTTATATATTTTAATTTTGGACTATACGAGTATTTATTCTTACGTATTTTGTTTGATATTGGTGTTGAACTCAGATCTCCCATTTCGTCGCATGTTCATTGGCAAAAGCCACTTCCCCCAAACAAAAAACAAAAAAAAAAATCCGACAGCATTTGATTTACGAATTCCATGATAGATTTTTAAGTGCATCGATATAACAATTATTAAATCGAATTTGTTCCAGAATTAAAGTAACAAAAATCCTGCTGCATGGTGTCGTTTAACTTATAAGATATGAACATCTTGTCCAAGGCCTTTTCCCTCTTGAATCAACATTGCCTTTTTTAAACTTCAATTATAATTTCTATTGCATAAAATCAATCCCAAATCCGTTGCAAGTCCGCACTAAGCGTAATTTTGACACCGTTTTGGCTTAATTTAAGTACGCACGACTTTAATACATACATACATATACATATATACATGTACATATATACAGAGAAAATTAAAATAGCCTTGTTTTTTATGTACATATTTATATCAACGTCACCTCTAGAATGAAAAGAACGATTTTCATCAAGATTGCAGCATTCGGCGCAATATTCAATATTTTGAAAAATAAACGAATCCAGAATTTTCGATCTTATTTAGTTTTCGAGAACAATATGTCATGTAAGAAATTTTCGCTAATTGACGTTGTTATCTTAGCTTAAGAGCTGATTGTATTTTGGGGTAAGCGAAGTGGAAGATACAGTTTTATTTAAAATATGATTTTTTGTTAAATTTATTTCATAAAACTTGCAAAAATCTGTCACGTCGGTCGATTTATATATATCTACACAGCATCTTCTTGAGGTCGGAAGCTTCATCGTGTTGTAAATTTTTATCACATCAGCCATTCAAAAGTTGTAAGGATTTTATGTATACACACAGAAACACCCTTATACACATACATACAAACATCTTCTCATTTTTGATAGAGGGAAAGTAAACGTTGCTTTTCTCAGTTTCTCATATCGTAGTCGAATGATTTAATTATAATTAATTAATAATGAAATCAATCCATCAAAAATTTAATTGCATGTCAGTATAGTTATTTCAAATATATTTTTGACTTAAGAAGGCCATTATACTTACATACTTGTAAAAATATATACTTACATCTATTATATGGCAGAAGAACTACTTGTAACTTTTTGACTTAATGTTTCAAATGTGGACATAAAATATTAAAACATGAACACATCAAGTAGAACTATTTGCTCAAAAATTCAAAACCTACAACGTACTAAACGACAACAATAGAAACTGGTCTCTTACAAAATGCATATTATATTAAGGCTTTAGTTATTCACACAGGACATTTTTGAATTGAAAAAAGCAGCATAAATTGTTGAAATCTGTAATGCAAAATTTTTTATTGTAAAAAACGATGAGAGCAAAAGAATAAAACTATATTATTCTAATGCACAGCAAAAGTCCTTCTTGAAATATGAGATGAATAATACATGTTTCATTGCATGTGTAGCATGCAAAAAGGACATCTGAGTACGAGTATTAAATTTATGCATTTTATTAATAATAAGAAGTACAACAATTTTATTTCTACCATAATTAATTTGTATTTGTAGGCATCATTATAAGAATGGAATATTTTTCCATTATTGTGGCGAAATAATTGAATGAAAAATATTTATACAAAATTCTTCGAATGTGTGTACTTGTGTATGTATTTATTTATTTCTTTCAGGATATTTTATATAAAGGCATAACAAGGCATGCCTGGATACTTTATTTTTTCCCCTCTGTTTAGAAGCCAATACATATCTAAAGGAGCCTAATTTTTCGGTATAGATTCAGCTTCTTGGTTAGAATAACAATGGATTTTAAGAAATGTTTGGCAATCGAAAGACAATTATTAAATTATTTTAGGAAAATCTGTATGAGATCCATTGATTGAATTGATGGTCTTAGAAGCAAAGTCAACGATTTGACCATTTAAAAAAAAATATCTTAAGGGAATTGGAAATACGAGGGTGGGTCAAATATTTCATGACTCTTTGAATTTCCCGCCTCTTAACTGAAGGAGCAGCAACGCTCCTATCAATCAGCATTTGTCCGCTGACTCCTGTAAAAATTTTAAAAAGCTGTTGATAGCAGATTGCCGTGTGAGTTGAGGAGAAAATAGAAAAATATGAATTTCGTATGGAGGCCCAGTTAAGGTCTCTGCAGCGAAAACAATAAAGTGTAGACCGATAGGAGCTTGAAAGTGCCAGGGATAGTGAAAGCCATTGGCATAGAAAGTTTTCCACAATATAAGTGCCGTGTTTGTCTGCAATCGACCACAAACGTGTGACATTTTCGCAGGAGTTTTTGGCTTTGTTCAACCGAAATATCGACGAGTTTTTGCCCTGTTTCGTAAGCGTGAACAAAACGTGGATCCATTTTAACAAACCAGGGACCAAAAAACAGTCAAATCAATTAATTTTCAAAATCAAACATATGTATATAGTTCATATTATTGAAAATAAATTGAAATAAAACGAAACCTTTATTTTATAAACAAAGTAGTCATCAGCAGTGAGGAAAATAAGTTACAGTATCTAAATTTGAAATGATGTTGAATGTAAAATATATTGCACTTTATTGGGTATTTGTATTTAAATGTTTCTAGTGAAACATACGTATATATGTACTTAAAAAAGAACAGAGTTGCAAAAGATTCACGTCAGTACCTGCCCGAAGGCCTAACCTGACGGTGCACTCCTGCACAAGGGTGAATAAAGCCGTTCACCACCGTCCCCGTTGTCCCCATTCAAGGGCACATACAGGGGGCGGTCCTAAATGTGCCCCCAAAAGGGACAACAATGGTAGCAATTCTGTACAGGCTGCAGAACCTTGTACAGGCACCTTGCTAAAGTGCTGGAGCTATCTAACCTACAAGCCACCCCAACGGCCCGCAACCGTTAGAGCAGCTCTGTCGAATAGCAACAGCACCTAGAGATATATGGCCTGAAGAGAGCATCTACAATCGGTCACTGGCACCATATTGCAGACACACTCATCCGACCCATACCTCTTCCCGCGTAACTTTGGGTTTTAACCACAGCCACCACGTGATCCCCGAAGGGGCCTCACCAACAACCAGACTAGGACAAGTCCTAGGGGCTACTGGTTCCCGTGGCACCAGATAGGACTCTGGTCAACCGCGTGTTGAAAACACTTCCGATTTCAGGTCTCATGCAAACCTGAGGTATCGGTAGCACCTCTACCCAGACAAGCATAGGCAGAGCTACTTCCTTTTATTTCTTATATGCACGCCCGTTGCCCTGTTATTTCAGGGATTGGGTAGTAACATATTAAGTTCTAGGGGTAATTGGTCAAAGGTCAAGGTCTGGAAAGACCAGATTACCCACTTACCGGACCAGCGAGCGAACCCACTTTCACCTTTAATTTACTTGCATGCGCGCCCGTTGCCCTGTTGTTTCAGGGATTGGGTAGCAACATACAAGTTTTTAGGGGTTATCAGCAAAAAGGCCTAGGTCCGGAAGCCTGATAACCCTATACCCCAGGAAGCACTACACCAAGCCACCAAGACAAGATGTATTGACCGTGCCCCCCGGGGGGACTTAAAAAAGAACAGATTGTTTTTGCACTACTGACTTTTTATACAGAGCACACACACAGTAAGAGCAAAATATATCTAATATTTTTGCCGAAAAAAACACGCCATTAGTGTTAAGACCACTATGGAATTAAAAAAAATCCTAGAACTTAAAAAAGGTCTAGTGGTGTTATATTTAAAAAATTCAAACATAAAAAAAAATTATCTTGAAAGGGTTCTCTATTGAAATTATTTATTTGAAAACTGGCATCCAAACAATTGCCAGCAGTTTGGAGTTGTGTTGGCACCAACCTTGTACAAATGATACAAATTACGGCAACTTTTAAATTCATGTTCTTTTGCAATTGGACAAAAATATTTTCAAATAAAAAATTATATACTTTTCACATAATTTCGTTGGTAAGTGTATTTTATAAATTAACTTGTGCACAAATTTCTTCTTATGAATTTGTACATAATTTTTGTCCTTAAGACTGCTTTAATAATATGAATTTATTCATTAGATGATTATTATAATTATTATTGCTAAACATGCCGCATGTTTAAAGAATAAAATGTTCTTTAACCTGCCATTCCTTGTATGATCAAAGGGCATCGGGGATATTATACACCCACTTGTTGTGACTATTATTCGTAAATAGTAATACCGTCTCCCATGCCTCATGCAACTAAAAGAATATATGTTGTGTTTAGGAAATGTTAAGAATATATAAATGATGGACCAAAAAAATATTAATCATTATGATTTTTATTAATTACGAGAACTCAGCCTTAGGAGGAATGAATGTAACATGAATATTATGTCTAAGTATAACAAAGGAACATGCGTGAATGAAATAAGTTCAAGTACGTGACAATAATACAATAATATTTAAACGCTGCTATAAATTCAACAGGAACAGGATAAACGTAAAATATATTTATGTGGCTCATTTATCATAAGATTATTGTTATTAAAAAATTGCAAAAAAAAAATTAAAAAAACTTTTAAGAAACGCTGTGAATAAGAGATACTATGACTTAACTTTTGTAACGCATAAAAAAGTAAAAATTTAGATATTTCTATAAAAATGTTGATTTTTTTAACTTTAATTAAGTAGAAATATTTCTTTTGTCAATGTCAAACTTAGAATATTTTAAGCATTTAAAATATTTTTACAAAATTTAGTAACAAGTTTCCAACAAGTCAAAAATTTCTTTTAGTTTCTTTTGTTATACAACATGCTGTTAAAGTCTGGAATTTCTTAAGGACTAAACTCATGTATACGATAAGTAAAGGAGTTTATATAAAATTGTGTCTGTATTTTGCTGTTAATGTTGACTATCTCAAAATCATAATTCATAATGCACAAACACACACACGGAAACGGTGAAAGCTGAATATTTTTTGTTGCCTTTAAAGAACACCGAATGTATAACACGCAACATTTTGTTTATGAAAAAAAACTTAAATTCCCGACAAAGAAGGGGTAAATAATCTAAATAACAACAGTAGCAAAACAAATGAGTAAAAACCTTTTTTGTATGCATTGAGACGGATAACAGTAATAAAAAGTCCTTTATACTGTAATCCGCCGACGGAACGGAACGGGGGTAACAAGTTTAAATCTGTTGTGGTAAACGTAACAAGAATTTTGATGATGAAGCTGAAGCTGAAAAACGACACCGGAGATATGTTTTGGCCATGGCCATTATGAACTGCCATGTATATTTTTAAAAATTCTCGGATAAAAAATAATCAAAGATTTATTTGTATATGACCTTTTGCCTCAAGAACCTTAAACAATTTAAAAAAAAAATTTTATTCTCAATTTTTCTTAGTATATTATAAACTATCTTGTTGGTATGTACATTTTAGATATTTATTTGGTTTCAAGTTCATTCACTATAGTTTTATCTGGAAAAAATTTTGACTTGCATAATGTTTAGAAATCCTTTTCGAAAAATACAAGTTTTCAATACTAATTTCTGTAAAACTTCATTACTGAAGCGAAAACTTTTGAAATAAAATAAATGCATTCAACACACCAGCGAGATATCCTGTGCAGATCTTTAATCGATATGTAAATTCCATTAGAATTAGAAGTCTTATCAAAAAGCTGATTTCAAGGATGTTTATAGATTTGTACAATACAAATTTAAAGTTTATATGGAGAGGAAAATTTTACTAAAATACATGCCATCATCTTATAAATAAATTTCTGGGTTCATATTTTTGGTGGAAGGATAAGATTTTGATTTCAGCTTAAAGTATATGTTAACCATGAATTTAAAAAAAAATGTAAGTGTATGTAAAAATAAATTTAAATTTAAATAATGACCAGCCATCATTATTAAGGTCTGTTCCTTTAAATTACCAACTTTATTGTATTTGTTTAATTGAAATTTATCGCTTTCCAAAATTACTTTGAATAATTTGATTTTATTTCTACACAATTACATATTATGGGCCTAATTCATAAAACTTATCACATGTTTATAAGAGACTTATAACAGTTTTCTAAAACGAATTTCTGCAGGGCTTGGGGGTTGAGAGCTTTTCAAACATGATAGTTGAAGTCTACTGACATTAGCAGCAACGAAATTCATGCAAATTAACAATAACAAAAATTTATGTTATTTATATATTTTATTTTATTTATTTGGTCAATTTTTGCAATTAAATTTCTCCTGGTGCTATGAGTTGCAAAATACCTGTGGTTGCAGCTTTGCAGGAATTTTTTTTTAATTACTGAAATAGTATATTAAAGTTATAGGGCCTAATTCATAAAACTTATCACATGTTTATAAGAGACTTATAACAGTTTTATAAAACGAATTTCCATATAAAATTCCATCCGTGTTAGTTTGGCAAACAGACTTAATAAATGGCAGGCGATTTGACAGATGTAGCTACAGCAATATGGCTGCTATCAATTGTCAAAGTCCCTATTGGAAAACCCATTATGTGTATTACAGACTATATATTCAATTCCCGAGCTAAATAAATGTGTGTACGTCTATACAAATCTCTATGGACCAAATTTTAACATTATGTGTAGAAAATTTGTTTGAAATTACAAGACCTCTTCATACTATCTATTCAAAATCTCTGTTTAGCTTCTTCCTTTCTATTTCTAGCAAATTATTTTTTAATATTAAAGGCTCTTAAATCACTTAAGTTTGTCCCTGTTTACATGCTTGACATAAGTCAAAGAACTAGAGAACTCTGTTAAAAAAAAGGAGAAATATTTGTAGTTTTTCTCAAGCTTTTGTATTAAAGAAAAAAGTTCTAACTAAAAATATCCTGTCTATAAGCACGAAGAAATAAGTATGTGTATTTGTACAAGGCTTACAAATATGTACGTATGTATACACCCAGCAAGCATTTTCAATCAATGGCGTTCTTGTAGTTAGTATCAAATTACAGAAGTATTTTAATATTCTTTGTTTGTTGTTGGCTTAGCTAGTATATGCCTGCATTTCATTGGCGCTAACCAAATCATCAGTACCCAGAAGTATAATAAAAGCGAGGAATAATTGCTGTGTTTTTTAAAAAGATTTTTAATTTTCTATGCTCCTTATTGATCTTTCTTTTGCTAAGAAGTAAACTACAAATCAGGATTCTTTCCTACAAATAGCACCAAGTCATCTCATGCAGTTTTTTAATAGAATAGTTGAAAATTTCACCAAGTTTTAAGATGTTTGAAGTTATGGAACAACGAGTGTCCAATTGTTGTTTACAATGAAGTTCAATGACAACAATAAGATTGCTTTTTAAGGGCATGTGTTGGGTCACAAATGGTTCATTGTTGAGCTTTATTTCCCGTTGCTACTTGCGAGGATTTTACTTTCCAAAAGTAGTGATTTGGTCTCACGTTGCAAGCGTTCCATTTTCGAAATCAATTACTTACGCTACTCAGCTAACCGCGAGTTCTGCAGGCGTCGACGTTTCCTTATGTCTCAATACCGTCCTTCTACCTCTTGCCTTCCATGTCTTCTCCATCCCACATGTTTCCATCTGTGCTGAAGTCTGATATTGGAGGTGACAGTCTTGATGATCATATTCCTGGTATACTTGATGTTATATTTTCAATGGCGAAACTGATCATGTTTGTTTCCTTAACGTCTTGCTACTGCTTTTTTTTAAATAGGCAATGATTTCTGACCTCATGCCGTTTACGTTTATGGCCTATAAATGATCATGGCTATATCCTGCCTTGTATTATTTTTAGCAAATATCTAACTTTTTGTTCTTAGACCTTTTATTGTGGACTTCTCAAAAGATGAGGTACAACTCATCAGTAATATTGTAAAAATTTTATTAAGGATAAAATAGACATAAATAATATTTAAGTGATACAGTGTATTTGGGGCAGATATTTAATACAGAAATAAAAGCGTTTATGATGTTCAATACAAATTTTTAAAATGTGATTTAGTGCAGTGTGTTTCCCACTAACAGACTTTTTTAAACTTTTCAAAATATGGTCAAATGACCACTGATCCATTAAAAGGTACCCATAGAGACAAGTCAGAAAGCATAAGCAAATAAATTAATATATATTTTCTATATCTCATAATATTTCAATGAATCACAAGTGCGTGAGGATATCGGCATAAAAAGCGTAAAGTAAAAACTATTTAATGAGAATTGACTTGCTGCATCTTTAGTCTTACTTTGGTTACAAATGAATGGCCTTATGATTGAATAACCTCCTAATATTTTGAATTGTGGAAGATCTAAACATGAGGCTATGTCCCAAAGTCACCAAGGAAAATTGAACTTTAAATAGAAAATTCATAGCAGAACAACACATCGCTCCAGTATAATGCAGTCTTATCGCCAATATTCAGATGGCCATGACGGTATGTAAATTAGGAGGGAAAACTTACATGAAATCATTTGGAAAAAATTGTTATCGAATATACATAAAGATTTTTTAATTATAGTAACATTTCCTTAGCCACAACACATGTTACCATGGTCCTTTTACTCTTAGATTTAATCCAAAAACTTTGTAATTTATAAAAGATTACAGCATTTTTGTCGTCAAATGTACCTACCAACTCTTCTACCGCATATAAGGTTTACTAACCATAGTTTGTTTGTTGCAGCAAAGCTGAAATATTTGCCGTTACCATGTTTGCAACATGTTCTGCTCTGCGTCTGATGAACTGATTACATTTTCCAAAAGTCCCGCGGTAATGACTTAAATACTTTAGAAGACACTCTAGCGAGCCTTCTTGTTAACAAAAATCTTCTAATTTTGTAGAAGATACATTATTTTACAGGCACACAAATACATATATACATATGTACTCATACATACAAAAGTTTAATATATAAAATGACTTCTAGTGTTTACTTTTTTGCTTAAATTTCAATTGTCTGCCAGTCGTATTAGTTTGTACTTGACATAACGAAATGCATACAAAAAAGAACATAAAAAAATTAATAGAAAAAGTTGAAAGTTGGGGAAAAAAACCGTCTAAATGTCGCGACTTGAAGAATGCAGCACGGTTGAATTAGTTTCGTATACTTATTGTTATCGCGTTGCGAGTATCATGCAACTTTTAATTGAATTTACATAAATATCTCCCATATGTCATTTTTGTTTTTGTAACTTAAACCCTAAGTTTATTAAGACATATTCAGTTGGTGGCGACTGACTTATGCAACTCTGCAAAAACAAAAATAATTGCTTTACAACAAAAGCAACGCTTCACCGTGGTGACTTACAAAATATGGCCCTTAATAAAAATACCAAAATCAGGCGAGACAAATAAAGCTGAAGAAATGTTTCAATGCACTGTTAATACAAATCACTATATTGGTTACATTACGGCCCCTACTCCTACAAGGAGCGTATGAGTTAAAAAGAACAAAAGTATGTATATTTTGTATATATAATCTGTAATCTAACTATAATAATTGACCCGACAAATATAATTTACTGTACGTTTAATGGAGCTATAAGAAATATTCTTTAAAGAAACATATTGCTCCATTTTTATCGATTGGACTAGGGGGATGACCCCAATTTATGCAGTGCATTGTGCTGGAGCTAGAAAATACTCGTAGATTATGGGAAGAAGGCTAGAGGCAGAATGAATTGAGTGACAGGAAAGTCACCTCGTATGAAGCTTGTTTCACGTACGAGCCCTTCGAATTGTGTCTGTAATGCGTAGTGCGATTCATGGCATATCGACCATAAATAGATGTGCTACTAATGAAGAACGTATTGTTCGCAAATAAGATAATTTCTCGGGAATATATTCCCCAATTTCATTAGAGCACATTCCACTGTAGTCATGATAAAACAACGAATTGCACGAGTAGGTGTCATCCCCTACATGTTGGCCCATTAAAAATAATTTTATTAATATAAAAATATCTTGTATAGAGTGATTTTCTAAGAGCTTTCGGATTTAATTAAAAACAAATAGAATTTTGAGAAATTTATGAAATCTTTATTTGAGTCGATAAAACGGTCTGTATAATTCAATGTTTAAAGATTATTTCATGTAAACGTTGATCGCCTGAAATAAATGATACGCTGGATCCAATTTTGGCATATTCTCTTCAACATATCTGCCGGTATCTCACGAATGGTATCAACCGGTGCGGAATTGTCCCTATAGACATGAGCCTTAGCATAGCCCCACAAAAAATAGTATAAAGGATTTACATCTCACGACCTAGGCGCCCAATTGACCGGTCCCAAACGTAAAATAAACCATTCACAAAACTCTCCTCTCAATTGAATCATTGTTTCGCGTGCTATGCGGCATATGGCACCGTCTTGTTGCAACCACATGTCAGCCTAATCCAGCTCATTTGCTTTGGGCAAAAAAAAATGTAGTCATCTTACGGTAGCGCTCGCCATTCACAGCAACGTTCGTGCCAATGATGCCACCGGTCCATAATCTACATCAAACGGTGCATTTTTCCGCATCCAATGCTTGTGGCTGCTCTTCACACTAAATACGGAAATTTTGCTTGTTCACGTATCCATTTAAGCAGAAATGAGCTGCGTCGCTCATGTACGATGCAAACTGGACATGTTTAATGGTAAAATGTTGCACAAAAACAGCTGAGCTGTCAAAAACAGTGTTGCCAAGAAGAAAGTTCCCAAAAAAATCACACTTTATTTACCTCATATGCAAATTGCTCAAGTTTAATAAATATTTACTAAATTTTGGAAAATATAGTTTTAAAGTCAATAGGTTTTCCGTTAAATATTATTTTTAAGTCCATTTTTTTAATTACATTTCAGTATTTTTTTTTTTTTTTTTTTTTTTGTTTTAGAAAACCTTTAGTTTAAAGCAGAGAAGGTTTTTAACTTATTTCTACCTAAAAAAAGTTTAAGATTTTGAAAGAAGGAAAAAAAGAAAAAAACGCATTAGGTAATAACAAAATGTATTTAACATTCTGCAAATTATTACCATATTTGCCGTAAAAGATAAAGAAAAATATTTATTTATTATCAGTCTATTTTTAATGAAATTCTTAAAACTATTTCTTATTGCGTGCAAAATTTTTACTCCATTTAACTAACATCTTACAATAAATTTTTGCATAAAAGCTCAGCCAACACCTCTTTCTGGAGTGGGGCAATATGGTTGCGAGTTTTTTTCTTTTGAAACTGCACAAAGAGAATATAAAGGAAACACAGAAAAATACACTGATACCAAATGAACAATAATCATTACTTTTAAACATTTCACGCTTTCAACCAATAATAAAACTAGCACCTACTGAAAAATGCTGCATACGAATAGTTAGACAGCACTTAAAATCTGCCACTTGTAAGTTACCACGCCACCACCTGATAATGTGTAAAGTGCAGTTCGTGAAATGAAGTGCTTACGGCTGGGGCATCTACCAATAACAACAAAAAAATATTACAAACGAAAAAAAAACTATACGAACATTACATCTGATTGGGAATCGCAAAAAAGCTAAACACAGAATTAAGGCATAGAATTAGAGTGAGAAAACAAAATTCCCCCCAAAATATATTTATAGGTTTTAATGAGATTTTTTTAACGGATATGGGCGTAGTTTTTTTCAAAACGTTTCTATTTTTTGAACTTATTGCAACAAGTGCATGAACCAGGCTTAAAGTAGCTCTGCCAGAGAGTCTTGTTAGTTTAAGTTAAAGTAAAAGCTTTGCAAGCCGGCCCTTGATAAATTAAACTAAGTAGCATTTGCACTAGCCAGCTTCCACTGTATGTATAGAAATCGTTAACTACTCGTAATTAAACTTTGAGCTTAACCAGGCCAGACAAATTTTAAATTTTATTCCTGCACAAGAAAAAACATTTGAAAAATTTTTTCTTAAACTTTTTCATTTTTCTTCAGTTTTGTTCGCTGTGTTTGTAGAAATTAAAACCTTCTGACTTGACTTTGTGTTCTGCTCTGGCCAAAACATCTGTACATATACCGTTTTCAAAGCCTAACATTACGTTAGATCTTCTTCAGCTAGAAAGGAATTCGTGATTTTTGGTAAAACCATCAAAACCAACATAAAATATTCCTGTTGTTTTTATTACTGCACAAGACTACAAGAGATGGTGCAAGTGTCGCACAACTTTGTTCTTTTTTTAAGGCTTTCCTGTTTCCAAAACTCCCTCTTTACAGATTCGTTATCACTTAAAAGGCAATTTTCACCTTAGTGGGTGTACACCTTGTCTGGTGGAGTGCACCAACCGTTACGAACTAGTGTGGCTTTTAAAAATAAATTTTAGTGTCTTGGGCACGAAATAAAGTGTTGATGTTACTTGACAAGTGAAATGCATCCGTAAAAACAAAATGCAAGAAAGCAAAAATTGTACTTGAAAACATGAAATTAATTTTGCAAAGGGCATTTAGGTGCAAATGCATTAGAATGTATTTAATGCGGAAGACGGTAAAGTCGCTGCATGGCAAGGAGCAAATACAGATTCAGATGCAACTGCAGCTGTATGTAACAGCCAACATTAACAGTAATTGCGAAACATGCGGAGCCACAAAGAGGTGAAATAGAGATTTTTCTTTTGCTTGTTGAAATTGCAAACTAGAAATAGATAAAGAAAATATATATGTATTTATATATATATACATCATGAGAGATCGTGTCAATAGAAGCAGCCTGTGCATTTGGCATTCGAGCAATTTGTTGTGTTTCGTTATTAAGTTATCAGCTTAAAACGAGCTGAACTTTTTTTTTAGTTTGACTTTATGAATAATGTTTTAAAGAGTCGTACCGGTAAGTGAAGATGAATTTTTCAAAAAGTCATAATTATAAGTACGTGAAAATGAGTTGGAGGAATAGTGTAACTCAAGCAGTCTTAATAATTAAGTTTGCAAAATTTCAATTCAATAATTATGTTTCAAAAGTACATGTGTGTATTTAAACACAAATATTTTCTAATATTTTTACGTTAAAGTAATATTCGATTAAACGTTTGCTTATCAACAAATTTTTATAAATTTTTAGCTAGTGTACTAGACTCGTAGTGCGAAGGTCCCAGGTTCGAATCCTGCCGCAGAATTCTGGCAGTTGTGTTTGATAATTAAAGGGAGCGCACAACAAGCCTTCACTGGCTTAAGTGTATGTCGTATGACATGGGCTATCACACCCCTCCAATCAACCTAACCTAACCTAACCTCACCTAGTCCGGGATGTATGCAAAAAATAATTGGATATTCATTTTCTTATAACTGCAGGACTAAATATTTTAGCGCATAAGATACGTCTTGTAAACGTTTTACAATAACAATCAGGGATGGAAAGACGCATGTATATCCTTTTAGTTTTATACATTCCAATTTATCGTGATACTATACTATTAGTTTTGCAATTTAAAATGTTTCTATACGTTTATCTATTATATTGTCACCCCAAAATGACTTGGGCTTAGTTTCTTCAAACACATCAATTTTGCGGGCTGATTTTGTTAGAAATAATTTCTTGCTCAATATTGTTGTTAATCATCTTTAATCAATTTTTAAAACAATTTCCAATATTATTTACTTGTAAAAACTATAAAAGATAATGTTAGGAAATTAATTTGATATACATATGTGTGTATGTAATTGTGTATTACATTTAAAACGTTAAAAGGCCCAGCAATTCTCAGTAAATTATTATTTTTGGTACCAATGGAATTGAGTCTTTTATTTGGCATAACATATCAGCGCTTTCGAAATTTTGCAGCGGCCGTGGCGCCTGCTGCACCACCTTTCAAACATAAATTTACATAACATAAATTAAAATTTTAAATAAGGCTCCAATGACTGAAATAATTTACTGGAAAATGTATAAAACCTGAGAAGATACGAGTAAAAATTTGCAGGTACGACGTTAGTGGCGGCGCTATCATTCAATTATTGGGCCTGCGCCAACTTCATGTTAAACGTAGTTATAAAGTAGTGATAAATTCCATACAAACATAAATAATACTTATACTTTTATATGTATATTCATATTATATCAAAAGGGATTTCCGCTCTTATTTATTTAAATTTATTGAAAAAAGTTATTTAAACTAAATTCCTATATTATGATGAAGAGATTTTGGTAAGACTAATAGTCAATATAGGAATAACCAATACCAACAACCAGATTTTGTCATGAAATCAACTGCATGCAATTTTTTCTATTTTCCATGTGATGTAAAGTAAAAAAGTTGCGATAAAAATGTTGCCGGAAAACGTATGAAATTTTATATACTCCCAGTCCTATATCTTGTTTGCTTCAATATTCCATCTATCAGCGAATAAAAAAATATTAATGTAACATATATCATGAAAAAATTCATAGTGCAAGTCCAGTCTAAAAAAATGTTTTGTCCATTTCCCTGATGTAGTGGTCGGTCTGACTACATGTTTTGGAACCACTGCATAAATAAATTGTAGAACTAAAACAATTATCGAATTAATTATGAAACATATAAAAAAAAGCAAATGAACACCCATCTCTTGTTGGGTACTAAGCGGCAGGTCGTTTTCAGATTCCAACAAAAATTTAGTCGTTAGAAAGTCTTAGATTTTCTATCTTCGAACAAATAACTTTTCTGACACATCTTCATGTTGGAAGAAACTTTGACGTGCGATAATATACTTCATTCCCAGATATCTTGTCAAAGGATTTTTTGATTTTCTTGATTATCTGCAGAAAATACGCAAGTATCAAATTGACCATTGACGGCCGAAAAAAGGGTAAACGACAGTCACAAAATTTAAGTGAAGTGTTTTGTTAACTGCCTCATCCATGCAAATCGACGCAAATACTTATCCTTATTTTGGTGAAACACCGACAAACACTCTACTGAAACGTCTTTACGACGCTAATTTTTTTCTAATGGAAGCAAACTCGCACCCACCTGGCATTGAAAGTAACTCTCTATCCTTCAGCCGATGATCTATACCATTTGCGGAATCTCATTTTGTGGATTTTCATACGGACCAGCAAAAACTTTATAACCGTAAGCAAAGGAGAAGACTCCCCATATTGGAATATAGATTGGGTTTAATATTGGTTGGACTAAGACCTCTCAAGTAAAAGTATTGATTTGCATAACTGTGACCAATTTCGTTTCATGTTTGCGAGCTCAAATTCACTGACATCGTTTATTTGTAATGGCCCTAAAGTAATACTAAAGAACGAGGACACTTACAACTAAAAACATATATAAATAAGGTTTATTTTTTTCACCAAATAGTTCTTTTTTAAACTGCTGCCACCATCTACAGGTCAGGTCGTCCTCGTATATCATTCAAATTCGTTACTTTAAAAGGAAATTAACCGCTCTCCACTTTTAATGAAAGCCGATGATGCATTTCGAATTAATTCCATGTTTAGTACTACTAATATTAAATAAAATATGTTATAAGTCCAAATTTGGAAGGTCAAAATATGGGATCTATTGGTGCTATCGCTAATAAAAGGAGATTGTGTGTAGGGTTATTCCTTATAAAGTCCCAGATAGTCAAAATCCAGACGTTAGAATAACCTTTGCTTATTTCAAAACTTTTAATTGCGTTGATATAATTTTCGTTTCTGTACACTTTCCTTATGAGACTCATTTTCCTTCATCAAAAATTTATTCATCGGCGAAATTTGAAAAGATTCCATAAACAATTTTTCTTTACTTTTCAAATTGTAAATTTTAGAATATTCTTTATTTGTCAGTTCTGCAACTCTTGCTACAAAATAAAATGAAAGAAATTGTTTTAAAATAAAGCATAACGAATACGATGTGACAATCAGCATTAGGAGGGAGGTTCATTGAGCGCAAAAATAAAATGCAACAGAAATAACGCACTTGTTGCCTTTATGCTCGTACAGACAAATTTCGTTGCACAATATTCCAACTTCATGCTGGAATCACAAGAGGCATTCGCCAATTTATGCACGAGGAAAAAGGAAAGGAAAAAACAATGAACTTGTGAATTTGTAACAAAAAGTGTGTAGATGAAGAAACGTTTCATTTTGAATGCAGTCATTGCAGCAAATTTACATGCCAGTGCGATAATGTTGTATAATTGGATCTTTGTAGCATAAAGTCATTAGGTCGACGTGATGACATAGACGCGTATGGGCGCGATGCAACAGAGTTCTGTATAATAATGGATAAAATTATTAATCATAATTTTGAGTGTATGTGTGCATGTGTAGGCTGGCTCGCTGCCTGGATGTCTCAAATTGTTTAATACAAACGGCTGGTAGTGCAACACAAAAAGCCACAAATGAATAACGTGGGAACTCTATATAATATTTTGTTTCCTTTCTTAGTGCTTTCAATTATGCTGTTCTATATTTAGAGTCGTTTCAGCCAATCGTTTCTTCTCCGTTTCCAGTTTGATTTTAAATTTTAAAATGCAAGAAATACACACATATTTGATATAGAACCAATAACTAAAACGACATTTATATTTATATAATCGCATGCACTTGTCAAAATGCAATAATACCACACTGTCACCGTGTCTTTCATTTAAAAGAGAGACACTTAAGCTAAAGGTATGAAACATATAGACCCTGGCTGTCTTCTAATGTTTCTGCTGAAGACCACCCATATGGAAAAATAACTTGTGAGAATATGCGTGTGTATGTGTGTGTATTTAAAATCATAAGGAAAATATTTAAAAACGTACGTGTACATACATTTTGTCTACCCTGTAAAATTTGAACTATTTGTTGTTTTGTGTCATTTCAGACATTCGCAATTATTTAAGATTATATTTCTTGGTTTATGATGGGCCACGAAAGACAAGTGACATTAAAAATCATTTTTTGTTGTTTGCTTTTCCTAAAATTTATTCCCCATCTCTTTAAAGTTGGCTTTCTGCCATCGCCATTAATGCGGCAAGTCTAGAGAAGTAGGAAAAATGGGAAAACATTTGGTGGAGAAATGCGTGCGTTGGTTTTCTTAGAACCAATAATGAGATGACGGCAATGATGCTGACAATGATGAGGAATACGATTACGATTGCAATGCCATAGTGGGTACAGACAACACCGCCATAAATACTAAATGAGCCATACACAAATCTAGTTCAAATGAAATTGAAATATTGACAGTTTTTAAAATTGATTTTATGCATTGTTAAATTTAATGCTTTTTTCACTCATTGATGATAATTGAAGCATTACAGCGGTCGCGATTAAATTAAATTTAATTGAAAAAGATGAGAAATGAATTGAAAAGATCACAGAAGTGTTGATGGGTGAATGACAGAAATTATTGCCATTAATTTTTGCAGAGCATATTTACATCAAATTGAAATTGTAAGTCAATTTTGAAATAAAAAAAAAACAGATAATCATGATTAAGTTTTCTTAAATTTCTTTCACCAAAATCTATTCGCTACAATTTCAAAGAAAGAAAAAGTTGTTCGATTGAGCACAGAACAAGTTATGTTCAGAATTTCAATTTAATGGAACCATAAGTTTTAATTAAATAAAAAATTTCTTAATTTCTCTCATTTGTCTTGCTGGCAAGACCGGAATATGTACTAGAGTGTGATATTATAAACAATAAAAGTTATGAATTTTCAATATCCCACAGGTGTCCTGTTTATTAAGAAGGCAGCCAACCGTCTAATGTGCTATAGAATATTTGTCAAAGTACTCAAATTTTTACAGACAGTGAAGTTGTCTAATCAACATCCAAGCTGGCACATAAATGCCGTTCACATTTTGTAGCAATGATGAGTAATATATTTGGTGCTCAGCATGCGCGCACGCTTTCAGTGTATCATCAGTTGAAGTAAGCTTATCCTCTAAGGAGCCCATATGCAAGACGAGTCCCTCAACTGGTGGTTTATACAACAAAATCTATGCCGGCAAGCTCATACTAGAGGATCCTCAGATATCATTTGTGTGGTGGCGGGATCCATCCGGCCCAAACATGACAATGCAAAATCATTAGAGATAGTGAATCTGCTAAGGGAACAGCTACGAACAACGGTAGACACACTGACTGGATATTATCTATTACGTAGGCATACTACTAGATTGAATATTCCTTTAAATGACGTCTGTAACGAGGGAACGGGGCAGATCAGTTGGACTGTGGTATTAAAGCAATAAATTATATTACGCTAGAGTTGGGTTATTTTAACACCGAGGATGAGGATTTATAGGACTCAACATATACACACTCAGGCAAAATAGGGGGACTAAACTGGAGGGTCGGCTATGGTCAAAACTTACGGCTCATGTAACTTAATCTAACTTACAGCTAATCAAGTTTGCAAGACTAATGTTAAATAGATGAAAAAGTTAATACTTTTGTACTCGTTGTATTTAAAATAACTCTGATACTGCACTTAGTCATTTGTTACTCTGAAGGAAATGTCACTATTGGATATGTCTGCAAATGACAATAATTAATATATGCTTGTGTTTAGTTACCGATTAAACAAAAAGATTTTGAAAGTTGGAAATTGTAAGGCAAAACTAGAAATAAGATTTTCTTCTAGCAACATTGGTTGACAATTTTTCAGAATATAAGACGAAGGATCTGAACGGCGAATACTGACCGCCTCAAGAATAAACGGGGGCCTGGGCACAAACATGGAAAAGGTGGTCTTTGGACCAATAAAGCAGCCACCCCGAAGTATTGCGAAATCAGTTCTGAGTTAGGAATATCGCCGAAGTAAATGAAATGGGGTTTTAGTCGGTACGCCTATTTGGAAGAGCTCGATATATCATAGTGGATGACGATCCACTGTGAATACAAAAAGCAATTCAGATTATTGTCCTGATCAATATGTTAAAAATTTTCTTATTTGTTGTTAGTTTGGCTGCGTATATGCTTGCATTTCATTGACGCTAACCACAGCCAACGATGGGCGACGATATTCTGAATAGTTTTTAATAAAAGTTAAAAAAATGTTCAATTAATATTGAAATTAAACATACTTTATTGTTTGATGTGTTGAAGCTCTTAGAAAATGTTTTATATAATTTATATTGAATTTTAAATTAGTATTACAATTTATTTTATTATAATACTCCTTAACAATATTCGCTCACTTAAGTTAGTTTGTTTGAAAAACATCTTTAAAATAAAACCCTTCGTTATTTATTTTGTCATTATAGCGAAAAATGATCAATATTATAAGTTAAACCACTTGTAAAGTGGGTGTCTTGTCAAGTGGAAACTATAGTTGCATGCAATCTTTTAACAAATAAGTATAAGCAAGTGGTAAATCTAAACAACTGACTGCATTTTTTGTTAAAAAACGATAGAAAACCAAATTCATTAATAAACGTTTATTATAAATTTATTCATATAAAAATTAAGTACCATTTGCAATGGAAGCTATTACTTTGCCAACCGTTTGTTCCAAATTGTTCACAGGATCAAGAAAAGAAAATAGAAGAAAAATAACTCTCAATTTAGCTTTGGATATTGTGGAGAATAAAAGCAGCAATTCGTTAACTTTCCCAGGTAAAATTAGTAACGAAATTTAAAATTTTTATCTACAAAAGTTCTTAAAAATACTAAAAATCAATGAACGCTTTACTAGTAACAATTTATTCAGCTGTTGGAAACATCTATTTCGTATGCTGTTGTTTCTAAATTTATGAAATATATTATTGTTCATCGTAAACATATATTTTGTATTCAAAAATTAACAAAGAAAAGGGGTACCACTTACAATACCATCGTTTAAGGAAGCATATACTTTCCTTAGAATTTCCTGCTCAGCTGATTTCGAACACATTCGCACATACTCGGCATTGTCCCTGATATTTAATGGATGTATTTTCTCCTATATTTAAGAATAATTCATCACTAAAAGTTTATTACAAACTTTTATTTGATAAGCATAAAACAGCTGTTCTGATAATTCTTACAATTAAAAGTGTTACCAGGGGCAATTTCATAAAACTTGTTTGTCTCTCAATTTCTTACGTTCATTATTCACTTACTCTTTTAAAAATTTCGAACAGATGAAACTCGCCAGTAATAATTAGTAACAATTATTAAAAACTTTCAGTAATTTAGGGGGTGGGTGGTGGTGGTTGTATTAAATTAGTTAAAACCAACTGTAACCGATTTTTATTTTCAAGTAGACTTTTATACTTAAATTATGCATTTTGTTGTCTATATAGGCGAAAAGAAGACTTGATAGTTAACTGTAAGCTAACTTATTTACTCTTATATTATGTGTTATTAATGACTATGAATATGGTTTAATATGTGTATATTTAGTTAGGAAAATCGTAGAATATTATCAAATTATATCCACTCATTTATAAATATTAAGGCAGAAATATATACTCTCTAATCAAATTAGCAAATTTTTGCCTAATTCTGTTTAAAATTATTTACACCTCGAGAAGAAAAATCATGTGATAGCCCTCAGCACTGTGATTCAAAGGTGCATTCCAAATATGTAGTTATTTTGTCCACCAAAATTCACTTCAGTATTATCAAGTTTAACACGTCAAATAAAAAGAGTTTAACGACTTTGTCAAATAAATCTAAGAATAGAATAGAATAGTAATAATAAAATCTTTACAACTAGAACAACAAATCTCTAACAAAACTTACTGTTTTGTAATCAATTCCATAAAAATAAACTTCAATAAAAATAAGGGAAAAGGATACTTCCATATTACGTTCAACAAATTACAAACAGCCACCCAATATCGAAAATAAAGGAAAATAAATCTTTATCTGTTTTCGAAGGATCTTCTACGAATGAAAATCTTAAATAACAATTTGTTGTTGTCGTAAAGCAAAACACTTGTAAACAACAGTAAATAAAACAACAACAACAAAAAAACGACCACTGTGTCAATAACAAAAAAAATTCTCATTTTGTTTTCAATAGTTCCGATATCGTTGAGAAATAAATAAGTATGAAACAACAACAAATTAAACTTAAAACCTTTAATGTATTACAAACACAAAGAAATAAATAAACCAATACACACACACATACTCATACGACTTGAAGATGGACACTAAAACAGTCAAGTAGAATTACGGTTAAAGTAAGAAAAGAGATGTGCTGCAGCAGCAGCTACAGGAGACCGAGGAAGGGGAAAAGGCGATGGTGCCAAATCCACAAGACACAAGTGGATATCTGAAGTGTTTTGCGGTATGTTGGACAATGCTTGACTTGAGGTATTTTATTTTTTTAAGGCTTGCATCTCAAGAAGTATTACAGGGAATTCAAAAGGTATTTTAAATGGTGTCTTACTATATGAAATAAACATTTCAGTTTTAAATAAAAATGGGAGCAATACAATATGTATGTATCAAAGATAAAATTCGGTTCTCACCTTTGCCTTATTAACTCTTTGAGGACTGAAACAGTATAAGCCTTCAAATATATACAATTTGAATGAAATTGACTGCTGTACAAGAAAGCCTCCATATACACATATTTTTTTAAGTTACTAAATTTTGTGGTAGTTAAGCAACATTATTTTAACAATTAATATCGCAAGGCTGATACCCAGATGAACATCAAAACTATTGCAGTTAATAAATATTTTCTTCTTTAACAAAATATTCCGCCCACTTTTCCTATTTAGTGAATGTCTAACAGCCACATTTTGTGAAACTAAATGATTATTTATATTTAAAAAAAACAAATTTTAGTTTTTCTTCACTATTTTCAGCAAGGATAACGCAATCGTATTATCATTCTAATCTACAAAGTATGGTCCTTAATAAAAATTGTTAGCCATCACAAAAATTCATGGTAAATACTTACGAGAGATATAATTCAAGCTATAATTATTTAAAAAATTTATCAAAAAAATAATAATAAAAAAAAACTCAATCTTGTATAGGATTGAGTTTTTACTGATCTACTACAAGTACATCTGACCATGACTTCTCTCGATTTTCCACATGGCTAACGAGACAGTATGAAAATTTCAGGATGGATCCAATTTTATACATACTACATATATAATTTTCCTTCCAAAGAAAACTTTAACATTTCGAAGAGAAAAAATATTTCTGAACTAGAGCGTGGTTACATCCTATTCCTAAAAATTGTAAAAAAAAAGTTGAAGTAGAATGTTTTCATAAAGAAGACTACATAAAAACGTTTGTAATACAAGGTATGTGCCATCAGACAACCATCTTTCGCCTTTTAGACGTGCTTCGTCAAGTGTCAAAGTCCCAGAATCATGCAAGTCGTTGTCGTGTTAACGCGTGTAATGTACTTCCACTTTAAGTGTGTTTTAATAAGCGCAATTTTTTCAGGAAAAAGCAACCATTCAATCCTGTGACGGAGTTAAGTTAATTAATTAGAGTCTTTAACGTAGAGATTTTAATGCATTTATTGCTGAAGAAGTCTAAGGCGGAGCATACATCACTTGGCTTATAGCGAGAATTGTAGGCAGATATGGGCACGACGTGGGATCACTTTTCAAAGCTCAGGGATAATAAATGAAGTCAAAAATGTTCGACCGTCAGTATGAAATGCCCAATGATTAGATCAAACACCGGAGATTGCACCACACTCAAGGATTGATGGGGAAATTGATAAACAATAATCCATATGGGTAGATATCAGTGAGGAATGAAAGGGATTCTAAAACTATTGAAACAAGAAAATAAACCTTATATTTCGAAACCCGCGTGCAGCCCAAAATACAATTCGAACAGTTACGCATATTTTGAATGTCGCTGTCTAAGCAAGTCACGCCGACTGCACCATAGTGATATTACCATTGTCAATATTAATAGATATTGACTGCTATTACGTATCCTATGGCATTCTGAATTCGACGTTCAGGCGATGTTTGCTGCAAGTGGTACTGTTTGTAGAAATTTAAGATGGGAAAAAACTTGCAATAACCCATCTATTTATAATGCTGATTCACCTTTCAAAGGGATTACACAGATGATCATCTTTTACAGGTTATAAATAATATTGAGAGGGGTACCCCCGCAAGAATAGTAGTACCACCAGAATTTGTTTCCTTCATGTGAAATCTGTAAGAAGTAAGATAATTTTCCTCTTCGTAAAAGAATAGAAAATTCTCTAGTTATGCCCATATTCTTAATGTAATCTCTGTTTTCTTAATTATTGAAGTTTCAATAGAATCCGACACACACAAACTTTTTCTAACAAATTGAATTTTAAACCAAACAACTGCCATATGCTTTTTTACTGCAACATTAGTCATAGATTAAATTATTAATCATCATTTTAAAATTACTGAGGGTAAAGTGTTTCCAATGTCCTTTTTATATGTAGAAAAAAGCAATTATGCCTAAAGCCAATCAGAGATTAGACCACAGTTTTAAAAACTTCAATCATTTGTCATGCTAAATTTTTTCCGATAGGACTATGTTGCAATAAAGGAGCGATAGCAGGTGTACAAACCTGCTTCTATCAGTAGCATTAAAATTAATGGAACATTCTTAAACGCAAGTTAAATTTAGAGAGAAGCAACAGCCACAAAATAAACGTACATATTTTTGTATTCATATTTGATTTGTATAATCAATATATAGATTCCAACACAACACCTGTAGCCAATGCCGGACGACAATAACCACTAATTCAATATCCACTTTTTATTTCTACTTTGCCCCAAAGGGTTAATTTGATAAAACAAATCCATAAAAATAAAAAGTTTCTTGGTTTCCACTTTTAACTTCCCAAGGTGTTTGTTATTTGTTCAGCACAAAGATATTTACTTTAAATATATACATCTGTATGTACAAACACTTACGATTGTATGTACATACATACATAAGTATAGACGAACTTTTTCTCTTTCTGCTTGTTATCATTCCAAGATGTTAATTTCAATTCTTAAGCCCTAATGATGTTGATCTTTGTGGCATTCGAAACTCTTAGACTGACAAATAATACAATGTTTTATAAATTAAAAAAAGCCAAAAGGATTTTGAAGGTATAAATAAGAGCAAAATGCTAAATAAAGCACAACAAAAGCCGTACACCAAATAAAATCACATTCGAATACAACAAACAGCTCTTCCACACTTATAGTGTGATATTTATATGAATGAAGGAAGCCTCTCAAGTGGCACTTGAAGCCAAAAGCTACGGTTAAGGAATAGTCATTATCTTCTTAAACACACTTACATGTACACTCGCATTTTTTAATATAAAAAAAGCTTCAAGAGCAGAGTATAAATATTATTGATACATCTTCTTGTGTAAAATATTAGATAGAAAATGCCTTTTATCTATCAATAGATGTTTATGAAGCAAATGACGATGATTATGTTGATGGTCAACATGTCAATTGCATGCAAATACTTTGTTATATAAACCGTAAATATAAACAGATGTAAGGCGTTAAGAAGCCTTTTTTGCACTTGATTCCAGGTGTATGAGGAGAAAGTGAGGGGGATAAATAATATACAAATCATAATCTTAACAAGATTGACGTTAAGAGTGTTTCAGTCATATATTTATAAAAGACGATGTAACAAGGCCAGGAAGCAATTATATCATACAAATCCTTAACAGATATTAATAATGAAATGCTGTTAAAGAGCTTCTTGAGTCTAATTATTTACTAGAAAAATAAGTAATATTTAATAGACATTATTTATATTAAATATTAATTATTTTTTTACTTATATATTTATTGAGAGGTGGCGTGGTGTAGTGGTTAAAAACACAATACCCCAGGTTCGCTTCCTGGCAGAGGACAAAGATTATTCTCAAGTTTTAAAAATGAACTGGCTTCAACCCTCACTTAAAAAATTCCATCCAATGAGCCCTTGATTACCACACCCTCTCCTCTCTCTGGAAAAGAGGATAACATCATGACAAACAAAGGTCAGGCAAAGCCATCACCACCTGGGGAATCAAAGATAGGATAGGAATCAAAGATTAGCGGGGTTCCTCACCACTGCACCAAAATACAGACGGAGCGTTGTTTCTAGGCAAGGACAGATGGCAGCAACATTATCCTAGACCTGCTACAGCAGACCGATCATCAACTTAGATGGAACACCAACCGATTAACGAAACTGATACAAGGCAAAAAACAAATAATAACAATGCGAAAACAACTGCAACAACAATCCGTGTAAAGATGGATATGTTTTGTAGAAAGAAGCCCTATGCTTCCTCCAGGAACGGAAGGAACATATATATATATATATATATTTATATGAAGATTTTAAAAAATTTTGAATTTTGCATCAATTAAAATTTTAAACCTAAAACACCATAAAGTAAGTATTTATAAATAAAATCCGAGTTCAAATATTCAATTATAGAAAAATACTAACATTCTCGACATTTTCAAAAGTAGTTTTTATAAATGTGTCACATCTTACCGATCAAAATATACAAAGCAGTCGAAGAACATAATTTTTACATCAATGTGGCGTACCTTTTGATCAATTTTGGTACCACGGAAACTCGAACCAGCTGGAATTCGTTGTGAGGCGCATTTCGAGTATGCTTTGCGTTTTAATTCGTAGAGATCGCCGAGTTCAAGAGGTCGCAGTGTGATAAACTCTTGACTTTTAAAGAGAGAAGAAACACATTTTTCTGCACATCAAGACTTGCAAAGCAGCCTAATTGTTTTAACTGATGTGCAAAACCAATTTTCCATTTGTCACACACTTTTTATCTTGCGAAAAGTAAACTATTCACATGATGTGGCCACTATAACAGAACTAAAAGCACAAGTTCAAACCCAAATGGTTTCCCAAAACAACAAAGTGTCGACAGGAGTAAAGAGCTGCACAGTTGGAAAGTAATTTGTTTCTGATAATACATTCAGATCTTTCACTTTTATTTATATACTAAGTAGACTGAGTCTTCCTTTCTAAGACTTCTGCAGAAGCTGTCAGAAGGACCTGCACTAACATTACAAGCTGTGGGGAAAGAACAACATACATAGACAGGCCGTTGCTGCAAATGCTAACAGATCTATCGGATTGTGGTATCAAAGTAATAAAATCTTTTATTCAGACATCGGGCTGGCTTAACACCAAATCAAACGACGAACCTTAGACCAGAAGACTTTTGTTTCCACACTCCGTAAAACACAAACGGATAAATTACGGTCTCAGAGGTCCAGTTCATATTTTAAAAACTATCTGGGAGCCTCTTCAGCATAACTTAAGCTAATATTCAGATGGTTCAACTTATAGGAAGTTTCCATATACGCGCCTTGTGAGAAAACACCTGCTATGTACAATTCATGGACAGAAACATTTCAGAGTACCTATTTAAATATTTTACAAAGATATGCTTCAATACAACTTCCAATGAGTACTTGCAACTCGTTCATTAAAAATTCAATTGTATTTGAATATATAAACGAAACCGGACAAATACATATAAAACATCAGCCTTCCATAAAATCTACAACTAGTAAACAATAAATTGCACACAAAAAAAGTATATCTATAAAACAATTTTAAGAATAAGAAAAACTACATGTAAAGGCCTACGAAATGCCATCAGTAAGTTTTTTTTTTAAATCCGATTGTATAAGAGCGATACATTCAATTCGCACTTTTGTACAGGAAGTTTGTTTTCTGTTCTGGTTGCCATTTAAATACGACACGTTGCTTTCCTAAATGAACATTTGCAACAATGTTGCCAACAACAATTTACTGCGTTAGAGCCACTTCTGTTATCCACATGATTTAAGCCGCCAACTCCAACAACAACAAGCAAACTTTAAAATTTACAATCTTCATTACACAGCACCACCAACCACTTATGCCAACAAAAGCCGTAACATTCTGCTCCACCTTTTAAGTCCTCCACTTAGAAGACATGAAGAAGAAGTATTTGAAGGTTGGTAAGATTTAAATTAAAATGGAAGATATTAGTCAGTTTAGTGTAGGCAATTTTAATTCTATTTTTTATGTCTATGCTTTTTGTGGCATGGAGTTTTGTCAGTGGACTTAGAACAGCTTAGATGTTATTTACTTCACTAATTAAGATATTAAATTAACTTTCATATCGAATACCAATAATAACATTTTTTGTATGTGCTTTGCAAAGAGCTTACGAACACAGGGAAACGTTATATTACCAATGAGCTTTAATATTCGATAGATTACAATATTGGGTGGGAATCAGTAAATTGCACCGGACGAAATTGTGTGCTTAAAGACAAGGCAGATTATAGAGAGAAAAGTACATTGACACTGTGCTTTTCTTTTGTTACTTTCCTAAAACTTGAAATTACAAGAATTCAGATGAATGTTCTGATGCAACCGGAGCACGAATTTGGAAGCTACTTCTGGAAAAAGTTTTCTTATTTGAGAAAAATTACAGATCTATGCCATAAATATCTTATAGTAAAAATTTGTGATTTAAATACATTCAGAAAAATCGCTAAAATATATTAAAATTTTTTTAAAGTATTAATGACAAGTATTTAAAGCTTATGGCAATTGATATTGGAAGAATATTAGTATGACAAAATCAATTCTGGACCTCAATAAAGTTTTTCATTTAATAATGAATGTTTTTAGCGCTATTCGAGATTTTATGCAATAGATCTTGTGAAAGTGTAACTACACGTGCAAGACATTAAAGATTTTTTTGGCAGTAAAAAATAAAGTACTTAAAAAAATTTTAGTCTAATATTGTAAGAATTATAAATATTAAGAGAAAAGAGCATTAACCATCGTATTTATTGAAAAAATTTTTTTAGGTTTAAAACTCCAATTGGGTATTAAATACAAACCTTTGTTAAGAAATCACTGGTGCCAACTGTTTTAAGGGAAAATATGCTAGCGAGTAAATTAAATTAATAGAAAACATTTACATTAATTTTAACTTTGATTGTAACAGCTATCGTTAATAGACAGAGACGTTTCCAATCCGTTTTGGCAATTTTGGACATAAAAATGCCGTACCTAATCAAAATTATATGGGAATATTATTGAATCCCAGAATAATTGAACTTTTTTAAGAGTAGCGTTCGAATTCCATGCTTTTCAACAATTTTGATGAGCATAGTTCTAAAGCTTCTAATAACATTCTAAAAACATTTTTATTTTAAATATTGCAATTCACTTTCCCGTTTGAGCTGCACTGATACTTTATTTCTACAAGATACAGTATAGAGCACAAGAAATAATTGGACTTAAAAATGCAACAAACATTTGCGAGGAATAGTGCTGCATGACACACCGTTTTGATTTTAAGTACAAAAAAGGGTAAAGCAAGTCATGTGAAAAGAGCCATATATTAGGTCTTTTTTAAAAAGGAGTTAAAAAGAAAATATTCGTACTAGAATATTGAAATTATAAAATAGAATGACTAATACGAATGAGCAATGCTTACAGTTTCAGTGCAGTCACATACACTTTGTTATATACTCATGTACTCGTAAAGCCCAATTGCATGTTGCAT
This sequence comes from Germaria angustata, assembly GCA_963681545.1. Taxonomy (NCBI): domain Eukaryota; kingdom Metazoa; phylum Arthropoda; class Insecta; order Diptera; family Tachinidae; genus Germaria; species Germaria angustata. The sequence goes on from OY813001.1 coordinate 39,109,679, forward strand.
GTTGGATTTAAGATTTAAATTTTTAAACATTTTCGTAGATATTAATGTGGATCAGAATCCTTTAAATTGCTTTGTCCAATAGCTAAGCTTTTTCTAGCGTGTATATAAATTCATTTTGTATTCTACGTTCCTGTATTTCCTATTCCTGGCAATACAGGGCTATAGAAATATATATTCGCCACTTAAGTTTCATTCCAACTGCATTTAATATCTGGAGATTTCAGTCCAGTGTTCATCTCAAATAACTCCTTGCAGCCCAGTAGTCATTATTGGTCAATCATCTATACTCGTCTGCATTAAACAGACACGGGCTAAATAAAAACTTGAATGAGTTTCCCACGAAGAACTCTGCCAAAATTCCAAGTTTATCTTTAATTTTCAGTTAGAAAAAAGTCACAGACTGAGATAATGGAATTGAAAAAGTATTATACTTAATAGTCCCTTTTTGATGAGTGACCCGAAAGTAATGAAATATTTGATAATGCCAAAGCTTTAGACTGAAAATTTTTCAAACTTGTTAAAGCTTAACAATAATACCACGTTCTGCAGCTGTGCATTGCTCTATGGTTTGTTGACAACTAATTCTCTTTATATCTATGTATATACATCATAAATGTCGAAGGACACTGGAATTTACTCCAACTGCAAAAATGCGAGCCAATTCAAATTATGTACTACTTTTGCGCAAATATGAAATTACTTTTGCGCTACCTTGTGAATTAAAAAATAATTTTCCTCAATAACATCGAGCTGCAATTGTTGCAGTGTATAAGTCATAAATAAGACGAATCCCATTAAGATGATTATAATAAAATAATCATTCATGTTCATGTAGCTGCAACAAGAAAACAAATAATAAAGAAACTTTATAAAGCAACATTATAATCCACTGATTATTAAGTAAATATTAAGTCTACACACTGAAACAAAGAATGAAAAAGTGCAAACATTCAGAGGAAAAAATCCAGCAAAATTAAATGAATCAACTCTCTAGCTCATGTGCCTCAACCCAACAAACAGAGGATGCAAATATATTAACTAATCTAACAAAATGACAAGAACGACAACAACAGAAACAGTAACAGCAACAACAACAATAAAACAAATGTAGCAATATCTATCTACGTATGCCCCAACAAATAAACAATTTCAATTTGAATTCGAATACAATTTCGAATGGCTAAATTTGCAATACGCTGCACTAAGCCCCTCAAGGCAAACAACGTGAAGCAAAAAAATTCTATATTATTGGATGCAATTGCCAAAGCAAAATAGTCGGATAAAACATACAAATCAAACAGTGGAAAAAACACAGATAGACAATACACAAATATACAAAGTAAAATTGAAAATCAAGCGAAGCGAACTAAAAAAAAAAAACACATGCGCAACAGAATTTAGCAAAGCAATAAAGTGCTGCAATAAATCAACTTAATTAACTGAAAATCAATTCATAAATTATATTGGGTAGCCCTCGTACACATGTACACGTTCATGTGAACGTTTACAATGCCAAACGCACATGTACAAGCGAAAATTATCTATGCGATAATGCAGGGCATTGCGTTTTTGTATTAAATATAAGTTGCTGTTGTTGGATATAATTTTTTACCCATTTGCCATTGTTTTTTTTTTTGCGTAGATGAATGTGTGCGGCAGGCACATACCCAGCAAACATGTGGATATGATAAACAATTTGTAGATTTGCAATCAAATTGTTAATTCCTATAAAGTCTCATGGTTTCACAACGAAAAATGGTAATTATTCTTGAAAAATTCCTCACCACTACACCAAATACATAAAAGCCCTTGTTGTTTCTAGGCAATGACAGATGTCAGCCTTATTATCCTAGGACCTGCTACAGCAGAGCAATCATCTACTTAGCTGGAACACCAACCGATTAACGAAACTAATACAAGGCAAAAATGACAATGCGAGAACAACTCGTGTAAGATTGAGATGCTTTGTGGAAGCCAAATGCTCCCAGGAGGGGTAGTGGAAAAAATGAAGTTTATAAATCAGTTAGTTGTGAAAGAATAAGATAAAAACTTTTCGCAAAAAAAAGAAATTGTTATTAATAATATATAATTGCTATTTTTTGTCTGCAAAAAAAGTATATTTATGGGGACTGCAAGGGAACTTTCATAAAAAAAAGGATTTTAGTTTCAAAAAATATTTTTTATTAAATTGGATTGTACTATTGCATTGACATTTTTTATGAAAAAGTAAATTTTTTAAATTAAAAACTCATTCTATTGCCCCAAAATAATATTTTTGTAGAACTACACGAATTCTCAAAGGTTGAAGAAACCAATGTTTGTTTAAATCATTTATTTTGTCTTTACGAATCGCAATTTCTCTTTCACAAGCTTTTAGGTTGTTATAGAAATGTCGGACTACGAGTATTGGTTGACTAATTTAGCCAAGATAAAAAATAAAAGCTGAAGTGACTACCAATTCTTTCTAAGATTTTTAGAATGTGAACTAACAGCAGTAAGATAAGATGAAATACTCCTTTTTTCCCATACTTTATATTAATATATAAAACAAAACAAATAAAGTTTGTACCACTTACTCTGAAAACATATATTTCTAGTATATCCACAGGGTACTCTCCCTGTTTTGCTGATGATAGTAGTCTTATAGTCCTATTATTTTCCTTATTTCTTTAATAATGGAGTTAGTGGCCGTTAAGAAGTACCCATAAAATTATAAGTAAAAAAAGGCCCGTAGTTTTTAAACCATCTGTTGGTTGTAATTAAACCTGATGATTACGTATCACTGTACAAATCAAGTTCATTATACTTTGATTGTCATTAATGTATTTCGTTATTTAAAAAATCTTCACCACTAATGACCTTTTCTCGATGATAAGATGATACAATTCGCAGTGTCATTACCATGGTCAAGCAATGTTGCCAATCTTGATTAGTTCATGGAACGCCTTCTGACAATGACATGCGTTACTCGAGTGTAAAAATTCTATTAAAGATAGAGTCAAGAGTTCGCCCTTTCGCGACTAAAAGATTTATATGCATAAGACGTGATGATTTTTTCTATAGAAGATCACTGGTAAAACAAAAATGATAATAGGACTATCAGAAGCAATTAATTTATAATTCTTAGCGTTTTTCGCAAACCTGGGGGCAAATTACGGCATTCGATATCGATCGAAATTTCAATACAATTCAAGAAAATTTTGTTTGAAATTTCGATCGATATCGAATGCCGTAATTTGCCCCCTGTACAGTTGTGATGGCTAACTTGTCCAAGTGTGAAAATTTTCAATTCATGTCTAAAAACCATTTATGATTTGGTCAAAAAGGATAATACTTGAAAAAATGCATCTTCGTATTCAACATTGGCTCTTTTGTTTGTTTGGCAGACTCAAAAAAAAAATTAAAAAAAGAGTCATACACATCAATATGAGCACAACTGGTTGGTGCAGTTCAATTTTCTCAAATGTGTATTTTCAATTTTTTACAGATCGCTTCGAGAATTTTTAGTCTAAGACAGTAGAATCATAAAAACGAATGCCTAATCTTAAAGTTAAATGGTTTTTTCATCTTTTTTTGTGTGTTCAATCTTTTCTCTGACTAAATAAATGAACTATTTTGTGTAAATGTACATATTTATTATTGTATTAAGGAGTGTTCCCTTTTCGAGTTTTAATAATGGGTGTTAAAGGTTTTGTACCAGAAATTCCCTTTGGTAAAAACTGGTAAGAAATTCCCTTGGGTAAGAACTTTAAATATTACAGTTAAGGCCTTAAGAAAAATATATGTACTTACAACTTGCAATGAATATATCTAACAATATTTAGGGAAATGAAAATATGTATTTCGATTGATGTTTCTAAAGGCTGGTCCAACCAAAACGCACGATGTTAATTGTAAATAAAACAAAAAAGTTTTCAGAGAATAATCTTAAAAACACATATCATCCAGGTCCATATCCTCAAGAAGTCCGTTATCATCTCGCGATAGCAATCACCATTCATGGTAACTGCTTGGCCCACCTCATTTTCAAAGAAGAAGTACGAGGCGATGACGACGCCAGCCCATAAACCACACCAAACAGTCACTCTTTGTGGATGCATTGGCTTTTCAACATTCACTCGTGGATTCTGCTTGTTAATGAAGCCACTGAGCTAAAAGTGTGCCTCGTCGCTGAAGATAATTTTCTTTATAAAGTCACCCTTCACTTCGAACTGTTCAACCAAGCATTCACCGTATTCAAGATACTTGAAATAGTCATTAAGCTTCAGCTATTGAGTCAATTAAACCTTTTAAGGGCGTAAATTAAAATCTTTATATTCGCATCAGTGATGTTGATATTCAATTGTTGGACACGACGACGAGTCGAGGTTCACGGCTCTTCTGCCACAATATCGCGAACAACAGCAATGTTTTCAGGAGGACGAACTGTACAAGTATGCACAGGCGTTTTCACATTTCCTACAGATGCGGTCTGCTGAAATTTGCATATAATTCTCCCGATTGTAGACACATTTGATCGATTAAACTGACCAAAAAATCACGAATTTCACAAAATGGACTTTGACTTGAACGCCCATTTTCGTAAAAGGCTTTAACAATCTTAATCTGCTGCTCAATTATGTACTTCTCCATGGTTGAATTTGTCAAACACTGAAACAAAGAAATGTCAAGTTGGGCAAAAAACTTGACATTCAGGCGTGACTCACAATTAACATCAAGCATTATGGTTGGACCACCCTTTAATATGATTCATTGTCATAAGAACTCAAAATTATATTGAATGGTATCAACAGAATCGTTACATAACTACGTAGGTATGTATAAGAATTTGTGGCAAAAGTTTAAAAAATCGCAGAGGTGCCAAACATTTAGACCCCTGCCTTTCGAACAGATTGCTTATCGTTCAAATTTAAGGCTTTAAAGTACACGAAACTCGTATAAATAATTTTAATGGCTCATATTTTTATTTCTTTTTTACTTTATTTTCCATTTCTAAAATTTGTCGGTAACATTTCTGTCGCTATAAGGAAGAAGTCCTTAAGTAGACTTGAGACAAAGGCGAGTTAATAGCACCATTGTGACTTGCCAGTTCAAAAAAAAACCTCTTTAGCAAAACTTCATTAATTTTGGCCAATTTAGAGGAAGTTAAAGTATAAGGAATTTCTGTTTATCTTCTTTGATGTCCAATTTCATTTTAAGCAATAACTCATGAAATTTCGTAGAATTATTTGTGAAATGTAAAATAATTTATTTCTAATACGAGTATACGCGTAAAAGGCTAAAGAACGTATGCAATACACCACTTCAATAAGCGAATTAGTTTTAAAAATCAATTAAAAAACTTTAAAACGCTTTCCCGTAAAACTGCGATCTCAGATTTAAGGAATTTTTCCCTATTGGCACGGAGTTTTGATTGTTCCTATAAATTCTAAAGATAATTTATTTATTTTTCTAATATTTAAATGTTGATTTTTATTATAATTAAAAAAAATAATAATAATATTTTAGAATATATTTTACTTGGCAGAAACAATGGCCATTTTGAGGCGTTTAGAAAAATTATGGTTACATTTTTTGTCATTTATTTGAAAATTTTTTAATTGAAATTTTAATTAAATTTCTGTAAATTGTAAATATGTATGTACGTTTACTGAATATTTAGAATTAAGCTTTAGGCAGAATTTGACAACTCAGATTGATGATTTTTTTCAAATTATTTTTTTTATTAAAAAGAAGCCAAATGTTTCTCCATTTTTCACTATCACTACTGCACCATTATTAGTGATCATGTGCCTGTTGTTTTGAGGAATATCAACTATTTACATATATTTAGTAAATATTTCTGATATTTCTTAGCAACTATACTAATGCGTGTTGGTACGAAGGCCACATATATTTGACTTATTAGTACTTCCCTGATAAGAAAAGTAATAAAAAATTAGCCGGAATTATCGACCTCAGGACTCAAACTTAAGCCAGTTTAAATGAAGTTAAAATTTTAATTATGACTGCTGCTTAATACTTAAAAATTGCATTATGGGCATATGCATATATGACGCGCAAAATAGAAAGGGACCCGGAAAGCCATTTTAAAGATTAAAATACTTAAATCTTTGGTGTACCATCACTGAGCGTGTTGCTATTGGTCTCATTTGAAAGCGACACATCTCACGACGTCAGGAACGTGTTGATCAACCTTGAAAACGAGCATATTATGGTGAAAAATTAGCTCTTATAACCATTTAATTTCTCTCGAAAAAAAATCATAGTTAAATAAGAAATTCAATAAACATGCTTCCCGAAAATTATATAATTAATAAATTTAAGGGCAAAAACCTAAATTCAGTAGATTAAATTGTTTGCCATAAACGGCAATTATAAAATAAAACAAGGGAAAAAAGTAAAAAATTATAATTATTTTCGCAAATGAGAAAAAATTATTTTATAAAGAAAATAATTATTATTGCTAATAATAAATTTAAAAGCTATAACAGCAAAAATTAAATGATATATTCGTTTTTAGGTCAATTCATGGTTAAATTATAGACCATGTTACACGAAAACAGCTGATCTGCAAAAAACAGTGTTGCCAAAAAGAAAGTTGTTAAAAAATTACCCTTTATAAATAAAGTCCATATTGAAAATTGCTTTGTACAATAAAATGGCAAAAAAAACTTAGTGCCTATTGAGCGATCTTTGCCGTAAAGTCTCACTGTCAAAGGAATGTGGAATCAGAGAATTTCTTTGCACTTCGTAGCACCACTGATATTCTATTTAAGTGAAAATCCAATAGTTTAAGCTTTTTTTATATCGAGGTGTAGGAATAAGTAATTTTTTTCTAAACATGGGTGCAACATTTGCAAAAGTGTTTAACATTTAATGAGTTTTTACAACATCTTCAGCCCAAGGCAAATACCATGATGATACTCGTATTATTTCACATATTGGAAGGCAACAAACTTACAAAAAAAAGGAAATAGACTATATATAAAAAAAATATTTTACAATCGTAGTTTAAATTGCACATCTTTCTCTCACTTGGCAAAGAGATTTGTTTTTCCCGGCTGAATTAATTTTTCTTGTTGCTTTTGGTTTGTAGATGTTTGGAGGCAATTGCATGCTTAACTTTTGTTGGCCAGTTATGTTACAAATCTAACATTTGCAATTAATAATCTTTGGCACAAACGAAAACGGAGACCAGTTTCTTGTTGCTGTTAAAGGAAGAACAAATAGAAACGAAATCTAAATTTATGCAATTGAATTCAATTGGCAACAGGTAAATATGTATGTTGGCAAAAACTTATGAAGAAAGTTACGAGTAGAGTATAGAGTCGGTGAAATAGAGCAACTACAGGATTTCTTTAGCTTTTAAAATTTGTCGCAATCCATTAGAAATAAGATACTTTTCTGCTCTAAATACGTTAAGAAAAACTAAAATTTTTTGCTACAATTCGTTAAATTTTTAATGCCTTTATTTTGCGATTTGCTGTTTTCATTTTTCTTACCAAGTTTTCAACAAAACACGACTTATGTTTCTGTTTTGTTAATAAAAACGAGACTTTACTTTAGTTTTGCCATAAATTTGTACTAAAAAAAGTTTCGAGTTACAAGACGAAGACGGCAGCGTTATTGAAGCTGCTGAAAATGGAAATCTTCATGCGCGGCAGATGAAGTTAAAGCCTGGCGTGTGTAGGTTTTTTACCTTTTCAAGTTTTCTTACTTTTTTCTATTTTATGGAATATATAAATAGTGATTTCTATAAGTTTTATTTGAATTGATTGAACATACTTTGTCAAATATACTACATTGCAAATAAATTATGTTAAAATATGTTAACAATATTGGAGTAAGACAGTTTTACAATAGTAGTTAATGTACACGCAAAACGAATCCTACTCACATCCCGATTCACAAGTTGCAAATGATCAATTTTTTTCTGCTCTTGAAATTTTCGTATTGCCAATATCATATGCAAACTCAAAGTAGCACATACGTGTACTATTAATATATAAATACAGTGCATCGCATAATATTCATGCAGTCATTTCCTATTACAGATTACTAATTACAAAGTCTGGCCTAAAGTTTGAAATTCATACTCTAGTTTCCATAGGATGTTTTGCAAGTGACTGTGTCGCCGGACTGTACATTTTACTTGCTGACTATGGCTTTGCATGTGATATTTACTTGATTTATTTTTCTTATACATTAGAAACATTTTAAAATATTGGAAGTTTCATTAAAAACATGTTACAATTAAAAAAAAGTGTCACCTTGTTCCAAAACCAGAGATTTCTACCAAATTCATAATTTCAATAAGATTGCGCACTTTTGGATTTTTTTCTATATTCCTAGGAAATAGAGAATTCTATATATTTATTGGAGTACTAAGGTAAGTTGAAAGCTATTTGCGCGTTTACTTATGCCGCATGACTTATGCTATCCGTAGTTGGTTTAATTGGGATCCATTTGCATTGATTATCTTGCGGGGCTCATTTGTTATAGTAGGCAGCAGAAGTAGTGGAACGGTTTGCAAACTTTAACATTGAGGTGCGCGTATCTGTCGTGAGCATCAGCAATCATAAAGCAGCTCTAAAGATCAACAAAAATCATGGTTTCCTGGACTAAAAAAAACGAATTTATTTTTCCATTATATTTGCATTTGTCTGAATAATAAGACTTTCCCTTGTTCATTTATAACTTAAAAAGGCTTGAACGATTTCTAATTTCTTTTTTCTCAATACACAACTTTAGCTTGAATTACCAAAACTTATACGATGACAATTTCTTTTGTGAGCAAATTTAGCCTGAAAAATGGAGTTGCAAATGTACCCGCATGCCATTAATAGTTTCATAAAATTTTCAAACAAAAACAAATATTCCAATAAAAATAATAATAAATAATTGTATAAAAAAGTTGACACAATTGAAAAAAGGGTTCGAAAATGATATATTCTTGTTAATACGGTAATTATTATTTAGAAAAGGACACAATTAAGCAGGAAGGATAAAACGTATTTAAAACTTTTGTGAAAAATTAAAAACCAATAAAGAACGAAAAAAAATCAAAAAACAGCTCGTTTTAAAATTCAGGTTGCAATAACATGTGATGAAAGTTATCACATGTCCCAAAATATTTTTTTTCAAAAAATAAATAAATAGGAAAAAAAGCAACAATAACAGCTCGTTGTACAAATCATGGTGTCCTAGTATAAGATGTTGAAAAGAAGGCGGTTGCACTGTATTGCTTTGAATTGTGGGGCCTCCAAAATATTTTCATATGAGAAGAGTACCTCATGAGCTTGGGCTAGATCACATTTGCGTTTCGTTTTCATCTTTGATATCGTTATAATAATTTTAGAAATCACAGCTTTTTGACTTGTTCAGTGATACCTTAAGACGGAAGCTCAGATATAAAAGGAATCAGAAATAGATTATAGAGATTGATTAGTGTAGTATTTAGCTAGATTTTGATAACTCTTCTTAAAGCTGATTAATACTATAAATTTTAAAGCATCTTTTGAGAGCCTCATTGTCTTATTTTGATAGAATTAAATTCCAAGGTTTATATATGAGGGTTATATTTTATGTAAAAAACAATTGTGTTAATTTAAAATCCACCATTCGCTTGAAAACGTAAATAAAAATATAAATCTACCTTTGAAATAATAACACATTATGTTACATATAATATAAGACTAAGTTCAACTTAATATAAGAATTAATAAAGACTAATTTGTATTGAAAAGTATTTTTTGGTCTTGTTATATTATCTACATTTTTGTTTGTCCATAGACAAACATGAAATCCTTTTTAACTTTTTTCCATGATCATTAAACATTTGACTTAGATCTTTATTGATCTTTTGGGATAAAGTTATATCAATACACATGAAAAAAAAACAATTAATATACAAATACATATGGAAAAAAACATTTAAAATTGAACGAAAATAATTAATGAACTTATGGAAAGGAGTATCCTCATTAAAACTATTTTTATACGATTAAAAACGGCTTCTGTAAAATTTTCTTAATGCCATTTTTATCCTTTTCTAAATGCTATAAATCTTAGTGCTCAATTTATACAAGAATCCCATTAATTATAAATATCTAAAATTAGGGTAGATGTTGTTATCAACAACCAATTAATATTAAAAAATAAACTGCCAACCTGCAATTGGTTTCCAATTCTTAATCGTCACTTACACTTAACGGCCATTAACTGCCGTGCAAATAAATTTATTAACTAAACGGCCGGCAATAAACAACAAACTTGTTTGAAATCAACATACAACGAAATAAGTAAACAACTATTTAATTAAATCTAGATTTATTTAACCAAAAAACTTACAATTTTACTGTTTGCTAAATTTAACAGCAACCTTAACTTGAACTCCTAGTCCATTATTCAACCTACAACAATTGTGATCACTAGCGTTATTATCGTCATCATCGCCATCATCATCATCCTCGTCAGCCATCCGCAACAGCGTTGACGACGAAAACTACATGTTTGTATGCGTTTTAAGAAACTGGAGAGCATACAAATAACCATTAAATCTGTCAGCACATATTAACATGACAATCCAGCCAGAACTGAACACAACATCAACGAGAGGTAAAATAAAATGAGTTAAAAAAAAACTATTTGTGACAAAAAAAGGACAGAGTTTGAAAAGATCGACTTCGTTATGGAGATTTGAAAATGAAGTTTCTAGAAAGACTATGTGAAATAGTTTGAGTGCAGCAACATACAATATTAAGTTTAAGCGGCGGCCCCCAATCCATGCCGTTGACGTGACTAATAAAGCAGGTAATGATGTAAAAAATTTAAAAACAAAATATGTACATACTTATCAACAGTTATACGAAATGTTCTCCGAAATATTAATTAAAATATACTATTATATTGTTTAAATATCTAGAAATATCTGATATTTCATTGGCGCTAGCCAGTTCATCAGTAGACGTCAACCAATAGTCGCCAAACATTCAGCTTTTGTTTTGCTAAATAAACCAAATCATTGTCAACTAAATGACACTAAACTCCTTCAAGGTGGAAGAAAACTAAATAGACCATTTGTGTTGTTTTTTGTGCTAAGGCCTATAAAGACTACTAATGTTACATATTCTTGCATATACGATATACTATATACCAGCATACGAGGTTGAATGCTTTACAAATATATTGGTTTAAATCCACTGATGAGTAGCTTGGAGCCAACGAAACACCCGTCACATAGACAACTAAGCCTACAACTAACAACAGTTAGTAGTTACATTAATCTGTTAACAATTTCTTATATAAAGGGTGTCTCAGTAAGAATGAACTTTTTAAATTTAGTGTTAATTTTTTTTTACGCAAGTGGCAACTCTGAAATTTGGCAGCTGTCACTGTATGTTTATTCCGATTGTTAAAAATGGAACGCAATCATTTTAAGAGTTGTAAAAAGATTTGGTGAAACTTGGTCGGTTATGGGCAGTAAGACTCCTGAGCGTCAACGTACCGGTCGGTGTGTTAAAAACATTGCTGCTGTAAGCGAGAGTGCAGTTGAAAACCAGAAATCGGCATCGTTTTCAACAATTTCAACTTTCACGAAGCACTACGCAGTAAAATGTGCGTACAAAATTCAGCTTCCTTAGGAGCTCAAATAAGGAGACCTGAGAAAGCGATGAAGCGCATTTTCATTTGCATGATTTCTTAAGTACACAAAATTGTCGAATTAAGAAAATCCTCATGCAATATATGAGGAAGAAGTGCTTCGTAAAGACACAAAATCTTCGAATTTGGGGCACAGAAAATCCTCATCTAGTCCATGAGAAATAAATGCACCCAGCGACCAACTGCCTGGTGCGCATTTTGGTCAGACGACGTGATTTGACTCACTTTTCTGAAGATAAGACTGAATTTATGTTAACATGAACGGCATTCCTTACAGAAATATGATAACGGATTTCTTTTGGCCTCAACTGGCCGGCAATGATCTGGACGACACATGGTTTTTAACAAGACGGCGTCTTCTGCCACACAGCGCATGAAACAATCGATTTATTGCACCAACGATTCCCAGTATAAATTATCGCAAGAAATTCTGATGTCAACTGAACACCAAGATCATGTGATCTGACGCCGTGGGATTTTTTCTTTGTCGTTTTGTAAAATCGCGGGCTCACAAAAAATACGTGATTTTACTTTGAAATGTATCAGTACATTCTTATTGGGACACTCTTTATATACTTTTGTCACAGAACGAAGTACAAGCAGAGCCTTTGGCAACAAAAGAACGTAAACGTCATGGTTTAGATATTTACTTCGAAAAATTAATATTTTGATAAAAACCAATTTAGGAAATTTTATTGCGCTTAAAAACATTAATAGAATTTATGACAAAAGCAAGTAATACAACATTTCCTTGGTAAAATTTTGTATTTGACGTTAATATATTTCTGGTGTGAAATATTTGAAATATTTTTTGAACCTTTATTTTATTTATTTTCTAACACTCAGGAAATTAACGAATACTCCTTAAGGTAGTCCTTCTTTGTGGAAAGGGATAGCGCGTGTTTTATTAAATTTTATAGCAATGTTGTCCGGCCTTAACTAGATGAACTAATATTCCTAAGATTTATCTGTAGCCTGAAAATATTCCTTTAAAAAACTTTTAATAAAAAATAAAACTCTTTTCTGCCTCTGTTAGAAATTCATTTCGCAAACATAATGTACAGAAAACGAATGTATGTATGTATGTATTAAATGTATTGTTGACATTTGTGGCTAGTAAAATTCTACATACAATTCCAACTAAGACAAGAAGAGATCCCTAAAATGATGATGAAAAGGAATAGAAAAAAGTCTTATTGACTCACCGACAAATGCATCGTAGTTTCATTGTACACATAAAATGACAATGGCCATTGTGACAGGATCAGGGACATTTGTAAACGACGAATACAGCAATGACTTGGAAGATGACGACAGTTAAGATGATGCGGACTACAACAATGGCGAAAATATTTATTTACTGCGGTGAAGAGTTCTACAATCGGCAGCTAGATGATTCTCTAGGCTGGACACATCAGAAACAACAGATCCATAACAAAATATACGTAATAATAATAATAATATAATACGTACCAGTGAGCTGATGAAGTTCGGTTTCCAGTTGAAAACAGACACTTCGCTCACAACAATCACAACACAAAGTTGAACTCAGACGTATTTGTATACATCCAACCATATTGCGTAGCGATCTCATATTGTTGTCGACTTGAGGTTTTGACAGTCTTGCAAACAAATGAAAAGAACTGTCAAGTTATTGCGGCAAACACACAACCACAGTAATTTGCTGTCATATCATCATCTCCTGCTTTATTCAGTCACTATTCGTTAATTTTTATTTTACTCGGTTTTTATTTTTATTCCTCTTCAACATGTTTTATTGAAAACGGAAACAAAAAGAAAATAAATGCAACACAACTCTTGAGATGTCAACAGGCCCAAAAAGTTTTGCTTGTTGTTTTTGAAATACTAAAAGTATCAATTACATTCATACCCTGTCCATCTTAAAAAGTACACAACAACGGCAATAGCAGCAGCAAATATAAAACACATCAGCAGAATTCATCAAGTAGGGAAACCAAACCAAACAACAACAAAATGTACACTTTAAGCACTTACTGGTACATCATGATTCTTTATATTGAAATAAATAGATTTTGAGCCGGCTAATAATGAATACGCAAATACTTACTGGCACAGAGTAACCGAATAAACGGCTATGCCTATGGATTGTAGTCGGTTATTTGTCAATAAGCTTTCAATCATATAAGCATACCCGTTAATCTGTTCCCACGTTATACGCCCTTAAAAAAATACCATACACGAAAAAAATTCACTGATTCTGTCATATATCCTTTAAAAAATGCGGTCCAAAAAAGAGCTCACCGAAAACCCACATATTTTTCCAGAACAATAGTCAAATCAAGGTGATAATTTTTACAAAGTCGGACTACTACTTTCCTGTACTCTAAATAAAATATCAATAAATGAATAAATAAAAAATATTGGTTATTATAGTCGGTCCCATATACCCTACAATTCGGTTTTTTTATTGCATTTATGAAATATTAAGCAACCATACTTCAGAACAATCATCAATGCTTAGGGCAATGAGCTGAGAACTTCTTCCTTTCGCAAAGAACAACTTTGACCGAAGCAGGAGTACGTATAAACAGCAATATATGCAACATTAAACAATTGGGCACAATGGTAGGTCCTTGAAATCGTAAGAGAGCCTCAGCATCATATGTATTAAGAAAATCCAAAAGCGACAAAATAAAATGTATCATACGATTGAATCCTCTGCTTTAATCAAAGGTCTAAACAACATTGACAACATATTTTAAGAAACCCATGCCCCCTACATTCTAAATTATATATGCCACACTCGGCTGCTCCGCTGCAGAAATTTAGCTTTTTTATCTATTACTATTTGGACTGGAGTTACGATTTTAATATCTATTGTACTGGTGGAGCTGGAAATGTATTGTTGTCGATGAAGACCTCTCCTTTTGGTTTAATTTATAGAAAACATAATACGATAATGGCACTCATATAAATTCAATAGATAAGAGCCATCCCGGAAAGGGTGATGCAGTCCCGAGAACTATACCAAATGACTTAAGTAAGAAATAGGAAAAGAAATTTAGCTTGTCTAAATACTCGTATATTGCCTTTAGCATCCGGAGCTGAAGCTAAGAGAATCTCAATTAACGCAGTAACAATAGCTTAAGTTTCGGTTGCAATATATTAGAACCAGCTTTGGTATGCCTGAAAGATGTATGACTTCAATAAGTCAGCCATATAAATATTCAGTACGACCAATTTAAGTCATCGCTGTTGTTACTACAGTTGCTAGGTAATTTAGAATATTTTGTTCCTGTGCCTCTATAGGCTAAATGCTCAGTTCGAATTCATTTGCAGAGCCCCTTTGAAAGCTAACAAATTCCAATATAATTCTGCACTCATGGCTTTTCATAATCTCCTAGAACTTTCCGTAAGCGGTTGAAAAGAAGTGTCTAAGATTAACTTTGGTACATAATGGCCAAACCGACTGTTGTCTTATCACTTGGTGATAAGACAACCATTAAACACCGCTGCCTTATACCCGTCAGCACTTCAAAATATAGATGGCAATTTTTGTAAATGACTGCCTCAGTCTATGCATAACCCCGTTGCTATGGAGCTGAGACTATCTTACCGTCGTCTTATTATAAACAGCGAAATCTTAAATGTTCGCAGCAGGAGAGTTCTTCCTCTATCTAATAAAATTGTTTCCGCAAATTGTTCTTTAATCTAAAAATGAGCCTCAAAGTAGCCTCATGGTAGGCGTTGTATCAGATAAGTCTCTGCTCAGCCGTAGTAAGAGTAGCCCTCCCTTTTTATTTGGGGAAATAGCTTCAAGCCTACACAAAGCACTACATTAGACAGCCATGTCTTTTTGCCATCCGACAGTAGTAGATGGTGACTATCGGATGTTTCAAGTTTGTGACGCGACATGTGGTGGCCTCAGTGGCACATTATGAAGACTCTTCAATGCCTGAGTCAAGCGATCACTTACATGTCCTAAATAGTCGCAGAGAACGTCTACACCACTTCCCTTACAATAACACGCATCAAATCGTACAGCAGTGCAAGCAATTTTCCTTTTTCAAAACTTAAGGCAGTAAAAACTACGTCTTACGCTTCAAGTAAAATTCGTGGACCTACCAAGTTCAGGGAATACAAACATTCATTTGCTTCCTTTTTTGCAATGGTCAGCTATCCTGTAGTACTAAGCCAATCGTGACACTTAAGCTAGAAACTGAATGCTTGTCAGCAAATACTTTGTTCACAACACCTTTAAATCAGGAGCCCAGATTGCGTGTAGGGTGCCCAGATATATCCAGATCTTTAGCGAGTATTTCTGATTTTTTATCTGCTTCCTTAAAATACCCTGAAGAATTGTGTCTCGATTTTTGTAAAAAGAAACTAAATAGATGTCCTTATTGGCTGACAATTTAAAACTTAATTTAAAAAAATTTCGAGTGTCTCTTTACTGCTTAATACATTTTTTACTTTGATATTTGGAGTTGAAAAATTAAAAAAAAAAACATTTTTGTGTTACCTATTGAAATGTTTATTGTAGAAATGTGTTAAAACCATAAAAATTTTTAACTCTAAATCACATATACAACCTATAATTTCACAATGAAGTAAAGGCTGCTCATATCCTGCCTGTGACTGACAGTAACTTTTATCGTAAATAAAATTTCACTCGAAATCTGTTCCCTTTTCCCAAAATTTCTATGGACGATTTTGTATTGTTGTTTCCTTCGTACACAATTTTGTTAAATTTTTCAAACAACTTTTCTTCATGGGAAATAATTGACGTGAATAAATTTTTCCCGTTTTATTCACGAAAGAAGTGAATATCATAGAGAAATGTTTAAAGAATAAAATTTTTTCTAAGAAGAAAAGAATTTTTGTGCATAAGTCAATAATTTGGTTTAATTTAATAATTTGTATAAGTAACTTGCACTTAAATCTGTCCTAAAAAAATTCTGTACAAAACCGAATACCTTTGCTTCATGCCAACAGAACGTGCAACCTCAACCTCTGATACTTACTTTTCTAAACTTCCCAAGAAATTCATAATCGAAAAGATGAGCTTTTGTATAAAAATGTCACTCAAAACTTATCAATTTTTAACAATTGAAACCTTTATTTAATGACACGGTCAATTACAATTTATTTAATATTCAACCATCAAAGGATATTGTGCTGTTTAAGGGAACTCTCTTACGCCGTTTGTTGTTTTAACAAGATTAAATAAATTTTTCATTTATTTGTACACTTAATACTTATTTTTCGTACGGACGAAATGAAAAGATTCCAATAAACAGGTACTAAAATTTTTGCTGATTTTTTTAAATATTTTTTTTTTTTGCAATGTCATCTTTGCTTGACAACATGTCCTTTGGGAATTGACAGAGAATTTATAATAAAATTTTTTAAAAAATCCCATATTTGTTAAAGTGTCAATGACATCAAGATTATGGTTGTAGAAAAAACAAGGAGTTGTTAAACCTTTTTGTTCGTGCTACGCTTTTTCTTGCAACAATTTGGTCTTTGGCGTCGTTGTTGTAGTTATAATTCCTTGAAGTATGAGTACTTAAACTTAAGGAAGTTCATACTTTAGGCAATGAAATGTGAAATTCGTTTTATTGTGTTAAAATCAGAACTTATAAAAGCATAGAAAATAGAAAAATAAGTGAGAATAACAAAGAGGGGGGAATTGAAAAGCCTATACATTCTTTGTAAACTTCTGGCTGTAAAGTAAAACGTATTTTATTTTGGGTATTTGGCGTCGTTGTGTTTGTTCACATCTGAGGGTAAATGAGTAAAGGCAGGAGATTAATGAATCAATGTGATATACGATTTTCTAGAGCGCTGTATAATATAATTTATAATAACTTTAAAGTAATAGTTTTTTTTAAGGAAAAAATATGATATTTGTAGAAAATACTGGTTCACACTTTTGGAGCTTTGCAGTGGCACTTGCATCATTTAGGTGACGAAAATTATCACCCACTTCCACAAACGATATATTTTCAATAGAGGACATAAAACAGAGTAATTTCATTCTGGATGTGAGAAAAGTATTTCTTTCTTCTTTAAAAAAAAAACTTGCTTTTTCCCACAAATCGAATGAGAATTTTATTTTTAATAAGATTGAGTGAATATTAAACGTACAACTCCTAGCATCTTAGGAAAGTATTAAGAAGGCAGAATAACGAATGTGACGAATATTATTTCCACTATTACCTTTTACTAGAAAGCCATTTTGGACACAACGCCGTTCGCCATACTCCTTGTATCCCATGTACTTATTGTCTTGGTGATGAGGTCAGTCTAGAAATCCCAATAATGCCCTGGTCTGCATGGGAGCCAAAAATTCGGTGGGCTTTGAAGACGCATAAATACCGAGCCGTGGTCACTGCTCGATTCCATCTATTCCATCGAAGATAATTAAAGTAAGATAACTTTTTTGCATCTGTCTAGTTTTATAGATGTGAAGGTGTAGTTATCTCGCTAATCGCTGGTCTACAAACTGCATAAGATCAGTTTCTATGAATAGAATCAGAACCAGTTCAACACCTTCCCAGCGAGCTTTCCGCTGTGAAAAAAGTCAGCTGTTGGTGCCCAAGCAACCACTTTTTCACAATCTTAAAGATGGACCGCTAAGTGACTTGTTTGAGCTCTGTGAAATATTTTGAGCATTTTCAGGAATCATAATATTAGAACCTCGATGTTTAAGAATCTTACAATTTTGTGACAAAACAGCAGAAATGTGCTGTTTTATCTTTTCTTTCAAAATTATTGTCCAATACACGTAGCATGTGGTATGTGGCATAATGCTGAACGTTCAACATTCATCTAAGATTAACCTGGAGACTATGTACAGGCTGCAGTCATGCCAGCCTAACGACCCAGCCTATAAACAGTCCCCACCAGCCACAACTGCCAGGGCAGTTCTGTTTAATAGCAAGTAGAAAATAAAACAAATTCAGGATAATACGGAAACTATCACTGTACGTGGGTCCACACACCTGCAACCCTTATTCCAGAGAATGCTGGTTCCCATGGCAGTAGCTAGATCTTCGGTAAATGTTTAAAAAATATTACCAATTATAGACTCCCACATCCCGAGATATCGGTAACTTCGCTAGCCGGACTATGTAAGCAAGCCTTCTTCCTGTTAATACGCCCGTTGCTCTGTTATTCCGCGGATTGGGTAGTAATATAATTTTTTTTGATTAATCGATAGAACGCCCGTTGCCCCGGAAGGCACAGCACCAAGACACATAACCGTACGTACATAAGACAGAAGTATTTTTCTCAATTACTAATAACTAGAGAAAGACTTCATGATCGCGAACAGTTTAGAATAAAAATAAGTTTTGAAAGTTTCTACGATTACCTAAAAATTATGATAGATATAAGGATATACTCGTACTATCGCACGCAAGAATGATGATTTCTGTGAGGTTTAGAGTGAGTACTAAGGGAGTGACTTTGTTCACTTGCACAATATCTGAAATTTTTTCATTGTTTGCATGGAAAGTAATAATTAAAGATTTCCTTATGGCTGATGAAGGAGCAAGGACAAAGACGCTTTTTCTAACTGTTTCCATATACTTGAAAGTAGATGCAAACGTTTGGAAATATTCGAAACGAAACATTAAAAAATCCATGGATTTCACAAACGGTCTTTTGTATTTGAGGATCAAACGAGTGGTAGTAAAAATTATTTTGATAAAAAGTTGCTTCAAAAAAAATCTTGCATTTAATACACTAAACACTTCCTGTAGGGTGCTAGAAAATAACAACAACAGCAATATTTCGTCGGCTACTTCAATTGTTGCCATAAAAGGAGGAATTTACATTGACACCAAGGCGTTATGTGTGCATGCTTTGTTGGCTGGCAATTGTCACGGTGTTATGTTGCACTCTATGGCTGCATGTTGTGTGTGTATGTGTGTCTGTTAGTTTGTTTAGTTTCTAATTCAAAAGCGAATGAATATGTGCAGCTGTTTGATTGTCTGCAAAAGACCAACAATAATACAAACCAAATCAAAGCAATGCCAACCACAAAACACAACAACAATTGCATTTCAAATGCGTTTTAAAACTGTGGAATGTTTTTTTTTTTTGCTAGTCGTTTTGTTTTAACAAAAAACATTTTACAGCGGCATTTAGCGGTCTTAGTTAGACTCTCTTAAAAATCATTAACAACTAAAAAGACAAAAAAAAGCCAACAACATCTATCTATTCATGGTACTTTTTCCTAAATACTTACAGTGTTACAACTCCAACTTGATATATTTGGTAGTTGCTTCATGTTTCTTACTACCAACGTAACAAGCTTGCTTATAAAGTGTTTTTGGGTAATTTCTTTTTTGCTTTTCATTTCTGCTATTGCAGCTTCTAAATTCATTAGTTAAGAGCTGTAGGCCAGCTTCTCAGTGTTAAGTTTGCTTTATTTGTTGTTTCTTTCTTGCGTTTGAGAATTTTAGAGGAATCTAACAAACACGCACGAAAAATTACAAGCATTCGCTAACAGCAGTCGCTGCTTGTTTTAAGAGAAATCATTGATCTTGCAATCATTGAATGAAGAGAGGAGGACGTCGGATAATCTCACTTTTACGTTTGGTCGGCGTGAATAAATTTGTTAGGAATTCCTAATTGTAGGAATTCTTTTTTTATATCTCCTACGACCAGATTAACTGGCAGAACGATGCAAAAGGTTTTAAAGTTGCAAATATTTTTTCTCTGAGACAGACGCCTTCCTAAATAACTTATGGCATTTTGAAAGTGTTTCTTATGTCAATTATAAATATCCCTGTATTTGTAAGTATTAAACATCATAACTTTGTATTATTTGAAAAAAAAATGTAAGGATTTATTTGCAATCCTTTTATTTTAATTCTTTTCAGAATAGAAAGAAAACATATGAAAAATTTAGACAAAATAATTAAAAGGAGCCTCTCAATAATACCAGCTTGCAGCAAGTTGTTATAGAACCATATAGATAATAAAAGCATGATTATCCTTTTATATGTCTAAAGTTACGAAGTAAATTTATTATAGACATCGATATTCAAAGCATCAAATTGGAACTTACCTTAACATTTTTGATCTGAAAGGAGAAAATAAAAAAAAAATTAGAAACTCAATAATGTTTATATTTCTAAAAATTTAGCAACAGGCTGCATGTAGTCTACAATGGCAACACAATCAAAATATTTAAAGGACCTTGTTATACATCAAGAGCTTTAGTTATTTCAAGCATTCGAAATTAGTTTCGCATGGAAATTCAAAAACATATTTGTGTTAAAAAATTATTTATTGGTTAAAGAGAGTGATAATTAAAATAAATAAAGTGTTTTTCACTCCTTTCAGAAAAGTTTTTATTTAAGTAAAAAATGTTTCCTAAGGAGCTCAGTTTATTAAAAGCATTAATATACCTTCAAAACTTGTTATTAATCTGACAAATCCTGGTTTAATTATTCACACTATGGTTATTAAATTCGAAATCGAGCTCAGTGGTAAGAAAATCTTTAAAACTTTTATGCGTAATGTTTGTTCCCCAATAAACCATTAAAAGATAATTATTTACACTGTAATTATACATACTTTTTCTTAAAACGAAACAACAACAACAAATTATATGTTTAATACTTTCAAGCATTAAAAACACTGTTTTAATCGCCGAACGACATCAAGTGTCTCAAAGGAAATCATTTAAATTTAATAACCCCAGCTCAGCTTATACATAAACATGTTAAGACCATGTCGCAAAACTTCAAAACATCATGTAAAATATACAAAAAACAAAAAACAACAACAACAGCATTAAGGGAACAAACAGAAAATTAAAAACCAAAAACAAAGGAATGAAAATTAAGACAGAGAAAAAGGAAGAATTAACAACAAACAAACAAACAAAAAATGATTAAAAAATAGAATGTGATCTTCCGAATAGCCGGACTGGCGTTTATAAATTTAATGATATTCATTAACGCTGCAAGAGATCACAGTGATTACCTTGATAAATTTCTATATGACAAAAGTCCATCATAATCTTATATTAACCGAACGATATTGCGGCGACAGATGAAGTGGTACCAACAAAAACCGATAAGATACCAGAACTACAACTATAATGTTGATGATGCTGTTGAGGACAATCGTCACGATAATGATGCCGTACATGATGAAGATAAAGACAATGGACTGATTTTAGCCACAACTAAAGCTGCAACAACGGACACTAATAAAACTAATTGTAGATGAGCATATAATATAAAAAAAACACCAACAATCACAACATCAAAACAACAAAACAAACAACTTACATTAATGCTTAGAAAATATAAAAATGACATGGGCAGAGCAAAGGAAAATACTTTATATTGTGGACTGTTGTTATCTGAGTAATGATATTCAAAAATCTACAACATAAGCTGCAAAAAGATGATGCAGAAGATGAATCAAATTGTTAAAAAATAAACAAAAAAAAAAAATAACATCTGAAACGACAGTATCACAGCAGCTACACTGCCGTGGTACAGCTGTGCTTTCAACATCCATTTGTTTGCATATTCCACAGACTTGTTTCACGTCCTCTTCTGTGTGTGACAAAAAAGTACATGAATTATTTCAAGTTGTACTGAATCTTGGAAGTATTGGCGATGGGAAAAATTTTCTTCCAATGCAACAAAAAACTATTCAATATAAAAATCTGAATTTTGAATTTTTATAATAAAGAAAATCAAGTGAGAAACAAGCCAAATTCCAAAGGAGCAATTTAACATGACAATTTGTTTTGTTTTTGTTAATTTATAAACGGTGTTTTTTAGCAACTTTCTTTTTGGCAACACAGTTTTTGGCAGCTCAGCTGTTTTCGTGCAACATTTTACTGTTAAAAATGTTCAGTTTGGTCTATAATTTTACCATAAATCGACTTACAAACAAACAACGCTTGCAGATTATTGAATTTTAATATCAAAACTCATGGTCGGTTAAAAAAGTGCATTGTTAATGAGCGACGAAGCTTATTTCTGGTTGAGTGGATGCGTGAAAAAGCAAAATTGCCATATTTGATGTGAAGAGCAGCCAGAAGCATTGCATTCCTAAAAATGCACAGTTTGATGTGGATTATGGGCCTGTGGCATCATTGGATCGTTAGAAACGATCGGCAGAAACGTTACTGTGAATGACAAGCGCTA
Source organism: Germaria angustata (assembly GCA_963681545.1). Lineage (NCBI taxonomy): Eukaryota > Metazoa > Arthropoda > Insecta > Diptera > Tachinidae > Germaria > Germaria angustata. The sequence goes on from OY813001.1 coordinate 39,132,514, forward strand.
CCGTGCGATTACACGGCTGACATGTGGTTTCAACAAGACGGTGCCACAGACCCAGAAAAAATGGCCCAATTTGAACAGTTTATTTTACGTTTGGGCCGGTCAATAGACCGCCTAGATTGTGCGATTTAACGCCTTTAGACTATTTTTTGGAGGCTGTGTTAAGGATTATACCTATAAGGACAAGCCCGCAACGGTTGGCGCACTGGAAGCCAATATTGGCGAATTTATTCGTGAAATACCGGCCAATATGTTGGAGAGAGTATGTCAAAATTTTACCAGCGTATAAACCATTTGAGTCGTAGCTGCGGTCAACATTTAAATGAAATCATCTTTTAATATCGAATTATATAGATTGTTCTAACGACTCAAATAAAGGTTTCAGACATTTCTCTAAATTTAATTTTTTTTAAGTCCGAAAGCTCATAAAAAATCACCATATATTTATGCAGTTGTTATACTTTTTTTTATTTTGCTAATAATAAATACAAACTACTATTAAAAACGTCGAGCAACATTAGAAAATATTCACACTTTATTATTACTATAACGATCCAAATTTTAGGATTTCTATTGTCGTGCAGAAGGCTTTAACTCTCGTGATCGTGTTTGTGTCCTCTCAACATCTATACATTGGAGAACACTAAAATACCTGCAATGTTCATGGCAACGCGCAATAGCTTAGCTGCAAGAAGCTCAAAATCTTCGAATGACGATCTGTTAGTGCTACAGGAGCCGAAAGGCTTGGCGGCGTATATTCGACTGGTTGATTGTTATTCCTTTCGGGTATCAGATGGTCCTTGAAGTTGAAGCTTGGGATGATGTTTACGATTTTAAAAGTGGATTTCAACATACTACTGGTATCCAGCATTGCAGTTCTGCTGCCAACAGTTACGAATATCTAGGAGATGTTGCAAACACTAGACACAATATTCGAGATTGATCTGCAATTTGCATCAGCTTCGGTTGGTATACAATATAAATATTTGTAATGCCTCGTGCATGATCCATAACAGCCATGTAAGAAAGTAGCTTTCTGGGTGCAGCCATGGGAGCTTCTAGTTCAACCCGTATTACAAAAATTTTAAGATCAGGACGTGGTGGCAGGTTGTTGTATGAATCCTGCGCAACATCTATGTAAATATCATTAGATCGACTTAAATGATTAAACATACATCCTAATTCTCATTGTTAATTAAATTTGTAATAAAAATAAACGAATAGATAATACTTGAGAAGTACGTATGTAAACTTTATATGATGGCGCGGTGATTATAGGAACGTCGTAAGATTAGCCTTTTCTGGCGGATATATCTCTTAATCTAACAAATATACGTCAAAAGTAGTCTTATTATTCCGTAGCAATTGCTATTTTTATCCCAAGAACTGCTCCCCTTTTCCACAGTTTGACAAACCATTCATTATGTATTTCTGATTAAAGTCACATTAAGAAATCGCATATGCCCTCACCTTTTTGTTCTCTATAAAATAGTTTCCCTGGAATTTTCTTTCAAGTTTTTGTTCCGTTTTAAATTTGATTTCATTGAGCTCCATCGTACTCACACTAACAGAAAAAAATTTTGCATTCAAATATAAAAACTTTTAATTTTTTCTGCTTGTCCTTGATCTACCCGGGTGATCGCGAGAAGAGCAAAAACCAAAAACACATTCAAAACCATGGCAAAGCAGCCACTACGTGGACTATTTATAAGGACTTAACAAGAAAGTAAAATGAAGGATATGTTTTTGTGAATACATTCATGCCAGTAATGGAAATATGCAATGGAAAGAAAATCATTAAATAAAATGTCAAGTTTATTTATCATTTGTCAATGCAAAATCAGGCATGCCACGTGAAGATGATCTTTTGGCTGCCACAACAGAAAAAAATGCACGAAAAAATTTAAGGTTTCATCACATGATATAAGTAAGTTAAGGCTTAAAGATTTTTATTGGCTATAGGAGCAAAAACGAAAATGGTAAATGGTTTAATCTAAAAAACGGCTGGTACATATTTATAAATTCTCTAGAGGATTTAAAGTTGTTAGGCTTTTTGAGTCTCATGTTTGTTTCGTGGTCATTCAAATTGCCTGAGTACGATGCAAAAGGCCTACATAGAAAAAATATACCCCTGCTTTCATAAAAATGCAACAAGTATGCGTTGAATTCGTGTCAATCTGTCAATCACAACTTCACTTTGTCACGATCACTCCAACAACTGAAACCTATGAATAATTCAAGGCCAGACCACTGGTCATTTCATAAGGCCAACTAGCCTGCCAGCCAGCTATTTTTTGTGGTTCCTCCTCTCATCGCGTAACAATGGACAATTGATCACTATGTAAATCTTATTGAGTGTATCTGACTTGCGAGTGGCATTCCACATGTGGTATTTATGTATATTTTGACCGTACAAACTCGTACATATGATGACAGTTGATCAACAATGTTTCGTTTTATTCTCTACCTCCTTCTGACCACCATTCAAGCTCTTTGTACGAATGAGTAGTATTCATTCAAGTGTAGTCAATTTAAATATTTTATAAAGTCAATTTACATGATTGAGTCTAATTAAGTGATCAGCGATGGAAATCAAGTATGATCTGAAATGTGGCAAAAATTTTTCAAGATTTAGTCACAAATTCAAAGTCAATTATTGTTGATTGTTGGTACGAATAAATGAGAGAGAAAAAAAGAGTTGAAGTCATTAAAGTTGTTGGTTTTGAATTTTCTATACAATTGTTTTTACTTCAGCAAAACATTGTTGCAAGATATAATGCTTTCAACAAGACTGAGGCACACTCTCATTATTTTAACTTGAGTATGCGTAAGAAAGCATTTACTGTCAAAAGTTAAAGAGGGTAAGAGTTACTCGTATTTGCAAAATCTATGCAAAGGTTTTTTATTTGGGCGCTTAGGGCCGCACAAGTCTTGCAACATATCAAATAGCTTGTATATTTTACCAAAATATCCAAAAGAATATATACTTTATGAAGATACACTACTTTGTTCAGCCACATTCATTAAATTTAAGTTGTATTTTAATGTAATGACCAGCATATTAAAATAATATGAAAAAATGCAATTAACTCTTACCATCTGAAGACACCTCAAACCCTCTTTCGCGTTTTTGTTTGTTTTATATATTCAACGGTGCAAACGTTTATGTTTCGTGGTCATGATAATTTCACGCATGTTTTCAGATAGTGTTCATTTGCTTCTTTGTTTTGTTTAGGAGCTTTAAAATTGCAATTTTCTCAACAAAACAGATGTTGGTTGCCTCTTCTTTTGATAAAATTTTGTTGCAAAAACGAACAAACTAAAAAACCAGAAGAAATAAGAAGAAAAATCGCAGGCAAATAAACAAACATCAGAAGCCACCCAGATCGCAATCTTTCAGCAAAATAATGATCATGCCTTGTGCACCGATGATGATCATTCATATGTTGCAAGTGCTGATCCAATGAAGGAATGAGAAGCGAAAATGTAATGCAAAACATAATAACTCAATTAAATCCATGGTTAAATGAACATACTCATTCGCATTCCTTGAAGAGCTTTCCATCCAAACTTTCGTAGATTTAAGCTTTAATTTGACTGCAGCAAGAAGATGAGCCAACATTGCCAAACAAAATAATTGCACTGTTTTGGTTTATTCAGCAAATTTAATTCAATGGCAATTTTCACTGCAATTATGCTGTCAAAAGGGTAGAAAGAACGAGCAATGATATGAACTTTAGTAGGACTACTTAAATGCGGGCTTATAAAACTTCAACGGATTTTATAAAATAATTATTTCCTTGGTTGGTATATACGAAATCCTGCAATTTAGAAGAATAGATTTGATTCCGTTTTGACAAAAAATTTTACCTGTACGAGTAAACCTGTCGGTACCATAATTAGTCCGGTGAATAAAACTGGACCGTCCGCGTAGCACTGCGAAATATAATAAGATCTCCTTAAAGACCAGCCGGAGAGATTTTGTCTGGAAGAATATTATATGGGACATTCCCATTAAAGACGTAACAACATTTATTCATTGTCATTACGAATTATAGGACAGCTCTTGCCTCATATTGTACCTGCCTAAAGCCCAGTATACCATCAGTAAAATGATGAGTTTTCCGATATTGTTACATTTTCTTTTGTTCAGTTGTATTAATCGCATGTCGTTATGACAAGGTCATATTTTCTTCGCAACTCCACAATTATCCTGGTTCTACCACCTCAAAATCCTCTTTCTGTTAGAGTTGCGGCCTCGTTAATTTTTTCTAAATTTTACATTTCGTAACCGTTGCGAACAGCATTATATTTTGATAGTCGCTTAGAATACGTAAACGCTTATTTCATCAAACGAAACGGGAGTCATTCTGCAATTAATTAATTAATTTTCAGATATTATTTTCTTCAATTGCTTCTGTAAAACCTGATATCTGATAAAATTTTTACACAAATTTCTTAAAATCATATTGCATTATGCGATATCAAATTTCTTTCCGTATTACAGATGGCGCAAAAGTAATGGCACAATTTGAAAAAAAAAAAACTTTGTTTGAAAGTATAAAATTTATAACATTTATTTCGTAAGTTTTACGGCATTTTTGAATTATTGCTCACAAAATATCTAGCTCCAAATTGGAGATTTATTCTTCAATTTTACCTTCTAAGACTCGCAAAGTTCATCGTTTGTTGTCCTAAACGCAAATTTTTAAAAATCGCTAGGGAAGAAGCCTGATGCTGGTAGATCTCGCTTTCTGGAGGACTTGTTCAAATCTTCAAGACGGAAATTGGTATCTTAAAATTGTTTTTCAATTGTACTACTTCCGGCTGTCATTTGTAAAGGAACAAAAAGGGATCAAATTACATGCATGATCATTGTGGTATGGCTTGGCTACATTTCAACTTTAAGAAAAGTGGTAATTTGAAACCAAGAAATTTCCTCAGAAGAAACTACATATAAACCTGAGATCGGTGAATTTAAATACTTTCATACTGGAGGCAGCATTGAAGTACTTTTCCTTTACCAAGCAGGAAATTGTGAAAATAAAAAAGTGTTGTCATTTCAAGGACGTATTTTAAGTACCATACAAATTTTCTTTTTTACACATCAAATATTTCATCTGTAAATTTTTAAACAAACCTCGCTAAAGCAGTTTTTGTATACATTTTTCTCTTACAAATAAAATCCCTAAAGTAAAAATTTTAAAAATGTCATCATTTATTTAATTCTCCTTGTGACCATCATTCTGTGCAATTATAAAAATAGTTAAAATTAATTGAAAATTAAACTTAAAAAAAGTAAAATACTGTCGTGGGTAATTAATAAATAATAAAACTAAAACTAATTATCTAGACAGACACATCTCTAAATTATGATGTTATCCTGGTACAAAAATAAATATCCTGCAAGATCTTGAAGTTTTTTTTACTTATATAAAGAAATATTTATTGAAACTTGTTCTTGATAATTGTCTAGGGCACACATGGAACAACAAATATAAAAAAATATAAAAAAAACAAAAAGCTAAAATACACAACCACGTTACAAGTACAAGAGCACATCATAATCACACTGACAGTTTTATGACTTTGCGTGGCTAAATGTAGTGCTTCTTATTCGGCAATAACGAATAACGACTAGTAGGAATACTAGCACAACTGCCACGCCTACTTTGCAATTTAAAGCCTTTATAAAGAGGCCATCAAGTGTAGACATGGCTCAGCCGGTAGATAGGAAACGTGCATCAACATCATCGTGGTCGTAATCATCGTCCACATTGGTTTGGCCGAGAAACCAGATGGTAGTGGCGAATTGTGTTGATAAATGAAAGAAAAAAATCTTGGCATACGTACGTGATGGTAGCAGAGCATTTAACAGTAACAACTTTGTGTGTGGCATTATTTGGATGCAAAAAGATGTATGTAATGAAAAACTGGCAACAAATGTATATAAAGAGTGCGTACATTATAGTTTTCAAGTATTCCTAATTGCAGGTTCTTTAGTGAATATGAATTACGATTCCTTTTTTTGCCAGTTACGTACGAAATAGTACGTAAAAGAAATAAATTTGTAGGCAGATAAAGTTGGTCAATTAAATTGTTTGAATGAGCTACATTAGTAGAAATTCAATTTTAGTTAAAACTATATGATCGGTATGATCTCTTTTCAATATTTTCACGTACTGCCAGTCGTTGTGGCAAGACAAAATATTTCAAAAACCTAATCATTAATACAAAATTACTTTTAAAAAAATGCACCGTAGGCCCTGGTAGCTAGTGTGTTTTGTAAATTAGGTTAATATTTTATATTATTCTAATAAATAATAATAATAATAATAATAATAATAATAATAATAATAATAATAATACTTGTAAAAATTTTTACCAAAGCAGTACTTCCGTTTATTTAAATGATTTTTCATAAAATAAGTTGTTATTCTTTTTGTAGTTGTTTACACTTATCGACACCGATTCACGTTCGCTCCAAAAGAAAATATCTTCCACAATATTCTTCGCTATAGCAAAATGCTTGACAATTCGCCTCGGGTAGTCCTCTGTCTATTTGAATTATATTTTATTCATATATAATTCATATTTATTTTAATCATATTATGTTATATGAAATAAATACTTTTTGTTGTCCCTGACATTGCACTTACGTTTACCACATAAGAAAATCGAAATAGGCTGGTTGCTGAGGGAACCTTCAGAAAAGCACGGAAATTAACTAAATACACTTTGTTCTATATTTTAAATGGGAAGTGATCAAATCTAAAATAACAGCTGGGGAATAGTTGTCGCGATTGGCATTGAATACAATATACTGAACGCACATTCATAGGAAGTTAGTAGTGTTGACTCTGAGAAACAATTTGCTTTTCGATTTAGTAATTAATATCGACAAAATCCTGAAATTTTCTTAACAAACTAAAATTTTTGTGTAGTTGTCAGCAGGATACTCGCTGGTGGCATGAGGGAACTAAGTACATGTATCTAGCATTATTTAGATATGTAAAGGCTCTGACACACACCCTATAATATTTTTGAAACTTCCTTAATTTTAACTTATTACTATTAGTATTATTCTTATTAGCTGTCATTATCCAAATAATATCTCAAATGTCATTCTTACATACGCAGTTGAATTGTCAATATCTCTACTTGAATTCCATCATATTTCCGTTTATATGCCCACAGAAGGCAATGGAAATGGTGATGTAGTAGCAAGAGAAGCACATAGACTTGAAGTTCACGTCTAAATGTTGTTAAATGGTGTTTCCATGAAATCAAGATTTATGGAGTAGTTTTCTGGTATTTTAATTGGCTCTAGAATTTTTCTAGCAAAGAAAATTGGGACAGTAAATGGAACAATTTTACTAAAGATACTAAATTACTCTTTAGAAAATTGGTGTTACAGTTTCCAATCTTTGTGATTTTTGCAGAGTTTCGAAAGATGCTTTCCATTTTACATTTGCTTGTTTCCTTTCATCATCGAAAGAGCAACATTTTCCAATATTCCTAACACACGAATTCCACGGGCCTCCCACTAGGTAATACTTTGGTGAATGTGATGGATGGATATCCTTGGTCGAATGTGGGCATACTGTATGACATCCACCTTTAAGTAGCATCAACCATTCACTAATATTTTTCTACTATTCATGTAGCAATGGTGGCCAATGCAATAATTTCTACTGGCTTTTTGAATAATTTACCGCCAAACAATGCCCTCCTTTTTAATATTATAGCAGAGTAACTTCAGTAAACCAAACTTAAATTTATATTTACCAACATTGCCAAGGACATTCTTCAACACAAACGACTTTGGTAGGAATCGAACCCGCAAACTACGTAGTGATAAGCTAGTACAAGCAGTTTTTTCATAAAAAAACAGAAGATTTTATTTCTCGATCCATGTCAAAAAAAAAAAAAACGAAACACAAACATGATCTTGAAGCATCAATACCGACCAGAGTGCAATTTTCATTTTAAATTAATTAGAAGTTTCAGTAAAATGTAGTTACAAATGCATTCATACTTTTTTAAGACCCGCAAGTTAAATCTAGTATTTAATTATATGATGGACATGACCAGCATTATTTAGAGCAGATTAGGGAAGAAATTCTCTACATCAAAAAAATATCTTATATGGCAACAAAAACTAAAAACTTAAAACAAAGATAAAATTATTTTTTGAGTAACAGAAAAAAATTTAATATTATTTAATATTTCCGCAACATTTTTAATCAACAAGAAAAGCGTAAAGTATTTAAAAGAAATTAAATTTTAGCTTATTTCTGCACATATAACTTATCTTTTGAGCTTTTCTTTTCTTGTTTATAAAGTTTCTTTTATTTTCTTTCATGTTTGGTATTTTATTTTACAAAATTAAATACGGTTTTATTTATTTAAATTTTATTGAATTATTGTGCTGTTTTACGTTTTTCTTAAAAACTTAGTTCTTGACTCTTTTGCTGTTTCAGGTTCAGAACAACTTCGCATAAAGTGCTTCGAGCCAAAATGTTTCTTTTCTTTATATTTTGTACTGAGTTGAGTTGCATTGCGTTGAATAAATGTTGTCTGTATCAGAAATACATTTTGGCAAGAAAATATTTAACGTTTAAAATAATAATTCTCAATTAGGAAAGTCGTCTTTTTATTAATATTTATGTAAATAAATAGATGCAAATATATGTATGTGTGTATGTTCAATACAAAAAAAATTATTTGTACGCAAGGAATTTTAAATTGTGAAAAAGTTGTCAGACTCGCAAGACTTCTCTTAATCTCTGTTAAATATTTTCTTAAGAAATCCTTCTGCAACTTCTAATTTGAATTGTATTGAAAGAGTTTTGTTTTTGTCTCTTTGCGGGTTAAACTGGGTTAGAGAAACTTAGATTAGATATGAATGTAAAATTAACTGAATTATATCGAAAAACCATTTTCAATTAAGGAGCAGTTTTTAGTATGAAAATAATCTTTTGAATCTATTTCCATTTAATACTTTTCTATTTATTTCCTTTTTATGTATAAAAGAATTCCAAAAACTGGTAGCATTAACCAAAGATTTTCACTTTTCTACCTCCTAAATAATTTGGCAAATCGAATGTTTAGATAATATTATTTTGTTTCTTGAAACTATGTATGTTAATTTCCACTATATCAATTTCAAAGATTTTTGCAGCAAGAGGATATTATTCCATATCAGATGAATTATTTATTACATCTGCTGAAACAATATCTTGAACGGCTGCTAAAGTTTCCTAAAATTCAACAGAAATTTGTTTAAAGTAAAAGCCAAATTTCTTACATTTCCTCAAAATAAATTAATAAAAAAAAATTAGGGTGGTATAATTTGAGAATTTTAAAAAGTTTTGCGCTGATATCTTGCTTAATTTAAAAGTTATTGCTCTACAAATTTAGACAATTTTAAAAATCTACAAGTTTATTCGTCCTTTTGCTAAATATTATAATGTAGCTTGTAAATTTATATCAGATCTACGCCCGGTACATGTTGTTTTCTTTAGAGATGTGTTCAGCCATTTTCTATGCCTATAGACCATAGATAAGTGAACAATTGGAACACGAAGTTGTTTGCTTCAGGCGCGGCTGCCTTATGACCAAAATCAAATATACTAAAATGTGTTTTTTTGTTTTAATTTACATAATTTATATTTCTGGGTCTTACAAAACACCCTTTATATGAAATGGCTCGGATAAATTCAGATTAAAAAAAAAACGGCAGCAGCTTAGGACCTTTCCATCTAGATCAGAATCATAGTTCCTTTCAATATTATTTCTTTATAGTCTCAAAGATATTCAATTTGGAATTTCTAGTTTGTAAATTTTAAACATAATTTTTTCGTGAATATTCGTGAAAAACCATACATATGTTAATAATTCCTTTGATATATTGCAATAGTATTTGAATAAATAAATAACAAAATACATAAATATATAAATAAGCAAATATCCTATAGTTTGTTTTGGAACTTTTGTGTGGGAAAATTTAAAAGGAAAACACGCAACTTGAAACCAACAACTTCGTTGAATACACCAACACTTTTGGAAAAAATAATAAACATTTCAGAAACTTTATTTTTGAAAAGACTCCCAAATGTAACTTGAAACTTAAAAAATATGTTTGGCTTTTTCTGTTGTTTAATGCAACAAATAACACAGGGGTAGAGAAAAAAAATTTAAATGAGCCAAATTAGATTCTGTAACCACTAGACTGAATAACTATTGCTCAGCCTGTAACCCTACCGGTACCGGGAATATCATTCAGTTCCTAAATCAATTCAGTTTGCAAAACAGATATGGCAATAGATCTGTGGATAGAAACTTCCCCAAGGAATGTGTTAAAGAAGGCAGAGATAGTGAAATCGTGATGAACGTGCAATCATCTGAATTGTGTTAAAAGAAAACAAAAATGAATTCATATTGTTTTTTCTGATGAGGAATTTTCGGTACGAATCTATACTTGGAATAACAAGATGAGATTCTATTTCAAAATATAAGACACCATAAAATACGTGAGTGTATGTCAAACTATAGAAATTTTATTTATGTCATGCCAAACTCTTAGCGTAGCCTAGTGTATCAAATTGAATTTCATTGCTTGGCTGGACTATCGCAGTAAGTGCAACAGAAACGTCTGTAGCCTCTATGCGAGTATGTATGTCTAGTTGCAGCATTAATACACAAATATGTTTGTGGCTGTCACAAATTTGTTGACAGTTAACAACAGCTACGACAAGTCGACCAACTGTGCGAGCATCTGTTCAAATCAATTATTTAGCAGAGCGTTCCTTCAAACATAAATCGAAAGAAAAAAAAATTAAAATCGAATTAAGAGTAGAAACAAGAGCAGCACACATTTTTTTAACGAATGAATGAAATTTGATTTCTGGGATTTTTGGTTTTGTGGTTAATGTTCATTATTGGAGAATTGACAAACAAACAAATGAAAGCTGAGACACAGACAACAATAATTATGACAATTGTCAACACAATGATTAACAGGCGAATATGAAACTGTGAGGGGAGGCCAAAAGAAGCTTTTTCAGTGGAAACTCATTTGACTAAACAATTTTTTTAATGTGACAGTTTGAAGCAAATAAGATATGGTTGACATATTTAAATCAATTGTAAGAGTCAAATAATATCTAGTGGTTTGTGTATATTTATATGTAGGTTCGGTAGATGTAAATTCCTACTCCATTAATTATGAATAATAAAGTTTTGTAGCACAAAGTTTTTTTTTCATTTACAAAAATAATGAACGCCTCTAGGATATTTCTTAAAAACTGCTTCAAACGTATGTATATGTTTAATCTTTTTAAAAGAGTATTGTTTAATTGTGGCACGTTTCCATACCATAAAATTACTTAAACTGCTATATCTGCCAATATATTTTCCTTAACCCTTGGGCCATAATGTTCTTAAATATTTATTTAAAAAAATACCATTATGTTCAGCTACTTTCTTTCTATGTGTTTATGCACTCGGGCGAAAATGTCAAGTTCCAAAGGATTTGCTCATCAGCCAACATCACAGTCATCCTAATCGCAGATGCAGGCATTATTATCACTAATAAATACATAAATATACGCATTATTGCTACATTTCTCGTTTAAAAAATGAGTAAAAGATGTAGTTGAAACCAGAGAATCCTTTAGGGTAAAACATTTGTTTAACCTTGTTCCTTGTTCCTGCCAGATATGCTTAAGTAAATATTGTTTTATATAGAGTTCGTGGTGGTAAGAGACTTCACGTGTGTTTTATACGCGCATAAAAACTTAATCTAATTACGCGTTTTGTGTATAAAACATTGAAAGAAGTTGCAACACAGACAATCGACTGTAAGACAGTAAATAATAGACGTGTAAACCCACATAGATTGGTCGTGCACAGACATTTTGACAACAGTAATAAGTGAAGGCAGAATATGAAATGTGACTGTTGCAAAGATTAGACTGTGTTGCCTAAGTTTTTGAATTTATCGCAGTTCTGGCAACAAGGGGTTCTTTTGTTCTTTATAGATTTGGTTAATTTGCCCAAGGGCGATGTTTGCTTACGCACACACATACACACGCAGTGACATTATGATGTGTTTTGTAAGTAAGTAGCATAGCAAAGGGGAAAATAAAGGAAAAGACAAATTTAACTGATTCCCTGTCATATAGTTAAAGGTAAACGCTTGACAATTGTCATAAATCCTTTGTGTCCCACATTGCAAACAAACTCATTTTAATTCCTATAAACTTGCATATACATACGCACACATACATATTACGACACAAAAAGTGCTACATTCCTATAGTTTTATATACAGGCAATTGCCTGTGGACTTTTAAGATCTAAAAGAATGTATTCTTTTAAAGTGAACTGAAATAATTCCAATATAATAAGAGATATTAATCGGATATGACCTATACATAGTTTTTTCTCTCACAAGCAAGGACTTTAAGGTTTAAGAGTTTTTCAAAACAAAAAATAATAATATATAATTATTTTTTATATATTTCTTTTTTGCATAAATAAGTGTCATTTCCATATTCTTATTTTTTCGGAAATAAAAGTTAACTATCAATACTTAATGAAAAAAACCTATTGGTATATTTTCCCAAACTAATCGTTTAGACTACTAACAGTTTCAAAAATTTTTATGGTTTGCTGTGGCTTTTAGCTGTTCATTTCTTTAATGCCAATATTCAGTAAGGATTATATCAACTATTTAATTAGAAAATAAATAAATCATTTTACAAATCGAGCACAGTGCACTGCCTCCTAAATACATTATAATTTTACACTTCGGAACTCCCCATAACGATTTCACTCTTTCGCACAACAACAATTGTTTAGTTGTTTGCTTTTTCTTCCATTAAGACTTTTATTCTTTTCCCATTTTACGCATTTTACCACTCTAGAGATTAGGGCTTCTTTGCTTAACTCAGCAAAATGAAACAAAAAGTAAGTAGTTACTCCTACCACTCACATACACATAAACACAACTTGACATACACGTACTGGTGTTCACATACTGGTAAGTGCTCGTATTTATACAAATGTATGTAAATATGCTAATATGTGCGTATGTGTGTCGTGTTGCTTGGATGCGTCAAATCGTTAAGTATGAAAAAGTATACTTTACTTTAGTCACTTTACATAAAGTGGATGTCAATGGCAATTTAATGGCGCCCTTTTTGGAACGCACGTAGGAAAAATACAGCAAATCCTTTTTATTTTTCTTTCTTTTGTAAAATGTGTAATTTTATTTAATATTTTACATTAGATGAACAACAACAATAAGAAGAAACAAAACAAAATTACAAACGTTTGGGCGGACAGAGAAGGAGCTCGTTCGTCTGTCACAGGATGTGGTGTGAGAATATGAATTCATATTTGTAGATTGAGCAAATTGATGACAATTATATATGGAAATGTTATTGAATGAATAAGACTATTAAGCATTTTTTTCATTTTTATTTATAGTTTAATATGCGAATGGAGGTTTTTGCTGTTTTTCAAATGAGCATGCGAAGGAAATTACAAGCCTAGTTTTAATTTTTGCTAAGCAAAAGCTTGAGTTAAAAATACTATGACTTTTTGGGTGCGATTTGGATTAGAGTAACTTGCGTTATTGGCTGTAATTAAAGACAAGAATTTTCCCCGTAGTTCTATAACTGAACTAAGTTATTTCGCATTAAAAATTCCAAACTTAATGGGCGCTTATGGTTTGAGAAAAAGTTTGAGAAGGAGCTTGAATAAAACAGTAACAAATGCACTACTACCATGATAGTTAAAAATATAAGCTGCTTAAAAGATACGAGCCATGAACATTAGGAATCGGAAATTAAAGTAATTTTTTTTAGTTTAAAAAAAAAACTAGTAAAAAGATTTTGGGAAGAAGACCAAGCTCACACCATTTTTGTAAAATCACATCCCTCCTTTCATGCAACGATGATGTAGCTGAAAAATTAAACTTATTAAATTACTGATGAAAATGCATTCTTCAATTGGTTTTTTATATGTTTAGAGAAGAAATCAGATTTGTAATTGAAAATAATTATAAATATTTTCTATATGAAAGCTTAAACCTTAAAGACTTTAGTTGAATTTGAGGAGCAATATTCCCTAAATACTTTTTTTTTAATTTTTCGATGGGACTTATATTTTTTGTACAGAAATAATAGTAAACAACTAATTTTTATTTTGTTTTTTTGAGGAGGAATTAAAACCATTTTCAATGTTCTGTTTCATTATCTTTGCCCGCTCGGAAATAAATTTTGTGAATTTTAGGTTTGAAAACTTTAAAGTGCTGCTGAAAGTAAATCACATAGTAATAATAAAAAGTTATTTGTATCACAAAATACGTTAATTTTAAATATAAAAATATGGAAAAATTAGAATATAAAAGTATTTCAAAATAATCTGTCGGTTAATAGCAACCGGCATTATACAAGCAATTTAGGGATGCATTTTTAATTTATCACATTGTGGCTAAATATTTTATACGCGCACCCCTCTCTTGCCTTCTCCATATTGAAGAGGCCAGATTCTTTCACCAACTTGTGAACAATTACTGATCCCCACCGCTTCTTAAGCACTTAGTTTTAAGTAATTTTTTCTTCCATCAAGAAATTGGTAGTTCGCAAATGTGGACAAAAACTTTAACTGAAATTAAAGTTTTCGCCTATATTTTTTGTTGTTTTAGGATTAAAATCCTTACGATTCTATTACGCATAAAAATATCAGATATTTATAAGATAAAAACATATAAACGACAAATATTGGAAAAAAAAACAAAAGAGAAAATCTTTCCAAATTTGCATACATATAAGGAGCAATAAAAAGCAGTCGCTGTTAATATGCTGAACTTTATGACACCACATCAGTAATAAAAACAACAACAACAACATTTTGATATCACAACAACAAAAATGATATAAACTATATTTACAGCGTAAAAGATATAAAAATATGAATACGAACCGACATACATGAATACAATTACGCACTGATGCCACAAACACATTCAAGAATGTACTTACAATCACATCAGAAATGTATATCTTATCAAAGAAGCCTCAATTTTTTTCTGTATTTGGAACTAAAGGGTTTTACGAACATCATCATCAGTCTACCAACATGAGTTTACCACCTCGCAATCACCCCTTGGAACAGCAACATACATAAATGTTGTCGTCATCCTCATCATCAAAAATATCATCGTCAAGGCGTAAATGAATAATGCGAAGCTGTTAAAATCATTCTATATGTAGACAAAATAAGAAATATTTCAATACAAAAGAAGGACTGAGACAAATCGAATCGTCAGGCTACATTTAGAGAATACAGAAGTTTTTATTAAAGTAAAGAGACCAAACTTCGAATGTATTTGTGTATATGGTTGTAAAGCTGCATTATGTGAAGCAAAACGATGCTTAAAGAATGTCATGTGATAAAAATGTTGTATCAAAATGGGTGTTCTATTCCGGGAACGCTAAGCGTGCCTCCTACATTTTACGGTCGTGAATAAATTTAAGTTCACTAGTGCCGAAAATAATGCCGATGTCCGTGAAAGTGTACAGAAGAATCCGCGGCAGTCGATCTCGTATCGTAGACAAGGATTAAGCCTTTGGTAGACCCCGCAGATTTCACGAAATTTCCGTGGTGACTTGGTTCTGCTACCAACTTAAAATAAGCCAGCAAATGAAGGTAAACGACCATAGACAATCACATGTGTTCGCCGCATTGGACCTAGAGCAGTTGAAAACTAACTTTAATTTTATTTCAAAAATCAACTTCTGGTTTAAGGTTAATTTTTGGATGAATGGGTACACCAACGAACAATACTGTCAATTTTTTTTTGTGGATGTTGAGCTAGCAGCGTCATCGGTCCGTACTTCTTTGAATGATGTTGAACAGGCCATCATCACTAGTAGCGAGTGCTACAGTTCGATGACTAGCAACTTTATTTGGCCCCAACTGGATTATAGGGATGCCAACGACATATGGTTTCAAGAGAACGACCTTCTCGTCACACAGCTCATTCCACATTCTGCAGGAGTAATTTGAGGGCATGGTCGCCTCACGGGGATGTGATGTGTACAAAATTTCACGTTATAGAACTGCCATATTAAACAGGTGTTGACACAGTTTCTAATTTGTGTTAGAGTGAAACCGCTGTGAGATAAATCATATTACCTGTATTGGTGTTTATTTGGAATCATGCAGTGTAAGCTTGTCTTACTGAAAGCAGTGATATTATCGAATTAAAGCAATAATGCCCATATCTACAATTTCAATAATACGCGTACATTGGATACAAAACTCTGCTGCAGCGATGTCGATTTTGCTCGATTTCTTTACATTTTAATAACGAAGCGTACGTTCGTAATTGCAGTCCTGTGTTGCAACAGATAAGCAATCTTTTTTAATATGTAACTATTGTGCAGGACATTTCAACGCAGTGCTGCATTTACGAACGCACCCAAATTAAAATTAATTCACATTGCAGAATAGATATGATTACATAGTTCGAAAGCAGTTGCTACCATTTATTATATATTTCTTTTATTTAAGTGGTTTAATCCCCAAAATTTGAAGAGAAAATGACTTATTGGATATTTAACCACAATTTTTTTTAATCAGAAAGTCGAAATATTTCTTTGTTTTATAAAAATTTAACTTCATTCATTTTTAACCTCTAACACTATGACACAATCGCAAGAGTATGCATATGAACATTCTTGAAATTAGTTCTGTTTTATTCAAATCAGCTTATCCAAATTCGACTGTAATTAAAATCGTTTATCGCACTTTAAGTTATCATGAATGTCCTTTTAGGCGTTACAATTATAAGCTGTTAAATGTATTTTAAATTACAGAGCTTATAGAATCATTTTATTTCTGAAAAAATTTAACATTTCATTGATCAATAGATTTTCTTACGCAGCAATTGGAAAAATATTTCCCTTACAGGATTGCTTTCTTTTTCCTGTAAATTTGCCCTTGTTTAATAACAATTAACGTCCTTATTTCTTTTTGAAAGAGTAAAATATTTGCACTTATTTCTAGACGAGAAAACCTCATAATGCACTATTTCAATTATCCATCGCCCTTTTTTAAACATAAAACAAGAATATGAGATTAAAAAACGCATATGAACATAAAACATACCAAAGGATTCTTATTCAGGTTTCTTATTTGGCTTAAGATGTCATGATGGAGTATATAATACCCACCGCTGAGACATGGTGTTTAAACCGAGTTGAAGAAAAAAGCAGATGATGAAGACAAAGCGGCGAAAAAGACGCATGAATAAAGTGAAACGAACTTTGTGAAACGTAAAATTATGCTTGACTTGTAAATAAGAAAATGACGCAATTTGTGTTATAATGAAGCATGTGTCATAAGTCTTAAGACGGGCGGTTGCACATAAGAATGAAGTAAAACAACAGCAATATGCATATGCATTTGTGGCATATTAAATATCATACCTCGCCAGCATTCGTAAGAAGGTGGCTGAGAAAGCTGCGAACATAATAAACTCAGCGAAAAGTCATAATTTTAATGTAATAATTGAAAAAAAGATAAACTTGTTTTCAAAAACTTATTGTTTGTGTATGTCAAAGGAAAAAGTAAATTCAACAATTGAACAACACTTTAATGTGCATAGAGACAATCAAGTTAAGAGGTTTAATAAACAAATCCATGGATAGTTTTTATTATTTTACAACTAATGGGAATAATTATAGTTTTGAAATTTTCAATGGAATTCTTAAAGTTTATAGTTTATTTTTATATGTACGAACCACCTTAATACGAGAATTATCCTTTATGCGTGAACTGTTGTTTTTTTCCTCTTAACTTTTTTACAAATAAATACCAGGTCATATTGACAGTTTAATTACTGGTCTTTAGTTGCTAATTTTCGGTCATAAATTATAAATGCCAAACTTATGATCAGGTCTTGTAACTGAAAGTCAATAAGTGGCACGTAACTAAAAAGCAGACCAATCATACCAAACCCCTTTACAAAAGCTGTTTCTCTTCAGATGCTTGTAAAAAATGTAAAAAAAAATTTTCCTCGTCGTCGCTTTTGTTCAATATTATTAATTAAATTCTTGAATATTCATGACAAATGACTTCCCCTTTAACTCCGCCCATTCATGTAAATTTATTAACTTTATCTTGGTCTGGTCTACAATGATTGATACGTTAGATGGTCCAAAGAGTTGAGTTAACAGTGACAACGAACATATACTAATGACACAATACTCTCTTATGGCGAACCGAGACGTATTGATGGTAGCAAACGACCACACCTACCATTTGGTGCGTGTACTAGTACAAAGAAATTTAAAAATTTGTATATTTTTCATATTTATATAGTATATTTTAATGTTTAAGGCGCGCGCGCAACTCATCAATTTTGTAGAAAAGGTTTTAAAAGGCAACTTTTTAATGCCCGTATGCATACAGTAGCAAAATGCGTGCCAGACATTTTATGAGTTTCTTACATGCGAACGTTGTGAAAAAGTTTTCGGCATTGTGATCATCATTTGTTGCATCTAAACATAGCTGCCAGATAACTAAAAAAAATCGTCAAAAACTCATCGGATCGTTATAAAATCGCCATTAAAGTTTAGTTTTAAATAAGCCCTTTAATTCCATAAACTAATTTTTTTAAGATTTTCTAAGATAAACTTAACCAAATATCCTTTCTATATTTGACGAAGCACTTTCTTCATCAAATAAAGGAAACTATTTTTTAAAATTTAATTTGATGAAGCTGGGAAATAAAAGACAAGAATCTCTCAATATCTTTACTGATAAACTTTTCCAAAAATATAAAATAAATTCTATATTATTCATAGGAAGTTTTTTTACATTCAATAATTGTAATTGTTTCAATTCCAAGTCTATATCTTGTCCTTGTAAAATTTAACATCAAAATCGAGTCTTACTGTATATAAAAATTAATTGTAATTGTTAATTACATTACGTTCTTCTATTTTACAAAATCTCCTAGATGAATTGTTTGTATTGTCTTGTATTGTCTTGTATTTTTATAGTCTATTAAATAAACTATTTCAATTTTTGGCAAACTCACTTTTAAACTATTAACGTTTTCAATAAATGTTTCCTTTAACCATATGAAATTTAAAATATTTTGTTTTCATTGTTTGTTATATCCCCAATATATTTCAGAAAGCTGCAATAAATTTTATGTGAAACGTATTAATAAAAAAATTTAATATCACAAAACCGTCAAACTTTGGGGCAAAAATCAACGAATGGTCAAATTGCTGTTTTGGAACCCAAAATCGACAATATGACTCTAAATCGTCAATCTCTGGCAGCCATGCATCTAAC
This sequence comes from Germaria angustata, assembly GCA_963681545.1. Lineage (NCBI taxonomy): Eukaryota > Metazoa > Arthropoda > Insecta > Diptera > Tachinidae > Germaria > Germaria angustata. Next base: position 39,151,897 of record OY813001.1, read on the forward strand.
TTATAACAAACGCAAGCGCTGCTTACCGTTCCACTCGTTTGTTGTAAAAATGCTTGCACATTTTTCGTTTCAAGTTTTCTAAATGATTAACAACTTTTTTGTAAATTATAAAGATATTTTAAATTTTCAACTAAACTGGGGCCATAAATGGCAGTTATTCCCACCTTTACGACACAAAGAACAGGTGCAGAGTTGAAAAAAGAAACTTGTCTTCATTTAGTAACTTGTTCTGCTTTGGTGGGTGCAACAAAATGCAAAAAAGAAAGAAAAAAAAACTTCAATGTCTGCAACATGTTAATCTCATCACCAGCAGAAACTCTGAATTGTGGTTGCTTGCTCCTGCCAAGCTATTGATCTATATACCGTATTTAAACAGTCAAGTAAAAATGAAGAACGAGACGGCAATACTAAAACAAACAAAAAAAAAAAACATTTACTCACGCATTAGATCGTGATGATGGACATGCAATGCAACAGCAAACATTTCATTTGCTCTGGGAATGTATGAAGAGCAAACAAACAACAGATAGCGGTGATTTTGAATTAACGATGTTGCAACATCAGCGCTGATAGTACAACAGCTACTGCAGATACAATTTATAATTTTCGTGTTGCAGTTGATTTTGTTGCAAATTTGTTTAACGCATAATTGCATATTGAAAGGAAGCATTTTGATTAATCATTATTTGTGCAACATGGGAAAAATCTGATTTCAAAATGAATGAGTATAAGATTCTATTAAGTCATACTATAGCGATCATGTTGCAATTGGTTTGTGTTTTTTTTTTCAACATACAATGTATTTTGGGATTAGATTTCTAATACTTGTTTTGGTTTGCATTTTATTTGGACATAAGTTGAAAGGAAATGATTTGAAACTTGAGGCGATTTCTCTTCTGAATAGTGTACAACATTGTGTTGATCAACTTACGAAAAAAATCTCTTTAGTGATCTAATTTACAAAATTCAACTTCCTTATAGGGATGCGTGCTCTTTTCTCATAAATTTTGGGGTTATTAAGAAAAACAAAATTCTTTTTATTCACTCTGAAAGGGAGAAAAAATACGTTTTTTCTCGAAATAAAATTTCCATAAATTATTTCAGGTAATTATATGCACCAGTGCATTAATGGGAAATATTTCAGACTTCTGCTGGATTATTGTACTTCTAAAATTATTCAGTACATGTTTCATATCTGTAAAATTTCGCCTATACAGTATGACTTCGATAACTCGGATACCGCGTTAACTAGGGTATTTTTATTTTCTCCATTTATACTCTATAATCAGGGCAGTGATTTAATTTTGTACGTCAGTAAGTCTGGACACAAACATGTATTCCAAACTCTTTCCAATTTTTTTGCATTAAAAATTTTAAGGACATTCTAAAGAAATTTCTAAGAATATTTATTAAAAATGCGCTCACTCCAGGAACATGTATATAGAAATAAGTATTCCTTAGGAATATAAGGCGAGGAAAAATGTTTGTAAAATTCGTGAAGAAAAAGTCACCTCTTCTGATTTCCAACAGCGTCATTGCTGAACACAAGCTTAAGTTAAAGATAGAGATAAAGAAAAGCTGAAAAGGATAATGTAGATTTTGATGTTCTTAAAAAAATGTTTCTTTAAAATATTCTCAGACCAAAAACTATCAGCTGCCACCTGATACTTTCTGATTAGAAAAAATTAAGTGTATCTACAGGCAAATTGGGGCATGTACTTTTTTTATGGAATCACAAGAAATGTTTTTATTTACTACTCGCATGTGCCATTAGCAAATGTTAAGAAATTATTTTCACCATAATATCTCATACGTACGGAATGTCGTCTTAAATGTATTTCGCTGTACCCTGTCTAAGTTTTTAAATTATTTTTGCTATAGTAGAAAATTATAAATATTTTAAAGACGCAGGAAAATTTTATGGAATACATTTACAAAAGAATAAAGAAAACGTCCAATGTAGTCATATATCGAAATTTGAAAATTTTTAAATACTTGAGATAAAGTGGTCTTTAAAATGCTCTTTTTATGTAGAAAAGCAATTGAAAGTACATGAGAGGTTAAACCGAACCGATACCAAAAAGTATAGCTATGGAAACTTAGATTTTCACACTTTAAGAATAAAACTTCAATCATATTTTTCCCAGTTTTATTACTTATTTCGCATTAAAAAAGCGATATGTGCATTCACGCTTAAGATTTTGTGGTCAAAGCTTCTTATTTTGCGTTCGATAAAAAAAATTGATATGAGAGGTGGTTTTCATTTACCAAATTCCTCGCCATAGTGGACGTAGCCTTAATGATGTGGTAAATGAATTATCTAGGCGATCTGTTACTAATCTACTTGTAGGCCCAGAGCATTAATTAGACGATGGTCAATTTACTAATAACAATAAAGTTTAACAATTTTGGTATGAAGCAGGTTAAAATTAGGTGGAATTTTTATCGTGGAGTAGGATCACTGAAGTTCTTTTAATTGTATAAAGATGTAAGAAAAATAACAAGATGCAGGTCGACTCAAATTGCGTGTTGTGTTGTGTTTGTATTTGTATAAAAGTTTCCGAAAGCTATTATACTTATAAGTTTTGTAAGTCGCAGGTAGAAAAATATGATTAAATTTTATGCAATTTTCAAAGTGTATTTGTGAATTTTTTTATAAATAAATGAGTTTGAAGGCTTTTCAAATACGATTTGGCTGAAGAATGCTAATGATTTGGTTAGCGCCAATAAAATGAAGGCTTTTATTCAGCTTAAGCAATAACAAACAGTAAATTATTCTTTTCAATTATAAATTTAATAAGAAATATTGGGATTATAAATACTTAAAGAAATCAAATATTAACTAAAACTTTGTCATACATACTTTGTCACACATATCATTCATTCACTGCAAATATTGTTTGCCTTGTCAACTTTGTGACAAAAAACACATGAATGACAAACGAATCGGGTGTATGAAATAAAAAGGAAAATTCTGCTAAAAAGCAACAAATTTAATGCCAATATGTCTGCCTATTTATGACTTACGAAATCAAAGATGCTACAGTCACATGCTTGTATTAAAAAATGTATTAGACATGATAATATTTTACTGCAGATATAACGAGAGGGCAGAAGAAATCGAAAAGCCCTAAAGGTGAATTCACCCATTCGTTCTGAACGTTCTGAACGCTTTTTTTATATGTAGTTTTACGTCTCTATTTTTTTTTGAGAGTGAGAGAAAGAGAGTAAATTTAATGCGGAACAACAACAAAAATTTCGTTCAGAACGAATGGGTGAATTCACCTTATGTGAATCACCGCTCAAATTTAGAACATACTTATTTAATAATTTTGATGCAAATAGATAATAAAAATCTTAAACAAGAAAGCAAGGGGTAGGCTTTGTTGCCACACATTTTAACATAGAAATAACACTGCTGGTTCTTTATGGTACGTTGTAATAACCATATTTTGACAATATTTCGAGTAATAAGTCCTATATATTCTGGTCAAAAAATTTTTATTTTGAAGGCACAGTCTGTTCTAATTTTTATTAAATAAAACCTGTGTGAAACATATTTTTGTGAAGATCTCTGTCCTTTTTTTCAATACTTGTTTATAATCTCTCGTATGTGCATCACACACTCTGATTTATAATATATTTTCTTAGGCACTTGCAAATAGATTTACGACGACAGTTTCTAAAATATTCACAGTACCAAAAACAACTGTCCAATGGACATATCACGATTACTCTCGTTTCTTTAAACATGCATAAGAAAGAAAAACAGCACAGAGAAAAAATTAAGGAGACAATAATGAAAATGGAAAAAAATTCTATGCGAAAAACTGCCTGAATGTCTTCTTAGATTGTGATTCTCTTAACTGAAATGAAAAGCAAATATCTAACAGAGTTCTAAAGGAATGCAGTTTTAATAGTTGTTGCAACATACTAAACTAAGCCAGATTATTGTATAAAAATGAAAATTTCATGGCATCCAAATTATCAACTGGAATATTTTTTGGATTTCATTAATATCAATGAACCGCAAAAAAATATTCTAGTTGGCAAATATATAAATTTAAAATAAAATTAGTTTCAAAAATCTATTGAAAGGTGTTCTTTTTAACAATTAATGTAAAACTAGTTTCTTTGAAAAAAAAAAACTTAAAATATCCCGACTTACTTAAAATATATTCCATTTGACTGAATGAGGATCAAGTACAGAAACATCTTTCAACAATGAGTCCTCCTTAAAATCTTTACAAGTAATCGAAATTCACTCAGCAATCAAATTGTTTTCTCTATATTTTCACAACTTTCTTGGAATCTCCTATTTCACTGGGAAACTAAACTATGCATCTAAAGGATTTATCAATTAATAAAACCAAGATTGTAAGGATCGATTGCAGGGATCCCACGAAATTTCAATAGTAAATAAATTCTCCAATAAAACTTGCATTAGGCTGCATGTACTCGTGATTACTACTGATTTTTGGCTTTAGCGGTTACAAAAACATAGACTCAGAAAAGTTCTGTATTTAAATCATAGTAAACATATTCTTTCTTTGCTATGAATTGATTACTTCAAAGAACTGCACAGTTGAGTGGTTGCAGATCTTTTGTAGCTCCATTAGCATTATCAAGGCAAGTTCATAAATTGAGTAATTTTACTTAAATACATTAGGGATTGGTCGACAATTCGGCCAAAACTATTTTGACTGTTAGCGTGATTAAAATGCTGCACAGACAACGTTCAACAATGCCCTGTCACATTGCGAGATGTAGGAAACGAGAATAAAGTACAAGGAACGCAAGACAAAGAGCCCAAGGTGTGGATCTTCATTTATGATCGCAGTAAACTTGTAAGCAATCTTTGTATGAAACGATGTTTTTTATTGTTTTTTTTTTCTTTGTAGTATAAGTCTTGTGCAAACTAATTTTTATGATATCCTGCAAGATTTTTATTGTTTTGTGTAGTTGACCAGGAAAGTTGATTGCTTGCGTCTAGGCGGCACCCACGTCCTCTGTTAAAAATTCATATATATTTATATACGTTATTGCAACAGCCGCACACTTACAGATTGCAAAGAAAACTTGAAAGCTATTCGTTCTTTGTTTTTGTTGTTTTTGGTTTTCTTCTAAATTGTGGTAATTGCACTCACGTGATTGATCACTCGTGCATAAGAACCATATTGCAGCCCTTTCAGTCGTTGTTGTTGTATGGCCAATTTTATTCCCAGTCTTGCAACAACTGCAATAAAGCTATCCGTTGCATAAAGCAACAATGGATCTCAATGAAATTTGAGACTGTTTGATGATGATGCTTTGCGACCTTGGGTTTGAATACGAGTACACGGTCTGTCCGTCCGGCTTGACTGCCTGTTTGAATAACACACACATACACACACACACATACTCGAATACTCAATTTTAAATTACTGCACCCTATAAATGAAGGAGTATATTTTGCTGCTCGTCACGTTCGTTATGATCAATTGGATATTGCAACTAGGGTAAAAAATAATTTGCTTTAAATAATTGAATGATGGAGATTTGTTTTTCAGTTTTAATTTATTTTAATTGTCTTAACAATATTCCATTAAGGGAAAGCATTGACTTAAAAAAAAACAAATTTTTCCAAGTCTTACTTTATATTTTTGTCATATAGAGAACTTTAAATTCCATGTGCGACAGATATCCGCATTGAAAATTTCTTATAAATAATCATTTCGTAGTATGAGAAGATGAAGACTTGGAGTTTGCTGTGGCGCAATACCGCCTGCATGCATTTATTTAGATTGTCGTTGCAGTCGTCTTCTTCAGCAACGTTGTTGTATTTGCCTTCATAGGAAGGCCACGAAGTTTCTTAAACAAACAAAAGTACTTTATTATCCTTAATGTACATTATTCAGCCGAGTGATATATAAGTTTTCATTAGCCCTGTCGTTGTCAGTCAGTCAACCAGTCATGCAGCCGCATTATATATGAATGTAGGCAAGATCGTTGTTTGTTTCTTTGAAAGGTCTTCACCAAAGGTCAAATAAATCGAAACTGCACCAGCGAACATCCATTCGGACGCAAGATAAAATAATAAATATATAGTGGTTGCGCATGTACAAATCTTTATGGCGATTGTGCTCGTATTGCTGCTGTTGATTGGTTGCCGGGTTCAATCTGCTTCTACGTTTCATTTTCATATTCCTCTTGATCATCTGGTTCAGTGTTTTATTAAATGTTATTGAAGATTTACGCGAACAATTTTTTTTCCTAAATAAAATGTGTTGAGTAGAATGAATGGTTATATCAATTGCGAGGATATGCACATATACAGACATACATATGTATGTACGTATGCGTTGGTGAGACTAGGAAGGTGGTTTTAAAATTAAAGAATCAAATTGAAAAGAAAAAAGTTGTTGTGGACAAAGGATGTTCAGTGAAAAACCAAAATTTTTTCATTGCCAGTTAACTGTTTGTATTTTTCTGCTGAACCTAAATAGGCACAAGCTATTAATATTGAAAAAGATTAAAAATAAGCTTAAAGCCAAGCTTTAACGTGCATGTATTGGCTTTCAACCTGCTTAAGCAACTGTGCGAATATATAGCAATTATTTGTGATAAACAAACTAAAAGGTATTTAGTAAAAAGTTTTGTCAAATGAGATTTTTTTTACGCAAAGGCCTAAACTGAAGGCATATTTCGTACGGAAGCAGCTGCTAGTATATTGTGTCTCAGGGATGGCACTAGCAGTCTTAAAATTGTAACAATCAGCTTAAAATATTTATATTTTTTTGAATTTAATTATATTAAAACACGTCTCTTTTATAAACATATAAAGTGGTATGTCACAATTTTTTAGCAAGAAGTTTGTCATAAATTATTTGATACATCAATCTTACAAAAGTTATAGGTAAATAGGTCTTTTTTTAAATAGTCTGGGTAACGTTTTTCTTATTGTATTTACGTTTTGGTAAGAAAACATTTAATTCACTCTATCTTTCAGCAGTCTTGCACGGAATTTGCTGATGCTTAAATTCTTGTAAGGTTTCAATATTTTAACTTTAGAGCTGTAAATATCGATCTAGTAATATTAAATTTTAGCTGTCCAATGAAAAATATTTTTTACTAATAGCGATACGTTTTTCGTTGATTACGTTTCCTTGGTAAATTTTGTTCTCAAAACTTCCCCAAACAAAATATACACATGTACATGCCTGCATGTAAATTTTTTTCAGATAACAATGACTGCAATGTAAGTTGGTATTCAAAATTATCTGATAATTAGGAAATTTTTTAATTCTATCATTATCAGATTTAATTAGTACCGAAAGTATAATTGTGCCCATTTTAGCATTTCTGTTCTATACATACGTTCAAGCATAAAACAACTTGAAATGGAAAATAATGATTAATTTTTATTAAATTCGAGAAAACATGAGACAATATAAACTTTGTTTAAACTTACATATCTTACAAAATAATTATTAACTCCATTTAAGTACTATATAGTCACCTGATAGTCTTATCAAATCATAAAATTTGGACGGTAGCTTAAGTATGCCGGACTCTACTTTATACTTAATAATTAAAAAAAGAGAAACGATGGCACAAAAATATTTTCAAAATGTGAGGGATAGAGGGTCCAAGTGGTATTAATATTTGCATTTTTTTTACGACATTACTTGCTCATTTATCCCAAGTCAACTTTAGAAATGATTAATGTTCCTCACCAGGCTTGATATACTTATATTGATATATATGGATCTTTTTTACGCAATTTTTTTGAATACGAAAGTTTTTAATTTTGTTGACCATAACACAATTATTGCAAATATCAGACGGTTCTTAAATAAATGTTTTATGGCTTAAGTCACTTATCAGTAGTGTCAAGTTTTCTCCTTAAGGACAACAAACGGTAGTGTCCTCAGTTGTCCCTTTGCACAGACAAGAAAAGATTTATGAATACAATTATTTTTTTAGTTCATAAAATTAAATTTTTAATTAAAATTGAGTCTACAACAATTTCTTTAAATATAAACAAAATATTTGTAATCTAAGGAAAATAAATCAATTAATTTTCTTTATGTTAATTTTGATGCTTTTTTCAATTGAGTTGGTAGACGTAAAGAATTTTTTCACCATATATGTTTGTAAAATTATAGAAAATAGGTTTTGCATTTTTTATAAAAGCGATTGTTAATTTTAAGACAAGTTTTGAATACATATAAAGTTCTGACATTTACAATACAGTTGCTTGTACCATTTTTAGAGTCACATTTTGTTGAACTATACTCAATCTCATTTCAATTATTTGGGTTGAAACCTTGTTGTTTTTAATATTTTTAAAATTGTTGAATGAAATGAATTTTCGTTTCGCCTTACAAAATATGGCTCTTAATTAAATTTATTGACAAAAACTTGTGCTAGCTTTTTTATTAAAAAACAAATTAAATTAAAAGTGATTTTACATCTTATAGAACTTATATTTTATTTTTTGTTTTTGATCAATTGCCAAAACTCTCTTTTTTTAAACTAAATTTATTAATAAAAATTTTTTTGCATAGATTTAACTGACATGGAAATTAAATTATTTTGTTTATACAACCAAATGTGTTTAATTAATTTAAATATTTTGTACCTGAATTAAAACGTATTCCAAAAGTACTTAGATAATTTCAATTGTTAAATACTAAACGTTTTAATTTATATATCCTGACACCTTTGCAAAAGTCCCAGAGAAAATTTTTAGTGAAGAAACCAACACGTGAGGAGTATTTCGGTTTCCAAAAATAAAATGCACTTACAACATTTGCAAGCCAGCTTTTAGTCTTAAAATGACGTACTATTCTATCTGATGGGCCTGATTTTCCACATAGTGTTGAAAGTACGGGATAACTATAAATATACTGCAAGTATATCCTACTGAACCGTGTCATCTTCTTCCATATGAGTTTTAGTCAATTTCGAGTAAAAAAATATTATTTAGAATTTATTGTTAAATATAACAAATTTTATTATAATGTATTATACACTCTTTGATGAAAAACTTTTGAAGTGCTTTGAAATAAAAGCTTTTTCTGGACAAATCCAGTGAAAAGGAATCAAGAAGGGAACAAGCTTTTGTTAAGGTCAATATAAATGTTCCCAATCGGCACTACTTCCAGATCACAAAATCTGGATCTTATTTACTTTCTTAGATAGTACAACTGAACGGCATTATAATTTGTTTAGAAAATTTCTTTTTGTCTTTCTCATTAGGAAATTATTGATCTGCCCACGTACTTCCTAGTAAGAGGAAAAATTGTTTTTTTTTACTTATTTTTACTGGTCCTTTCAACAGTTTTTGATTGTAGTAAAATATCAGCAATTTATTTTGTTTAAATTTTAGTTGACGTTTCACTGTTGACTATGTGACAGGCTAAGTGGCTTCACATGCGTCACTAGCAGAACAATGCAACAGAAAATATCAATAACCTGGAGAAAAAATTAATGAATGTGGATACTGAAATTAATTTATTTTTAATATCTCGCTGCAAACAACAACAAAAAACATTCACACGCAAATGCACATACTAAACACATATGAATGCACTTCTAGAACAGTGATCTATGGCAAACTGTCGCTGCAACAGACTAACGGTTATCAATTTGCCAATAATTATGGTTCATTTAGAAGGCTCCATTTACAATATGAGTATGATACGCTCACACATGTAAGATACCCCAGTATGTATATAAGATCAAATGAAATTTTCTCATGATTTCAACCGTATTAGAAAAAGCGTTTAAAATGAAGGCAAAGGCGATTAAAATAATTGTTATAATTTTTTATGTTTGTTCTTTGCTTTTTTTCAGCCATAAGGAAGTCAAAATTGTTTATTAAACCATATTTTGCATGTAAATGAAAACAGACCGACAGGCATAAATATAGAGAGACGGACGGGTAGATAGACAGTTAGATCGATAGACAGACGTTAAAGTAGACATTAATATGTATGAATATTAATTTTCAAACTTTTTTTTGTTTGTTCGCAAGTGAAAGAATTTTTAGAAGCAATTAACCCTTTTAAAACAATATCGAATAAATTATTCATCGTAGATTTCAAAGAGGAAAATATTTATAATAAGAAATTGAAAACAAATTGTATTTATAATAAAGAATTTTTATCTCCAACATTTCTTAGGGGATCTGCAGCAGCCATAATCAATATTTCTTTTTAAATAAATAATTTAAAACACATCTAATGTCCTGGATAAAGTAACAACAAAAAGATAGTATCAAGGATCGTAAACTAATTCAAATACGAATCGTTTCCAATAATTTATTTGTTGAATTGTCCTTTTAAATTCTTTCGTTTTACGCATGCGCTGTGAAGTGAAAATTATCTTCAATATCTTAAGAAGATGATATGTTTGCGTATTTAAAAAAATAGAATTACTTTATTTCTTATAAGCAAGTATTAGCTCCAGTTAGAAAATCACAGAAAATGGATGTCTTTATGATAATTTTCAGATGTTCTCGAGTTTATATCCCATCAGATTTTTATTAGAAAATTGTGCTAATTTTGTTACTAGCTGTCTTATCTAATCTTGGAATTTTCGTTACCTGGACTTTAAATTTAAGAAAATGGGTGGCTTTTAGAGGCCCTCTTATTTTGCAAGGATATCCTCTCCATCCCGTACTCATGTCTTAATTACACTTATTGTCGCTGTGGGATATACCTTCTATTTCCGCCTCTTAGAGCAGAGAATCTAAATGACCTATAATTGAATATGTCTTATTGCCAATTTTTAACTTGGTATTTAAATACGTATTTAGTTGGCTGTTGGCTACAACGCATGAGTTTTTTGGTTTACGTTAGTATGGCGTAGTGTTAATTGTTGTTGGAATGTTTCAGTGATGAAAATGAATAGTGTACCCACAGCGATTGATACGCAACACTAGACACACACACAACTTTGCTATAAAAAAAACTTAAAAAATCGCGGAATAGTAGAGTTGTAAAAAGAATTTATGCTTTCTTCCTTTCTATCTTTTCGATTCACCACCTGTCCACTCTGCACTATCCCTTTCACAAAAGAAGTAACTCCCTAAGTAGTAGGCATTAATTTTCTGAGTGTTACTTTCTTTATAAAAAAGCTGTTTCAGTTTATCTGCCACAATTTAGAACACTTGCAAATTATAATGTGTGTGGCGTTTTTTAGTAGAGAGAGCCTACCCTTATTTGTGGGACATTTTTTGCAGTTACAGAAAAATAATAATCAGATTCCCAAAAGGCCTCCAAGAAAACGTTAAGCGAGGAGGTCCTTTTAGTCTTAACAAGCTGGGCACAGACATACATACATACCTATGCCTACACATACAATCATACTTATTGGTATCATCCTGATAATTTTCAGAATAGGAGCTCAGAATGCCTGCATCCGATGATGAAATCAATAATTTTCCATTTCTTGATCGTGCAAAGTTAAGAAAACAACATGTCCATTACAAAAATCCTACAAAAAATATTATTTTTGGGAGATATTAAGGGTTAGATATTAAGTTTTAATGTCCTAAAATTCTTCTTTACAAACGGTAGAAACTTTCAAAAAAGAATAGATAAATAAAGAACAACACATAATTTGTTTAATCCACTGAAGGGTTAATACCACTTCATCGTAATAGAAAAACATGCACTTAATAGAGCTTTACAAAAACCAAAAGAAATATAAAACTAATTAAGAAAAACCATGAGTTGGGTGGAACCGATAATATTGCATACGAGTACATGGCATCTTCTTTGCCAGTTGTTTGCTTGAGCTTCAATAGATAAGTTGAAAAGAATATGTTCACTAAGCGTATATTTTTGTCTAGTATGTACAGGGGTGTAGTAAGTCGAGTCCTAAAGTAAACGCACATAACAACTCATTGACAGAGATATCCATGATTTTGAAATTAAACATCGAAATATTCAAAATCACTTCACTGACCATGAAGTTACATACAATTTTATATTATATAAAGAAAAAAATATCACTTTTATTTGGTCCAATGGTTTGTAACAGATAAAAAGTAATAACTTTTATTGGAAAATTTAGTAGTTTTTTAATAACTTGTGAAATTATTGCTTGATGAGTATAATACCATAATTTTTTATGATCGGAAGGGCGGGTGGTTTTTAAGAAATAAATCACTGTGAAGCTAAGCAATGACAGATCACTCCTAACTTTTCTCTACCAGTGTCCTGCTAACACTAATATCGAGGAAACGTTGTCATTCCAGTCACAATTTTGGTGAAGGTGATGTGGTGGCTCTAGATATTTCTATTTGTATAATTCTGTGTTTTTTTAATACTTTCAATCGACGTCCCTTATGTTGTAAATGCAGCAGTTTAAACATTTCTCTAATGTAAGCTGGTGTACATTTGTTGCCAAATATGTGATTCGCGAAATTCATATGTTTGGTTAAGTCTTCACTTTCAGTTCAAACTTCCAGCTCTGCTTCAAGTAAATTTCAAGGAGAAAGACTAGCAAATTCCTAGGTTAAGTTTATTTGAAAGTTTATATTTTGCTAGTTTTGAGAAAGTCTGTTCAACAGAAGCTCTACTATGAGGCAAAATAAATTTATGTGCGAAAGGGTTTACAAATTGGAATATAAATAGAAAAAACCAAATAGTGAGTGTAATTTTCCGAAAAGGGTTGAATTAGTTAAATATGATACAAAAGAGTCGTATTAAAAGGTAGCGCTGCTGCTTTTCATCATTTTGCAAGATTCCCATTTTCTGTTCCGTGCAAATTATTGTATTGTGTCAACAGCTTTTCATGTATAATTGTGCAACATCAGTGTATTGATATATTTTTGAATTAAGCAATGGCATCCGTTTAGTTCATATATAGAATATAATAGAAGGCCTAGTATCGATACTTGCGGAACTCCACTTCCTATGGGGATGTATGTATGTTGAAAATAAGTTGTAAGTTGAACCTATCATTAAAAAAAGTTTAAAAGACTTTCATTTAACGACGCAATAGAATTATTAAAGATTTTCATAGTCGCGGCACACAAAATATCCTTCCTCTGTATAAACGCCCAACCGTATAAATATTCATCTGTACAAATGTCCACTGGTTAGTGCAATAAAAAAAAATTAACAATTACATTTTCGAAAATACTTACAGGGTGCACTCAAAATCATGTTTGCCATTTAATGTTTATCACAATAATTTTTTTTTGTTTTAGTTTTCTTACTCTGCTTTCATGTCTGTCCAGGCGCACATGCGCTTAATCCTATTTTTAAGCTAAATTGTCTATTATTAAGCTTAATCTTTGCCTTCAATCTATTTGGGTTGCAACGTGCTTCTGCATCTATTGAGCTGTGTTGCCAGCAAACTCAAGTGGTTTTCCGGCTGGTTGACTGGCTGGCTGACTACATGACTGGATGGCTGGATGGCTCACTTGCACACGAAAAACCAAAAAAAGAGGAAATATTGATGTGTTGCCGTTATAACAATTTTCCACTGAGCAATAACAATTTGAATATTAAACATGCCAACATTATTCAGCAACTGCTGCAATCTTGGCTTTAGCAATGTTTTGCCGTTTATGTGCAGTAGTAGTGAAACATTAAATCAGTTGATGTCCAAAGGGGTATGGGAGTACTTCTTTGCAAATATTTCTATTTTGTTGTTATTGTTGTATTTTTGTAGCTTTTCTCGATCTTACTTAGCAGTTATTGACTGACATTAGTTGGCTGTTTTTTTTTCTTAACTCTTGCTATATTTTTACTAGCTCTTTGCTGCTATTATTTATTTTCTAATTTCCAGTTGCTAATGTCAAAGATTTCTATACAATTTCTTACTACGATACTGTTTTATCTCTAATGCAATCAACGTCAAAGCTAATGTGCGTCAACAATATCAACAGTATGTATATATATTGTTCGCTTTTATAATTTGTTACTTGGACCGAAGGAGCTGACAGAGAGTTGGTTACGAAGAGAAGGATGAGATTTTACGAAGGAGGTAGATATGATGTTTTTTCTAATGGCCTCAAATTTAGACTCTATAATATGTAGAATAATTTCCCTAAGGCTGGGTTATAATCATTAAAGTTTTGTTTTTGTTTTTTTGTTTTAGTCTTTGATTTACCGTTGTTTTTTATCATTCTAAAGACAATTTTTTTGTTGTTATTTTTGCTTTACAGTAGTGAAGAAAAATAATAGAAAATAGAAAACTAAACCAATGAGCCACCAAAGACCACCAAAGTTGCTTCTTGATTGACACTTTAAATCATGCAAACTGGCAGATAATAATATGGGTCGAATTTGAGAAAGTAGTGAACTATCAAAATATTAAATTGCTTTGTGAATTCAGGACTAAAAGGCATTTGAAAAAAAAAAATTAATTGATTTGTTCACAATTAGATTTTTGGAAAAAAGGGAGACAATATTAAAGAAATCTGATGGATTTTCTTTAGTTTTGTAAAGTATATCTGCAAAACTTAGTAATAAAAATCACTGGATTTATGTATACAATATAAAAATTTAAAAATATTAAGTATATCTTGGAAATACTTGGCTATAAATAATTTAAGTTGCTTAAATATCTACTTGTTAGAAATTAATTAATTTAAAATTCCATTTTTGCAGCTGAGCAAACTTAGGAGGCTCATTACAAGAAGCTTTATTTCAAACTGTTGTTATTATTCTCAACAACTATTATTATTTATTTTTATAAAAAAGCAATTTGTAACACTAGCATCTACCCATAACTTAGTCCCCATCTAAAAAAACAGAAATTACCTGTGTTATTATTATAATAACTAGATAGAAGATATTTAATGTTTTTTTTGCGTTTGTACAAACATAATTAAAATTGATGCACATGTAAGACACCGTTGAATGTTGATTTGTTCTGTGGAATTAAGAATAAAGCTGAAAATAAGAGATAAAAATTTAATTGCTGCCACATTAAGCGTTTGGCTCTGGGGCATATCAAAGGTCATTGCAAATGACAAATTCCTTAGAACAAATAAGATCAACATGATTAACACGCTCTCTCCTTTAGCTGATCTGCTATGAATATTTGGCCGTATGCCATTAATTTCCAGCTTCTTGATATGTAGTCTTGTCCCTAAGCTCGAGCTTAGGGGTAAAAATATTTATATATTCAAGGTATTTACGAAATCTGAGTTGTGCTCTCATCATTGCTTATCACCATTTCTAGTATCCTAAGTCGATAAGCTTTATTTAAAAATAAAAACAAAGTTTTTACTGTCAGATTTTTAATGTAACTTACCTTTTTTTTAATTTTAAATGACACTATGGAAAAAATTAACTAAATTGAGTCTTGAAGGTTCTTGTAAGGACCTTCCACAACGAAGAGTTTTCGTAAAAAAATATATGAATTGTTGCTAGTTTTATCACCAAAACTTTTGGCTGCAATTAGTTCTCATATCTTTTTTGACAACTAATTTCCGTCACTGAAAACTTGAACATTTTGAAAAACATTTAGTCATTTCATTACGGCCTGTTTTTTTTCAATTTCAGTTTGCAAACAATTTACTGTTTCCTTACTAAAAATTAATTTCACATTAAAAATATTTTACATTAAATGTTATCATTTATATTACAAAATATCCTTAACGAAATGAAATGTGCGCTTAATGTAAGTTTATAAATTATGAAACAGCAAAAGGAATCATGCAAGAACTGTATTGAAAAAAAGGGAAATGTTTTAAAAATTAAAAATTTAATTTCCGTTGTTGCTGCATTCGGAGTATTTAATATTTAAAAAGGATTTATTTCTGTTTGCTGCAGAGATCATTGTTGGGAATAAAATGTGTTCATTGGCGTGGTAATGCACACATGAGTCCCCGAAGGAATTAACATACATTTGTGAAATATTCCGTAATAACATGCGTAACTTATACAATAATGAATGTTATTTTTGACAGAAATTCGAGAGGCTTTTAAAGAAAGAAAAATATTCAATAAATTATTCAAAATAAAATAAAATAAAATTTCAACACATAAAATTGTGCTCGAATGATACCGTCGTATTCGTAAAAAATATCTTTGTTTTGTTAAGAGTCCCAGTAATAAAGTTCTTCCAAAACAGTCAAGCAAATTAAGAATTAATGATTCGGAGATCGGATGATTTCCACTGATTTGAAAGATGTTGAAAAAAGTACATTTCCTTTGTTTGTGTAAAAGGAAAGTAATTCTTTCTTAAATGGGAACTGAGATTAACAACATTTTTGCAAATCGCATTAGTTAAAGAATTTTTTCTTCCAAATAATGTTTTCATGCAAATTTGAAAGGACAAATTCTTTGATCAAAAAATTCTATTCAAAGAGGAGTAAGAATCTCAAGGGATTTATAAAAGTAAATACAATTTTGTATAAAAATGTTGTTAACTTATCTTCCCCAGAAATTAGAAAAATTTTAGTAATGAATGAAAACAATGGAAAAGTCACTCCTAAAGCCGTGTTCACGCGGCTGCAATGTCTTGCAATATTATGAGGCATAGCAATGTGTTCGCAAAGGATTGACAATGAATGAGTGGTATTACAAAGCAGATTGCCAGGGATATCATCATGTATATGTCAGACTCCAAGCACGTGACAGAAACTGTTGCAATTGCCTGGATTTTTAATAAGCCCAAAATTTATTTCAATGTTTTTCGGCTCACTTTATTAAAATTATAACGAGTTCTAGTAAAAAATTTATAATAACGATGTTGATTAAATAACATATTAAGAACTATACAAACGCACATTTACGGGTTATAAATCGACTATGCGCATTATATTCGTTTCTTGTTTATATTTTCCTGCCAAAAGTTGCAAATAATAATGCCATAGAGTTAGATTTTTTTTATCATTTCGGGAATTTTTTCTCTTGTCGAATTTACGATATGGCAACAAAATTATTTGACAATCTTCAAAAGTGTTACGTTGTGGCACTTAAGTAAGTGGCCGCTTTTCAATCGTTCATATTTTCTTTCGACATTGAGGGACAGGCTGTAGGAATTTGAAAAAAAAAGTTGTAGTGAAATTCAGATGAACTGAAATTAAAAATAAATAAACTGAATAACTGGCAGCCCTTCTAAGGTTTTAAGCCTCCATCAATCCATCTCCTTTCACTATATTTCCTTCGCTCACAAGGGAATAAGAAAACATGTTAACATTTGAAGAGATGCAAAATAAAAAAAAAATCATTATTAATAATTCAATAACCAAAAATTAATTATCCTTTCGGCAACAAAGAGCCACAGCATCCCTATACGAAAATACAAATTTGTAGGTATAAAATTTATTTTCCTTTGCAAAACTCTTGCCCTTCAGTCTCAACCATTAACCATATTTCAGATTTTAGTAACAAATGCGACAGGAACTTTGGCAAGTTTGTGTGGATACGTGTGCTTGTGTGTGTGCGAAAGTACGTTTGAAAAGCAGCAAAGCGGAAATGTTGCATATTAATTGAAAACCACCTTCATATGTTTGCTGAGATATATGCAGACGAGGCATAAGAAACTACCAGCATTGGTTTTATGTCATGCGAATATTTCTACATTTACACATACACATACGCATATGTTTTGATATAAAAAAGGGAAGTACTTGTAGTAATTTTCATTTCAATTCTACATTATACTTTGGCTCATATATTTAGAAAACAAAAAAGGGAACAAATAAAATACAAAAACGAAAGTTAAAAGAATTGTGAATGTGTTTTGGCATCCATTTGCAGAAGCTCATCAAATATTCAACATATTATTAACACAAGCATATTGTGCTAAACAGGATGTTAACAATGTTTTTGAGAAGTTTAAAAATGAAAAATTTTGCTGAAACCTTAATTGAAATCTTTCTTTATTATTAAAAAAAAAGTAATTTAATGAATAAATTGTAAATGATTGTAAAAACTCGAATGATCCAAATTAGTGCTAGGAGCCTTAGTAATTTCGAAAATTTCCAAGGTACCAGATTCCGGTACCTATTTAAATCAATGTATTTCAAATAAAAACAATTAGAGTCTTAAGATGAAAACGGCTCATTAATATAGAGATCTTTGGAACCAGGGCATAAGTAGTAAACATTGGTATTTTGTCAATTTAACAAAGTCGAAACAAGTTCTATAATGGAAATAGGGAGAAGCCTTGATGTCGCAGAGAACCAATAAATGTTATATTTATATATCATACTATACATATATATCATTCTATTTTTTACAAAAACAAAAGGCGATTATATATAGTTTAACGGAACAAGACTTAATGTCTTTTATTATAACCATAAATTACATACCATAAGGTCGATAAAATTAATAAATATATACATAACCTAAAATTAATAAAAAAAATTCTAAATTTACTAGATTCATCACTCCACAAAAATTAAGACCAGCGATTGTCTAAATTTTTTTCCTGTAAGTCTAATGGATTTTCCCTTATATCCTTACAAATAATAAAAAAAATCCACTTAGACCTACAGATAGACCAAAAGAAGTTATTTATTTAATTGCATAAAAATTTTATTTTTATAAAAATATTTTTCGTAGTCTGTATAAAGAAGCTTTAAGTCTTTGAAAATCATTACGATATCTTCAATGTGTAGTCTCTTAAGACTTTTAAAAAAATTTGTAAAATCAAACACATAGTGCATATAAATTAGCGATCGTAATTATTATGACTTTTTTATAAAAATCAATACAATTTTTTTAAAAATTTTTTAATTTCCTTTATGATCCAACTATAGCCAATTAATTCGAATAATTAATTATTTATAATGAAATAATCATTACGATATATTTTTGTTTACAATATGAAAAACTCTAAACTTTAAACTCAGAACACTTTTTATTTATTTCCTTAATACTTCATGAAATCAATAAAATTTAAATTGGCCACACCCTGTTTAACCACTATAAAGTCCACATCAAACAAATCTTTATAAATAAACAAGCAACCACTAACTGACTACAGCAACAACATGCACATAACTAAACCCGCAAAGAAACACAAGGATCTTCACTTAAATTGCGATATTGCAACACGTTTTGCACCCCACACGTAGACGTAACATACCGCTATAGCAAATTAATAGAACAGAAATGAAAATATATGCAACATTTCATTAGAAATTCATTAAGATGACGACGTCTACGATGACGGCCACGTCCTCAAATTTGAAAAGCAGCAAACCAGTCATCGTGAGCACTAGTAAAGAAGGGAAGAAATGCCGAAAAAATATTAAACAAAATTTCAAAATAAGCCGGATGGCATTGAATACATTTTTAAACACATAAATAAAATTATAATATAAATATAAATATTCATATTTATTTTCTCGAATCCTAGAAAAGAGTTGGTTGAGAGTAAAAAAATTAAATTACATGGAAAAAGTTAGATTTTTTAAAACAAACTTTATCTATGGGTTTCTTCTCTTGCCTGTGTTTACGATGACGGCTCTTAAAACTTAAAGTTAAAAGCAGAGATTGTTTTTTTTTCTTTGTGGGTTGTACGATATTTTTACATTCCTTTTTCATTTTATTATTTCTGCTTACAAATTTGGTTGCAAGCTGTACTTGCTCGCCCTCGTGTAAAAGTAAAACATAAAATCTAAAGTAAATAATACAAAATTAAATAAATTATTAAAAGAAAACATAAAAGTTGTTTTCGCATTTATACTGGGAATTGCCAAAAAAACAGAAAATACGTAAAAGTGAAACAAAATTCAAAGAAGAGTTAAGACGATTGAAGATGATACGAATCTAAAGCAACAAAATAACTACCGGATATTAAGTTGATGATTTTTGATACCAACTGTCAGTGGTTCACACAATTTTGCTTAAGGCAATAGTATTCGAGAGGTACTTTTATAGTCCAAATTTAATTCAATTTAATTTTTTTGCATTGGAAACAATTGTAATTTTATATTTTTATTTTTGCAAGAGACTTTTTCTGTCTTGGAGCCTGTCTCTCGGCAACACTTTTGAATTTTTTCTAATTTTTTTAGGAAAATCTAAGACCTTACTCGTTAGTTCGTTTCCTTTATATATAAAGTCGTAAAAGAAAATTTTCGAATAATTATTTTTTTCTATCCTCGATTCAAACATTATATTTAAAAGTAAAAAAATGCCAAAAGTCCATTTAACTGAAAATCCTACTTGGGATAAAAACAAATTTTATATTAATGTGTTTTTCCTACTGTGTTGTTTTTTTTATCCAAATAGATTTTTTACCACGCCTAAGTTTATCCCTAAAAGGGGTATTTTTTTAAACATATAATTTCGTACGACAAAACGGCCGAATAAAACAGGTGAACAAAAAGCTGTGTCTGGTGACTTTCGTGTTGTTTTACCAAAATATGCCGATGATAATTTTACGATAAAATTAAAAATCTTCATTTGTTCAAATAAGAAAAATTATTTCTTAAGAATAACTTAAAGCTTTATTAAAAAATTCTGATCAGCACATACTGTCTTTCATCCACTTAAATCGAAAATAATTGTGTTTATATAACAATGAAATAAATGCAACAATTTTATAACATTTTGTGTTATTTGATCATTTTTATATATTCTCTGACACGACTACATAATCCGCTTTAAATAATTAATAAATTGATTGCCGAACAGATTCACATCTTCGTAATTTTCCGTGTTTGATCCAGCACACTTATGTATACGGAACGTAAAATAATGGGAAAAATTTATATACACGTAACGTATACGCTGTGGTGTATGAACTAGGATATCAAGAAATGTTACATATTCTAGGTGAAATCTCACGGCAATATTCCATTAATACGCAATGGTACAGGCTCCGCAGGTCGTGTGAAAATCACAGTCAGTATTTGTATTAAATTAAGCCCAATATCTTGTTCATGATATCTAACAAAATACTGTCAAGATCTAAAAAAAAGTTACGTTATAAAGGTGCGGAAGTTGTTCCCTGCTCACGTTTTAACAAGCAACATTTAGACAACTTGTGTATAATATGAGTGACATTTATTTACTGCGAGATTTAAAATTTTCAAAAATAAATTAAAAAAAAATTGAATACATATATTTTATATTGCAATGTGTCGCACTCAATGACAACATACTATTCGTACTTAAAAGTTAAAACTAAAAACAAAAAACATTGTAGTTAATCGCTGAATTGATATTACATGTTGCGTGCAACATGTTGCAATTAAAATAAAATGGGATGTTAGACAATTGTCACAAATATGTACAGAGCATTAAGTTTTGTAAAAAAAACTTTGTCGGTGAAGAGAAAACTTTTTTGGTAAGAAATTTGTTTAAAAATATCGCCGTTTTGCATATATTATAAAATCATGGCGATTCAAGATGGACACTAATAAGCAAGTTAATATGAACTATAATGTCAATCGAATTCGTATCCCTGCCTTTTTAAAGAATTTTTACTTTTATATTTTTGTAGGCATTAAAATACCACATGCAGTTTGAGAAACACTGTTCTAGTTACCATCATCTCTATGTCCATGAAGATAAGGGGGGAAAAACAACAAAATAATAACCACATCTGTCGGAATTTATGCTTAGTCGATTTTCAATTAAGATAAGTTTTTACCGTATTACGTTTATGTTTGAAATGTAAGGATTTTATTTTGCCAAATATTTCACTTTCAAAGTGCAAAGTGCACAGTGGGTTCGATATAAAAATATCGCTAGAATAATATACACATGTGTATTTATTCACTGATTGTATGGTGATATGGTTAGCGTAAAGATCATAGGTCATAGAATATAGGCTTCATCAACCTGTAGGACTACGTGTTGAGCTACAGGATATCAAATTTGATTCAAACTTTTATTAGATATTTCGCTTCTGCAGAAATGAACCTGTCCACATGGATTCATAGGATTTTTTTTTCAAAAAAGGTAAAGCTAAATCGTAACCCCTTTTGTTTCTTTTCAAGCCTAAAAAATTTTGAATTGTATATTGAAAATTATATCTTTCACGTCGACTTTATTTCAGTTCTCTAAAATTTATGGTTTTGAAGTATTGGAAAAAATTTTTTTTAATTTAATAAAAATAGTTCTTTATGAAGAAAGTTTCAAATAATATATTATTTAAACAATTAGTTGGGGATAATATTCCAAAATAATAAAATTACAATATTAAATTTTTACTTCTGCGTACGATTCTTTTACTGAGTTGAGTAACATACGAAAGAAGTTTCAGTGAAATTTTCGTTTCGTTAGTTATCAGAATTTTGAATATGTATATATATATATATATATATATATATATATATATATATATATATATATATATATATATATATATATATATATATATATTTGCAAAAAAAATTCATTAGTAGAGTTTATACAGTTTTAGTTTTTAAAACTTAAAAAGAAAAAAAATATAAATTTTACGAGTACCTACAGAAACAAGCTTCTAATAATTGCGTTACATTTAGTACGTGGCATTCAGTACTGATTAAAACTAGTGAAATCTTGAACAAAATTATCTAGTTTATCACTCAACAGAATTAAGTCCAGTGAGTTTGTAAAATTTCTTTAGTCCAGAAATATTAAATACAGAGAATTTTATCTTATTTGGTTTCACATTGCAACAAAATCTCGCAGACTTAAGAGATGAATATAGAAATATAATTTTTTCTAAAACTACAATTTTCATTGCCTTTTGTTGAATTTCATAAAAATGAAGTATTCATAAAAATAAATAAATAATAACTAAATTATCAAATTTGGTTGTAAATGAAAACCAAAATATATTTCTTATTTTTGGTAGAAATTAGTATTATTTTCTGCTCAAAAGATCAATTATTTCTATAAAAAAATTAAATAGAAAGCAAAAAAAAAAAGAAAATAAGGAAGTCAGGTATTTAAAAGTTCTGCAATGTTATTAAAATGATTCTGCAATATTTTTTTGTATTTGCACTTTTGGACAATTTCAAAACATTTGTAATATTTTTTAACAATGAAATAATTGTGCAATTTTGTTTGCTGTATTCAATATTTTTCGTTATTTTAATATAAATCCCTTGTTTTTTTTAGCATATTATCCTCTTTAAACAATTGTGCGATCTATATTTTCCAACTTTTCTGCCCTTGGACTAGTACACGTATACGTCATAAAAAATTTTACAAAAAATTTCATAACGTATACGCAGTGATATATGGAGTGGTCTTTGAATGGGACATTAAGTTGAATTATTTGGGATTTCCTTTTGCAAGTTGAGGGTCTGCAGTATGTGTCAATTGAAACAAAAAAAAATCTAAGGAATTCCTTAATTTATAAAGCGACTAGATATGAATTTTCCTAAGAAATTTATTTCATTAGTCTATTTAAGAACTTATTTGTTGGAATGTTTTGGTCTATCTCTATGATTTTTTTATTGTTATTATTATTGACCAAGTGTATTAATGTCCTTCTGTCGATTTCTTATTTAAACTACTGTCCTCTATGTTTTTTTTTTTAATATATTGCAGTTTTATCATTATATTTTTGGTCGATTCCACTGTTTAATTATTTCTGCTGTATTTATAAATTACACATCTGCACAAGTATTTCCGTATATTTCGGCGGTAAAGTCTGATTTTTTTTGTTTATTTATTTTCATAGACAGTAGTTGCGGATACTTGTATGTAACTTAATTTAATATTTTGTTTTAGAAGTTTTTCTATTTTGATTTTGTTGTATGAATGAGCAATCAAAAAAATCTAAAAATTGAAAAACTTTCTACTTCCTACACTTGCTGGTCTTGTCTTTTTTATTTCTTTAGCATCAAGAGTGAAACCAGCAAAAATAAGGAAAAATGATAACATTGTTAAGAAGTTAAGAATAAAAATAATAAGAATAAGAAAAACACAAACTTTATATAATATTATACTTCCCTTTCGGCCAGTAATTGTTGATGATAGCCATTTTATAATGGTGAGTTTTGTTTTGTTTTATTTTGTACTTTAGAATTGAAGAAAACTGACCTTCGTAGACTAGTAGGTAGTGTACTAGACTCGTAGTGCGAAGGTCCCAGGTTCGAATCCTGCCGCAGAACTCTGGCAGTTTGAAAGGGAGCGCACAACAAGCCTTCACTGGCTTAAGTGTATGTCGTATGACATGGGCTATCACACCCCTCCTATCAACCTAACCTAACCTAACCTAGAATTGAAGAAAAAAATACGCAAAAAACGCAGAAAATAAATAAAAACTTTAAAATTGGCTTATTTGTCTAGACAAATGAAATAGACTCTAGTGTTTTCAAATACGTGCGCGTTTATTACAGCATTGTTGTGATTTCGGATTCTCATAGAAAAAAGACTATAATTAAAAAAATCAGTATATTTTTGTAAAACTTAACGTCTATGCCATAGAAGTTATGATATCGAAAAAAAACTTTTTTGATTTAAAACAGAGAAAACAATTTCTAAGGCCGTTAAAGTAGCAAAATGGACATCATCTGCAGCCATTTCTGTCCATATGACGTGATTTAATTAAAAACATTTTTCTTAAGGAACAAATACAAAGTGTGCAACTGATTTGCTTGTTTGGGCAATCATCTGAACTTTTTAAAGGGTATCGAGTCCGTGACTTTTAGACTATTTCTTACAAAAATCAATACCTACAACTATACGATGTGGCAATATTTAGGAAAGATTTAAATTATCCACTAAATTGCGACACGAAATAATTGGTGACATATTATATTTTTCAACGCTATTGCACGAATTTTGAGAAATATTTAAAATTTAGCTGCCCAAATTCATTAAAAAATTGCAAGGAAAAACTTCGACAATAGTAATTGGGAAAAAAAAACTTTAAAAGAGAATTATGAATATGATCATTTCTGCAACAACAGTAACGGCCCTTAGTTACTGAATGCAGAAAGAGATCGTGTGAGTTCACGTTTTAGGAAAGACTTAGTTAATAATAGTTTCTTAAGAAGTGTCGAAAATGCAATGACTTTGATGTAGAAAGATGATTTTCAATACAAATCTATTTTCCTTGAAGTATAAAAATAAACTAGTTGCTACTAGGAACAAAAGTCTTGAAAAGATAAAAACGTTCACATATTTTTTCTTTTGTGAAAATATTAGTATCAGCTAAAAATTTAATAAAAACACTAATTTTCTGTAAATCTAAAGAAACTGAACTAGGAGTAGAAAAAATTATTTAACAGAAACTTTAGAAGCAATGAAAATAGTAATCTTCAAAAAAACAACATTTATTTCCTTTACTGGGCCTTGTTCTAACAAAATCCTACCGAGAGTTGGCCAAAACATATTTTTCGCCATTCCTTGCGTTAAATTTTTTCTTCCATTATAAGAAAACTAAAAATTTTACATGCGATTAAACTCAAATAAGATATTGCGGGCAACTATAAACTTAAAAAAAAAACTAAAGTTTGGGTAATGTCAAATGATTTCCACTTATGATTGGAAGCTGTCTTCAATGTGTTGAGAAAAATAATTTTGTATGCTGTTTCAATAAAAATGATTAACCAGTTGGAAAGTGGACGAAAATTGCTAATAATCCTAAATTTTGTTTCTCATATAAAAGTAATTACAGGAAATTATAAATGATAAAAACTTATTTTTTCTTGTAATATAATAACTTTAAATAAGCCACAAGTTATCAGAAACGAAACATCAATCCAGTTTAGACTCGTTGGCGGAAAAATTCATTTTCCCTAGTTTTCACTCACTCCACCTATTCAGATGTGTTTGTGTTTAACAAATTCTTAGCATCCATATTATACGAGTATGGATTTCAGAAAAAAGGACTCAAAATAAAATGCTGTCATTCTAAATCCGGAGTCTCGAAATTTCGTACATCCCATATCAGCAGATCACTCATTTTTTGTACCCTAATGATATGGGGATTGAATGAAAGGAGTTTCTAGAAAGAAAATTAAATTAACTCACTCTAAATATGACATGGCGGATGGCATAAAATAATCGACAATTATATTTTATTCCTCTCCATGAAACACGTATCAGATGAAAGGATTTACTGGAAATTGCACTCTATGTAAATGTCAAGCTCTTACGGTACAAAATAAAAATATGAACTCCAAATAAGATCTCTGTCAACCAGGTGTTGTAGATTTAAGAAATTAATAATTTATTTTTAGGAAAAATACATTTTCAAAAGCCAGAAACAGAGTTTAAAGCTTTTTAAAGGAAATTCACACTAATTAATATTGAAATTTATTATTCGGGATATTCTCCCCAACTAATCGTTGAAACAATTAGAGTTTTTGCTAAAGCCACAACAAACAATGCATTTTGGAAAATCACACTTTTAGTAAAAATTTTGCCAATTTGACTTCCGTGCATGTAGAAACATATTACACTTGCGGCAAAATCATATTACACTTGCGGCAAAATCATTTATAGAGTGTAATATCTGCTTAATTTTATTAGGGCTTATAACCTCTTCTCAGACTCTTTCTTACAACATTTTCTAATCGGATCTGTGACAGAAAGAAATACACATTTCTTGCCAATATTTTGCCATTCTTACCGTATGACAATCTTGAATTATTTTTTTCAATTTTCTAATTTAATTTCAATATTAATTAATAAAAAAATTTCCTGATTTGAATTTAATTTCACTTTTAACCGATGAATCAAGTAAAATGCTGTTGGCGAAAATTTTAAGACTATGACTTTTAAAAAGGGTAGTGTTTTCTGTTAAGAAATTCAGTTAATATTATTTTTAATTAAATTATCTATTATTCGAAAGTATTTAAACAACTAAAGCCGTAAACTACAGACATCATAGAATTTCAAGCATGAGTAGAATAATGATTTTTATGTTTTTAAGTGTATTTTGTTTAAGTAATTTTCAATCTTCTACTTTATGCTATTAGTTTTGTGCTTGTACAGTTTTCCCTTTGGTGGTATTAGAAAACTTAATTAAGTTTACTATGCTGTTGTTCACATGCCACAATGACAAACCAAAACTAAAGAGAAGAAACGAAAAAAAAGAAATATTTATAAAAAAAAAGATCTTCAACAAAAACACACAGACACAAGGACACGCAGATTTCATGCCACATGCTAGAATGTTGTTATTGGCAGCCTATTTACCACCCACTTCAATAAATATCACACTATTGTAAAATTTTGATTTTTCAAGACTACAAACGAAACACATCTATAGACAGACACTTATGTACGCTTCGAAAATTGTACAGTCATTCATACTCGTATATACATGCATACGGTTCTGGTTGCTTGTGAATTCCACAACATGAATGCAAGAAGAGAATCTTTAACCACAATATATTCTTGTAGAATTCTTGTGTTACATCCTTTTAAACACGTTCTTTACATGTTTTTATTGGTTGCATTTCATGTGACTTCCTTTTCCTTTTTTGTTATATGCTCCTTGACAAAACGTTCACTTCTTAGTTTCTTGTCTGTCTGTGTGTGCTTTAAGAAATGCAATTACATGTATGAATGAAACATTTTTGATAGGTTTTTGAAAGAAACCACACTGAAAGAAATATTGTGCTTTTCATGCATGCCTGTGAGTGGAATATTTGAACAAGTGTGTATGTGTGTGTGTGTATAATCTATTTGCTTCAAATATGAAGCAAACAATATAAAGTTTGTCAATACTAAAGAATTTATATTTAATGACGTTACTACAATGCTTCATTTATTTTTTCAGTTTTAGTATTGCCAAGAGATTTTTTTTCTAAATTATCAAACTAAACTTACAAAATTTTGTAATTACATCTATTCTATGTACAATTAAAAATTGTGTTTATCATTACTTTTAATGTCTTTTAGTATGATGTGATAATCATTTTATTTAAAACAGTTTATGATTCAAAACTGGGTGTGCAACTGAGTAAACAAATGTCGCTGATAAACTTAGACTGCGAAGAAACTTTGAGTTTCAATGCAAATATTTCAAAAGCCCTATTTCTTCCTAAATATGAAATGTAAATAAATGCAATAGCTTTTCTATTCCATAAATCTTTTTGTTTGATAATGGCATTGAACAATCTAAAATTAATAAATTAAATTATCGCTGACTAAACTGGTGATTAATTATTCTGGTTGATCAGTAAAAACTAGGATTTTGTTATTGAAATTTTTGAAATATTTTACTAACGGACTTTAAGGAAAGCAAGAGTTATTATCACTCCTTCCATGCAATACAGCCATGTCTCAAGGATTCAAAATTTTTATGTTACTGAGGATGCTGGGCACGTGCTGACGATGCTCTCATGCATATGGCTCAAATCAGAAAAGAAACCATAAGAATACCTGGTTAATGGCCTTCTTGATTTTCTTAGAATGTAGTGTTGCGAGTTCATGGCAACATTATTGCAAGTTTGGCACTCATATTAAAAGGCTATGACTCCCACATTCATTATCATTATCGTTTCGGCCCTCGTGGTGAACAGATAGGACCTTTAATAGTCTCCAGTATCTTTACCCCGCACCGAGGATACCTCGATTGAATCATTAGCGTCACGTACAATTCAGTAGCCTAGCCGAACTTTCGGATATGAAATACTCTACTTCATCAAGAGCAGCGGGTGGTTTTCGCACTGACACCTCTCACTGTCACTCTTCTGTCTTCGACTTCTATATCTATCACTCTTACCTTAACTTTATATTTATATCTTTACCCATATAGTTGACCCAATGAGCTGACTGATTTTTCCCATCTGTCAATGACCTGTTAACATAATCTAAATTTCTGTTTCTATACAAAAAAATTATCAGAATTATATCAGAAGCCAAATTAAAGATTTACCAACATTTTTAAAATCGTATGTTGCCAAATTAAATTTTCTAAGACGTGATTATATAACGATATACTCACGTTGAGCGGTGTTTTCCCCGTGTGTTTATTCTATTTTTCAAATGCTCACCAGTTTTTCGTTAAAAGGAAGTGTATATTTTAGAGCTGGTCCCATTTTTACTCATATGCAACAGAAGCACGGTGGGCTTACCTAAGTCACGAAGTCTTCACCCTAAAATACCAAGGGAAGTGGTCGTTCTGCTTCATATTAATATCTCATTCTCGGATGTCTGACCGACAATAATATGAGAGTAGGTGTAGGTTACTTGTCAACTAATGTACGTAGTTAAACAAAAGCTGACTGGGTCTAAGAAGGCAGGTAGGTCTCATGCAAAGGTATTTGTAATTCCCTGATAATAGTGCACAGTATGGTTAGTCCAGCAGAAGATCAATACAATAGAAATGGCGTAATAAAAAATTTAAAAATATTAATATAAAAAAGCTTTGAGCCAAAAATTATATAATTAAATCGGTTCAAAAAATTTATTTTAAAAGAAAGAAAACATCACTCTATGTGATATCTATGGAGATCTTTGAAGGCGATGCCGATAAAGACAAATAAGGAAAAATTTCCATTATAGCTATACGAGCTTCGATATTTCCCTTGGGTAGATTATATTGTAACTATAATATCGTAGTTAATTAGAAACCCGTTAGCCTGATGTCACAGTGCACATTTTACATGTCTTTAATATTTTTAATGAACTAGAACAAAAAATTTGAACGATAAACTTTGATATTTTTTTAACAACTGATGGGGAAATTGGCATACATTGGCATATATAGCAAAACACCCAGAACAAATCCTAATGTAGCCGAATTTTTGATTTTTGGCATTTGAACAGAGAATTAAGAGGAAAAATGGGAGTGGCAAAATTAAATTGTTTTTACATTTTAGCTTATATTAAAGCCCCTAATGAAATAGAAGGCTAAAAATTAACTTTCATAGCCTGAAGTGGTCGGATCTTAGATTTTTGGACTACGGGAGGAGAATTGAGAGGAAAAAGGGCGTGGCAAATTTTTTTATTTTACATTTCAGCTAATTTTTAAGACCCTGAAGAAGCTACGAATTGCCACGCATATGGTACTGAAGTTGGAGTTTACCTTAAAATAGTTAGAATTAAAATTTTTGGGGACAATGAACTATTTTGATATTGTTCCATAATAGGCATACGTAGTATTATGATTTCTTGCGAACAAACAGACAATTGAAGCTTAATATTGAACTGTGTAGCATCCGCTTAAGGCCTCTTAAGCAGAAAGTTCAAAATATTTATTCTTCTGCATAGTAACCATATGTAGATCCAATTGGGCTTATAAGTTTTTATATCTATCACTTATTAGTGTACATATCCGAGTAATATCCCAATAAACCTTCTTTTAAGTATCATGGGGCGGTATCTCATATCAAACTCATATTGTACATACTTCATACACACAATTTCTGGGTTTGTGAGAAAATCCAAACTATTCTTAAGTATAAAGTTGAATAGGTCTCACGAAAGCCATGTATGTAAATATTGGCTAAAATAAAAGAAAACTAAATATTCTTCCTACTTAAAGCTTTTAACATGAGAAAATTTGGGTGGAATGGTGTTACAGAAATTTCAATATAAATCAAAAACTTAGACAAAAGCAAATACATCATCTACGTATATGGATTACAACTAAAAAATAATTTTTTATATACAAATGTGTGTATTTATTAATGTATTAATACATTTGTATGTAATTCCAAATGTAATATTTTAGGAATTTTATGGGGGATTTCTGATGATCAGGCACAATTTTTACTTCTGCCAGTGTCACATAAGAAATGCCGAAAACATATATTTTTTTTACAAAACATATATTTTTAACAAAAAAGTTAAATAAAACTTGCAAGTAATAAAATATGAAACTTATGTCTTCTCATTGTAACATTTTAACTTCGAAACGTGTAGTAATGACAAACGGTTCAACTAAAATTAATAAAAAATTAACCATTATGCATAATTGTGAACAAAAGGAGAACTAATAAAGAGTAAAAGTTTATGGTTGCCTGACATTAAATTCTACTCCAAACTTGCTAAAGATGAAAGTGATAAAAATCTCATTTAGTTAGACAGCGCAAAAAACGTAAATACTAGCACTCAATCCGCGCTGTTAAGTGATATGGTTAACCTTAGTTTTTTATGAATTGTTGTGAACTGGTTGTTGTAAGGACGTATTTGGAGGTTATAAATGAGTTACTGTTGCAACCTGAGTTACAAAAATTTCTTCCCGCTAAAACGGAATACAGCGTCTTAATAGTAAACATATTTAAGGCCTTGGCATCTAGAGAGACGCCTCTTGGTTGCATTCGAATGTTAGTTTTAAGGCTTCTGTACTCTCAGAAACTTTAAACTGGGACTAGAAACCATGAGAAACCAACAAATGCAGCATTTTAAGCTTCATCTTACCTTTACACCTCATCAAGCTTGGTCCATGAAAGGAGGATATCCCCAAAAGGGGTAGCAGAATATTCAAGCATTTAGCTTAGATGGGCTCGTGGGCATGGAGCCAATAATGGTAATATATGTAGTTGCAGACGATCGAGTAAATAATAAATCATAGCTTAGCAAAATATCGAAGTCGACAACCTCTTCCGTACTAACATCTCATCTTGATGGAATTAGCCTACTTCTCTGACAGTTAAACTTCTCTAGCTTCACTTTCGCAAGAATGGAACAACATTAGATCCACAATTTTGAAAAAATGTAGATTAGGGACCTCTGGCAACAGTAAACAGCCACTGCAAGTTTGCATCAGCTGTCATGACGGAGAAATGGACGAGATATTGCGCCATCTATTAAACCTATGCTCGGCACTATAGACCCTCTGCTTGCATCTGGGCAACAGTCGTTTTAGGAGCATTTCTGAACTATCAAACAAAGACCTAGGTTAATTTAACTTCTTTGTCATAGTACGTGGGTGGGTTTCACACTGTTTCTCTTTAGATCAATTCATGGTCCCTGCTGATACTATGACAAGCTCCATTGTCATTCATTCGTTCATGCATGTATTTATATGAAAAACTACACAAATTTTGATTCGAACGAACGATAGAATAGAAACAGGCAGCAAAAATATTTTTTTCTATATAAATTTTTATAAAATTTTTCAATACATATAAAAGAAGCACGAAAAGGAATGTCAAGAAGAGACATTTCATAATGAAATTTTAGAGCTGAATTTAGAAAACGTCAGCAGACGAAAGGTTCATTAACAAGGTCTATGCAACAGATCAGTTGATCATTAATTTCTTAATTAAAATGATTATTCAGTATTTATTGAATTAGAAGGTTTTTTCAATAAATTTTGTTATGACTTTATTATTTGAGTGATGGATGTCAAACTGGATTTATATAAAAATTTGCAAGAGTTGTTTCTTCAACTTTTTTGTCAGGAGTTTCACATTTGCATTCTCGGCCTTGTTGTAATCAATTCATATCGCATAGATCTTATATATGGGCCATATACCCGGTGCAAAGGCGAATTGAAAGTGATATATATATATATATATATATATATATATATATATATATATATATATATATATATATATATATATGTTTTATTGCTCAGTGTTGAAATTTATCATTTGTTATGAATACTTATGAATATTATCCTTTGTTTTCTACGAATGTATGCCATGACAACAATTTGCCCTAGACAAGTATTTCATATACCGATTACACGTCAAACAAAAATGAGGTCTTATCCTTTTGACGCGCACATTTCTCCTCTGATATCAAGATACCATTTTGTTTAATTTAGACTTTTTCTTCCACTTTTTGTTTAAGAAGAAATTTGCATTTGAGTAAAATATAATTTGGATCCATTTTTTTTGTTTCTTATGGAAAACATTTCAGTAACACCTGCCTTGTCCCAACATTGTTGTTGCACAAAGATATTCTGAGCTAGAGATTTAATTTACTTTTTGGAAGCTTTAGTCTTGAACATGTTCAGTTGCTTTGTGACAACAAGCAGAAAGAGGAGAAGACAATTTAACGCTTTGTTGGCACAGAAGCACAGTAACAACCGCAATCACTAAAATAGGGAGGGCAAAAAAAGGAATCTACAACAATAGTAGATAACAAGGACAACGGCAATCACAACAACACAATGAATTCGAAAAACTGTAACGTTTTTGCAACAAGACAGAATCTGAAGAGAATGTACTGTTGCTTGAATTTGTATAAATTTTAAGCCAATAAATTTAGAAACTATACAGTGGCAGAATTAAATTTGGTAACACATATTATCCTTAAATAGAAGGAAAAAATAATTATTTATTGGTATTTTATTTCCAAATAATTAAAAAATTAATTAATATTTGGTCTGTTTTTATATCCTGCAAATGTTATTGAATAACTATCGAAATATCAAAAACTGTTGCAACAAATATAGTAAAAAAGGTTTTATGCTTAAATAAAACAATCATATAAATTATTGCTTTTAAAATGCTTTAATTACTTTAAATCTCTGCTTAAATATCAGACGAAGTAACCCACACACAAATTAAGAGCAAACTTTATCTCTTTGCTAAAATCTGTATATTAATTTAAATAAAAGTGTCGCCAAATGTTGATGTTGCATGCCAAAACTATGTTACACCGAAAGAGCAACATCAGCAGCAACAGCAGCTACTACAACCATTCAAATTTAATATTTCAAACTTAAAACCTGTGGCATGTAGAAGTGTGTGGCAAAAACTTTTTCCTCTCCTTTAAGAACGATATTCGATTTTGTTAGAAAAATTAAAAATTTACTTAAAGAATAGTGGAAGCTTCTCTGGGCAGACCCTTTAGAATTTTCTAATCCATGTATAGATAAACAATATATTCAAGATAACTAATAGACAGGTGACGTTGTGGGTTAAAATTTCTCACCACAGAACTTCGTGGCAATAATGATAAGGGCAGGGAGACAGATTCCTTTAGTCTATGAAGAATTTCTTGCATATTATGGGAATCCCAGCACATATAGCAAATGTTCGGGTGTACATGTTTGAGATGAAATTGAATAGACGATGTCATAAGCTTCTTAAAATTAATGCCAAAGTACAAGATGAAAACAAAATGGAAGTAATTTTTGATAATTTTGCATTATATTACAACAGTTGTTCCTCTTTGTTTCTTGGCTGTTAAACTTCTTCTTTCGAGATTTAAGGTAGGATAAGCAGGATATTAGAATATAAAGAGAATATATATATATATATACAGTAGTTTTCCGATTTAACGAACATTCGATTTAATGAATATCGCATTTAACGAACACCAAAATTTTTTCTACTGAGTACCTTATATAACGAACAAAAATTTTATTTTGTACTCGATTTAATGAACAAATGTAAAATGAAATAGATAATTTCTAACAAAAAATAGTAAAAAAAAGAATGAATATAAAAATGTACCAATAGTTTTCTTCTACTAAAGTTTTTGCTTGATATTATTTGAGATTTGAAGATGAATGCGATGAACACAATGAAAATGGTGGAGTTTGATGAAACTGAAATTCTAGAGCCTAAAATAAAACATAATGTGCTTAACCAATTTTTTAAGTAATTTGAAATGAAATTCCATGATTCCGCGCTTGGTTGAAAAACAGACAGGTTTCGGCTATGTGCCATCCTCAGTGTTCTCTTGAATAAATTATTCTTGTATTACAGTGTTTTTTGTAATTTTTCTTTCCTTATATTTTTATTGAAATATGTATTTTAATTATTATAATTTGTTATAAAATATTTAAAAAATACCATATATATTTTGAGTTTTGACTAAAAAAAGACGACGCTTTTTTTAATTTAGTGCTGGATATAACGAACAATTCACTTTAACGAACAAGCCTGACAACAATTAGGTTCGTTAAATCGGAAAACTACTGTATATATATATATATATATATATATATATATATATATATATATATATATATATATATATATACATACATATATTTGTTAGTGCCTGTGCACTTGAAGAAAAAAATGATTTACAAACTGTAGTTGCGACGCATAAATTCGATTAAGTCTTGGTACGAAAAAATTATGTATGATTTGAAGTTTATTAAGCAGTAGTTTTATTTCCCGAAAAGGCACAAAATTAATTTAATCTAAAGAAGCATCTTATTTCGTCGTCTATGAAGAGCAAGGAAAAAAATTCTGTATCCTTTTGAAGCCATCAAATGGCCATTTTCCAGCAAAATTTCAATCGTAAGTCTCTAAACTACAACTGTTTTGATCTGATATTAAAAAAATCAAACAAAACTTTTAAAATTATATGAAAAAAAAAACATTTGTAATTTCAAATCAATATTATCGCATTTAATTAAGGATCAGTATGAAGAGCACATCCATCAAATTTAAAACTTTTTAAAAATATGTTCATATGTACTTTATTTGATTTATCGTTCAAATCAACTTTAAGTTACATACTGCAATTGTAGTGATCAACTTAAGAATTTTAAAACGGTATTTTATAAAGAATGACTTCTTCAATTCAAATGTCAATCTTGCCTTTACAGCTGGTAGTTCCTGTTCCCACAAAAGGGACCCTATCGAGAAAGTTTAAGGTGAAAGATCCGCGCTTACGCCTGAAATATGGTTGAATGTGACGACAGTAAATTCGATTATTTGGGAAACTTGTTGGCCACACTTTCACTTAGAAAAAACAAAATACAATTTAAAGACAGCGGTGCCATTAAGCTTTCAGAATTCAATATCCCACAAGTTCAAAGTATGTGCAGAGAAATGGTAACCCAATAAAAAGTGACTATTAATATCTGGAGAACTACAATGGGGGGAGATTCTAAAGACACTATTAGACACTAGTTATTTTGCAGCTGTAGCCTAAAGATAAAGCAGGCGAAAGACGTCCAGTTAGTAATTATTTAGACAACTATAAGGCTAGGTCTTCAAATGTTTTCAGGGTTATTTTGAAGATAAAGAGCACAGTCGGGCAAAAACCAAACGGGTGAGTTGTAGGAGGAACACTGTATCCTTTTTCCAACAGAAGTGAGAGAGATTATCAGTTCGATTTCTTTGAAGATAAAGTTCGTAGTAGAAAACTGCAAATGTAGCAGTATGTACTTACTTGTATAAATTTACTTATATATGCTTTTGTTATTGTTCAACAAAAGGGCGTGGCTAACTTAGTATAATCCTGCAATTTATTAATTGGAAGCATAACTTTTTGGATAACCCTTACCGTTTATAATTTACAACTCCTTTATATATCCAACTTCTTCAAAAGAAGTGTGCAAATAAAACTCTTTAAGATTGAATGTGTTGTCTTCATATTCGTAATATATTTGCTGTTGACTTTATTTTATTTAACATTTAATTACATTGTTTTCACATTTCAACGAAAACTCGAAAACAAATTTTGTTGACTTAATTGCTGTTATTTTGTTTTGACTCTTGTTATTGTTGGCTTTGCTAATACAGTTGTTTGTTTATGTTCATAAAAAGGCTTAATTAATAAATAATGAATATGCATCATTTGTTATTAATGAATTTTAGATGTAAAATACTTTAAAGCCATGCAAATTTAAATAACAACTCTAACCTTCATCACACAAATCTTAATACCAAAAACAAATCTTTCGTCGTAAAGATGGGTGGCGGCATCAGCCAACATTAGTTCGTAACTTAAAAACCAATAAAATTTACAACAAAAGTGCAACAACCATGTCCCCACCTTAAACTTCCTGCTTAAAAATCATCATTAATTTCAACGTGCCAGTGTAGGAAAATGAACCTGAAAAATAAACGACTGTCTGTCTGTTTAATTGTTGTTTTGTACAATTTTGTAGTCATTTTTTTGTCGCTTTGTTTAAGGAAACATTAAGAAAATTATCATAAATATTATTTGGAAATAGTTTTTTGTTTCAAAATAAAATAAATTTATTTAAAAAAAGTGAGAGAATTTAAGATAAAATGCGCTCGATAAAAATCCAACAAATAAAGAATGAAAATAGAAACAGTACAACTTTTACATGTGCATAATTTATTCAATTAAATTTTGGCTCATTTAAAACATAAACACACAACAATAAGAAAAGTTACGATGCACAGTGGGACATGACCTAAGGATAAAAAAATTAGTAAACGCATGCAGAATTTTGTCTTGTTGAAAACTTAAACTCACATTGAAAATTTTACTCCAATGATTTTGCGGAAGTATATAAATATTAAAATTTTTTGTGGGGACTTGTTCAATCAAGTACGCATTGAGTCCTACCCATGTATCCTTTTGGAAACACTTTGCAAATTTATATGTAACAACAACTAAATAAAAATGAAACTTCTACGAAGAGAATACCAGTCATTAGCATTTTAAAGATATAGAAACAAATGATCTACAAGTACGCAACGAGGTGCCACAAAATTTACACAGAAATTTTACGATCATTTCAGAACATTTTACTCGTTTGACAAATAAAGGGATTGCATTTGATTTAGAAAAGAGTATTTAACACACAGCGAAAACTTGATAGCAAAAGAATTATAATTGGGATTTTGTAAAATGATTAATAGTATTTTATGATTCAAATTATACATTGTATTAAACATGACAATTTTATAACACCCTGTAACGTATTAAACAAAAGAACATGGAATAAAAAACACACATTGAAGAAAAAAAATAGTGAAAAGAACGAAATAAAATTTTGTGCGACACACATGTGCTCCCATTACTCAACAGTCTTAAATAATGCACAATAATCACATTCCATTTCGTACAAATTAGTTTCAATTGCCAGAAAACATAAGCATTCACAGCAAAAACGTATAAAAAACCGGCACAGACTGCAACAACGGGGCAAATAAAATAAAAAAAAAAAAAAAAAAACGTTTAAAAAATCGGCAGCAACGGCAGCCAAAATAAAATTCAACATTATCATCCATAAAAGAAAAATAAAAATATAATGAAAACAACAACATTAACATTATGAAATAAGGCGAAAAAGACAGAACATTTCAATACTGTATGGCACTCGACGATGAACATCAAAAAAGACACTAAAAATTAAAATCAGACATAATGAGTCTCTTGCAGAATTAAAATCGCACAATAAGACGAAAAACAAAAACAGACAACAAAAATCAGCAACAAAAAAATTAATAAGAAGCCTACAAAAGCATCAAGCACCCCTTTTCCAAACCATTCTGCATGTATGAACCCCATCAACATGGTGCATTTGTTCGGCTACGGATGGATGATGGTGTCTTCGAAATCCTCCTCCATCCTTCCCTTTCCCGTAGAACAGCAACATTAACTTATAAATGTTTGCACAGTATTAAATGAAGAAAATGGGAGCAATGAAATTAAAAAAGCAAACAAAATTATATTTAAAACAAACAAGAAAAAAACAATGAACAAAAATTATTTCATTCATTAAAATTTAAAATGTCTTAATCTCACGAAAGAAATCAGAAATTTGCTTTTTATATCTTTTGTAAGTTTAAAAATGTACAACGATAATAAAGTATTGGATTAACGAAAAACTAATTTCCCTGCATCATATTGCATTCTAATATTATCACTGGCGAGTAATAAGAAATCGCCTTTGGTGATAAAACTTTTTCTAATCGATATCAATACACTGAAAAAATTTAGTTTTAGGTTTTAAGGTTTTCTGGTGGTTTTATCACCCTCATTAATTTTTGTTTCTAGTTTCTTTTAAATGTTCTTTGGCAAATACAATCTGTGTACACACAATAAAATATTATTTATTTTTTTCATATGTAATTTCCATTGCGTCTTAAGTGAGTATCGCCAAACAACTCTGCACCGCTTTCTATCCACAAAAATTGCAGGCGTCTGCGAATACTAAGATTTGTAAAGTAGTAAATTTTCCATTTTCTTAACAAGATGGGTAAAAATTTTACAAAATACTCGTATGCAAATTTTGAAAAAAGGCAAGAATTGTCATTTCGCTTCTTCTCTTTTTACCAAATAATTGGATGGTGTAAACCTAAATAGTGAAGGTTTACGACTGTAATCTTTGGAAAATATTCAAACTACTAATGAAGTATAAAGGATAATTTGGAATGATTTTTCGTCATCCCAAGTCGAATTTGGTTTGTAAATAGAACGGTTTCGACAATGTTAAAATTCTAGTGACCAAACCGGTCTGTTTACAAACGTAAAACCATTAAAAATAGAATCCAAACTCATCGGAAGAAATTTTTTTAACATAATAAGCAGGACACTGATTTTTTTGCAACTATAAGTGCATTTATAAGCGCTTAAAAATGCACTAGAAAATAAAAAATATGCATTTGCCTGCAAAATATTCACCATAACTAAAATTATATGATTTTTTATAAGTATTTATGTTAAAAAGAACATAAAAAGTTCAAGTAATAAAACTGAAAAAATATTTTAATATGTTATTGTTTGTTGTTGGCTTAGCTAGGTATATGCCTGCATTTCATTGGCGCTAACCAAATCATCAGTACCCTTTTAGCCAAATCATGATTGAAAGCATTCAAAGCTCGTATACTTATGCAAACAATTACAAATATATATGAGAATTCTATCAGAACTCTATCATATTTATTTTATTATTATTTTTTTTTTTTTTTTTTTTTTTTTTTTTTTTATTATTATTTAATAGTAGTATTATCATACTTTTCGGTTCTCTTTACAAATTGTACTTATACACAAAATATATATATATATATATATGTATATGTATTGACAATTTACATTTATAAAAACTTTAAGGGATATTTTTTACAAAATTTATAATTTTTCTTTTAAAAATATTAAAATTTCGTTCATCTTTAATTTCATTGGGGAGCATATTATATAGGTTCAATCCTTTGTAAAATAATGATCGTTGCTGTGCTGTTGTTGAAACTCTCTGCAGTCTAAAATTTTTTGAATTTCTAAGGTCATATGGTTGTATTTCTCCAACATATTCAATTTGGTCACATAAGTATTGAGGTGCATCTCCGGTTTTTATTTTTCTAATAAATTTAAGTGTGTTGAATTTTATCCGCTG
Source organism: Germaria angustata (assembly GCA_963681545.1). Taxonomy (NCBI): domain Eukaryota; kingdom Metazoa; phylum Arthropoda; class Insecta; order Diptera; family Tachinidae; genus Germaria; species Germaria angustata. The sequence continues at coordinate 39,191,734 of OY813001.1, forward strand.
TTTTATATTTAACCATTTTAGTGTGTCAAGCATAAATTGTGTTGGTGTATACCTATTGCATTTTAAAATCGATCTCATTGCTTTATTTTGTAATTTTTGTAGTCTTTCTATTTGTATATTTGTGCAACATGTATATTGAATTGTCGAACCGAACTCGAAATGTGGTTTTATTATTATATTATATATATTAATTGCAGTTATTATTGAAATTTTATTCCTTATACGTTTAAAAAATCCTATTTTTTTACCGATCTTTCTGCATATATATTCAATATGTTCTTTAAATTTTAAATTTTTGTCTATGATAAATCCGAGATATTTTATATTATTTACTTTTTCTATTTCTGTGTCATTAATTTTAATTACCAAATCACTATTCATGTTAATCTCCATTAACTTCGTTTTTTTTTCATTTAATTTTAATTTGTTCATTTTGAGCCATTCATTTATTTTCATCAAATCATACATTATGTTTTCTTGGCATTCTATTTCATCTTTTGCCTCGGTAAAAATCAATGTATCGTCCGCGTAAAGCACTATTTCACATTTTCTCAATACATTTGGCATATCGTTTATATATATAATAAATAATAATGCGCCAAGAATTGACCCCTGTGGGACACCGAAATCATTGTTTAACGTATCTGATATTTTATTATTAACTTTAGTTTTTTGTTTTCTTCCTGATAAATAACTTTTAAACCAGCTTAGTTCTTTGTCTATCACTCCATACATTCTCAGTTTTTGTAGCAATATATTTCTATCTATTGTTTCAAAAGCTCTCTTAAAATCTAGAAAAATTGCCATTACTTTGTTATTTTTATCAATTTTCTTCCATCTATTTATTACGTAATTAACCGCTGTTTCACATGAAAAACCTTTTCGGAATCCTGATTGATATTTTGAAAATAACTTGTTTTTCTCCATATAACTTTCCAGTTGTATTTTGACAGTTTGTTCAATTATCTTTTCACACGTTTTCAGAGTATTTATTGGGCGATATTCTTCACTCTTTAGGGTTTTATTAACTTTTTCTATTGGGGTAACCATTGACTCTTTCCATGAGTCTGGAAAAAGTCCAGTTTCTAGGGACTTGTTTATTATATACACCAGTTTATTTCCCACTAAGTTCCAATTATCTAAAATTATCTTTACTGTTACTTTGTTAAAGTCTGGTTTCTTTTTCATATTTTTACATATATCATAAAGTTCTTGTATATTAATTGCACGAAAGTTAAATTTGCTGTTTGTCAAAGGTATATGGTTTATATATTGCACGTTTTCTATATTATCTCGTATCTCTTCTATGCTATTTATAAAAAAGTAATTAAATTGATTAGCAATTTGGTAACTATCCTTATACTCTATTTGGTTAAATATCACAGATTGTATCATAGGTCGGTTTTTCTTAAGAACTAAATCTTTAATTTCCTTCCACATTTGCTTTTGATCACTAGCATTGTTTATTCTATTACTAATGTATCTATTTTTGTCATTCACTATTTTGGTTTTAAATTTATTTCTTATTGTTTTGTATTCATTCCATGCTAAATCAGTATTTACTGTCTTTGCAACCTGATATTTGAAAATTTTTTCTTGCTTTAACTGTCTTAGTTCATTATTAAACCAGCCGCAGTCGGAATTTTCTCTAATTTTAATTCTTTTTGTATATTTTTTGATAGTTCCTTCAATACACGCATCAAAAAATTTCACATTATTATTTAAACATTCATTTTGATTTAATGTTAGCATAGCGCTGATATCTCTAGTGAACAGATTTTTGTTATATTTAAAGCTTTCTACTTCTTTGTACTGTATTGGTTCAATTTTGTTGAAGTTACACTCAATATTTATGTTTATCGTCTCGTGATCCGAGATTTTATTGTCACTGTTTATGTCTATTGATATTTTTTCTTTGTTCGTTATCACGAAATCGATTATGGTTCTTGTATTTTCAGTTACTCTAGTATATTCGTCAACTATTTGTTTTACTCCATTATCGTTACAGATACTTTCAATCCTTTTTTTATAAAAACTATTTCCTGCCCAATCTATGTTAAAATCTCCTATTATTATTATTTCAATATTATATTCATTAAGTTCTTCGATAATTTTTTCAAAATGTTCGCAAAAATCTGATTCGCTGTATGATGGTGATCTGTATATTGCTGCCATTATAAAATTATTGTTTTTATTTTTCATGATACATGCATTTATCCAGTATTTTAAATCTTCCACTTTTTGAAAAATGTTCTTAACTTTCCAATTTTCTTTAAAATATATTATCACACCTCCGGTTCTTGTAGATTTTGAATATGTTGTAATTTGTCCATATCCTTCTAATGCTATTTCTTCTTCGAATACGTCTTTTGTTAAGTGTGTTTCTGAAAGTACTATAAAATCGGGTTGTTCATTTTGAACCATAATTTCCACTTGATTATAATTATTGATTAACCCCTGAACATTTGTGTAAATACCACGAATTAAATTTTTTGATTGTTATATATTTATTCCCATTCTTCTTTGCTTTGTATTCAGTTTATTTTTATAAACCGGGCATTCACGATTCATCGTATAGTGATTTTCATCTAGTCCAAGATTAAGCTTTTTGTTTATTCGTACACAGTTTATACATTTTTTAATTATTTCCTGAACACATTCTTTATTTTTATGGTTTCCGTGACATTTTACACATACTTCTTGATTTCTGCAGTCTTTAGCCATATGGTTGAAACCTTTGCATTTAAAACATTGTGTTACTTCTGTTCCGTCAAAAACTCTACATTTTTCCCAGCCAATATTTACTTTTCGTTGTTCCATTATTTTTCTATATGTTTCGCTATCAATATTAATTTTCGCACTATAAATTGTTTTATTGTCCTTTTTAAAACTGTATAATTTAGAAATTTTTATTTTACTTTCCCGTACAATTGGATTTTGTTTTCTTAGTTTGTTCATTATTTCTTCTTCGGAATATTTAAATGACATGTCAGTTATGGAAACACTCATTTCTATGGGGTTTGGTATCTTTATTTCGTATCCTTCACTCATTTGATCTTGTATAGCCATTTTTATTTTATCTCTGTCTTCATCATTATCAGTTTGTATTATTACTGTTCCATTTCTTCTATTTTCCACATTAGTTATTTTTAGGTTAACCGGGTCTACTTTCTTATTTAATTCTTCTTTTGTTTTTTCGATTGCTTGTATTTCTTTAGGTTTAATTATTAAAGACGATTTTTTTATTATGTCAGGTATCACTGTTTTGTTTCTCACTGTTTCTGCATAAGAAATTTTATTTTTTGGCGCGGTTGTTTCGTTTATAACCTTCTTTATTTCGTTGCACATTTTGCTGTTGTTTTTCTCTATTTCTGTATACATTTGTTTGTTTTTATGTTCAAAATCATTAACAGTTCCATATAACTTCTTAACCTCTTGTAAATTTTTATCGAAAATTTTTTGAGCATTATCAATTTTTCTTAGCCTTTCTTCGTATCGCTTTTCAATAGCTTCCAATAATTTTTTAATGCCATTTTCATTTTCTTTTAAAACCGCACTAAATTCATTTTTATATTCCATTAAATTTTGTTTGTTTTTGTCGACACTCTCTTGTATGTCTTTTAATACGAGATCAACATTATGGATGTATTGTATACAGTCATCACATATGAATCTAACATAATTTTTATTTTCAAGGATCCCACTAGAGTATTGGTCAAGTCCAGAGCATTTTGTCGCACAATGATAAACTTTTTTACATACTCCAACACATTGGATGCCTGTCTCACCTCTAATTGATGTTCTGCATTTACTGCATTCGATAGTCATTGCATAGCAAAACTTTATAAACAATTTTTAGTTTAGACAGCTTATTATGGTAAAATTTTATTGTTCCCGTATTAGTCTCAGATTGTTTTATTAATTTAACCACAATTTTAATTTCTTAACCCAATTTTATTTAAATATTAATAATTTTTGCGGAGCTTTATTAAATTTTGGTTTGTTACTTGCCAGAGTTACCATAAAATTACTATTTGTAATCAACAAAAACAAAAGTATAAATAGCTATAGAAGCTTTTGTACAATCACAACACAACAAACAATTATAATTGACTTGCGTCCTTTTGTTTTTTCTTTTTACGCCTTTATACAATTAATCGCCCGTTGGGTGATAATGAAAGTATTTATAAGGCAATGAAAAAACAAAATTTATAATAACAATATTTATCAAATTTGTTATTCGAGATATTCTCCAAAATAACTATTTTAATATGTTATTGTTTGTTGTTGGCTTAGCTAGGTATATGCCTGCATTTCATTGTATAAAGGCGTAAAAAGAAAAAACAAAAGGACGCAAGTCAATTATAATTGTTTGTTGTGTTGTGATTGTACAAAAGCTTCTATAGCTATTTATACTTTTGTTTTTGTTGATTACAAATAGTAAAATATGATAGAGTTCTGATAGAATTCTCATATATATTTGTAATTGTTTGCATAAGTATACGAGCTTTGAATGCTTTCAATCATGATTTGGCTAAAAGGGTACTGATGATTTGGTTAGCGCCAATGAAATGCAGGCATATACCTAGCTAAGCCAACAACAAACAATAACATATTAAAATAGTTATTTTGGAGAATATCGCGAATAACAAATTTGATAAATACTGAAAAAATATTTTATACAAAAAAATCACTGCATTCTTCAGAAGAAAATATAGTCCACGTATAGTAATTTGTTGTTTACATATGACTCCATTGCACAAATGAATTTAATTTCTTTCAATTTTCAAAAGTAAAACCAACTCTGTAAATCGTATTAAAAAGATTTCAATCAGTTTCATGTTCAGGGAACGCATTTCCATTAGGATATTTCTATCATAGAAAAATGGGTTTCGGAAGTACTTGAATCGGCTTCAAGCATTACAGAGAGCGACGCGGCGGTAAATATTCATTTACCACCATATACGCAAAAATGTGCAATTGCGAATCTATGCCATCTACTCAAAATTCAATGAAATTCAAGAAAATGTAGGATTCGTACGTCCGCGCAACATTTGCCACAGCATACAACTGTTTGATTGCAGCTTCCTTAAAGCTTTTATACAAGCCAGAACGCTAATGCCAATTTCTTGCACTACAGAAACATAAAAGTATGTTTGGTTTTTCGCATATAACTACGAATTACGATAAACTAAATCGCAAGCAAAACGCGTGAGTTTCAAAGAATGCATAAATCTGTTTGGCGAACATGGCTGAATGATTTTTTTAGACATCGTTTCTACTGCAAAAAAAAATATATTGTTGATTCCACAGCTGCCTAGATGTTAGGAATATTTTAGGTTCCTCGATTTGCGGTTACAGAGGGACAAAAGAACAGATGGATATCCCAGAGAAAATAATACTGTTCTCTTGTTACCCTTTGGATAAGTATCGTGAAAATTAGATATATAATCCTTGAGAGATTTTAAACAGAAATAGTTTAATAATGTTGTTCGCTAAGAAGAAACTGTGGGCAGTTACAAGACAAACAATAAAAAAGGGTATTGATAACCTGAAAAACACTTCTATCATTGCATTCAGTCCCTTTTATGATTTACCAAAAAAAATTTACCATTTAAAATATCTAGAGAATGGAGCTCTTTTTTTAATATGCCTCCTAAAGTTAATAATAATGCCAATAAAATATTTTAAATATTGTAGGATTTAACCATAAAAAATATTTGCTAGTATCTTCTATTGATACAAACATACAATACGAAACAACTAAATCCTTAATCCAATATAAGCAAATAAGCGCGAACGCACAGACACACAAAAAAATCATAATTCAAATAAAGTAAATGGATCACAAACTACTGATGTCGCACAATATTTTCATTCCTTTCGTTTCCTTTGGTTGTTTGTTTTTTAATTTAATTTTTTGTTTTTGTTGAAATCCAACTCATTCAGTTGCAACTTGCAACATGATTATTTATTTTTGTTTTCGATACGCATCGTCTCTTCAAAAAATGCTTCAATTCATTGTAAATAAAAGAAAATGAAAGGAAATTAAGAAAATCAAAGCAAAACATCTCGACAAAAATAGTTGTTTAAGCGAATAAATAAAAGTATAGACAAATAATCCATCCAAGTCCTACGCTCTCGCTAAGAGACAAATTTTTTCTTAACGATTTTGTACATGTATTGATACAAAAAAATCTGATACGAAAAATATCTGATCACAAAGAAAACATTTACAAATTTTATGTCTGAAAGTGACACTCAAAGTTCGAAAATCCGATTGATCACATTTGAAGGGATGGAATTTTAAGTGCTAATTTTTTCTCTCCGAAATGTAATTCGCAAGAATTTCCGCTGACTCTCGTGACCTTTTGGTAATGTGCATTAAGGCGCTGAGTGAAATGAAACTGATGATGAAAAACGATATAAGAAACAATGATGTCAATTGAAAAGCCTTTTTCGATTCTTAATTTTGTTTTTCTTAGATTTATTTTTAATAAAAAAGCTATAATAACTTTTTTATGCACATTTGAGAAACCCATGAATCTAAAAACACGTAATAGAGCCACATTCAGCTAATATGCGTCATATATGCCTCTCACCTTGAAACTTTTGGACAAAGAATTTCGAAAAACATTTTTCACGAATACACTTTTCCTTTATTTCATTTCGCAGAGCCTTCGTATACTTCAATTACATTTCATTCAAATATTTATAGGTCGGTTCCTTAAAAGGTGCTGAATCGATATTTTGAAATTTCATTTCTTAAGAAAACTGATATATAATAGTAAAATATTCACATGAGAGACGAACTTTCGGTTTCAATAAACCTTAAAATTCTAGGGTTTATTACATTAAAAAATTAATTTAAAGAAATTTATTTAACTTGTTCTTACATTTGCATACACACATATTTTTAGTCGTTATGAACCCAAAATAAATAAACAATGTCTAACTTCAGATTATGTGTGTACATACTTGGCTTGAATCGAAGAAGCTCGATTCGTGTCTCAAAAAATAATAATATATTTCTTCATAAGAAAAAAATTTTTCAAAAAGGGTAAAACTTATATTTGCTACACGTAGATGCACAGATCTCAGCCCTTCCTATTACCTTGATTCGAAGGTGGTTAAATAGAGTTGTATGCCGGCATACATTCAATATCTGGTCCTACTGGAATGCCAAAGGGTCAGGATAGCGTAATTTCTGGGGCATGAAAGAAACCAGGGGAACAATAGGCCTGACGAGTGCGCGAAAGCATGCTCGGCTTAAAATCTGGTTAAGTCACAAATGGGTATATGTATTCCCTTTGTTAAATGATCTAATAGATTTAGAGCGCGTGCACTGAAGAAAAAGCAGCTTTGATAACTGCATGCAAAATATCCAGGACACTATGGACTACGATTATCACGCAGCAGGACGAGATAGCTTCTCTATCTTGGGAGGAGGTGGTCAGCGCTGGTGATTGGCATTACCATGGGGCACTGTACGATCGGGCGCCTGCTGCAGATTCTAGAATTCTCCTACTATAGGCAGTGCAGAAGCTGCTGTGACACTGACCTGGACTGTCTTAGAGAAGTAATATTGATGGATTTATTAGGTTTTGTATTTTGGAATTTCGGTTGGTTTCCAAAGTCCGAAATACCGTAGGGAAGGGTAAGCTTAGGCTTACTTTTCTGAGTGTCTCAATGGGCTCGTCACAAGCTGCCCTGGCAACATAATCTAAAGTTATTACCAATCGATGGTGTGATTATATTTTCGGTCTAAAGCTTACAAATGTTTTATAAATTTAATTTTTTTGTCTATACCTCACTGACGATTTGGTTTAGCGACCAATAAAATGTCGGCACATGAACAGCTAAAGCCAAAACAAACAACAAAGAACAATAAAATTATTGCAAAAAAAATTTGATATAACATTTTTTATTAAAATTTTTAACAACACAATTTAAATACGTAGACTTTTACAAAATCTTATTTCAAAAATCACAAAAGGCATGTATAAATGACTCTTGCTTTATATGCCCAGCAACCACACTGTTCAAAAAGACAACTCAAAAATTTATGATTAGTTGTGCTAAATTGTTAGTCATTCGGCAATAGAAAGAAATCAATCATAATTACAAAAAAAATATTAAATAATATTTGCATTTTAAGTCACTCAAAATTTATTATGAACAAAAATTATTCTGATAAATAAATCAAGTTAAAGGCAACAACATACATACATACATGACGAGTAATAAATCATGCATGAAGAGAAATTCTTTATTCGATAAAAGAATTTTAACTTCCAAGAATATCAAAAACTTAAATAAAAAGAATTACAAAAAAAGAAGCAAATGAGCACACAAAAGAATCCAGAAACAGGGAGCAATTAAATTTGCAAAAATTCACATTAAAATCAACATTGTTTTGGGACCCACACACGAACGGCTCTTTAAGAGGAAATTTTCGAAAAACATGCTACACGATAAATAAACACACAATTACATACACCCATACAGGCACACGTATCCTTGAACAAATGTTTTCGCAAATCCAGATCGCTGGTTTCCACTGAAAACTGAAATAATGATGAGAGAACGAAGCAACCAAACTACGCTTAAATTTAAACAAACAACGTTTCAGTTGTTTTAATTAAAAGTCTCACACTCACACAACAGAATGGAATAGAAATGAACGTAATATCCAGCATATGCCACACAAAAGGGTACATAATGCAAACATATTTGGCTAAATGTGACAGCAGTGGCAAGTTCACTTGCAATCTTGCTTGCGAAAAAAGAGGACATTTATTTAAGTTTTTTTTTTCTTTTTGCCACTGCGTAAGACTTCATAGAATCCCAGTATGTACGTGCAAATATTAGGAGCATACTCGTACATACGATAGTGGTTTTAGAAAGTATTTGAAATAATATAATAGTTGGCCATATCACAAAAGGTGTGTGAAAGCTCAGGTACAATTCAAAGTACAATTCAAAGTACGGCCTGGAAATTTTTCATTACGTTCGATTTTCATGGGCAGGCCAGTGTATTAGTCCATTAATCTAAGGAATGTGCATTTGTTTCTCCTGAAGGAGTCTATGCCATGTTTGTCCATTGAATGAAGATGTTTGCTGGTATGCATATAAAATGTAATTTACAAGAGAAATGTTAATGTGTTTACTTCACTGTCCATTTCAGGAGCTTCTTCTTTTAGTGAGCTATTGACCACTTCCCCGAAATTTACCAATTGCATTTGTGTCTTTTATGAAATTATGAAAAAAAACAAAAATGTACTTAATCTAAGAAAATGCTTTCTGAATCCTGAATTGCAAACAAAGAGTCGATTATAGATTTTAAGATTATCTTTTTATCAGTCCATCATTTTTATGTATTTAAAAAAAAATTAGATGAAAACCAAAAGAACATTTGATTCCGCCTTCGAATAAAAAAAATCCGCCTGCGGATAAAAAAATTATATAAGAATCATACAAGTCCGCTTCAAATGAGAACGAAAGAAGAAAAAAAAAACAGAAACAAAACTAACAAAAAACGCTAAAACAAACAAACAAATCAATTGCGAAAGAGACTGACTACCAGTTAAACAAACAAATATCAAGAAAACTTAAATAAACTTCAGCACAATATGTTTGACTATTTTCAACAATCAATTTTTTATCACTTCAATAATAGCTGCTTCAGCATTAAATACAGCAACAACAACAACAAAAACATCAGCATGGCAGCGACAACAAAATAAAACAACAAACATTTAATAGTTTGTTGCACAACATAAAGATTTACTTCAGAGAGTCGAAAAGATTACTACCACACCAATTGCAACAGTAACATCGGCAAAAATTGTTAAAACTTGTGTAACACAAACAACAATACAACCTCATCGACAAACACATTAAGATCCATGAAGAAAAAACATACAATGTACGTTTTTAGTATGGGTGTTGCAAGTGGAAGTAAATTAAAAATTCTAAACTAACAAAAATCTCTTAGTATGTACAGCAATACTAACGAATCGCCACTAAGTTGTATGCCGTACGACTGATGGGCAGACAAACAAACTGTCCTCATAAAGAAACTTCGTAACACATACTTACGAGTTTTAATTTGCCACATCAGCGGCCAAAGCAAAAGGCACAAAAAAACTTACAGAAAAAACAAACACCTTCGCTTGTATCAAATGAAACACTAATAGAAGAACAGACTCTCGCTTAAATTTTTTTTAACGTCTTTTATTTAAGTGCCCTACGACTGACTGATTGTGTACATTTCAAATGTTTTATCAAATCAAAGATTTGTGTTTGAAATTTGATTTTTTTGTTAATTAACCTTGATATGAATATCCCTCAAAGGTTTTAGAAAGAAAATAAACTAATTTAGGATTTCTTTATAAGCGATTTAACGCTGAAATTTAAGACAGTTATCAATCATTTGATCTTAGGAGTTCTAAGGATTAAGGTGTGATAATCTTGTGTATTTTTGCAAACATTTTGTCCATGAGGACGCATGGCATGTACCCAATTCCTGCTGCAATTATTTATTGTTCACATCAACATCATTAAATTTATATATGGGATCGAAGGGATGTGATATTAAACTGCTGCTTCACACTTTCAATGAGAGTAACTATTTTCTCGCTTGATTGATCGTCGCTTTGGTGAGTGAAAATTATATAAGATGGATCTAAAATTATTACGTTCAATACTTCATGTGAAATGCTGTCAAAAATATCCTTAAATATTAATGAAATAATTTTGCGGCAGTTGCACATTGTTCATATTGTGTAAAATAAATTCAATGGATCGGGCAAACATTACTTCAACATTTTGAATACTAATGAATGCCACTTAATTCACATATAATTTTATTAATTATTTGTAAACCTATTGTTATGGTTAGTACTCTAACTACATTTATATTTCAAATTAAAAATTTTAATTGCAACATGCAATATCCATTTGGCGATTTAGTATAATGCTATTCGTTTTTACTACTTTTAAGCGCTAATTGTGCTGTGCTTTTAAGTATGCAACACTGTTTTACATACGTCAAAAATAAATTTATAAATCTGTTTGCTTTAATTTCATATCATATCATTTTGTAGTTAGAAAAAATGTTGAATGAATGCTGCCAGACACATTTCTTTTTTTTTTTTTTGTGACATGAACAGAGTACAACATACGCAACTTTATTCACCATTTCATACAAAATTTTTGCGTACAAAACTTTTCGCACTAATTTTAACAGAATGCCAGGCTTTAAGCCATTTATTCTGTATAAATTTTCGGAAAATGTAAAGCAACACATATTTTTTCATTTGAAAATTGTATATGCAACATGCATCATTTTTTTTTGTTTTTTATTACTTTTAAGTGCTTTTAAGTATGCAACATTGTTTTACTTACACAAAAAGAAATACGTTAATCAAGATTTTGGTTATATTATTTAAAAAAACAAAAATCATCTTATTTCTTTACATGTTAGAAAAAGATGGTTTGAATGTTGCAAGATACATTTCATTTGATAGGCACAGCATGAAGATAATTTAACTTTTGCAAAATTATTTCTTATACATTTTAGTCAAAATTCTTTAATATAGATTTTGATGGCATTTTAAATGAAGAAAAAAAGGCCATAAGCTCTCTTACTCTGCAAGAATTTTTGCAGAAACCTTCCACAACATTTAATATGTTCATTAATAAGTTTACATTGCGTATGTATCGAATATAATTTTCCGCTGTTTTTAGTTCTAAGTCCCAAATCACAAGTGTTTTTGGATATGCAACATTGTTTTACGTACGTAAAGACTGGTATTCTTTATAAAATTTTATGTTAAGTTTGCCAAAAATCCATAAGAAAATGTTTTGTGTTGCGAATGCCGTACACTATTCATGTTGCAATAAACAAACGAATGCATCTTACACATTTAAGAAAATTTTTTCACTGTAAAATATCTCATAAGAAATTTAAAATTTTTGTAAAATAAAAAGCAACAAAATTTTAATAAATATGGTTGTAACGCAATGTTGCATACCGATATCAGTAACACATTTTTTTCCTTTAAAAGTAACAGAAGCGAAAAAAAATTATACTAAATCGCCAAGTCGATATTACATCTTGCAAGTCGAAATTTCCAAATGAAAGTATTAAATGTTTTTCAAAATTTTTTTACAAATTCGAAGTGAGTATTAGACTAAAGAAAACACATTTATTTCAATTTTGTGTTTTTCATTTAAAAAATTATAAGCAAACTTTCACAAGGACTGGTTTCCATTCATATTGTCTCACAGGTTGAAAATATGTTGCTCAAATGTTGCCAAATACATTTGGTTTCTAAACATGAAACAACCGCAATTTTTTTCAATAAATTTTGATAACAGTTTGCGTGAAGTGGTAAACAGAACATGAGGCCAAATGATCTTTGCCAAAAATGACAGCCCAATATATGCTTTAAAGCAATAAAAGCAATAAGCAATATAAAAAATGTTACTGCAACAATTTGATAAGATCAAGCAGTGATCAGGCTTAATGAACAAATTTAGTAAAATTTTTTACATGTTAAAATTTGCTTAAGCAACCGACTTTTAAGACAAAAAATCGTTTTTTAAAAACACAAAACTCTTAACTTTCGGTTTTGATGAGTTCTCAGCACTGAACTTCGCCTGAAAGGAAATCCGCTTAAGCGAAATACCTTTTAAAAGAAACAATTTTATTTGCAAAGGGCAACATTATATTGAGCAAACTTGGTCCCAAAAAAGGAGGAATACTTTGCAGTTTCTGCTCATTTTAATCGTACTACGTGCAACCGATAACATCTCATTTTGCAAAGTAAATCTTGGTTTAAAATCGGATCACATGTATTTAGTTTCCGGTGTAGATCATAGTTTCTATATTGGTATTTAAAGAAAAGTTAAGACGAACGATTTTCTTTTCTCGCTTAAATGAATAAGAACCGAATTCGTAACCGAATCCAACTGTAAATTAAATGCCACTAATTTTATTCTGAAATTTCGAGGTGTTGCCTGAATGTTGCCATATTCATTTCATTTGTTTTTTGCAACATGAGTTGCAATTTTATTTCATAAATATTTCATATTATCATTTCATATGGATTTTTTTCCAGAGCATTTCATATGAAATGTAATGGTTTAAACAAGAATTGGCATCAATAAACTTGTAAAGTATTTTTCGAACGACTTAGTTTGCTTTTAACTTGTAACTTGTTCTACTATTTCGTCGCTTTGTAATTTTTTTAAACTCTAAATGTTACTACACAGAAGCAAATTTTTACGTTTGTGTCCATACTACGTAATCGTTTCTTTTAGCCGTTGCATTCGGCTTTCGATTTAACATGTTCTTCAAAGAACATTAACGAATCGCCACCTTAAGGAATTGCACACCTGATACAAATCTTTTGCCACAAAGGGACGGAACAAAATTTGTGTTTTTGTTTTTTCTTTTTGTAAATTGCAAGCATTTTTATATGTATTGCATATTGCCACTGATGTTGTTGGTGTGTTGCGAGGCTGGTTGTGTATTTTTATTGCGGGTATTTTTGTTAGCATTTTGTATAGTTAGTCGTATTCATTTAAGATCTTGTTGTTTTTGTTTATTTTAATGTTTTAAATAAATTTTTATTTTAACCATGTTAAGTTTTTATTGTTTTTTAAATTTTTTTCTTTGCTTAAACTTAACCAGGATCAGGTCAAATCATGTTTTAGTCTCTTTTCAGTCTGTTCATTCCATAATTTTTTCTGCGTTTGATTTTCGTCTCCTAAAGCCTACAATTCTACTAGTTTTTGTTCTCCAGGCCGGTTATTGCTGCCTCTATTCATGTTATTGTTGTTGCTTCAGCTCCTTCTGCTGCTGCTGTTGTACAAATGAATTTATTTCAATGATTCTTCCAAAAAGTCATGAGCAAAACTAATGGACCAATGTCACGCAACATGATGCATTTTGTTTGTGGCAACAAAATCAACGCACGGCTAAATGTGTTCCACCAAGAAACCAAGTGTCTAGGATGTTATAAATGTGACAACAAAAACAACAACAGCGGATTAAGTATATGTAAAAATTTTTTTGGTGTTTTTTCCTTTTATACATCATGTTTGAAAAGAAATGGTTTTTTTGAAAGACTTGCAACATTTCGACTTATTCGTTATTTCATAAAAGGTTAAAATATTTACAAATTTAATTCAAGTTTTTGTAAGATGCAAGAAACTGAATTTTCATTTCATCTTATTACTGCAACTATTAAGAAAGGTTGGGTGGATTTGTTAGGATTTGTCTTAAGAAAAGAGAAAATCTTTTAGCAGAGAGTATTCAAGAACTGGAATAAATATTGTCTTTAGCAGGCTGAAAAAGAAATGCTATTTTCACGGATCTTGAAACATAAATTTCAAGAAATTAGTTCTAAATGTCTTTCAAAATAGAATTAAAAAAGGAGTTCAACCGACGATCATCTGTACCATGTGCAGCCGCAAAAGCTTTTGTTGTTTCTATAAAGAGTTAAAGCTATGACAATTTGGATATTTTTCATAGTTTTATAAAATATAAGAAATTCGATTACATTGTTAATTTTTGAATGCATTTTACGGTGGTTTAAATATTTTAATTCTTTTTTTTAAGACATTTTCGTTGCTGTCAAGCCCTAATTCCAATGATACGTTCATGTTAAATCATGCATTTCCCACCTGAATTTCTACCAGTTTATCAAAAGTTGGATTTTCGTATATACTATTTATACGTGAATATTTCCTGCGACGGAGGAGATAGTAAGAATCATAAGTATTCATGATTTTAATAAACATTACATACTTTCTGCAACACCATATTCTGTGGACCCCCTCGCGCGTTCGCTTTCGTCCTTTAAAGAAGTATCATTTAGAACCTTTGACTCTAATATAGTATAGGAAAGTCTATGCCGAATTCGATATGAGTTAGTTGGTGCAGACGGTGTGCCATTGAAGTTTATTAGACTCGAACGTAACCATTTAAAAATTTCCAAAGCAATGGAAAATCAGTGGAATAATACCCAATTAGTCAGATTGTTGCCTAATCAGCGTACTAAATTGTATATCCAAGCTATTTGAGATGGTTATTATGAGCCAGATGCAGCATCATCTGTCTGTTGGAAATTATATTTCAAGATTCTAAACTTCGCTTCGAAAGGGGTTCAGTCCAAGAACTCAGACGGTAAATATTGGTTTCTTGGTTCGATGCGTTGGGTCAAAATGTGTTGGTAAGAAGGTGTTAAATTGTTACTTCGAATTCAGTAAATCTACATGCAGACCACTTTTGTCTTTTTTATCTGGCCAATCAAAATTTATCGCCAAGTGTGTAGACTTTCAATGATGTTTCTCACCGTGCAATAATTGCAACTTTCTTGTTTACTATGTACAAAATTATACATTTGTAGACATTTCCTCTCCTGAATGCTTTATTTACACAGACATATCGCTATAAATAATAAATCTGATGGTGATAGTTTTAAAATAAATTTTAATAGTGATATATGGGGGATAGAAAATTTTTTTTAATCCAAATCCCTTAAAAAATAACGCCATGTTCTATTCCCACATACCCACCCCTAGGAAACTAAATCTGACATTAAATGGTGTTAAAAATGCTTAAAGAGCATGACTTGGAGATTTATTGAACCCCTGGTTTACGTATTTAAATTCTGGGAAGAACAACATTCTACATTCTTAGAGGTTTTTTAAATTTTCATGGCATCTTTATTAATGTGATATCTTCTTTAATTGTATTTGCCAAAAATAAACTAAACAATTTTTTACCTTAAATGCTTAATGTCTTCTTGTAAATTATTAAATGAATTTAATAACAATTGAAATAATAATAATCATAAAATCTGACTTACCTCCGATATTTAACAAGATTCTGAAATGAAAAAAGAATTTTTTTTTTAGTTTTTGAGTATATCATTTGAAAAATATATGCAGTTTATAAAGTGTATTTATTGATCGACTTCTACAAAACAATATGTCATAATCTGAATTATGCCAGCCAGATGTTACTGTGTTTTAACATTTATGATGTTGATATATAGAAAATTAGCTGTCAACAAGCTACGGAGCGATACTCACTAAAATAATGTGGAATTATTGTTACTGCTATTTTGATTTAAGGCAGCTTGAATTTTGTCACTTTTTCCTTGTTGTCGCGATCCAAGAGGTACACTTAAATACTTATGTAAACCAACAAAATTTTCGTTTATGGGGCGGAGAGAATCCACATGCCATGGATGAAGAGCATTACATCCCTCAAAGTGACTATGTAGTGTAGCATTTGCAGTTCAAAAGTTATTAGGCCTTATTCTATTGGAGACGACAATGACACCACCATAACCGTAGGTGGTGAGCGATACATGCAGACGCTCAACGAGTTTTGTTTGCCGCGAATTTCTGCATTGGGTCTCGGTCATTGTTTGTTTCAACTGGACGGAGCTACAGCTCAACTCAACGATGTAGATTTCGAGACACCAATTTTCAAGTCGAGTGATCTCTTGTTTTATAGTGAGGAGTTAATGTATTTAATAATTTTGTTGTTGTATATACTGCGATTTTTTCATAATTTTTGAATCGATTTTAAAGTTTCTGAACTTATATGAATGCGTTTTTTCGAAAAGTGGACCAGTTTTAACAAATATGTGCTATGATTATGTGGAAGGGTGCCCCCGTATCCGTATATTAAACAGACTGTAATTGTGAGAATGTTCAAAATTTTTATGCTTCACAGGTTGCGGCGTTTACATCACTATGTGAAAAGAAGGCGAGAAGGGCACACCACACGACAGCTTGAAAAGGTTTAAGTTAACAACTTTTCAATAAAAAACTTAACTGACTGCAAATATGGCTCCTACAAAGTTTTAAAGAACCAATATAATAATATATTTGTAACCTACTGAGATCGTTAAAGGCGGTGCCAAGCTATACAATGGATATTATGCTTAACATCTTTCTTGGCACCGGCCTCAAAGATTTCACCAGGTAACGCATGTGTTAGTATATTGGTTATTTAAAACTTTTTTAAGAACACTAAAGCTTGAAGCGTTTTGAAATCACTTGACTTTAGCAGACAAACTAAACTACACACGCACACACATGCAAATATTTAATTTTACAAATAAGTTTTCCTTTCATATTCATTTCGGTCCCCGCATTAAGACAATCGCTGACTTTTCTCTTCAGAAATATACATTTTCAATTGACTTTAAAGAATATTAAAGAAATGCGTTAATTAAAATCAGATTAAAATATTTTAATCCCTTTCAAACACAAGAAGAACATGAAATGCAAATTTGCGAAAGACTTTTGATAAGGAGTGACTTGTATGTGTACAAAAATAATTTTATATAAAACAGATGGATGTCTAAACATGTACATGTACGAGAATACGTACATATGAGTAAATTTTTAATTAAAAAAATACATGCAATTTTACATTATGGACTCCCAAGTTTTTTATAAACAATTTCATAGTATGGATTTTCAATTTTATTCTTTTGCAAGACATTTTACTTCGAACATTCTGGTCTAGAACATAAGTACACTATTTGGAAAATAAGAAATCCAAAACCACTAATTTCTATTTCATACAAATTTTTTTTACTCTTGTTGAGGATGAGTGATGGGTGTATATTTGCTTTTGTTGTTGATGTTGTTGGTTTGTTCAGTTGATTGCTGGATTGGTTGACATTAAAGCCTTATTAAAGTTTTGTTAAACATTTTAACATAACGCCATCAAAAAAGAGCACCAATGTCCATCATTAAATCTCTAAGCGCGCGCGATGATGAGGCTGACGCCAGTGCCACGAACAAAAAAAAATTGTGACAAGAGAGCACTAGGAACAATTTAGATAAATAAAATCGTAGCAAAAGAGGGCAATACAAAATGACGACAATTTTAAAATGAAAAATTTTCGTTGAGTCGCCTTTTTAATACTTAATAAAATAAAAAGCGATAATTCTATGCGAGAAGCATATAAAAGAGTAAATTTATAAACAGATTTAAATTTTAAAAAAATAAGGAATTTTTATGCCAAATATTATATATTAATTTTCTGTGTTATATGCACGTATGACATCTAGGAGTTTTTTTTTTTATATTAATCCTTATATTAATTTTTATACAATTAACTTTTATTAAACGATTTTATTTGTTTTAGATAGAACTGTGTACATGTATGACATTTCATTGAAGCTCTAGCCAGTACATCAGTGGTATACAACAAGCACTAACATTTCAAATGCAATAAAATTTCTTAGAATTCTCAGAATTATATAGATTAAGTAAACGAGATTGAGGTATTTTCAAACATAATGGTTGAAGTCTACTGATAAGGAATGAAGTACCAGACATATAGACAGTCAAACCTCAACATGTAAGAACTATTGGAATAGGTAGTTGGGAGCATAAGCGAAATAAATGTAATACATATTTTGTGTATTTAACAAATTATATTGCAAGATAAAATCGTTTTTGTAAAAATTTTTTGTTTTATTTCATCATTATTTAATAGTTAACAATATTGAACATATTTCAGGGACCGTAAGAGATCTACACCAATAGATATGTATTGACGATTCAGAATCATTGGTGTTATAAAAAACGATCTCATCTTCGTAGTTAATAGTTATTTTTCAACGAAAAAATATAAGATCGGATGAAAGTCTTAAAAAGAGAGTTTTATTTTGCCGTCGTAAAATAAAACTCTTTTGAGGAGTTTTACTATTTCCCTCGTTTTTTTCTTCTTCGTTCTTTTCAGTCTCTTTTTTTTGGGTCTATCTGATGTACGAGTAATTCTGTGAAATACATGAAAGAAGGTCGCTCAATACGAGTTGAAGAGCAGAGAATGTTATTTCCAGGCTTAATTGGGTTGCAGGAACACACTGCCAATTTATATATGAACCGATAATGTATTTTTCCTTCCAGAGCTCAAAAATAGGAAACAATGCGAATCCAAATTGATTGTTAGGCTAAGGTTCATAACGTTAGATTAAAAAAAATCAAGGAGCAAAGGGAAAACTAACAGCGAATTAATTTTTCAACATATGATTTATTTTAATGACGATTTATTCAATTGCAATTTCAGGTGATTATATTGGGTGTCAATTTATATAAAATGAGTTTTATTTTCTGACGGGAAAAATAAAATTCGCCAAATAAGTTTTACTTTATGATGGCGAAATAAAATTCTCTTTTTATGAGTATCATTGAAGCTTTTATTTTTACTTTGAAAACGATAGCAAATAATAACTGCTGACAAAGACGCTATTGCACGCAACAAGGACAGTGTTTGTTGTAAAGTGTTAATGAGGTATATGTATTAGCTGGTTTTACTTTTATGTCATTCGGTGTAAGCGTTATGCCATATGTGCTATTAGACTATATACCCTTCTTGGGAATAGAACATATTTATACCTTCCAGCAGACACACCATTTGTTGGCCATTCTTCTTTTTTTTTGTAAACATTTATTTTTACACATTAATTTTCTCAATTCGCAAGCCACCTTTGTACTGTGTATCGTTTATCTAAAAAAAATTTTGCAATCAACGTTGTATCGCTGTATCGGTTGAATAGTGTATAAATGAATATTTTTGTTCAGGCTTTACGAGTACTTAGAAACAATTTGCATCTAATAAAATTCTTAAGTAGTTGCACACATGCATATCTTTACATATGCAATTTATATATTTATCTAGAGTGCCATTTTAAATCGATTTCGTATACACTTAAATATATTTTTCTCCTTCTCGAAAAATTCTTCAAATAATATTGACATTGAATAAAAAGCGAAAAATAATTCCCATATAAAATAAATTTCATATAAAATTAGATGAATTTTATAGTACACATATACTTCAGGAATATACTTCACGGCCAAAGTTAAATTTTGATTGTGTTCAATAAAAATTCGATTTGGTTCTCAAATACATATGAATTGAAATCGTATGATTCTATTAAATTTTTCCATTAAAAATTAGCAGTATATACTATTGTAAAGTAATAAAATAATACAACCTATACAACGATACAATTGGTTTGTGAATTATTTAACGTTCTTTTGACTGCAAGTTCCAAACCCAAAAAATAATAAAATACATACCAAATAATTAATAACTTTCTAAGGAAATTTAATGTCTAAAAGATCTTTTAATTTTGTATCATTACATCAATTTATAGTAAAGCATTCATAATTATTGTTTGTTTATATTTAATAAACTATTTTCTAAAATAAAATCGTTCCTGTAAAAGTTTTTAGTTTAAATGCTTTTTTATTCAAAAGTTAGCAACGTTGAAAACGTAAGCAGTCTTGACACAGAAAATAAAATTGGAAAAATGCGAAGCCATATGCTCCTTAGGACACTTTGCTACCCTGAAATCCTCTCTAGTTTTCTCAGCAGCAAACAAATAGGTGCTGGGCTCGGTGCATGTTGTATGTTATCCGACCATTCCTTTGCTTTAATATATTTTAGTCCCTAAAGTTAAGTTTTTAGCTTTTGAGATCATTATAGTTTATATTTTTAATTCAATGATTTAAGTTATATTAAGTTTTTACTCTTTCAAAGCCTGAAATCAGTGAATAAATGGGTATTGTTTTATTACCAGGTATGGTACCATTTAAAGATGGTAAACAACATCAACACTTTTTCAAGGTTTGTTGTTTTGTTTTACATTAAACACACATCACATGAGGTACGAAAGAAGTTGTACAGCTGGATGATGGTTGGTGGATGAATGTTTCGATGGGTTGACAAACGACAATGACGAAAACGGCAATGAGTTAATGCTGTTGTTAATATTGTTCTTGTATACAAAACACTAAAAATGGTTATAGTTGTGCTAAACATAAAAATCACTTGCTACTCTTTTATGTATTTTAAGAACAACTAAATGAATCTTTAAGAATGGCACAGAAATACAATATTTGAAGAGCAGACAGAAAAAAGTAAAAAAAAAATCTCAAACACGTATAATCGCTTTCAGCTTCATTCGACTTATTGAGAGTTTTTGTTAATAAATTGATAATTAATAAAACAAGTAATGTACGACACTTCTGTCCAAGAACATGCCACGCATACCAAATGTTTATACAATAATTGTACAACAAATGGTACTGTAAAGGAGCCAAACTACTACAGTGAGTAGCAAGTTAAATGTCACTAAGTAGTTAAAAACGTTAAGAGGAGTTAGTTCTTGGTAGACTATATACAAACAAACATTCTGTTAAAGAAGACTACATACATTACAGATTGTATTTGTTGATAGTGTGTATGTATTGTATGTTTATGATAAAAGTGATGTTGCCACAACAGACACTTAAACCCGAAGCAAAATAAGAATGAAAATTATATTTTTACTATATTGTATGTTCTTCATATTTACTGGCTTTGAAGCTACAAGCCAAGATACGAAAATATATCATGAGAATCGTTGACGGTGGCCCTGACTGTCAATGTGTCAGCAACATTTTAGACATCATTTAAACAGTGGTAATGAGCATTTGTCAGATGGTAAATTCAACAGGTCCTGTTGCTTGTCAACAATAGCTATCCGGCCAATTCACTCTAGTCCGGTCGTCTGTTAAATCTAGGTAAGAAAATTCAACAAGTAAAAATGGAAAAAGGTAAAAATCATAATTCATTGTAGGCACCTCGACAATACATTCAAATGGACTTGACAAAATACCACCTTTTTAACAGCATTAAACATGTCTTGATATAAATATTTAATTCTGTGTCCGCTTAGTTTCTTATTCTTTATGAACAACATGGTATTGAAATAATATGATTGATGGTATATTTGGTTTGAGAGTGAATTGGTAAATTTTTGTTTTTTCGAATAATTAATTACTGTCTAATTTTCAATAAGAATATTTTTACGAGCTCATTTTTTTTTCAATTAAAATATTTTCAATGATTCATAAGTTAGAGATTAAGAGAAAAAGCTTTAAGTGATTTTTATAGTCCAAATAATTCAGTAAAAAGGACTTTAGAGCATTATGCCCTTGTCTAATTGAAAACCAATAACTTCGTGTTATAATTTTAATTCAATAGCCTTTCGATCATTATTGAGTTCTAAAAGTTTATTAAAAAATCTTTTGAGGGAACCTTGACAGAATTCACAGAAATTGAAATAGAAAGCCTTGCAATAGCACATTTCCATTTTGAAGCTGAGGCCTAAGCAGAAATAATTTGGTCCTTAAAAAATAAGTTCTATCAAATCACAATACTACTTTTCTAATTGGAAAAAAAATAACAACGCCTTTTACTCAGCTCAGCAAGCAGAGAGCTTTTGGAAAAAGAGAAAACTCCACAAGTATTATATGTGTTTTTTTTTTAATGGTGTTTTGGTGTCTCACAAACACGTTGTATATTTTCTTTGCCGCATATTTGTGTTCGAAAACGGATGAACATTACTGTAGAAAAAGGACATGTTCTTTTCTGAATATGTTGCACTTAAAACATTTAAATATGCTACATATTTTTAGGGTTAGATCTACTCTTTCCCTCATCTGGGTTGACTAATTTTTTATACAAAAAAGTATAAAAGAGAACTGTGTCGACACACACCATAATTTCTATACAATTTGACATGAAAATTTATAGCAAAAAATTGTAGTAAAAAAGCATTCTCCCAAATAATGTTGATTAAATGTCATATAATTATTTTCATAAAATGATTGTAATGCACCTTCTCTCAAGCTAAACACGTTGATGAGGACGCATAAACACTACCAAATGCTGCTAATATAGCAGATGTCTGTTTTTTTTTCTTTTTTGGCGGCTATATCAAGGTGAACTAACTTTCTGGTGGTGTTACTAAAACAGGTGACTATGATTTTTGCAGGATATATGAAATAGCTTATAATGCACTATTTGGTATCTCAGCATTAATAAAATACACATGAAGACAAATCTCATGCGCCACCATTTCATATTAATGTACCTTGATATTAACATTAAAGTGAGAAAGGCGAATTAGGCCTACCAGGTGGTGCTGACTCGGAGAGGACTTGTCAACTACCATTTTATTGCTAGGGTTGGTCAGCCTTAGAGGTTTTTAGCCAAAACCAGTCAGTTTTCGAGTAATATGTATACGGGAATTTCTTCTAATTTTTTCTGGCAATAAAAACAGATCTTAATAATTTAACTTGCATTATTAAATTCCTACATCTTAGAGATTTTTTGTAGGTTTAAATTAAATTAAAGAAAGCTAAGGTCAAAAAATTGAAAAGGATGACGATTTAATATAATTTTTGTTATTTTTTTTGTTTTTTTTTTTTTTTGGAATAAGTAGACTTTTTAAATAATTTAATTTTGCATCATAAATTTGCCAGATATCGAAAAATTAATTACAAATAAAGCTAATTTTTTTAATACATCTAGAAATGTTAATGAATCACAAACTAGAAAAATTACTTAAAAAAACCAGAATTTAAAGGGAAAAACTCCGATTAAAATCGGAAAAAAGTCAACGAAAAATTTTAGTAACAAAAATATTTTTGATAGAGCAGCTTCAAACTAAGTACATGTAATCGGCTCGCCTGCAACACAACCTTGTATTAAAAGCTGCTGCCGTTGAATTAACTGGCTTTACTTTTTTTTACAGTGAAGTTGCCTGACTGAAATGAAAGACTTGCATTGTTTAATCACTAGCCTTTTTTTCTTCAAATAAAAATAATATTTCTTTATGGGCTCGATTTAAAATCTCATCAGACGTTATTAGAAATATAGGGATTATTAACTCTGTTAGTTTGTATTATGATTAAAAATTACAAGAAAAGGAAATTAAGCACTACTAGGTAGAGATCATGCCTACGTTTACAATACCACCACTTACTCTTCAGTCTCTTACTTTGACAATGTTAGGTAAAATATCATAAATATATCAATAAATTTTCAATGAAAAAAGAATACGAGAAATTTATACTCCTCATCAGTCATATATTTATATTAGTTATGAGCGAAGTTTGTATACTCCTGCAAAGCTCCCTCTAGTTATTATTTCTGTTATTCCAATGTTACCATATTAAAGGGTCTTTTATAGAAAAGTTTATTTGTTCTTATTTTTTCATTTTTGTGTGAAAAGTTTAACAAAATTATGAATATTTATTATTCATGAACATTAATTATTCGAAATAACTATTATTGTTCTATTGTGATTTTGAAGAAAGCGCCACATTGCGAGGGTGTCGCTATATGTAGCAAGTATTTCCCATTTTTCTGGCAATATTTCTTTCAGAAATGAAAATGTCATAAGAAGTAATTTGTCGCTGTGTTAGGGTGTATTAAATTCGCCTAATAAGGACCAAAATATATTCTTTTTTATATGTTGTATTTTACAGCCTTTTTTCCATTATAAATAACCATCATCATTACCATCATTATAAGGAATTTAATTCTTATGATATTGTAAAATTTATCATTTGCTATGGAATGACATGAATCTTTTTTTCTCCTTGTTTTCTTATGGAGTCTTATGAGTTCCATGATATAAAACAAAAAAATCTTTGTCATGTGTTTTCCTTGGTTTGCAGGCATTTTTAATTTTTATAAGTATATTTATAAATACATACATATACTATAAATATAAGTTCTTGAAGTATTGACATACATATGTACACGTATACATATATAAAAAATGAACAAAAAGCATAAGGACAGACATTTAAGGATTGTGATATTTAACAACGAAAAAAAGGTGTCAAGTGAATTTGTAAAAATGAATACAACACACTTTGAGGTGTTGGTTGACATAAGTTTGATTGTGTTTTCTCTTTGGAATCATTGTCATCGTCACCATCGCTGGACGACATTCACAGCGACAACGTCATTGAAATCAATATCTTGCAAACGAAAAGTCCTCAGGTGTATAAGTGTCGATGAAAATGTCGCTGTTGTTGGTTGATTTTTTTTTATATATTTATTAATATATGTACGCCGGCGGACCGGATTTTTTATTTTTTAGTTTATTTTCTTATTTAGAATTTATATGAAAAAGATTGTTAATATCATGTTGGTGGTCTCTAGCGTGTTGGCCATGAATTGCAATTCTATTCACAATGTTTTCCAACAAATATTTTGTATGTTCAAGCTTGAGATGTTTTTATAGATCTCCCTATTAAATAATTATTATATACAAACATCTGAGAACGGCGACGAAGTTAAGGTGTTTTAACAATAAACTGCTTAATCATCTATTGTATATCTAATAACCCGTTTCTATACATGTGCTTAAGAGCTATATACTCATATATACATACTTATATATTTTTTTCTCGTCGCGTTAATCTCATGTATCAGCTTTTGAGGGTTACAGTATTTTTTTTTTTTCAAAATTAATTTTATAGTTGTTTTCTTTGTGTGCCAATTATTATAATTGTTTGATTGGTTTTTGAACTTAAAAATATATGTAAAACATATGAGTGTGTATGTGTACCTGTCTAAAGCAAAGCAATTAAATCAATTTAAAAATTGTGTTTCAAAATCTAAAAACATGAAACTAACAATTTTTTTCTAAATTATAAAACAAAAAAAAAAAACAAGCACCTACACACAGAGTGGTATAACTCTTCACAACTTCCTCTTAACAAGGCACAGTGGAACAGTAAAGAGAAAATAAAATATCTTCAACAAATATTAAGTTTTTAACCATTTTTATTCTACCAATGTCACTCAGTTAGCTTCTGTACCGGCACAAGTATCACTCTTCTCCACGATTTACATATATTTCTAAAATTTTCAGTCTGCCTATCACTCCCGGTACTCATCAATCGTCGTACATCTAGAATTCCCTAATATTAACCACTGTTAAAGCTGCTTCCACGAAGATGGTGACGAGTCAGTTCCAGAATTTCTATTTGATTGTACAGCTCTGTAGAGACATAGCCTTGAACATATACGTAATTTTTTGCTTCAAAGCCTGGGCAGTCTCGGGGAATAATCTATTAAGTTTTGAAAAAATTTCAGGTTAGTTTTGGGAAAACGATTTCTATTATTTCTTAGGAATTGCTTGTGGAATCCGACCAACCACACCTAATCTAATCTACCTGCTTACTGCGATTAAGTAACATTTAAAGCTAAATTTATCAACAACTACTGTGGTTTGCTCTAACGATTGTATGCCAACTTTTTTTATAACTTGATATCAAGTAACATTTTTATTCAAACAAGAGAATAACAGAAGGAATGAGGAACAAAAAAATTTGTGGCGGCTAAATAATATATGTTATTGGCCATTTCCTCTGTCCGCGTTTGTATAGAATTTCCTACCATGTCGGCCCTATCTGGGATACATGTAGATCCGCACACCATTTGTGTCTCTGGAAGGGATAACAGCGACAATGGTAAACGCTTAATTCACCCAGTTCGAAAAGCAACGTCAGTTTAGGTCTTATGACAGGTACTGACATCAATCTCTGACATATTTGTGCGAGCAACACAAAGGGGTCCTATAAAGACCCAAGTGGCCCAGATATGTCTTGTACCAACTGGTATGCTGCAAAACTTAATCTAACCTGCCCCTGATATAATTTGGTGGATTTACAACTGTAAAAGCTTTACCATTCAAATCTGTCTACCTTGGCAAACACGAAAATTTTAACTATTGCAAATTATAGTTTCACCCTTGTTGCCTTGTGAGTCATACAAGTAATGAAACGAAAAATGTTTAAACGATTCTGAGAAAATATTTCACTGATTATATTTTAACTACCCTCGACGAAACAAGAAGCAAGCATTTCTCGACAATTCACAACACTTTTAAACCACTGTGCAACGATACCAGTAAGTAAAGCTGAATTATCGCTTTCAACGTTGAAACAAAACATAATTGCTATTTCAGGGCTTAAAGAAAACTTAAGTAATAATAATAGTAAAAAAAGTAAATAATTTCTAAGAAACTCAATCGATAACGTTAAACATTTAACTACAAAAATATATGTACTCGTGTTTGTGTGCATTTGATACGTTTTAATTTTTGGTTATCATAAACGTTTTTGACATGTTGAACATCATCATAAATATAACGATATTATAACCCTAAACTCTATACGACAAAACATCAAAATATGCGCAGCAACAAAGAAATTCGCCAGGAATCCAAAGGCCTTTTTGTTTAAATATGCGTAACGTTTTTAACTTTTTAAACTTATGGGGTATTTTATGGTCGCTTTTTGATACATTTTATTGATGATCTTTTATTCATCTCCCTGCTATTTCTTTTTTTTAATTTTTTTATTTTTCTGCCAAAACAGCACGCAAAAGAATTCCATTTGCGCTGTTTTGATAATTTATAACCGCTAAAACTTTGCGGCGATCTTGTTTTTTCACATTTGATTTCAGTTTTACACAAACGTTTAGGGTTTTGGTCATAAATATTGAACAACATGAGGCCACTGACGACTAAAAGTCGATCGATGCAAAATGCTTTTATATCCTTTTAAAGCGAGACAAGTATTTGAAACCTTAAGAGTCAATATTAAATCAAACAGACTTTTTTTGTGTAAATAAATTTTATTGATTACTGTGGCACAAAGCGTTTACTTTAATTAGGCAGATTTTGGTTGAGAACTTGATCATAAAATTGTTTTAGCCGGAAATATAAAATTTGTCTGTAATCAATGTTAATTTCATTATTTTCCCAGTGTGAAAGGGATTAAGCAGAGGACTTTTAAAAATATACGGTCATTGGAGACATTAGCCTTTGAGTAGATACGGAAGTTTCAAAAGCGGTTTTGAAATTATTCAAAGTCAGTCTTTATCAAAATTCCCAGTTGTGTAAACCAGACTTTTTCATTATTTCTCACAGCCGAGGTATTCAGCATTTTTGAATATTTTTTTGTTTTTAATTCTATCACATTTAAACATTTGTTCACTACCAAATTAAAACTATGTCTGCAACATTTTCTATGTGTCATCAACCATCAATGGTCACTTAATGAAGTCTTGGATAACCTTTGATAAATTTCCTCTAAGATGTCGGAAATTAAGTCAATTATACAGAGAACTATTAAGGATTAAACCAAAATCAAGGAAGGTATTTTTATGGTGTTCTATTGTTTAAATCCTAATCTTTTACAATAAATATTTCTTCAAATGCATATAATGGTTTGTTATATTTACAGATTTTTTTTTTTTTTTGATCTGGTGCTTGATGTGGTATTTCCAATTAACTTTGTTTCAAAGTCTTAAATCCCACATACGGGTTAGAATTTGGTAAATAAAATTCTGGCTTAAAGTAGTGTTTTAGTAAACTTAAACCCAAGATTGATTGATTGATCTTCCCTCTTCTTTGGAACTGAAGTACTATATATTAAAACTTAATTCTCCGAACTGTATTGGTACAAATAAAAATACTTTTTTAGCATTCAAACTTTTACAAGACAAATTTTTTCAATATTTTTAAAACTTCACAACAACTTGGTTTAAAAATTCATCTTAAAATTTTTCTCCTTGAGTCCTTGCTGAAAAAAACATTTCGGAAATCTTTTTAAGCAAATCCCACCTCCAAATAGAGTGAAAATCATCACCAGTTACAAAATTGAAGCAAGCAATTTCTAAGCATTGCATCATTTTAAATCTTACCCGAATAGAGTGAAAAGTTTATAATTGTTGTTTTTTTTAATAAATATTTTGTCTTTGTCCTCATACAACGAAAGACTTTATACGTTAAAAGAAATTTCATATTATTAGTGAATTGGACGATATATGAAATAAATCTAATAAGAAATAAAAAATAATTCTAAATTTAAAAAATAAGCTTTGGGTCCTTTTTAGGATGCCTCTGATGCATAATAAAAAAATTTGAAACAGAAGAGCAAAAATAAGATAAAAGGTAATAATTCTGAGTATTAATGGCAGGAATTGGACTTGCAACCCTCTGGCTGCTATTAGAATACATTTTCCACTATTCTACGAAGACACCCAACGAAATTTACCACAGAGATTATCAATTTAAAATGTTGAAATTTTTAACCCAATTCGTTAACAAGAAATTTGCAGAAATTATTGATTTTATAAGGAAATTTTAGTACTACCATGTGCTTCATATTTGGTAGCTTATTAGAGTTTTGAGTTTTATTTGTTAACTAGCGGACCAGGCGAACTTCGCCTCGCCCCAATTTTAAGCCTTCAGACAAACTTGCTATATTTTCATTTGAAAAGCCATTACGGAATAATTTCAAACAAAACTTCATACAAAAACTCGATTTTAACAATTTTCCGACTTTTCCGGACGGACTTTCCAAAATTTTCTTCCATAAAAACCTTCACCTCGAAAATACGTACAACTGACAAAAAGTTTTACAGAAATCGGTCCAGCCGTCTTAATTTTATGAATTATTGGATTTTGCCACGCCCCTCCGCCCACAAACCGAAAATCAGACTTCACAGTGTCACCCGCCCGAGTATTCTGAAGCTTTCCTGGAAATTTCGTCAAAATCGGCCCAGCCGTTTTGGAGCCATTACGTTACATACATACATACACATCCTATTTTATATATATAGATATTCTAGTCTGACGTCAGGTTTTATTTAATGTTTAACATTAAATCTTCCTGGTTTTTTAGTTTGAACAAAATATTTTCTCCAAAAATACCCCATTTTATTCTTCTCCAGCGTTCCTATGAGAAAAAACAACAAAAAAGTGTACCAAAATTCATATGAAACCAGACTTTGGAAGTCTTTCATACGTACTAAAATCTTTTTCCTAAGATGTTTTTGAAATTTTTTTTAATTCATCTGTATTGAAATACATCTGTTATGCATAATGAGTCATTTATTGTCCTTACAAAGTCAATAAAAAGAAACATTTTTTCAAAACCGTTCAAAAACATAATCTTTGCACACACTTACTTATCAAATCTTTTTACAACCAACATAAATTTTCTTATTTCCCCAAACAAGATGGAATAAATGAAATGAATAACATTAAAAGATTTATATTTCTTATTACTAAAAGCGAATAAAATTTTATTAACTACTAGTTACCTTTGGCTTAAAACAAAAAATATATAAAAAGAAATATGCAGTTTTGCTTAAAAACAACATCTACGGATATATTTTTTATGCTAATCCGTTTCGTTCCACCAAAACACTTTAGCGAATCGAGGAAAAGAAGAAAAAACACAGACTTTTCATCTCAAGAAGAGATGGATAGATTATGGACTGATAGCTGAAGTAATTTATGGCCTTGTATTTAAATGTTAAAAACAAAAAGAACGAACGAAATTTATAACTTTCATATGGAGAAAAAAATAACTACTTGTACTTAAATAAGATTCGGTGATTAAAGCTAAAATGCCATTTAACCACACAAACATTCATCATCGTCATCATCATCATCATCAATGCTTAATTACGAGAATCCATAAAGAACTGTGACTGAAATTGTTAATGCGATGACTAAAAGAAAGAAAATTAAATTAGTTAAAACGCAACCTTGTTTAGGAATTAGTTTTCAAGACTTCCTTTAAAATTTTTATTGATTATTGCTGCATAAAGATACAAAGGCTGAATGCTTAAATCGAAAGCAGAATAACAGTAAACTTGAGCCATTTCAGTGTTGGTTCAATAAGTTTTATTTTATGGGCATTAAATTGTGCCATAAATACTTTAGAAGTTTTTTTTTTGCAAAAAGTTTTTGTTTGTTTCATTTTTTTTATTCAATATACATTTTACTAGATGTATTTTTTTCAAAACGTTTATTTTATTTAAATTATTAATCTTAATATTTATTACGAAAGAATTCATTTAATTGATAAACTAAAAGAAACCTATCCCAAGGCTCATATAAGGCTCAAGATCCAATCACACTGAAATCAACAAAATATTCAATTTTATTTGAAAATATTGTTTGTATCCATTTTAACTAAAAAATAAATTAAATAAACGTATTCGCTGGAAGACAACAGAGTGAAGCAAAAAAAAAAAATATAATATAAATTTTACAGGCTTTCTTTTATTTAATCAAAAAGGCTTAATACATATAAAACTTAATATGCCAGATGTAGTTTTAAGCAGAAAACCAAAATACTTCCACTGTAATCATTATTGTGGGAAAATCGCATCTATATTAATATTTTAGCGTGTTAATTTTATTCACCTGCACTGTATTCAAAAACACACCTACAAATGCATTTGTATTAGTTAGTATATATACGCATATATCAAATGGATCTCTGCTTTAATCCTTTCGGCAATATTTACAATCGTATATCGAAAAAAAATAATATGGGTAAAGGCTGTAAAAACAATTGCAATTCGTTTCGAAATTGTTGCTGGTATTTTATTGTTTAATATTCTAAATGCAAACAGCATATTTGTAGAAGAAACAAGGTCAGGCAGAAATACATTTTTGAATTCTTTGCTATATTATCCTGCATAGTCCCAATATGCAACAAAGTAATAAATAACGAAAACTAGTGGGTGTATGCGAGTATATGGCTCTCATGGTTACATACGGTGGTGGCAGTAGTGCCAGTAACAACAATTATTCCTCATTTGTTTTACATCAACCATCCGTCATAAATTTCAATTTTTTAGGTTTGTCTCACTTATTTTATTTTATTTTTTGTCAATTTTCAAATATGAATAAAAAGAATTTATAAAAAAATAAACACTTGCATAAAATAGGCGGAAAAAGAGTAATGAATCCAGACAGTCAAAGAGAAAAATCTTTTGTTAAAGTGTTTATGATTGTTTCATTGATAATTTACTTGGCTTTGTCTCAACGAAAATCAGTCCGTGCTTTAAAAACTTTTCCACTACTGATATCAAGTCAACTTGATCAATATAATGGAAGTGCTCATTTACTTCAATTTATCACGATATCGGCCGGCACTGGATTATTTTTTGCAGATTTTGTTAGTGATATATTTTCCAAGCTGTTAATCTTTACAACTATGTCCTATGAAAATATTGTTAGAAGCTTTGAAAAATAAAAGTTTTATGCGAAGGAAAGAGTCATGTACAAGCGAAATTTTATGAAGTTTATACTGTTGTTTATTCTTCCATTGCAAACAGAAAGTAGAAATAGTGATTCAGATTGTAATCCTTTGGTTTGCATTAGAAAACTTTATTCAGTAGGTGCCCTTTAGAGCTAAAAGCCAAATAGCTAGGCTCCTTTATAAGATAGCGGTGGTTGGTTTCTGTGCTGAGATCTCTCTGGCGTAATAAAATTTTCTTGCAGTTCTTTTGGCACTAAATTTAGCAACTTCTTTGTATTTCCAAAATTTCCCCCCTTTCCAATTTTTCTGGAGCTAGAAATGAATCACCAAAATTGGATCCAGTTGAGAATCGAGGGAGACTGCTACCATCTAAGAACATATATTACACAATTTTTTCCACACGTAAAATATTCGTCTTTTCATTAAGGCTAGAAAAGTAAAAGTACTTAGAAAATTTCTTTGCCTTGTGGTTTTTTATTTTATCAATATATTCAGTTTCTGAGAGTAAAATATCTATTCCTTATTAATTGCCCTCAATGGCTTTAAATGTGTATTTTCTTAGCCGTGCTGTTATCAGGGATGTCAATATTAATAATTAATTGGATGAAAAACCTTCTGTCGGCAGGTAATTGCTCTTAGTGATTAAGATATAATTCCTTTAAAGCCTGCATTTTAAACAGCACTAGTTTCAATACAATACTAGAGCAAAGATAACATGCAGAATGTTGCGGATGATGACGACGACGATTTTGTTGCTAAAGCTGTTGTTGTTGATTATGCATAAATTTTTTTTTACTTTCTTGCAACAAAAAAAAATGTGGTTGATTACTGATGATACTGTCAATAAGATGAAAAATAAACAAATGAGAAAGAGCGAAAATAATACAAAACAAATATTACAAGGAAAAATAGCAGAGAATGGAAAGAATACCCAAAAAAGTAATAGGAAAGAATAAATACAGGCGAACTACAAATGCATCCAAGCAAGAGACTAGAATGAAAAAACGAAAAAAATAATATATACATATTTACTTAAATGGGAACAACGCCAAGTCAAATCATGTCAAATCGGAGAAACAACATCCTGGCTTGAAATTTTTACTATTTGCAACCAACAGCAACTAACAATTTGTTAGTTAATACACATTCATACGTACATATATTATTATACAACAAATACACATGTATACACGCTGCCTCATACACATGTAAGAAAATGTGCAAATTTCAATTTTGTTGTAACGTCAAAGATCAATTACAATATTGAAGTGAATCTTCCTTCACTTCACATCTTTCAGTCATTTTGTTTGTCAATAAAAATAGAGACATCGAAATAAAATAAAAAATTTTAAAAGTAATTTTCTACGTATTTTTTTCATGGCTACAAATAAAGCAAGGAGTTGGTTAAGGAAAAATTTAACTAAACACCCACAATAAAATGTTGATTAAAATTATATATTTTTTTTATAAAAATTATATATTTATACAATTTTTTATTACCATTATGAAGTTTCTTTTCTTAGTTTGAAATGTAGAAAATAAGAAAAATCAAATGTAACCTAAAAATTATTGATTATTTTATCATTTTGTACGGTTTGTTAGTAGTTTTTGTAGGTAAAACAATTCCCGTTTAGTTTCTAAGAGTTTTGGTATAAAACACTCGTATGTACTGGATGGTCCATAGATGGTTTGGCTGAGGAACCATCAAAATACAGGTATATAAAGCTCTACAGTATTAAAGTACAGCCAAGTTAGATCTAATACGAATATGTTTAAAAATCTAAAATTTATAGAAGTGCTCGTATATCTAAGTCTCGATTTATACATCTGCCAAGTGACATTGAAATTTACGCTCATAAAAATCTTTTTTCGTAAATATTCTTAATCGAGTACATTATAAATTGTAAAAAATACCATAAGAAATTTTATGGATGTCATTCGGCAAACTTATTATTACCGGGAAAGTAAAGTTTTTGGCAGCTCAGCTATTTTTGTGTAACATGTTACTCTTAAACATGTTTAGTTTGGTCTATAATCGACTTACGAACGAACAATGCTTGTAGATTATTGAATTTTTTAAATCAAAAGTCATGTTTGATTCAAAAAGTCCATTGTGCATGAGCGACGAAGGTCATTTCTAGTTGAATGGATACGTGAACAAAGAAAATTTCTTTATTTGATATGAGAAGCAGCCAAAAGCCCGAAAACTGCACTGTTTGGTGTGAATTATGGGCCGGTGGCATCATTTCACCGTATTTTTTCAAAGACGACGAAGGCAAAAACGTTGCTGTGAATGGTACTACCGGGCTATGATTACAATTTTTTCGCTCAAAACAGAAGAGCTGGACTTGGCTTACGTGTGGTTTCAACAGAACCGTGCCACATGCCATACAGCACGTAAAACAATGGCCTAATTGAGAGGCGAGTTCGGTAAACAATTTCTTTCACATTTGAAGCTAGTCAATTACACTATTATGTGGGACTAAATTGAAGCTCATGTCTATAAGGACAAGCTCGCAACGGTTGACATACTGGAACCCAACGTTGAAGAATTTATTCATGAGATATCGGCTGATATGTTGGAGAAAATATGCCAAAATTGTACCCAGCGTTTGAACCAATTGAGGGGTAGTCGCGGTCAACATTTACATGAAATTATCTCTAAATATTGAATTATCTAGATCGTTCTATCAACTTAAATAAAAATTTCATATATTTCTTCAAATTTAATGTGTTTTTTTAAATCAAATCTAAAAGTTCTTAAAAATCACCACTACTAACGCCCACCTATTACAGTGACTTGTTCCTGTTATGGTTCTAAGGCATACTAATTTCTAATATTCAGCCTGTCTATCACAAGGTGACAATATTTTTCTCCTCTTTGCAGAATTTAGGCACTACGATTGAAGTCACGTCGATTTCTATAGGTTTTTCATGTCACTACAAAAGGATTAATTTTCTAAGTTCATAATAGATGTTTTACGTAAGAAATTATTACAAATTAATTCACTTAATGTTTTCTAACAATTTTTGCAGTTTGTTTACAGTCGAAAATATTCCAGAATTTGCAGAATTTGAAGAATACGCGTACAAAATCCTACGAAAATGTTTATTATTCGAAAATGTAAAATATCTTAATAAATTAAGAAGCTTTGATTTTCCCTTTTTCTCTAGTATTCTATTTGTTTCCAATTTACGCAATGTTACGAATATATCGCTTTAATTGCAACATTCCTTTCTATTGCTGATAATCACTTCGGCAAGAAGTTACAAATAAAAGGGAGGACGAAAAAATTAGGATATTCCGCAGAATCGGCATTGATGCAACAGGAAGATGGATCATAAGAAAAGATGTGACTATTCATGTTGCTCATACGACAAAGAACGTACCATGGAAGAAACTGAGCACACAATTTTGTCAAATGCTCTTGCTGGTCGGAAAATTTGTGAACACTGCAAAGCAACATGCGGTCAAAAATATTGTGGCATATATCATGGCGAGCAGTCACTAAATGTTACGAGATAATCTCACGGGCATAGTATGTGGATCATATATCATAGAGAATGAATTTACGAATGCAGAAGACGAGAGTCCTAGCGCAGAATGCTTGATAGAGGGATAAAGAAAAATCACTTTAAAGTAGTTATAAATCGGTACTGGGGTGGAAATAACATAATTTTTTAAACAGTGTACCGACACAAGGGCGACCCTCTATGAAATCGTATTTATCTCTGCAAAATGCTATCGTAATGGTGTTAAGGAATCAGTCAGCATCTATTAACTTAATTTTTTTTAGTTCAATAGCATGTCACTTCCTGTACAGAACCCCTCGTTGGTTATGAGGTTATGAAAACAATAGTTTCTTTAACAAGAAGTAGAAATCTAGGACTTGCCTTTGCCATAAACGAACCAGTCAGCTCCTACAATAGTTACTAAATAATTTGTTAGATAATAAGGTACACAGGATTTTTTTTTGATACGCAGTTTATTTCTTGCCCACAAGTCAAAAACATGTTTATTATATTAAAGGGAAAATTCAAATATTTTCCCTTTATTAACAATAACTACAACAGACATTTTTTACAGTGCTGCCTTCATTAATGTATTTTTTTGTTGTTGCAATTTCTCCAAAACATACAAGAAATATGTTTGAAAAATTACAACTACAAACACAACAACAATAACAAAAACCTTTTTGTATAACGAAATCAAAAATTACATATTGAGTGTCTGACGAAATGACTGTCTTCGATTTTATATGCAGTTTGTTTATTTGTATGGCTGTGCGTGTCGTTTGGCTTTTTTTGTATTTGAAGTTGTTATTTGGCAAATTACAACATTTTGTTGTTACCAACAGAAGGCAGCACAATAAGCAAAATGTAAAAAATAGAAATGTTCTTTGAGATATTTCTTTTTATTATTTCTTCGTCATATCGCTATATCCTTTTCTTTATTGAAGGATTTTTTACTTCTCTTCCAAATATATTTTTGTTGTGGATTGTTGTTTTTTGTGCAATTTGAAGACTTTAGCAATTTATAGGAACACATACGGACTGAATTTTACGAGGGCAATTTATAAGTCTTGAGTTGGTGGAGTTAAGGGAATGTGTATAATTACATTGCCCGCTTTCTACCTTGACCTCGTATCATAATTCAATTCATGAAATCATGTATGATAATTTTTAAATGTATGTTCTTTATACATAAATGAACATATAAACTCATACATTGTATTATCGGTATCCTGTCGTCATGCGTCAACTTAAATAGACATGAGTTTTCGTATCAAATATTCTGGTAACGTTCGGAAGTTTGCGGATCAAGAAAAAATATTCGTTAGTGAAAATGATTTTGCTACGCCAGGATTTAAGCTTTCAAATCCATTACTTTCGCAAAGAATAGCTCTAGATCTAAAATATTTATGACTTTTTGCTTAATATTTTTACTAAAACGTATACAAACACGCGCCCCACTGTACATAACTATTAATGTACACATATAAAGGATTTTTTTTTTTGCTTAAGAAGTCAGATCATCATCAACAACATTTTTGTTTTGTCATACGTAGATATTGTTTGTATATAGACACAAACAATTCTGTGGAATTTTTAGTCATAGCAACAATTACCAGGTTTTAAATCCGGGCATATAAAAATAAGTTATTAAAATATGCATAATAATAATTTATTAGCAGTTTTAACATTATTTTTAAAGTCGGATTAACTATTATTAGATGGAGTTGCTTCTTATATTAAACTTAACAAGATTCATTTGACTGCACACTCTTCCTACTTCTGCATTTGACCATGGAAGAGTGATCAGCTTCAAAGCATAATCAGAAATTTCCTTAAATTTTAATATCCACCAGCAGCTCTTTCTTAAAAAAATTCTACCTAATCAGAAATTAAATTATTTATGTATATTATCCCATATAATATAATGAATATTGCTGTACTGGCCTTGTATTTTTTGAAGAAACCTCGAAGCAAATACACAGGGGGCGTTGTTTCCAGACAACGATAGATAGCAGCACCGTTATCGTAGGACCATCTACAGCAGACCAATCATCTACTCAGTTGAAACAACAACCGAGTAAAGAAACTGATACAAGGCAAAATAACATTAGACTGAATTGATGCAAAAAATGGCTTAAACTAGCTAAATATGGCTAATGGCTAAACTAACATATCTCTGGATAAAATGGCTAAATTTAGCCAGTAAATTGCTAAATTGGCAACACTGCACATCATATATAATATATTGTAC
This sequence comes from Germaria angustata, assembly GCA_963681545.1. NCBI lineage: Eukaryota > Metazoa > Arthropoda > Insecta > Diptera > Tachinidae > Germaria > Germaria angustata. Next base: position 39,229,479 of record OY813001.1, read on the forward strand.
ATTAAGACATAGAATGGCATAAAATCAAAATTTTTCATTCAAAACGACATGTCAACTTGCCCTCGTAACCAGACAGTAAGTAGTACCCAAAAAATAAAGCGGAGACGACAATGTTCGATGTATTTGCAACAATGTAAAAAAATCTAACCCCTGGACTAAGTGTGTTTTAACCCAATGTAAATAATACGAAATCTTTTAAGGCCCTTTTTCCAATCGCAAAAAATCAGCAACAACATCCAAATAAATGTTTTTCTTACTTATTTACTTGTATTTTCTTTTAAATTTGATTTCTTTTCTCTCTTTCATTTCCATTCGTTTAAGATACTGGAAATTTTTCCGCATTCACCCTCGTCATTTGCTGGAAATTCCATCTTTGTTTGGTTATGGAATCGCATGTCACCTGTACTGATAGAATTCCCACCTGTTCAAAATCATTTTTAAAATAAAATGAAAACTAAAGGAATAGAACACACCCAAAGTTTCAGAATTTGTGCAACCGAGATTAAAAGGCACTTTAAAAGGGGGCATTTACGAGCCTTGCTGAAGTGTTTGTGATTGTGTTGATGTCAACTGGATATCGTATCGAGTTTTATATGTTATTGCCAAGTTGATCTCAACACAAAATTTGTAGTTCTTTTCATATTTACAAATATGTACGTACATTTGATTTTGGTTTTAACAACTAGAGGAGAAAAAGGAAAATGCAAATAAATTTTATATGCATAAATGAATGTGTCAAGTGTTATGATATGCTTTTGTAAATAAATGTTTTATTACAACATTTGTTTAAAGGCATGATATTGGCATACATTATGCACTTGCATATCTAAGAGTTTTTTTTTAAATCACCTTCGATTCAAGATTTTTAATTGGAATGCAAAAAATTTTAACTGGACCTGCTAAATATTGTATCAACATTTAAAGGCTAAGAGATCAAAGAAAAACTTCTTTAACCCTTATCCTGTACTTCAAAAATAAAACGCATATTGTATTAGTGGGTCAATTTTGCCCAATACAAAATAATCAAATATTTATTCAGTCTTTTTGTTTTTTATACATTCATTACATATAATTTTGGTCTCAGAATGCGTTTTTCAAATAAATTTTTGCATTCACAACATTTATTTGCGTATTTGGTGCTGTTGGAGCGACTTGGATAAAAGTTTTTAAGTTTTTTGCTTGCGAAACTTCAGCTGAATCCTTTTGAAGACTTTTAACGAATGCTTTAGTAGGGCTACTTTGTGGCATGTTTGAACTACGAGATATTTCACCGCTTATTAGATCCACACTTGTATTCCAAGAAAATGCGACACTTATACTTTTTATTTTCATTCCAGTTTGGATTAATCTTTAGAAAAACTACGTAAGCAATATTAGCGGATAAATCCAGCATATTGTAAAATACCGCTAGAGGCCATCGGTTAGTTCTCCTTTTGCATGTATAAGTTCTTATAAGTTGATATAATGTATCGACCCCCGATTTCGTTTGATTATAAAAGTGAATTATTTCTGGCTTTTTGGAGCTTGCTCAAATTTCTCCGTCGTGATGTAATGTGCTAAGCAAAAACACTAATTGTTTTTTTTTGTTACATATCCCACAAAAGTTATTTTGTTATCATTGTCGAAGAAGAAATTTGCATAGTTCTTTGGTTTGTTTTTTAATTGCAAAATTTTTTCTGGCAAAAAAGTTTTATTTTTTCGGACAGTACCAACCATTATGATACTTTGTTTCAACAACTCAATATCCAGTTTATGTGAGGTGAAAAAATTGTCACAAGTTACATTATGCCCTTTAAATCTTTGATTAGCTCCAAGACAACGCGGCATCCTTGATCTTTCTCTGGCTTACAGTTCCTGCCTTTTCCAGTATACACCTGTAAGGACCATGCATAGTTTGTTTCTACATCGCACAACGTCCAAATTTTTATACCATATTTTCCTGGTTTTGAAGGTATGTATTGCTTGAATGGGCATCGTCCACCGTGTGTTACAATCTGCTCATCCACTGTCACATATTTACAAGGATTAAAGATTTTTCTTAGATTCGTTTCCCAATGGCTCCCAAAATCCCTTATGGGAACAAGTTTATCACGGAATCGTCTTTCGCTTCTGTCCGACTTTTTATCATACCGAATTAATCGTGATATATTTTGAAATGGTGGATTCAAATAGTGGTCTGCCATTGCGGTCGTCCCATAGATATTCTAAAGCTTCACCATGAGATTTGCATATACAAGTCAACAAAAGAAGTCCAAAATATCCTTCAATAGTTATATTGTCGACAGTTATCCGATTATTTTCAAATACTGATTGACCTATACGAATTGATTGAATAAAGATTACTCTACAAATACATTATAAGATCACTAGGCATAAATAACAGAAAAGATGATTTTATGCTATCAGCACTTGAAATAGCATAATGCGTTAGGCCAGGAGTCAGATTTATTATGTCCTGCTTAGAGAATCTTCCAGTATCTCTTATTGTAGATGTTTGTGACCATAAATATTTTCTTGATGGATACATTGATACTTCATTTGTAGTTTGATCGAGAATTTCGCAAATATCCGCGATGGAGCCCGACGAGGAGTTGGGGTCATAATCAGATGCAGCTTCAGAAACGAAGCCGGTTTCATCTTCACTTGATGTGCTGAGGATTATCGCCATCTGAGTCTGATTGCATAAGAAAAGTTCTTATTTTCTCTGGATGCTAGCCATGATGTTGCAAACGCAAGAAATGTTGTTACTAATCTCGTATCACATGCGCAAATTGATTTTGTTGCATTGGGCAATTTAGACCCAAATGTACCATCTGCGTAAGTTTTTTTACACACGCTTTGTGAAACGATCTACAAGAATTATATTTTAAATTTTAATAGTATTCGCTAAAAAAATAATTGTACAAAAGTTTAAAAAAAATCCGCCGAGGGTTTAACGAATAAATGAGCAATAAAAACCGTTTGGGCAATTTTGACCCATTAATACAGGATAAGGGTTAAGTGTTTAAATCAACGATAATCAATATGAGTTTTTATTAACTGTTTTCCTTTTCAATAAAAAAATAAAATGATGCCACGTCATTTCGGTTGTATGCAGAAACATTTAGACTCTTCAGCAGAAATTGAAGAAGTCTATTACACTGCTTATTAGTCTATAGTTTAGATCTACTAAAATCGTTTACATATTAAGCAATATATTAATAGATATACGAGATCTGTTCAACGCGAAAGGTGACTTTAATATTTCTCAAAAATATATTTACTTATTCATCAATTTCTATATTGTCCCCTTCAAAATAGTCCCCTAAATATAATTAACTTGTGACAACGTTTTTACAAATTCTCGAAGCAGTTCTGATATTTTTGGTATGGCTTTGAGTTCTCTCAGCGATTCGGTTTATATTTCCTCAATCGTTGCAAAACACCGTCATTTCATGGGTCTCTTCGTTTTTTGGAACAGGAAAAAGCAGCATGTCTTATTTGTTGAATACGGTGGCTAAAGCATGATTTAAAGCATAACTTTAAGATAATACTCCTTATTAATCGTACGACTATGTAACAGAATAACCCACGGCGAAATTATTACACTTAACACTTAACAAAATAAAAGGTTACTTATCCTATTACATATTGATGGAGATATAACTGATGAAGATGTATATCCCTTCTTTTGAAGTCTGTTAATATCAACTACATTCATAACAGGCAACTTAAAATAGGTATTGCTTTGTATTTCAATTACAATTATTTCAAATACTTCCCAACCCTGTCTAAGATAACCTTTTAAAGTAGATTGTATTTTGCAAAACTAATAAAGGCGGCTTGATGTCAGTACTTCATAACCATATCATTACCCAAAGCAAAACTTTACGCAAAACATTAAAGATGTTATCTTTACAAACGACTTTCTTTACGATAATGATTATATTTATTAATAGGTTTTGACTGAATATGCTTGATAAGGTCAGATGTTAACAAGTATCAGAACAACAACCATTAATTTTTCGTTCCATTCTTTTATATCTCAACTAAACAAATGACTGTAATACAATATTCGTTACGTTTTACATTAAAATACAACTTGTAAAAACAAACTAGATAATTTTATTAAATAACAAATCAATTACCACTAATTAACAGTTTTCCATAAAAATACGTCATTAATTAATTCTCCATAAATAAAAGCGTTAACAAGGAAAATGCTGGGAGCAGCAGATACCAACATTTATGATTAACAAAAATTAGACTACATAATGACAAGACTGAGTGCATAAAATGTTAATAAAGAAAATAACACACACACACACACACACACATGAACACATACAAAACGAGAGCTGATTGGTTTGTTTAAGATCAATATCGTTAATAAAAACATGTCTAAGGAATTTCCAAGACACTACATTTATTATACATTTAAAATTTTGTGCACTTTAAAGGGTAACTCGTTATAGAGTACATTTGCTGATGAAAATTTTTTTACGTGAAAAATTGTTTTAATCAAGTTTGGAATTAATTGTTGTGACAGAAACGGTCTGAGTACCAGCCCCGTAAAAAGAGCTTCCAAAAAATCATGTCATTATAATATGGAAGTAGAGGAAACTCGGATTATTTTTATTGACTTTAGCATGTTCTCTTTTCTTTTTTATACTTCTTCATGTCCTGCAATATTGCAGTGATTTATTTTTGTTCGTTTGATTGTAATTATATCGATTGTTTGTGGTAAATTAATTATTTAAAATAAATACACCCATGCCGCGTTTTACACGCCACTCGTTTTCGATCTTAAAAAAAAAATTTATGAAAAATTACTAACTTTGACTAGAATTTATTTTTAATTTACTATAATTCTGGTAACCCTTAATATGTATACATGGTAAAATGTACAAATTAACAATTAATTAACAAATTTATAATCCACCTTTTAATGTTGAATAAAAGAATCGATCTTACGTGAAAAGCGGAGGATAGGTTTATTTGCATAGATATAGGTTGCACGTCTTGCATGTTACCAAAAATGCCGCAACATTATCCCACAATATGAAGCTCACATTAGAATAAAAATAAATGCTTGAAATATTTTACGATCAACTTTTCATACAAAAATAATTATAATAAGGAAACTGAAATAAAACAAGATTTTTATTTGTTGAAAAACATGGTTGAGTGCGAAACATGTTCAACATGTTACATGTTTTGTGTGCAACATTTTGAGAAGTAAACATGTTTTATTTTGCAATAATGTTTGCATTTCAAACAGAACAAAATAATGTAGCAGGGGAAAAATGTATGTAACATTTTTGTCAGTAACATCAGCGCCATTAGTGAAAGGAAAATTATTTTTTCATAGAGAATTAAAGAAATAAATTTTCCTTTATTAGAAAACAGAGTTTTACTGATTTGCAGAACTAGTTTAGATTTTTACTCCCTGGAAAGTTATAAAATGCCCTAAGGAATTGCTAGAATATTTTAAATTATATCAGTGCGTCGTAATGCCTGGACTGGGAATCATTTACCTTCAGTTCTGGGATATAACATTATATAAAGAAAATAATGTGTTTTATGAGAATAGGGCAACTTATTTTGTACTTGCTACAACTTTTTTTTCGTTAATATGCTACGTAATGAGAAATTTCAAAACCGTTTTTCATGAATAGCACTCGACTGAATTGAAGTCTTTATTCCTATTTTTATTTTAAATTACCTCCTAATTAATCACTTTTTTAAGTGCTTAAATAACTGAGTGTGTCTAAATGCGGCAATTTCTACAAATTAAAAATACAATACAGTAGTATAATATGAAACTCGTTAGTAGAGTAGATTATAAAAGCAAGTCGCAACAAAATTGAAGAGAAAATAACTTCTATTTTTTATTGATATCGAGTTGATTAATTTATGGCCTAAAACTTTAAAAAGATTTCAACATCAGACTGAATTAAATCGAAAAGAAGAACAGCAACATTTACCACTGCCTGCTGGTACTATTGTTGTTGTTGTTGTTGTTTTATCAACAGATATTCAAGATATATATTTTTAATGCCTTATAAAGATGTTTTTTTTTATTCAAGAAACATCAACGAAAAAAAAAATTAACTAAAAATATACAATAAATTATATAAATTTAGACCGGTATAAATTGAAATTTAATTGTTAGCAATTAATCAGTAATTAAAAAAAATAGTTAACAAATCCAAATACTCACACATATTTTAACAAACAACTATTTGACAAAGAAACATTTAAGCAGCCAATAAACTTTGAAATTTATTACAAAGAAACATGATGGTAGTTGCCTGTCTTATTTCATGACTTTGGAATTTAAAATTTGAGATCTCTAAATAAAAACTTTGCATACAAAATCATTTATATTATCTGTAATACAGATATTTAAGCGTTTCTAATAAAGAAAAATAGCTTATTTCAGTTTCCATATTTATGGCTTATAAATAATAAAAGAAACCAATTTCTGATTTGAAAAAAAATTAATAAAAGAATTAAAAGTTAAATATGCAAAACTATTGATCATAAATCTTTAACAAAATAGAACAGATTAATCTGTTCGGATGCTACACACAAAAATAAATGCTTGTTTAGTATAACTTTTGTGGCAGGGCTAGCCAACCTGTGTGAGTAAACGAAATAGTTTTATACAGAAAGGAACGTAACAGAAATACTGTGTCTATGTCGTGCCTAGAGAGATTGGTCACCAAAAATTTATTGATGTTCAGCCTTAAATAACAATAATTAAAAAAAAAACAATCCTTCCGATTTTATTATTTTGAAAAAAAAATTCGCAAATTTATATTGAAAACGACAATCAAAATCTAATGGCACATACTGTTACAAAAAGTATAAACATTCTGTTGATCAATTTATAAGAAGTCTATTTATCGTTCTTATTTAGTGATTATAATTTCCATAAAGGACTGCCTCCTTCCTACCAACTTTTTGCTTATTATAAGTAGAACATTAAAATCCTTTTTTCGCTCCTTGAAAGGGCAAAACTGTAAAACTTTTCTCAGAAAAAAAAACGCTCCGGTGAATTTTTTCCTGATGGAATCGGAATCAGTACATTAAATTTGTAATTTTTAAATAATTCAGCAGAGCATTTATTTAATAGAGTAAATTGAGTTCCTAATATGAAAAAGGCAAAGTCAGTTTTAATAAGTTGAAATACTTTCTTGTCAATTTTATGCTTTACTTTCAATATAACCACTAATTGAACTGTCAATTCTCTACTTTGTATTAGTTGAAAAATTTAATTGTATATAAAAAAATATTGCATCCACAAATTGTTTTCTGTTCATTAAGCTCTATCAAGGAACATTTCCACTTCAGGTTAATTGAAAATATTTACAGCCTTATCGCCCTATATTTTTGCCACTACTGTGACACGTGTCAGTGATTTGCCATTCCTGATCTTTAGGGTTACCAAATTGAACATAAAGTAGTGTCATATTAACTAGTTATGATAGATAGTTCACTGCGTGATATCTTACTCTAAAGATTTTTATTTAATAAATCGGTATAATGCCATATTACACGAGGCTACATAGAAAATTTTCAATAAAGAATTTTGCAATTTTTCTGATTTAAAGTATCAGAAAAAAGAACAAAAAAACAAAATTGCGAATAAAGTTAAATTCTGTGTGTTAATTTTTGATACATTAAACCTACGAAACAAATTAATCACTTTTTTGCTTTTGATTCTTATGATCTCATACATTTTTTTTCTACTGTTGAGTGTAATTTAGTTTAACTACATGCATTCTTATAGGCTTTACCAAATTAACAATTTCCAAATAAGCCCTGTAAGAAAATAGAGGCAATAATTTGAGGATACATCCAAATTATCTCTGAGAAGAAAAAATTTCTTTTTTCCAAACGTGATTTTTTCCATTTGGGTTTTGAAAATTGAAAAAACATAGAAAATTTGCAAAAGTGAATGAAATATATATTCAGTGAATGCCTACCGTTAATATTTCAAAAGATTATATCATACAAATGTTGTCTGCGGCTATGTCGTATATGGTCCATCCGTGAGCTCCAAGTTTGGCAATTTTTTTCCAGCATTTCGGCCGGTATCTCACCAATGGCAGCTGTAATGCTGTCTTTCAGGGCAGCAATAGTGGGTGGCTTGTCCCTGAACACGAGAGTATTCATATATTCTCGCAAAAAAAAAATAGTGTACTGAAGTCAAATCTTATAATCTTGGGGGCCAATGGACTACTGCATAACGTGAGAATAATTGCTCAACAAACTCGCCTCTCAATAGAATCATGGTGTCGCGTTTCTGGTTAAAACCACATGTCAAACAAGTCCAATTATAACATTGAATCATTCAGGGTGCATTGGCAGCTCTTGAAGTGCCTTTAGCTGCTCTTCACAATAAATTTATTTTTGTTGATGTACTAATTGATCCAAGAATAAACTTCGTCACTAAAAATCATTTTCTGATAGAAACACATTTCTCACACACAACGAATTTTGATAATAGAATTCAGCAATTTGTGAGCATTGTGTATTTGTTTGTCTATTCATGGTGAAATGGCAGACCTTTCTGAGCATTTGTGGAATTGCCACATGTCATGAGTCTTTTTTTACACTCAAAAAATTTACACTGGAAAAATTAATAGCAAAAAAATTAACCGATATTATTTCTGAAAAATGTACAAAAATACATGTATGTTATTTAAACCAAATGAATTTTTAAAGATTTTTTTGATATATCTATTCATTATATATTCATATTATATTTCATATTATTTTCATTCTGGTGATCATCTAGCAATATCTTACATTTGCCCGCAAAATCTCCCCCGAAGAGGAAATCTTCTGCAACACAAAAATGGCAGCTGGAGCATAACTTTTTTTTTCTCAGGCAATATGATTTTGATGCATTTTCGAATTACTTTATTTGTAGGAGAAGTATTGAATGAAGAAGTTTGTTTGCAAGAATATTAAACAACATCAAAAAACAATTCATATTTTCACAACTGGCTTCCGAACAATAAGTGGTTTCGCAGTGGCTTATGCGTCATAAAATGTGCAGACGAGATAACTTCTTCCTTAAAAAGTTTTTAGATGAAAAAATTTCAGCCCTGAATTAAACTTTGGAAAAACACCCAGTATATCACCTGTTCTCATGCAATACTTTAAGCTGGAACTAGAAAAATAGACTGTTCGAAAAGAAGGGTAAAGGGAGTAGGGGCCGTGGCTATTACATTTAAACTTTTCCGGATTAAAAGTGATAGGAAAGACCTATAATTCCATTTAAGAACTTTTTGCACAAGTAGCGAATTTTCTCTGAAAATCAAAATTAGATTTACTAGCATATGAACCATTAATGGATGTGCTCCAAATAATGAACGTATTTTCAAGAAAATGTTCCTTAATCTTATGAAAGGACATCCCATTGTAATAGCGACAAAACAGCGAGACACGCTCCATACCGCGTTTATAATCCAGTGAGACAACAGAGTTCATTATACTATTTAGCATTGCCACGGATGAACTTCTCCGGCATATCCTGCAGGCAGTCGATTAGCTTCAAAATAAACTTGGAAACACCGGCCCATACGTGAGAGTTGTAAAACATTTTTGGTCGGATATGAAGAACAAAAATATTAAGGGGAACAGAAGTAGTAAAATACCTATTACGTACATCGACACTTAAATGCTTCTTTGGTGACGTTCAGTCCATCGGACATCGCACTGGTTTTACTTCTTAAAATTATCAAGAGCTTTCGATTCCTCAATATTTATAACACCGATAATTACAGATAGATCTACGTGTTCGATCATACGCTCGTAAGTGAACATGAAACACTGGTTCCAAAAAGGATTAAAATCGATCTTGTAGCCAGATATTTTTATAAAATAAAAGGCAATATTCTCGCAATATTGATCCACATTATCAGTAAAAAAAAAATTTTTTATTGGGAACAATGTTGGCTGAATTGTTCGCATATATAGAGCAAATGTTAAAAAGCTAATTTTTTATTTAATCATATTATAGATAAAAATTTCTAGAATATGAATTCATTTGTTTTCCGTCTTTTTCATTTCCTCTTGCTGCTTTTTCTCCCACTCTGGCTATAAACTTTCATACTTTAGATAATATGCAAATTTGAAAGATTGTAAACATTGAAATTCCTGCACACGTGTAAACCCAGTTGTAAAATAAAGAATACGAACACAACAAAAACAACATGAAATGAAACCCAAACAAACTGAATTTACATCTTAACCAGTTGAAGACAAAGCACAGGTCATAAATTTATTTCTGGCTTCTTTCTTTTCATCTTACTATACCTTTTTTTCTTTTTGTTGCTTAAAGTGGAGATAAAGAAAGTCAAGTGGTAGATAATGAGGCAAAATACAACAAAATTTTTAACAACGACTGCAACAAAAAACAGATCGACAGTATTTTGTGCAAATATTATTACGAAATAAAACCGTCTAACGCACACACTTACTGGCAAAGGAGTTTATTGTTGGTTCCTTAAGTCGAATTGTGGCCAAGAGGAAAAAGGTTGGTTGGCTAAATTATCCATATCTCTCTTCGCTTTAACTAGCGACGACGACAATTGCAAAGGAATATGAATATTATTTTTAGATTTTTTTCTAGTTTTGTTTAATGCCCTCTAGTCACGAGTGGGCAAATCATTTGCTTTACCAAACAAATGCCATAGAGCCTAGAGAACGTTGAGGAAATTCCATGTTTACAACATGATGAAAAATAAAAATAACCGGCAAATAGCAGCTCGTCCTATAGTCATGATGAATGATGTCGTCTAGTGGAAAATCTTAAACGAAATTATACGGTTGTTGTTGTATATAGTAGCGCTATTTGCAAGAGCGGAGTTTGAAGGAACTACAAAAGCAACTTGTATTGTTCTGATAGCAAGCAACATGTGCGATTAATGCACTTCCAGTTAAATTCGAATTAGTCTAGTTGTTTTAGAGCAACTGGTGTGAGTTGTAGAATGTTGTATTCGAATTGGACAGGGGTAATTTAGTCAGACCTGTATGATGGTTCTTGTTGGAATATGCAATGCATGAGTTTCTGTTGCCCCTGCAACTTGTTTGTGTTGGCTTGGCGTGTGCGCGTTGTTGGCTTTGCAGCCAATCAGTTAAATGTTTTGCGGGGGATAAACATCTCTATGTGTGTGCAGATATCTATCTCAGCAAACTGTATTTAGAACAGGCAGGCCTATTTTCCTTTAAGGGCTACAACAAACACATCTAACTTTACTTAACCTCAACGAAGGTTATTCTACTCGTAAGTCTCTTGTGCTCTCGTTTTATTTGAGGAAATACTCTCAAAGCGGCTGCAAGTCTCCACTCGTGCTAGCTGCTAGTGATTGCATGAAATTGGTCTCTCCCAGCATAATCCAATAAGAGTAGCTGGATTTTGAACACCTGACCGAGAGTATTTTCCTATGTTTTGCTTTTGCATTTGTTGTGATTTTTTTATGTTTTTTGGGGGAAAAGGCTTTCGTCGTATTGTTATGTCGCATGCCCGGAATTAAAAAAAATGTATCTCTTGTTGGTAATATTCTGTGAATGGCCTGCTGGCTGCACGTATAACTGGCTTTTCGACTAACTGGCAGCTTGGCAGTCTGACTGTTTGACTGGTTAAATGAATGGTTGTATGAACGTTTTTATGTGTGTATGCTGCGTGTGTGTGCGCTATTTGTTCAGTAATGCTCTAATGAAATTGGTCTCTTTTTATGGGTTTATGTAGAAAATTTCTGCAAAACACAGTTTAGTGTAGACTCCCTGAGGTTTCGGTTGTTTTTAAACAGTGCGTGTGTATAAGATTTTTAAAACTCCGTCGGTATAACACTCATACAAATATAAAAAATATATAAATAAAATTGATTTTTTATAAAAATTAATAGATATTTTTGTCCACCACAAAAATAAATCACATACCAACATAAAATATGGATAAAGCTAAAAATCATCTGGGTCAATAATAATAAAATCTCATTCTGTAAAACACATGATTTGGTAGAAAAAAAATTTTTTTCTTTAAAAGTAAATAAATAAATATAATTAATTAATATCCACATTGATATGAAAATATTTTTTTCAATTGGTTTTATACAAAAAAAATTAGTTTTCTGTGCAAAATAAATAATGCTGATAATAAAAAATACATAAAATATTTTTATCGAATCATAAATAAAAATAAAAAACAATTTTTTAATACCCCAAGGAAAGCCTATTAATTTTTACTTGTATATTTTGAAATTTTCTGTTTCACCATAATTTCAAGAAATATGAAGTGGTTTGCGAAAACAAGAAGCTTTAAAATAAGCTCGAAAATGTTTTTAACAAATCAACAAATTTTAACCCTTCTTCTAATGGTCATTGCCTCATGTGCAACATTTACATCAAGTAGTCCCACACAACAGCAACAGCAGCCACAACAACAACAGCAAAAGCAGCAGCAAGCCACAACGATACGTGTCCAGCAATGCCGCGAGGGATGCTTAGAAAAGGTATTTAAACAAATTGATGTTTTTCAAATGTTTTTAATTCATATGCAAATTTGTGTTGTTGTTGTTACTCCTTCTAACATCTGTGAGTGTGATTATGTGTGTTCACGTGCATGTGTGTACATACATTTATATACATATTTTCTTGCAAGCAGAAAAATTAAGGAATGTATTCGTAAGGAAATTTGAAATAAGAGGAAAACATGATTATCCTCGCCACACCCACTACACATACACATGTAAATTAAAAGTAACGCAACAAAGGTTCAAATGTATTTCTAATTTGTAAATCATTTTCTGAGGTAGTTCTTTTGTTGATTTAATTACCATATGTTTATCAATTTTATATGACTTGAGGGGAGCTTGTGATACAAAACTCGAAAGTACCCACTTCACAGTTATAAAAATTAAATATTCAACTTTATGACGTATACAGCCGGATGCGCTTAAGCGGAAATACATAATTACATGACGGGCAATGGGTAGGTGAAAACTGTTTTAAGACTTAACTTTTAAGCCTGTTTTTCGAAACCATTTAACAGATTTTGAGACCAGATTTAAAATGTCAGACATATGTTTATAGACATCTCAACGCATAGAAATACCAGGAGAACATTCAAAATAATATTTCTAAATATTAAAACGAAATTTATATTCTGACATGACGTTTTGTCAGCGGTAAATGGATATTTTTTCTCTTAAGCGATAGTATTTTCATCCAATATATCACTTTTCAAATGATATGTATATTTTCTTTTTAGCGAACTAAAATATTTGCCATTTCCACTACATTTTTTTCAATTAAACACCTGGCGCTTATCCAAATTCCACAGCATTAAATCAGTTCAAATTGTAATTATATTCGATGGTTTTTGATATGTAGTAAGAGCTTTACGAATACATGAACTACGCTATCAAAAATTTTTAATACTGTAACTACAGCAGAATTGTTTAGAGGGGACACATTCATGTAAGAGATCATCACACAAGGCAGAGTTTTCCTCTCAATCGATATTGATTATAAGAATATTTTAAATTGAAAAAATGCTTATTAATATGTCGATATGTACAAGTGATATATTTAATATGTCGGGTTCTCTAGATAATGAAGCACTTACATTGTTTCGTTGTGTACCGCACTCTAACCTTATTTCCAGAAGCTTTTATTATAAAACAGAAGTCGACAACTCAAGCAAATCTATGACAAAACAACTTTATTATTAGTTTTAGTAAACTTTAAATATGTATGAAATTTTACTCCTCTGTGGTGATTAAGCAATGTAACGTGAAAGTACTATTATATTATTTATTCCTGAGTGATGAGCATGGGCGTAGCTAGACAATTTCCCAATGGGTCTGTAATTCCTTAGGAGTGAAGAAATACAATCCTTTATCGGAGAATAAAATTATACCATATATTACACAAGAAGAAAAAAAGTCTGCAAGAATATAAGCATCGTTTGGGTGCGGCTCAGCCCCCTATCTCTTTTTATTGTCATATATAAAAACACATACGTTATTATTAAGGCTCTGTTATTTAAGATATGTATAGAAATGTATGTCTGTCCATATGTAGTCCTATAATTTTCATAGCAAACGGTAAGTGTTCGTACGTCATTTAAAGTAATATTGGCCTTGAAACGTTTCTTATGTTCTTAACTTTTTTCAGTATTGAATATACGTGTGCCCATAAGCTCAATTTCGCACTAAATTAAGAAATAAAATTATATTTAGTATTACTGAGCACAAATCTAAGCAAAAATATTACTTTGAGTTTGAGACAAGATTTAATTGTAATAGAGAGGTGAAGAACTTATATGTTAGACATATGTAGTTTAATTGAACTTAAAGTGCTTTGCAATTAGATAAGCTCGAGTTTTTATATCTTATTTATATACACTTTCTTATCTTTCGTCAAATATAATTTCCTGAACAAATTTGTTACTAGTTGAAACTTAAAGGGTATCAATTGAAAGAAATGTATTGTTTCAGAAGAAAACTGAAAAATTATTAACGAAATCTTAGATATTATCAAAATAATGAAGGACACACAAAACTTAAACAATAGATATAAAATTTCTCAAATTTCGCTAAAACAAAAAAAAAAATTAATAAAAATAACAATAGTAAAAATATAATAAAAGCGCTAAAAAACACCATGAGATCTTAAAAAAATTAATAATTTGATATCAATATAATTTCATTTCATACTAAAGTGAAGTGTACGTAATCTTTGAAAATCCCATTAGGACTGCCCGATATAAATTTTAAAGAAATATGGATAAATATTTAGTATATAATTATTATTTTTATCACAAAACTGTATAGAATTTAGTGTTGAATATTCTCCCAAGTAATCATTTGAATAATAAATTTATCAAAAATTTATCATTTGTTGTGTGTTTAGCTATGTATAGAAATATTTTAAGAATAAATACTCGTATGTGCTCAACAATCTGATTTTCGTCACTTTGGATTTCTAAGTGAAAACAGATATTTCTTCTACTTTATTATGTCTTTACCGCTCAAAGATCTTAAGTGACATAATTTTTGATTTACACTATTTTATCACATTCAGTAATATACGTTGACTAAAATTAAATTTTAAAGTGTTATAATCCTTAGAAGTGTTATTAAAAATTTAGAACAAAATCAGTGTTACAATTGCCACACAACTAAGTGCGAGTTTACTCAGTAAAAAAGAGCTTTCAAAAATTTCATAAAAATGCTGATATTAGGATCCAGGTTTAGTGCGAATTCGGATCGTTTCAATAATTTTTTATTCTCCATTTAAAAGTATCAACATTGCATAAAGAGAAGTAAATTTATGATGTGGCAAATAAAATAGATTTATATTAACTAGGATTGTTTAGTTAAATGGAAAATGGATATAAGTTTCACAACTTGAAAGAGTACAAATATTTTTTTTCCATATGTGAAAAAAGGTTTAATATTTTCAACGAAAGAAATGTTTGTTCCTATAAGAAAAAAAATGCTCTATTGGATTTTAGGAAGCAATGAAAGCATCGTTCTTCGAGAATAATTTCTACTTGCTTTTTCAATGAGCAGATAACACTTCTTTTGTAAAGTTTAATACTTGTCGCTTAAGCGATTAAGGTGCAGAATATCACTAAACATTTCGCTGAATGATCAACTGGATTAAGAGATTTCGATTTTCTATTTCATAATGTTTATGAATTGTGGTAGATATCAAGATGTGAGAAATAATGATGCTCATATGTATGTATATAGATCTAAATAAAAAGCTGCAACTGCCAAAAATTATTGAATGCTTTAATTATTTTATGATTAAATGCTTTGTGTAGAAATTTCTCAATATATAAAGAATACATTCCTTAATATTTGTCCGCTACTGCATTTAAACATGTTTATAACAAACATAACAGCAACAACAACCATTTAAAAAAACTGAATGTGATTAAGTTTATTGTAAGCACAAATGAATGAGTGAATGAATGAATGAAGAAAAATATAAAGGAACTTAAATACATGTACATGTATGTATAGATAAATATGCACATGTATGTATTTATATATAAATAATGGCCAAGGGGGCTCAGCTAAAACAGAGGGGAAGGAAGCTGTGCATCAAATAAAGAAATAGATTAATTTTCTAAATACACAACAAACAGCAACAACATGAATGATAAATAAGACAAGCAACAACTTCAGCACAAACACATATAAATTACAAAATTTACAAACTGACACAAACAATGTAACATATGGATGGATGCTTGTTGTTTTATTTATAAACATATGTATCCTGCAAACACACACAAACACATACACACACACACATGTATATACATATACATACATATATATATATATATATATATATATATATATATATATATATATATATATATATATATATATATATTATATATATATATATATATATATATATATATATATATAATCGTTTAAAAGTACAAGTGTGATTTTGTTATTGCAAAAAAGGAATTAAAAATACACAACTCGCATGCATGCATGAGGGAAAAAAGCAATACATGCATACTCACACAAACACAAACAAATCCTTGATGAATGCTGTTTCTAAAGGAATCTAATGTGAATTTAATGTTGCTGGCAGGGGTGGGTTGTGTTGCTTGCTGCTACACTTTAAGGTTTATTGGGTTTTTAATTCAAGTGAGCATACACACAAATATTTATACCAGTATTAGTGTAAGGCAGTATAGTTTTTATCCCTGCTCCTTTTTGGATTTAAACGTGTTTGTGTTTGAGTTAAAAATATATAATAAAACACTAAGGCCAAGATGATGAAGAAGGGTTCACATTTAATCCTTTGATACTTTAGAATGTTATTAGAAAAATTTAACAGTTTTATGGTTGGATTTGAAATCCTGACAGAACAGTGCAAGTATGCGTGTTACTTTACGGTTAAAATGAAGAAAAACTGTAGAAAATTAAAAATGCTAAAGGTTATTTTATACGTTTTAAATTGAATTACTTTAGCAGAAGGGAAATGAAATTTAAGGAATTTAAATTGGAAAATAAAATCGATATTTGCTGTTGCGGAGAACGTGCTCAAGTTATATAATTTATCGCAGTCGTTAAACACTAATAAAAAAATATACTGCCCTTGTAAGTTCGAGATTAAAACATTGGCATTATAGGTTTTCTCTAACATAATTGTTTCCGGATGATTATTTGAAATGGTTCTAACATATGTAATACTTGTGCGAATTTGTTTAGTTTGAAATTTGTACAGGATTGTATTATTTGTGAAGACTAAGTAGCAACTGGAACAGCTGCTAGTTACTACAAGCCCTTGATAAAGTAAAAAATAAAATAATAATAATAATAAATAAGATGACCAGGACTAGAAAATACACGAGTATAAAATCATAATTCGAAAAGATGTCCATCATATCAAGCGGCAGTTAGTTATCGTCACGTTATATTGTTTTTGAAAGCAATGACAGTATTTGAGAAAATTTTTTTTGTTTAATAATTTCAAATAAAATTGTTTAACCGTTAAATAAGACCTTGAGCTTAAATGATATTTTAATCAAATTGTTATAAAAATATCAAAAAATATATAGAAATTAATTCATATCAATAATTTTTCCAAACTATTTTTAATTGAAGTATGGAGCAGACAATTATTACATTCGTAGGACAAAACGGCATTTTTCTCATTGGTCGCCACCCTGTCATCATCAAATGTTGGCTTGTTATCACTTTTTGGCGGCTGCTACTATATATTTGGGAACATCTTATATTTAAGCTTGACAATTACGTGTCAAGTAAAAATACTGCAGTGCATTAGAAATAATTTGTCATGCACTTGTCATTTAACCTTCTCTGTCCACTACTGATCAGTTTTGCTGGTGTAATGATTGGCTTTTCCCTACTTCTTTCTTAATAAAAATAATTTGAAAAAAAAAACATTATTGAACAGAATTTTCAAACTCAGCAGGACTCGAACTTGAACCAGTTTAACTGAATTTTAGTTTCATCAACACAATTAGAAATATTTGATATTAAACTAGCATTAGTACTCATTTAAAATTGAAATAAATGTTTTGCTGTAAATTTAAAGAGCTTAAAGGTTTTTTTTGCAATAAAACGTACTTTGAAAGACTAGAACATGATTTAACAACTTTAAAGAAGTAATATAAATTTTTAGTCAAAATATTTGTGAACGTAACTTTCTAACAAGTCAAAAAGCTGCAATAATTAATACTCTGAAAGCAATGAAAATGTCATTTTTTTAATGACTTCCATTTATTTTTTAGTGGCTCGTGGCATACATACCCGATTTTTAGGCGTTAAATTCAAGTTTTTGCTTAGTCTTACTCATAAGTAAATTTAAATAATATTGAAAAATTTATATTTTTAACTGCATAATAATTCCGAAACAATTCCAAATTAATGAATGTAAAAGGTTTCCTAAATCAACACAACTCTATCTTTTGAACTAGAAATAAACTTACTTTTAATAAAGAACAAACTGGCTTAATTTGCATATTTTAGGAGTAGAAAACAAATGAATGAAATACATTTTTCTAAACACACATAGACAAAGGCACACATAAATTAAAACATGAAGGACAAGCTAAAAAAAAGGATAAACAAAAATATGTCGAAAAAATTTATATGGAACTTTATCCTTTTACTTAGAAAAGCAGGACACTTTAACCACTTTTTACATGGATATGTGTGTATAGGTGTTTGAAAACAAAGGTCAGGCTAAAGTAAATTTTAGCATAATTATTGCGGACTACACTCGTATGTAAAACACAAATTGGAAACCCTAATGACATTAAGGACAGACAAGAACAATAACAACAATGACAATGTTCAACATGACGAAAACAGCTGTCTATTTGCATTTTTAATTTTACTCGAGAAGTTAGAAAACTTAACCAGTTGGCAAATTGTACATTATTATTCTTTTTATGTAAAATTTGTTGCTCAATGAAATATAAAATACAATTAAGAAAGAAAAAATAAATCAAAATACTTGAAAGAGAAAGCAAACGATTAAAAGTGAACTACTCGTACAACTCCAAAATGGGTTTTGGCAGTCAAAATGTGATGACAACATTTCAAAAAATCATATTTTGCTACAAAATGCTGGCACAATTTGAATGGTGAAAAAATTAGTTTCTAATAATGACATTGCGCTTTTCAACGAATGACAAATTAAACCCTTATTCAGCAAATGGAATTGAGAATACTACATAATACTTGCGTAAAAAAAACTGGTAAAAATCAAGAATATAAAACTAAATTTAAAAACGAATTACTTGTTTTTATGAAAGTAATTTCAAAGAAGAAATTCAACAAAGAGAAAGAATGTAGAAGATAAAATTAAAAAAAATCAATTTGCTTTGAAGGATGCTTTGAGAGACGCGTAAAGAAAACATATAATAATTGACCTCTAAATATCATTTTTCATATATATTTTTCATATTTATTTTTCAAAGCCTGGTATGCAAAACAGATTTCCAAAAGGTTCCCCATTAGCTACATATAAAGTATTGTTACGTTTAGTATTTTTAAATGCTTGTATATTTCAACAGGGTTTTCTAATTGTTCAAAAATAAAATTAGTCAAACAACTCAATTTGCAGTCCACAAGCAAACACAGATATTTATTTTAATGCAACACTATTTGTCTTACCACTTCGGTTGCAATACGAATACTCAACACAGACCGAGCGAACATTGGATAATAAGCTGTCTTATAAAAATTGAGAATTACTTTGACTGAATTCCACAAAGAGTTGGGAAACGAATAACTCATGTCAATATGTTACTCATTCTAATCAAGCTCAACGGTTTTTTGTTCGGCATTTCAATTGGAAACTTTCTTTCCAAGACAGCGATGTAAATGACAAGATCGGAAATGGTAAAAACGTAATGTTGCAGGGAACGAAAGCTTTCATTCCATCAACGAAAATTTTAATTACACCGGACTTGCTCTTCGGGATAGCATTAGCTTACTGGTGATTCGTTAAGAGAGTAAAGGATAATAATAGTCCCTTAGTTCCGAAATTTTTAAGGAATAATCAAATATTTACCTACCCGATCGATAAAGCTGACTTGATGGTTAAATCGTTTGCAAATGATTTTGACCTGCCAGTGATTACTTTCTGGTACTGCCTGTACTTGAGAGAGTACAATTATCTGGAACTAAAAAGTGATGGAAAGCATGGTTCACTACCATCTTGTGAGGTATATAAAGTTCAAAAACTTGTTTAGTATTAGGTAGTATATTGTCTGTAGAGGCTGTTCCACAGGTGATCTGCTAGCACTCCTATCGAAAAAATGGTGTCACTCTATTCACCAGGCATTTGTTATGAATTTCATACAATGTGGCATGGCAAAACATATTGTTATTGGTATCGGAGATGACTTCTCTAGATTTAATTAGAGCTCTCTGATGAACCTCATTATACGAGTTGTCTTAGATGGGATCTCATCAGATGAGTTCAAGTTTATTTTGGGGCTACAATAAGGTTTTTTTCCTCTATTTATTATTTTTCTTAATAACATTCTATTTCAAAATACCAATCGCATTTACTCTTTAGCGGATCAGGTCATGCGAATTAGGCTGATTTCAATACCCGTAAGACCCAGTGAAGTATTCTTACGTGTGAGTGTAAGCATAATTACAAGCGACACAATTATAGAAAGATAAGAAGCTCTTGATGCTCTCGGCATGAATATTAAGTGTAATGGACTAAACATCATTTAAGTGCAACGGCTTTTTCAGCCGCTGTAAGAGTTGCTTCACTTCATCTGATCTCCTTACTATTTATGTCTATCATGTGCATCCGAAAATGGAATACATGTGTGATATGGGCCGGTGTTTCAAGGTATATTTAGAAGATAATCTACCAATCGTAGGAGAGGGCAAAGGAGATCATACCAACTCTATTGGCTCACTGGAGCATCGAAGCATTGTTTTATCGTTGCTATAATGGAATGTGTTCTAATGGTATTAGGAAATTTGTTCAGGCATTTCCATATATATATATATATATATATATATATATATATATATATATATATATATATATATATATATATATATATATATTTTTTTTTTCTTTTTGAGAACATTACGTTTTTCATTAAGAGCACATCTATTTGTGGTCGTAATACCGTTGATCGCACAAACTGAAAATTACTTGTCCCTTTAGTACCAATGAGGTGCATGAATAATTGTTACTTAGCAACACTTCTCTACTATAACCTAACACTTCTCTACTATACTATGTAATAATGTGAATGTCACTTGATGTGTGTTGCATGAAAAACAACTGAGCAACAGAATCATGGTGAAAACTGGAGTTATGCTTATCACATCTACTCTTTAACTGCGTTCTCGATGCTGTGATGCAAAAGGCAACAAGCGAGGTATTATGTGGGGCTTAGAAGGACTGTAGGAGGACCTGGATTGTGCCCATGATATATGTCTACTTAGTCACTCATTCTCAGAGATGCAGCGGAAAATTTAAACCATCAGTGACATCGCAAAATTTGTGAAGATTAATATACCCAAAACAAAATCGTTCCACACCAATAGTTACACAGATTGCCATTTCTCGGTATGCGAACAAGATATTGAAGATGTTAAGTCATTCTGCTACATTGGTAGCACAATTGACACAACTGGTGGCTCAGCAGCAGATATATCCAGTCTCATAAATAAGGCACGGAGTGTTTTTCCCCGGTTAAACCCAGTTTGGAAATCTATCAAACTATTTAACTCCAATATATAATCCACTTTGTTATATGGATGCGAGACCTGAAACTTGACACCACGTGACATACATTGCCTTCTCAACAAATGCCTCCGCAAAATCTTACGGATTTTCTGGCCTGTAACAATATCCAACAACCAGCGCTGGATGAAGGCAAACCAGCAGCCTATTACAATGGGAATGAGTAAGCGGAAATGGAGTTGGATAGGTCACACACTCAGTAAACCAGACGATGATAATGCCAAAAGAATACCTAGATTGGAATCTACAGGGAAGCAGACGAGTAGGGAGACCAGCGCATACCTGGAACCGGTAACTGACAGCAGATCTTTCGAGATTGTATATGAATTTGAACGAAGTCAAGCATCAAGCCCAAGATTGATATTATTGGAAATATGCTCCTTCCAGCATAAAATAATATTTTCAAAATATTCTTGATTTATATATATTGATAAAAGTTTTTGTTGCAACTTTTCTTATATCATCTAATTAGAAATGCCTAAAGTATTGTGTTAATTTTTAATATTGAATATGCTAATCGCCCAATTTAAAATTAACGAAATTCTAATTTGGTAAGCATTTATCAAAAGCAATTTATTAATCTAATTTTTTTAGGTAACTAATGAGATTAAAACCAAATCTTCCAAATCAATTAACATATTTACATAAGCCAAAATTTTAAATACTTACGCGATAATCTATATCTGGCAAACAGGCAACAAATATGTAGGAGTAAATCTGAAAAGAAAGAAAAAAATTATAGAAAATGTTAAAATTCAGGTTTATTTTAATATAAACATACTATAAATATGTATGTGCATGTTTAGTTAAAAATTTTAAAACTAGTGTAAAATTTGAACTCTTTTTCGACTCTGCATTCACATCAAGTTGCCTACAGCTAAAAGTTTCTCCCATAAAGAAACAGAGTTTTAAATTTTTTCCAAAAACTATTTAAAAAGGGTCTCGTTTGTTTAGCAGTTGAGTTGAAAAACTAAAAAGCAATAAATAAAAGTCAATGGCAAAAATAAATAAAAAACTTTTATAAATGCTAAACTCATTAAGAAAATAGTTTTTTTTTTTTTTTGCAATTCCTATTTTAAAGACATTTGTGTAAATGTGAATTGAATTATGAAAGTTTTATAAAATTAAATATGAGCAATTGAATTGAAATTTATGGCTAAATTACATTAAATAAAAATTTCACACTTGTTTAATTCAAACAGAATAAAAAGTTTATAAAACTCAACTGAAATTAATTAATTTAATTAAAAGCTTTAATGTTCAAAAAATGTTTATCTCAAAAACAACCCCCAATATATAAATATAAATATTTAAGAATTTCAGGTAATAGACAACCCCAAAAACAGTCACATTTCCTGCTTAGTGCTTTTGCGCATGTGGGTGGTGGGACCCTACGACTTAGAAATTGTGCAATGAATGGCATGTTATGTCTAGCACATAAGCGTGGATTATTTTTTACGTGGAAAAGGCAGACATTTTTTGAAGAATTTCTATAAACTTCAGACGGAATTAAATTGTATAAAAACTGTGAATAAGGAATAAATAATATGAAAATAATATTCTAAATAAAGTGGCCACTTGAATTTTTGTAAACACCAGAGTTTTTTTAAGCTTTAAAGACGTCAGCGAATGTCTGAAATTCCCTTCAATTCACAAAAGGCCGCATAAATGCTAGAAAAACAGGTAAAAGGTTGTATATATAGAGTATCAGTTGGTACGGGTCATTGAATAAAGTATAAAATAATTTTGGAATTTTGTAGTCAAAAAATATGAAAAAAAAATTAAATGTATGAACTCCATCCAACAGGAAAAAATACAATTTTCCACAAGTATATTTAAGATTTTGTAGAGAATGATGATGATGGCGTGATGGTTGAGCGAAGTAGCGTTTCGGTTTTAATAAAAATATTCTATTTAACTTTAAAGCATCATTGGAATGGTCATCTGTGCGATGTTTTCATTCAACTATATGAGATATATTTTAGGGTTTTTGCGAGAAGATCTGTCTTAAATCTTTATATCAGCAGTTTAAATTGATTCAATTGCAGAATATGTAACAAAACCCAAACAGAATTTATTTTCGGTACTCAATTCAGAAGTATTTTAAAACTAGAGGCCAAACTACAGTGATATATTGACTAATTTTGACATTTACTTGTACTTTGATAAACAAATTTATATTCGCTATAAGGAATGCCACGTAAAAATTGTGTACAAGGCAAATCAAGCGTACAAGGAAATTACATATATCGACAGTAAAAAGGGCATAGTCAAAGCTATGATTTAAGATCAAAAAATATATATGTATATTACACTATCTTTCCGTTCCATTTCGTTTTAAATTAAAATATATGAATAAAACAAAATTGCCAAATTGTCGAATTTATTTGAAAAAAAGTAAAGAGGTGTCGCATATGTAAACCTACGCGAAATTTCAGTAGAATACAATATAGTAAAATTAGTATAAAAATTGACCCTTTGAATTAAATGCTATAGCTTGGAATCATAAAGTTGATACGAAATTAATACCAAGAGAGCTTGGGATATAACGAATTTTTCGGTATGATGTAAGGGACTATAACACTTACCCGATTAAGAATTTTTTACTTTTATTTCATACTTTTGCTATACATTTTTAAAATGTTCACTTAGTTCAGACATTTACCTCAATTGCGCAATTAAAAAAGTCGCGCAATTAAAACCTTAATTGAGTTCAATTTACAATACAATAACCCAATTAATAAATTAAACAATTATTATTTAATTGCAGCATAAATTTAATCGAACTTTCCACGAAAACCCTGTAAGATTCCCTAACAAGTTCAATTGATTTTTCAGGCGGCAGTACTAACACCACAACAATAAAAAAACATGCACTTTGTTTTTGCTGGTGTATCGAAAAACATTGTATTCGTAGTATATAATCGTACATAAAGAACTTTTCTATATTTTCAGTACACAATACTCAAAATCACAATCGTATTTCGCATGAAAAATTTTTAAAATATTTTTTTCAAAATGAATCACAAGAATGCATTTATTAAAAATATGAAATATTATTTAATTTAAAAAATTTCAGCTGGCAGACGCTTATTGAATAAACTAAATTGACTATATTTGAACAGCAAAGTCAACAATTCAATTAAAAATTTCATTGCCTCAATTAAGGTGTATGTCTGAACATAATATTATTAACTCCATACAAATATAAATATTATTCTTATGATTAAATTTTGAATATTAACGATAGTACTAGTAATTTTTGTTAAACTAAACTAGTCTACAAGTAAATAATACTATAGACTTTACCAATTTATTTAAGACTTTGACCTGGAGCTGTTAGTGAACGATAATTGATATCGACGGATTTGATTGATGACCGCCAGAAAACTGAATAAGCTTTGGAGACACTGGCTTAAAGTTGCACTATCGTGTGAAATTGCTTATGTTAGTGGACTTAATACTCGTACACATAAGTACATATTATTATGTGTTTGCACAAGCGAATATTTGTGTATTTACCATATACAAATTACATCTCTATGTACGTACTATGTATTTACAAACATGCATGAGTACATGTCGTCATGATTACAATTTATGTCTTGGACTAGAACTTATTTCAAAATTTGCAGGACATATGGAACAGTATCGGACGAGGCTGGCATAATTCCAAAGACCTATTAGATAGGAATTGTGAGCTAGTTCAGAACAAAAGGATGACTTATGTAGGAACCAATATGGAGATTGTAGGAATTCGGCAAATTTAATTTGTCGACCGCTACCAAGAGGAAATGGACTGATTCCTGACCTTGGTGCCTCGAAAAGATTGACTCATCATACTATACTTACTCATTGCCACAAATTAAACGAGGACGGCTAGACATGTGTTTTTCATCTGTCCCAGGTTTGGCATGCTGAGGTCCACCCTAGAACGATTAGACACTGAGCTTAGAGTAGACAACACTATACGGTTGATGGCGGATTCACTTGCAAACAGGACGTAAACTTCAAGTCTAGCGACATTGATTCTTTAGGAACTTTGTAGAGCTCTAGCGGTAGCAGCATGTGCCGACCCATCCTGGTGAAGTAATGACTACTACGGTTAGTACAACCGGCATAGGCTAAATTTCAGGTATGCTTTGGTACAGGAATAGCAAATCAGGCATGCCAGAGGGTCACGCCGCTGGTATCTTATACAGATTGCAGACTGCCAGCATTCGTAATAGAAAAAATGAGTCTTATTTCAGTAGGAGTCGCTTCATTTCTTTTGGGCTTTTTTCATTGGAAATTATTCTATTTCTCATTGTCTGTTATTTTACTTTTTGCCAGTGAAGGATTTTTGGAATTAAGCTCCATCTGCTTACAATGTATATTTTGTAGGGGTAAAATGTAACATTTGCATGTTTTACTCTAAAGAATATTTATTTTAAAGAATATTAAGAACAGTGTGTCGAAACTGAAGTATTCTTTACTTTTTATCAAAAAGAACGAGTTCCACTTTGTTGTGATTAACATCAAATCAGGATGTTGCCAATTCGAATAAATCTACGGGACATCCTTGCATTATGTCTTGTTAGAAGAGCGGAATTTTCTACTTGCAGCGATTCCAATATCACAAGCACCATGTAGTTTATTTAGCAAAATATTCTCTAAAAATAAACTCCAACTTTGTAAACCATTTGTCATATTTTAAATATGTAAATGAAGTTGCATATAAATTTGTTTTTAAGTTTTAAATTCAATCAAAAACTAACACCAAATCCTTATTGGAATCCTGTTTAACTAGCCAATTGTTTTGTTCAGTACATAATTGATTATAACTTAAGTCGATTTTTATATTAATTTAATAACGTTCGGTTCGACTGCCTTTTTTATTAAATTCGTTTGCCAACCATGGAAAAAGTTTAGCTCTACATGTGATGGATACACTGAAACATGGAAATCTAACGTAAGTATTTGAACATACTGTCAGCAGGCTGTCAATCTGTATTATTTTTTTTTGTGCTAGTATAGAATTTTATTTGAAAAGCAGCCAATCACTATTGTAATCAGATGAATGGACGGGTTGGCCGGCAGACTAACAATAATAAAAAAATAAAAAGTCAAACAATAAAAGTAACCAAGGATTTTCGCTAAACTAGTAGCCAAAGGTAGATGTACCTAGTCGATGAACAGGCAATTTATTTAAGAACTTTACAACAATTTCACTGTACAGATCATGTACGTGTTGGTGCACCTTTAGGTGGCTTTTAACTGCATTGCTGCTGCTGCTGTCTCTGGTCTTATTGAACTGGGCCTTGTGGCAGACAAAAAGGAAGCTGAATGCGTTATGTATGACACAATTGTAAAGTAAAACGTTTTCTTACGGTTTATAATTAGTAAAATGGCTAAAGTTGTTTTCAACGAAACCAACGAAGGAAATAAAAAAAACATATACTATATGTATATTGTTGCAAGTAAGAACTTATACTGCTGTGTGCTTTAATCGCTATACAAGTAACAAGAGAACTACAACTTTACTCGTAGCAGCAACATGTACGCACGTACTTCTTTTTTTTCCTTAATTTTTTTTCCTTTGTTGCAACAACATTTCATCTATTCATCTGTCTATTTGAAAATGTTAACATTGAAATGCCACTTTTATACGGTTTGCAATAGAAAAAAAGACTCGCGCACCAAACGCATATTCAAAGATCATGGTTAAAACCTCAAAGATTTTCATCTCTGCCTGTATATGAGAGCTACTGATCTTTCTTTTTTTATTTATTCTGTTCTGTAAGTTTCTGCTGCACAAAGACAGATTCCAAAATGAAGCCAGCAACGTTTTGCAAAAAAAAATTAAAAACAGCTAGAAATAATTGCAGATTACAGCGTGTAGGATTTTAAGTTTTTTTCGGAATCTTGATGTTTGTCAGAAAAAATTTATATTTGCAAACTTATAATAAAACTTGGTGAAAAACAAAAAAATATATATTAAGAAAACATAACTTAGTTTTTAGAGATTTCAGTGAAATTGTATGCTGGTACATGCTCTATTATTACAGACTTTGATTTTTTTCCAGAGATAATAAAAATACATCACTATGCATCTTAGAATAATAAGAGGAAGCAAAGAAGTAACGAAGAAATTGAAATCATTAAAACTGAGAAAGCAAAATAATAGAGACAAAAATACTTTTGGACATTGACTTGTAGCAACTCCTTGACTCGCCACAAACCACTGCATCAGCAAGTTGCTTGATATCTTAAGGTTATCATCAATGAAAAGACAGTTATCTTTTTTATCTTTTATGGTGTATTTTTTATATCATCATAATTTGAGATTCTTCTTTCCATTATTTTTGTTGTTGCTTGCTATCGAATGCAACCCTGTAGTTAAAATGACATGATGAACTTATTATATGACTGGTTGGTTACAGGTTTTAACTCTTGATTCCTCAAGTTTCTACACATTTTTTGGCCGAGTTGGTGTGGCATCATACACAACTACCACTGCCGCTACTACTACTGCTATTGCTGTTGCTGATGTCTTTTTGGACCCTTACAAAATATGCTTTGTATATCATTGTGACTTTAATTCCACTAATCAAGTGAATTTTAAAGTTAAGCAATAAATTCCTAATTGCCTCTAGGAGGAGGAGATGTGCAATCCGCCAGCAAACGTAAACACATTGAACATTGAAAAAGGTAAAGAATACCAACCCAGTCGTCCACCGAGCTTAACCAAACAAGTCAAACAAACAGTCAAGCCAGCCCCATCCAAGCCAGAGCCAAACAGCTAGGCAGTTTTAATTTAAAGTCATGTTTTTGGCACGTTTAGTTGTGTCGCAGTATTATGTTCCTTTCAAGATTGTTTTTCTTGTAATTTTTTTTAAGTATTTTTAACATTTTGCCCAGGAAAACAATTAATTGTGCTCATAGAGATATTAAAATGTGACCAACTATATTTTAACTGCCTTATTCATAATGACTTATCAGAGGTTTATAAAATGTTTGTGAAACAAATTTTCATGTTTAAAACGTTTAATTTTATTATTTTTTTTATGGAAGAAGAGAAATTGTTTCAACAAAATTTTCTTGTCTTATTAAAAGGGTAGTTTACTACGCTATCAGTACGTAGGTTGTGGCTTAGATTCCCACCACATTAAACCAATGGAACAGCCCAATGAGTTAAACATTGAAAAATAGTGTCAAGTGCAACCAAATGCAAAATTTAGTCTCACTGTTTGCTTCCATTACCATGGCGTAGAGCATCAAAGGATCTTACCACAAGGTCCTACGGTTAAAAAGAAGAATTGCCCTAAAGCCCTTTTCGGAAAGCAAATACTCCGCCAAAAATTATTTAGAAACAGGTCATGGCTTAGCAATGTGATAATACTCCTGTTCACTTTTTTGGAGATTATTTTGCAACACGATTTGGACACCTGCGATTTTTTCCTCTTCTCAATATTGACGATTCCCTCTGAAAATAGCGTCCCAAACTAAAGAAAAGGACAATGATTTTCGGATGTCTATTTAAACTTTTAGGGTGTTATTCACTATTAATTTTTATGACTTTATTTCGTATGTAACACCACCTCAAAAGTTTATAAGATTTCTATCATTATCTGGAAAATGGAAATAATTATTTGTTTTAAAAATGTATATGTATATTAAGAGCTTATTTCGTTTCTAACTTTATTTCGAATACAATAGATCCTTAATAACAATAATTTCGTTAAATCCTTTTTTCATACTAAATTTGATGTGTTATTGCACACGAAACTATGTCCTAATTTTTTGTTTTATTTCATATTTATTTTGAAATATGCGATGCCCAAAAGCCTTGGCAGAAATCGAACCTACGACTCTCAGTTTACCATTTTAAAACAATGGTTACTTAATCAACGAGGACAGCCAGGGGAAAAGGGATCACTTGCATTATGAAAAACGCATACATAAATATATATATTGATAAAAAATTAAATATGATTATAAATTATCATATTACCAAAGCTATAATTGTAATACTTTTCTAAATTAATTTTAAATGCTCTCGAATGTTGTAAATTAAGGCTCTATTCTATATTAAACTAACATTTTATGAAATTGACAAAATCCAATGACGTGGTTTTGTAAATTTGCTTCGTTTATTTCTATAAAAAAAAACAATAAAAACCAATTTTTTCTTTTAAATTTTTTGCCCCGTTTTACAAATTGTAAACCTAAATTAATTCGGGTAAATATATATTTTTTATTATTTTCATTGGGAAGCAGTAAGAAGAATCTATTGATACTAAAAGAATGAAAAATTATTATTTTCATTGGTTGCCAAATGTACCAGTTCTTTACGATTTTTTTAGTTCTTGGAAATATTTACTTCTCCTGACTCTTGCCTGAACAAAAATAATTAACAAATAACTTATCAAAACTTATGTTGTGGCTGCAGTTGTTCGTGGGTCGCTAAACCAAATCGTCAGTGAACTTACAAATTAAAGATTTGGTCAATTAGAATTTCAATTCAGCCAATACAGTTCAATGTATTACAGATATCTAGTCTTATCGATTGAAATGAAATGGAAACTAATTTCCAATGAAAACTAAAAATAAAATACATGCATTTTTCGACTACTGAAATTTTTTTTAATTAAAATATTTACCATATTGCTCATGACGATAAAATATAATTCAATATAAGAATTTAAACCAAGAAAACTAAATACAATATATCTGCTTCAAACAACATGCGCAACCCCAAAATAATTGTCCAGTGTATATGTATGTATACATAATAAGATGAACCCTTAATTGCTAGATTCCAGATCTAATGCCATTTTTACTTGTACAATAAAAAAATAACTATTTAACCACAACTATTATATTTGTCATATAAGGATCATATTATGGTTATCCTTTGTAGGTTTTAAAGAGATTTCCTAATACTACTGCGAGAAGAAGTTATTTAAAATTTTTTTATAAAAGTTTTCGAAGAGAAATCGGTATAAGAAAATCCTTGAAGGTTCTTAAAATAGACTTCCCGCTAGCAAATATCAGCAGCTCATCCTACTCGCAGCTTTTAGTCTAGAGTTTGAATGCTCAACCTCTTGTGTAGAAAACCCCACTTTTATCAAGTTGGTTGCATTAAAACACTACGCTAAAACTTAAAGTATGGTTCGCTTTTTGTTGTACTGTGAGGTGCCAGGCCTACATAAATTGCAAAGTGAGAGTGTTTTCCTGCCAGCTTAGCGTCCATGTCTCTGTGTAGGTTTGTGCAATAGTACGACAACACCTTGAGGGCTCCAATAAAACGTTAACAGAATTTACTTGATTGCAAAGCAAAGAAAAAAGTTGCTGTTGCCAATTGTGCCACAAGACGAAGAAGAAGAAAAAAACAGAAACTTCAAATGCATTTGATTTTTCATTATAATTTTTATGCTTCTTATTTTGCAACGACCTCTTTTTATATTTTTCTTAAAGATTTTCGTACAAAACATTTTCTATTGTCTACCTGGGCTATGGCCTTTTTGGCAACACGAACAAAATAGCGACGACCTCCGTGGTAGATGAAAATCAACAAACGAAAAATATAGTGAAAATAATATAAAGCATTTTTTGTGTAACAAATATTAACAAAGTTCTATTGCAATTGCCCCGATAGGAGAAACAGAAAATATAATAATAAACCAAGCCAGCCATCCAGCCATCCAGCAACATCAAATATCGTTTATGTTGCATGAAGGAGCTATAGCTGCAGCTAAAATGAAATTGGTGCAACCTGTAAATAAAAATCAAAAGCGCAAACTAATACAATATTATTACCGACAGACGACTCATCTTGGCTACAATTTCATATTGCAATACAAGTGTATTATTATGATTTCTGCTGTTGCTGTTTTTGAGTTCTACTCACAACAGCAGCACTGGCAACACCAGCAAGAATAACAAAATTAAACAATACAAAAGCCAGCCATCATTGGCAATTACTTATTTTGTTGCTAATAAAATGTTATGTACCCGTTCGATTGGTAATATTTTTGTTGCTTTTATATACTTGCATATTTTTTTATTTAATATTTTAATAAAAACTCAACTTATTCTTCATTCAATAACAGTGTTAACGGCACAGGTTTGCCTTGACAGATATAATTTTAGTTGCGGCTGCTGCTATTGTTGTTGCTGTTGTAATTGTTATTGTTGTTTTGTCTGGCATTTAATGCCGCAAGTGGAGTTTAGAATTTTGTGCGACATTGCAGGTGTTGTTTTATACTGATTGGATGCAAACAAACAAAAAACAGAAACTATTATTTAAAAAAAATCAATTAATTTTTTCGTCATTAAATTGATCATTAAAATAAAAAGCCAGCGCTGAATCCGATTCTTTATTTAATGTCCAATAAGAGACATGATCGTTTCGAATTTTTTATGCCATAAGACCGACGTGATCTGTTTAAGAGAACTTCTAAGTCGAAACTTTAAAATAAAATGTTAAACACAGAAAACATTTTTAATAAGCAGAATTTGACAAATATGGATTTAATTATAGCTAATACTAACCTAATGCTAATAAAACACTTTCAATAAAAATGTTAAAATATAAAAATTGCAATAAAATATGTATATTGTACACACAAAAAACCAATAATTGAGTTGAGCATAATTTAGTATCAGCTTATCATAATTGATTTGTGTGGGTATCTTGTTTAAAAAAATAAGATTTTCATTATTAATATTAATATATATTTTATGGACACAGCTATCATATTTTTCTGCATAGTAATAGTGTGCTCGCCTACAGTCCAAACTGCTCCACGAAGGATCCAAAATGAGATTCCTTAGAGCCTGATATTCACATTAGTCACAACAGTTTGGCAAATTAACTGAATAGAGGGATATGCAACCATTTCTAAAACTGCCATGCCGTGACAAAAATGGGCGTGTTATTTCAGCCAGTGGTAATGACGCCAGAGTTTCAATTCACTTCTTCACCATATACGCACCTCGATATACACGTTGAAATCAACGGCCTTCATAAGGTTTCGTCGTTTTCTCATGCTTTGCTTTTAGACTTTGGAGCATTACCACCAATAATTTATAATTGCTTACATAAGAATACCTTAAAAATTTTAAACTAAAAATCTAAACTAAGAAAATGTTTGTTTCATTGCAACTTGCATTTTTTCACAAGCAAATTTTCTCTTTTTTAATTGAACAAGGTTAGGTTTAGGTAAGGTTTGACAGGCAGCTTTCGCTTACTGGGTTCCTTAATTTGGTCCCCTTGTAAATGGAAAATCGGAAACGGAAGAAGAGTAAAGAGTAAAGAGTAAAGAGTAAAGAATACACAAAGCAGAAGCAATCAGATTGTAGAAAGGAAATTGAACTTGTGATCTTCTGACTACACTAGCCCCTAGTCTATGCGGGGCCCCTAATGGACCTAAAGTGCTTTAAAATTAATCAATTGCAATAGATCAGAATATTTGTTTTGAATTCAGTGAGTTATTCATTTCAATGCAGCTCGCTTATGGGAATTCGACTGTATTAGAATTAACTCGTTGGTCTTAAACGTAAGGTAAAAATTTTTAAAATAGTTTACGTTTTTTAAAGAATATTTTAAATAACGAAAGTTTGTAAATTTCCGAAAGTAATTCAAGCAATTCAAACCTGATGTGATTTAATATGGACAGAAGGAAAATGTTAAAAGCAGTTTCCGTTTCCTTTAACAATTTTTTAAATAAATAAATTTAAGATTTCCGAAAGTAATTGAAGCAATTCACAGCTGATGTGATTTATATTACGTATTTTAACAAATAATTAAATATGTAAAGATTTTTATATAGAATATATTTACGTAAAATAACTTTCTTAACTATTTGAATTATGTGCAGTTACACAAAATTAATTTTATTGACTTTTTGCATTAATAAAACTATGAATGATTTATTTAATTATATAATTTTTATGGTGCGAACTCTGCAATCATCATTATTTCATCATTACAACTACGAAATTTAGTTAATGTAACTAACTTTAATAAATAAAATACCACAAATATAAGAGGGAAAAAGTATAATAATAAATATTTTTAAATACGACAGCAACTTATTTAATTGACTCAAACTGAAGACGAAAAAAGAAATGCAAGATTTAGCATCATAAGGCAGTAGAATAAAATACCCTCCTATAAAACAGCTTTTTTTATCTTAAACGCTTAAATTCTATGACCAAGAGGTTTCTTACGAAAGATTCGCCTGCCATAAATGGATAACCATTGGCTGACTATAATCATCATTATGAGTAACAGCAACATCGTCCGTCTACCTGTCCGTCCGCTGGCCTCTGTATGCACCAACTTCAATATCAAATATAATCATAATAATTTTCCACGGTTACTTTCATTGCTGCAATAAATCCAAATCAAAAACCAATAAAGAAACACTGTTGCACTTAAACAATCTTTTTCTAAGCTGGCGTTTTCCTTCTCTCTATTTTTGTTCAACAATAAATTCAAAGTTATGAACAGAAAAAAATAGAATAGAGCGGCGAATCAAGCATAATATACAGGCCAGCCATGCAACAATCATGTAATATTTTTATAATAAACCAATGTTAAACATACATATGAAGTATGTATGCATGTTCGACTGTAGGTCTGTATGTTCTTTTGATGTATACATGAATCTTATTTTTTGTTTTCTCCATCTCGTGGTCCCCTTTTCTAACTATTAAATGTATGAACATGCATTCTAATCATACAGACATTCATTTCTTATTAAAAAAGACAAGAAACAAAAAACAAAACTGAGAAACACAAACAAAAAATTCAACAAAACCATTAAAACACTGGCTGATGACGAGTGTAACACGCATTCTTTCGGTTATAAAGTAAAGCCAGCTAACAGATGAATACAAACAACAAAAACCTAAATCCAAGCACTATTTAGTAGAAGAGAATCTAAAGCTGCAGATAATGATGATGAGATGATGTCCAAGATGTTGAACACTGCTGCAGCAGCAACATCAAGAAGATTATTATTAAATCATTTGAAGAAAAAATGATTAAGGCAGAAAGAAGTGTTTTAGTTTTCATTTTTTTATTACGTATATGATGCCTTCCCTCTGCTTGATGATGAAAAGCTGGTAAGCGACTACTCGTAAGGTGAAAAAGTAAACAAAGAAAATAATAAAAAATGCAACTATAAAAAAGAGTTTAGTCCAGAGATTATTTCCACATTCATCCACCTCTGGGTGTCTGTCCTTTGGTTACTACGTTCCTGTGCTAATACAAAACTCATCACGTTTCATCGTCATCTTCAAAAAGATCACGCATCTCCCTTATGTAGATGCATGTGTACTCATACATTCGTCATACGAGTACATGCAGATCCATCCATTCATACTTGCATCAAACAAACGTTTAAACTAAATCATACTACTAACAAATCAGTTAGATTTATTTTTTAAAAGCACTTGGAGAAATTTTTTATTTAAAGAAGAGATCGGAAATAGTTGAAAAAATTCCATTTGCTATATTAAGTAAAGTTTTGAAATTTTTCATTTAATCAACTAAAAGTTTTTATAGCAGGGTGATGAGACCTTTGAGGGATGGGAGACCATTGGAAGTGATATGAAAAATAAGAGAACATAGACGATGAAAGCTTAGAACTACCGACGATCAGTTCCTTCAATTTAATTTTCATGATTTATAAATTCCATTTGGTTAGACCTGGTTACATTCGGCAGTTTTAGAAATATGAAATTAAATGTATGGAGTAATCTACATATATTATTAAAATTCAGTGGCCGATCGTCCTACATTCTTTTAATACTGAATGATTTAGTCGATTTAGTGGTGCCTCTTAAGACTAGGATAATCACTAGACTTCAAAAACCTAGGCTCTCGATGGAAATGAAAGAGTAAATGAATAAAAGGAATTTCGAATATAACAGATGGAAGAAGTTTAAGACCATTTAAATTGTATTGTCAGAGGGAGTGTATATAAGTTGATAAAAAACACAAAATCTGGCCCTTAGTGAAACAAATTTTCTTCCCTAAGAAAACACAGCAGGTCATATATGAAATTGGTAGCGGGAAAACCACAACCTGTGAAGCTTGTTCGATTGATGCTGTTATTTTAAATGAATGGTTCTTATATATTTCATTATGGTAGAGGCTAATGTGCAATACTACAACGATCATTATTACAATATGAATTAGTTTCCTCATTTGAAGCTGTCGATGAATCTGATGTACTAATTAGTACTTATTTGTTTCCCATCAAATATAACATTGTGGGTAGAGGTAGTATTAATGAAAAATTTCTTGAAATTCTTCTAATCCGGCTGCTTCCCAAAATTATCTTTAATTTTAATCATATTCTCCGTTGCAGCAATTTTCTTTGAATTGGAATATATTAAGAATTGCACCCATACCAAAGATCAGTTCGGAGTAAAAACCGATCGCTATAATTCCGTTTCTCTCTTAAACTTTCGAAAGAATTATTCATAATCAAATAACTCGTTACTTCGATAGAAATAATTTGCCTAGATAACCAGAGAACCAGCCCTGCATGTAGTAAAAATCATACTTTATATTGCAGAGAATATTCGTAGAGATATTATTAATGGCGAAATCGCCTTTTTGGTATTACTAAATCATTGCAAGGCTTTTGACGCTTTAAAAGATAAAACTCTTCGCTACAAGTTACAAGTTCTTCAATTTATCCTTTTCTGCCATTCACTTGCCATCAACGTACAAGTATCACTTCAAGAGATAACGAAACGCATAATTTAAAAATCAAGACGATTTCCTGTGTAAAGAGGAATTCCAATAACCTCCCTATGCCAGTTGTGACAGTGAGATCTCCCCTCCATAAGTTTATTAAATCAGCAACTTTATTATATTGACACGAGGTTTTCGGCAAATATTCTAGGAATACGTCCCAAAAATTCCCCACGTATTCGAATTGAAAAAAAAACTTACTTAATCATACTTAAACGTAGAATTGAAAAAGTATCATCTGCTAAGAATTTATTTTTTTTCAACAAATCCCTTGCTTGGTTTGATCGTAATAATATCCTTGTGATTCTACATCCACTATGCTTAGGACTACGTGGCCAACTCAGTACTGCACCTCAACTATGATAAGAATTATACTTGCGAAAACGTATCTCATTATTTCTCTATTGTGCGAACGTTCTAGGATATTAATTTTTCATCTCAATTGTATGGAATTTCTTATGATGATCCGTTCAGTTCTTAGTTCTTGCAAAAGATGACATATTCTCGGAAGGAGGGACATTTTTACAATAGTCTGTCCTTCGAAGATAACTGCAGTGGCAAGAGAGTTCCATTCTTTGGGTATAAGAGCTTAATGTCAAACTATAAGTTTCCATATACGAGTATTAACAGCCTCTATCTGAAACTCCATTCTTTATAGATGTCAAGCTTTTATTATTGCACGACAATTTAAAACCCAAAAACTAGCAGCATGTGAAAATTGCGCAAAGTGCAATGAACAACAATAAATTTATATGAGACTTCATAAGCCGTGTTCTTAATTTCGTCCAGGAAAGTCCTTTTCCGCAATCTTGAACTACTTGTACAACTACGGTTAGAAATCGTCAGAGCCATCAAAGTATAACAATAGGAAATCCTGAATGGTTAATATTTATTAAGTGATAGTTCCTAGTTTGTTTGAACAAAACATAAAATGTAGATGAAAATTGCTCCTCCGTAATCAACCTCAGAAGGATACCCTTTCAGGATGTCTGTTCATATTGTTGTGGCCATTTATTTGTTGAATTTAAGCATCATTTATGTTATAAACCAT
The DNA here is from genome assembly GCA_963681545.1 of Germaria angustata. Lineage (NCBI taxonomy): Eukaryota > Metazoa > Arthropoda > Insecta > Diptera > Tachinidae > Germaria > Germaria angustata. The sequence continues at coordinate 39,267,086 of OY813001.1, forward strand.
ACCGATGGACGTATTGACAAATAGACACGATATTTTTTGCATGTCAGTTATTGATTTTTCTCTGAATCCATTTTTTTAAGCCATTATTTTTCGGAAATCTCAGTATTCATATAAATTTTTCCAAGTGTGCCGGCTGTGCTTTTCTGCCCAGGATTTAATTGCATTTAGCTGCTGATTTTTCCTTTTTGATTTGTTTGTTAATTTTCTCTTATTATCTTTTTTTATATTTTACTTTAATTTATTTTTTATTTTACTGCCGCTTTATTGTTATTGTATATGTTTTTATATTGGCTTAATTTGTTATATTTATATACTCGTATGTACGTACTCATGAGTGCATGTATGTGTTTAGGATTTTATTATTTTTAATGTTTTGTTGCTGCATCAGGCATTTGTATTGTATGGACTTAGATGCGGCTGCAGAAAACATTTCCTACGTAAATCCTTAAAGTAACTTTGATTATTTTTCGCTTATTATGAGAAAGATATTAGATGATGATATTGCTGATTCGTTGAACGTTGGATTTTGCTAAAAGGCAGATCCAGTAGTTTAGGAACACAAGCACGTTTTAGCATTTGAACGATATATTCGCTAAATATGTTCGTGTGCAAAAATATTTTAAATTAGAAGTTTGTGCTCTAACAAGTCAGTAATATTTTTTTAAGTTTTTTTAGTAATTGAAAATCGAAATTATGCATAAAAGTTTATGGTTATTGGCTATTATCTTTTAACAAATTAATTAAAAAATATTGGTAGTTATTTAGAATTGTAATGAATTTATATAATGAATTAGGTTTCCTTTACAAATAAGAACTACTTCCCTTCGGCGCTATTTCAATGATTTTATTGTAGACTTGTCATTGCAAGATCTTGTCCAGTTCGGATCCTGTTCACTGCTTCTGAAAGCATGTTCCAGATGCTATGAAAAAATTATATTTTTGAAGTACTCCATATGCTATTTGTGCTAAAGTACGTTTTACTTAGTACTTAACACTTAACACATCAACTTGAATATGGGAATATTCATGTATCAGCAGCCTGTATCAAACAGTAGCAAGAAATTGTTGAAATAAAGGGTTTGGTTCCATATATATATATATTTTTTTTTTTTGCAAATCGGACGGGCACTTTGCCCAACCCAAAAGTTTTTGATAATAGCATTTATCTCCGTTTATAAATCGATTTTGAAAAAAACTTAATTTCTTTGAAAACGTAGTTTGCAGTTTGGTTTCACAAAAATTTTTATGGAATTCGGACAGACAAAATGGTCGACCCAAATAATGATTATGACAGTCATTTATGGACTTATTTTCAAAAAAAAAATTATATAAAAAGACAATCCAGTCTTTCTTGGGAATAAAATATAAACTAGAAATGGATTACATCGGTTCTTTAAACTAACCCAGAGTGGCTTCGCATTTATATTCTATTCGACTACCATTTTTTGCTGAAGTCGGTTGTTTGCCACAACTACTTCTTATGCGAAAGTCAAAGTTTCAGTTAAGCATTTGAAGGAAGTTAAAGGAAGAAGTTATTTTTTTCAGTTTAATTAAGATTTTCTCAATTTAACTTCCTGGGAAGTCGAAAACATGCACTTGTGAATATTTCGAGAGTGAAAATGTGGTTGGCTTAAAATCGAATGATTATTGACACACCACCTGGCACTCTCCAGGAGAAAACGTTTTATTTTAATCACATTTCTAAGATTATATAGATAGTACTTATAAGTGTATCGTAATTTAGTCCACACTCGTATTTAGAATGATGTGAGATTCATCAACTCGAAGGTTATTTTTATCTCGTTTTACGAACAAAATTTTAAAATATTTTTTTTTAAATGAAAGCAGGTCATCAATTCCCTCAATAATCATAGTTTTCAAACAAAGAAGATATTAAATTTGAATGTTCAAGTCATTAGTCAAAATATCATGCAGTTGATGATGTTACTGTCAGATGTTGTTTCATTTCAAGTAGAGTTTAAACAGTCCAAAATTGCAAATAAATTGTTGTGCTTCAAGGAAAATAACATGTGTATGATTCTGTACGCGTACAAAAAACAATAAATAACCAAAATACGAAAAGCCTTTAAGCTTGTCTTTGCCTTGGGTTGCCTGAAATTAATTTTTGTTTTTATGGTTGGACGGTTTCAGGGGGAGTCTGCTGAATAAGAAAAAAAAATTATGAGAATTGAAAGCAAAATTGTAAAATTAAGGAGTTTATTATGACGTTTAATGACCTCAAACAACAAATAGCCTCCAACAGTAGGTAAATATGAACAACTCAATAAAATTCGTGTATGTATGTATGTGTACATTTCTCTTAAATCTACTGAATTGTTATGGTGACTGACTAACTGACTGCAGTATGTTGATGACGGTGGCAAACGGGGTAAAGCAATGTATTTGAGTTGATGTTGTTTTTTAATTTTTTCGGTTGTGAATCCTATGAAACCACTTGATGTCTGTGGCACGCAAGAAATAAACTGAAGTAATTACAGTTCTGGCCATTTCTGAAAGCACTTCGTGAAAGCCATTCACAGAAAGTAAACAGCCCGCAATCACATTCTGTTTCAAACACAAGTGCATTATTCCTTATTCAAACTAAAAGTTTAATCATCATGCAATGAGCCAAAGATCTAGGTGGATGGAACGAAAAGTCTTTAAAAAAAAGTACATATATGAATTTTAAGGACATTATGCATTGTATCCAGGGCTTAAAATTGATTAATATAAGTAGTTTCCTAAAAGAAATGAAAACTTCTGATCTAAAAACGTTTGCAGTGCTGACATGTCTCAGCATCAATATCAAGAAAATATTGCTTCTAAAAAGCTTCATGTTAGTTTCATGTGCCCCGCTTAAATGGCAGCAGACAAGATAAAATATGGCATATGAAATCTTTGGCATGAGGTATCTGAATCTACTTCTGCCGATCGTTTTCATTTCACTACTGTTTGGTAATACATTATCCTGGAAGTTGCAGAATTATGTATAAAAACTAGATAAAAGCAAAAAAGTCATCCAATATGAGACATCTTGAAGTTTTTGCACTCTTGCGCATGACTACGCGTTCTAGGAAGTTTCAGACAGCGCCATGTATCAAACAATGCCTTGATAAAATGGGTGATAGAACATGCATACCTGCGTCCATGCATCCTGAATTTTAAACTTAAGCAAGTGACAAAAGTTATTAACAGTTTCCTAAAAAATAATTTTTGCTCTGTAGTGAGTTTGAAGGTATTCAGTGCAAGGGCATGTTTATCTATGAATTATGCCTCTAGTCAAATATTAAACTTTTTCTGCATTTATAATCGGAATATAAAAAAATATCTAAAATTGTATAATCACACAAGGATGTGAATACCTCTCCTTTGTTTCAAAAACTGAATTCTTTATACATTATTGATAAATTTTATAAAGCATTCAGTTGAAACATTATATTTCAACGGCGAGTTAATGCCAACGGAAGCAACCAAAAGTTTGTTTAGCCGGCTTGGGACATGAAGAAAGTTCTTAAGTTTTTCCAAAAACCAATAATAACGAATAACTTTTTAACAAAAACCTCTAGATGACTTCAGTCTAGCAAATCCAGTGGGCATATGCCACAGATAGACATCTTTGCTTTTGTATAAAGCCGCACAAGTTGCCAAAATAGTTAAAAGGGGAATAATTTTCCACTACTACCGTAACCGGCAAAAAGAAGAGCTTTCAAAAAAGTTATAAAAAAACTGTTTTTATAAACGGTTATAATTGCAGGACGTCCTTTATTTTTATACCTATTTGCCGATTCAGAAACGATTTTCAATATATTGATACATGAATTTTGTTGGTATTTTTTGAAAAGAAAATAATTTTACTCGTTTTTTAAATTGTGAGAAATTATTTAACCCTTTAAATTCTAAAAACTTGCAAATAGCAAAGAAAAGTTTTCTTATTTGAAAGCAATTGCATGAATTATTAGTTGAATAAATATTAATGATATATAAACTGAAGGATATTTTAAAATAATAATCAGGTATTTAGAAATATGAGAAAAGCGAGGTTCCGTGAATTAAGCTACAAATTACTACCTCATCCACCATATTCTCCGGATTTAGTACCAAGCGACTATTTCTTGTTTCCAAGCCAGAATAAATAAACTGGGTGGAAAGAGATTTGACCCTAACAAACAAATACCTACTTTTGATAAACTCGACAAAACTTATTTTTTGATATTAAAAAGATTGGAGAAATTTATATTAAACAAAGTGTATAGAGTTGAAAAATAATTTTATTTCTTATCCATAAATCTTTTTTTTATTCAAAAATTCTTGGACTTGTTGAACCGCACTCGTAAACTATTTTTTGCAGATGATTGTCAATCTTTAAGAATAAAAACTAAAGAATTGTGTTCTAATATATACAAAAATCTTCGATAACAGAAAAGACAAAATTACTATCAAAATTATTATCAGCAGACATACAAGGAACTCATATGACTCAATTGGAACTTTCGAATCTATAATCTATATATATAAAAATAAGTCCGTATATGTACGTCGCCGAACTAATCATAAACGCGTCGAGCGATTTCAACCAAACTTATACACTACGTAGGCAGTGGCCCATATATGGTTTATATGAAGTTTGGTTAAAATCCGATAACGCATGTGTGTGCGGTGCGTATGTGAAATGAGTGTGTTTCTGGGAACAAAACCAACTTTATTAAAAACAAGTGTGTTTCTTTTCTTATTTTGTTTTGCCGTGCGAAGCAGGCAACGGGCCCGCTAGTATTTTATATAAGTTTTTGAAATAAAATTTTCACTTGTTATAAAAACAAATTTTAATTTCTCTTCAACTAAATTTATACTTTTACCTTTCTGGCTGTTTTTTAAAGAAATTTTTCAAGAAACCCACCCCTACATATTGAAAAGAAGTTTTTATTTTAATTATTGTTGTTACTAGGTCATGTTGCCCACAGGTTACAATAGAAAGGTAAGAGGAGAGATGGTGTACGCTTTAACCACCCATTCAATATGTGTATAACTCTAGAACTAGCTGCCGTATTTTATGCTGCAATTACGACACTGATGAGTTTCACTTACCACTCACTAGTGCTGCCTGCCCATTGTATCCAGTTATTATTGCTGCTGTTTACAAATGTCTTTGGCAGTATTCTTCAGTTAAATTTTACTGTAGACAAACAAACAAAACAAGAAAAACATAAAAACTATGTTGCCAATGATTATTATGTTGCTGATTACTTGCATCATGATATCTTGCAATTTAATGCCGAGACAACATTTGTTTTTATGTTGCATTTTTCTTGTTGTTATTATTAGTACCAGGCAAGTATTTTGCATTCCACTTGCAATCATAATCTGCAGCAAAAAGAACAAGCCAAAACATTAATGTCAGTGCAACATATCATTGTTACATGATGTTGAGAGTCGTAATAATCTGTGTATTTAATAACGGTTATAAGAATTGTTTTTATGCTTTTATATGAATATTCTTTCGTACAACATGATCATATTTCAGAACTTGCTGTTGCAATCAATAAAAACTGGAAAAACCAAAGTGCAACAACACGGCATAATTTGGTATGCAAAATACTTGTTCTTTTACATGTTTTTTAGTAATTTTGCAGCGATTTGAATTCTTTAAAGATTTTGAACTTTAACAATGACTTTGCAGATATATTTTCTAATACTTTATATCTTGTTTTATTTGGTCAATGTCTATAGTAAGGCCAACTAATATTTCAAAGTTGTGGGCAATAATTTGAAGCTGGAAAAATATTTGCCGGTTTTTTAAAAAAAATTTCGTTTTGAAAGAATCCTTCAAAACTGTATTTTAAGAGATTTTCAAAAGTGAGGGATATTAAAATGCCTTACATGACGCCTTCTTAATATTGTCGAAAGCACCAAACAAAAATATTTCAATGTTATTTTTTGTTTTATCATAAAAAATCAAGCTAATCTTTTGTAAGATCATAAACTTGCCACATAATATCCAAACTTAGTTTTACAGAAATGAGAAATGCTTCCATATCAGAGTGCGTTGTACAAGTGGCATGTTTGCTTTCCTCTTTACCTTGAAACTATTAAATTAAATTTTTAATAGGCTTTTACAGCTAAAATATCTGATAGTAGATATCAAAACTAATCGACGATTTTAAAATGTTTCTACCGTAATAAGAAGTATAATACAACACCCTAAAAAAAATAATACCTTGTGAACATTGACCAAGAAATTAAAATAAAGAAAACACGTTTCTCCTTATCTGGCAGTAGTAACTACAACATAAACTAAAACAAACAGCCGTATCAAACAACAATCAATGTTGTCAGCAAACAAAGTAGCGGCCAACTAAATCAAGAAACAAATAACAACAACATGAAGAAAGCGTGGCACAAACTCTCCTACAAAATACACAACATTCAATCAAGAAGCCAAATCGAACAAAAAGTGTACCAAGTTCAGTTTACAGCAACATTGTAGAATATGCATTTTATATAGAGAAAAGGGGCAACTGGGTATTATTTTCTTAAAACAATTTAAAGAAAATCTTCTTTAGGGTCACTTTCTGCCGCTGCTGCGTCGCAACATCGTTAAGACAGTCAATGTCTCAGTATCAAAAGGAAATGTAAATAATCTTGAAATGAGGTTGATTCTATTATTGGTTTAGCAAATGATAGTGTTTTGTATTTCTCGTTTTTTTTCTTCTTTCTTTATTTTATTTGTTTCTAGCATTAAATAGCATTCATTTCTGTAAACAACATTTTGCCTTTAATTGTACTACAGCAAACAAAAATGGAAATAGTAAGAAATAATTTTATGTAAAATTGTGTTTTCATTTACATAAAAAGTAATTGTTATTAATTCATCTACTTCACAGATAAATCTGCTTAGAAATTCTTGAAATAATTCATTTGAAAATTTTGTCACTAAAAATTTTTTAATTTCATTATAATCCTTTTGCATCGTTCTTTTGGAGTAAATGTAAAATTTCTGTCAGAAGCGGGGATTGAAAAATTAGCATTAGCATAGTGCCAGGATCAGTTTTCCTTTGATTATGGAAGCGTTTGCAGGGCCAACACGCGCACATAATCAGCGATATCTGTGAGGCCTTCAGTAGTATGAAAATAAATGAAGTCATTTAATGACTCAGATGAATTAAAAAATAATCTCTAGGTGAAATATAGCAATCACCAAATAAAATATGAACAGTTTGGAATGGTTCAAAAGACATTTAACCCAATTATTACAACTCGCCTTACACATACAACTTTAGCTCCGAGATTGACCATTTTCACTATTATAATTTGTTACCCACATATATTGTAATATTCGACTTACCCTTCTTAATTTAATTAAATAATTGTTTATTCCATCACCAGTTCTTTCTAAGTGAAAGAATTTTTTATTTAAATTAAATTCTTTTCAACACATCGCCACAAAATGGTGTGGCATTGTCACGTAAAAAGTTAAAAAATATTCCAAATACAAGAACTTACAAATTACAAAATACACAAAAAACCACCAACTACTTTTAACAAATTATTTTAGTACGTAGTGGCAGCGAAGTCCTTTAATTTATTGCTTTGTACATAATGAACAAGTGGCCATATTTTTTGACGCTCTAATTTTAAATGGAATATTTTCAAAAATCTACGATTATGGGTATTTTTCTAGTTTTACATTCGATTGAAAAATGGAGAATTCTACACCAAAAAAGAATAATTTTCGAGAAAGTATTGTTGGTTAATTTAAGTCGTGGCTGCCGTCTAAAAAGGAGGGCAATCAAGTAAAACCAAGTGGTTCCGTTTTGGTAAAAACCAAACAAGTCATTACTTATCCAGATTCAAGACCAGTTCCGGCATCCTAGAATATTTACCTAACGTCTAGTGACCCGTCAATACTGCGAGATATTGTAACGGTTCCTATTTATCAGTTGAATTTAGTGCCTGCGTTGCAAAAAGAATAAATTTTCTTTGATATTTCAAAAGTGGCCAGCTTTGCATTATCTGGACTCAGCTCTCTAAAGATGACAGCTGAGGAAATTATTTAGTTGAGTACCGATACTGCATTGGAGACATTTAAGGCTAATCCACTTCTGGATAGTTCATCTACCCGTTCATTAATATGAAAGTTATTGTTTGCACAAATCCAATTTAAAGTGACGTCAGTTAATCAAAAAAAGCAGCTCCTTGCACTCCTTGCCGGAGTTGCTGCACAGTTATCGACAAAAATGGCCGTTTCCTCGATAGTATCTTTTTGTCTGCCCGAATCCTTCCCGCTTCTCGAATGGTCAGTATTTCGGCGTGAGAAGGAAAGAACAAGTAATATATATAAAGATTCTCTGCGAAAATCTAGCTGATCGTTTTTGATCTCTCGGTATAAGTGTTGGTATCATAGTAGTATTTTTATATTCGCCCTTCCAAGCCCGTCTAGTGGGAGAAAAAAGTTTTATTTCATTTCAGCAAACGGAAAGTTGTTATATTTTAGAGGAAGGTTAAAGAAATTATTAATTGGGCCAGTATATGCCGCATATAACCCGAAGGCTTTATTTATAAAAAACTTATAACCACTGCCTGATCGATTAACTGACCAGCCATGTTTCACTTCCGTCGACTTGACACATGCCTCAAATATATGGAAATTTGTTGTTCTCGAAATTTGTGGTGCTATATTGAGCCTATTCGTGATGTCCCCATTAATGCCACCGTATATGTAGATACATGTACCCTATGCACAGTCTTGCCGAAGTGGTCTTGCATTTGAAAATTTGCAACATATTAGCAAACTTACAAATTTGTATATACGCAATAGTTAAAACCAAATTATTTATTTACTCGGCATATACAATACCGAAATGCAACAGTTGACAATTGATAAGAACAATAAAAATTAAGAAATAGCCAAAAAATTAAAAAAGCTAACTACGAAGAATATTAAAACAGGACACTGCTGATGTACGAAATTCTTGACGATTTGGTTACTAATTGGTGTTCGTTCCCTAATAATAACTTCTGTATGCTTTGGCTTAATGGCTAAAAAATTAATTTATAGTTTTGATATTGTATGCCCTCAAAGCGATAGATTTATCGTCCTACCCAGCACAGTGTACGTTAAACGAAATATAATGATCTGGACAACTTATTTTATTGAAAGTCACTTAAAATTTTTTTAATTAATACTAAATCACGTATGTATATGTATTTGTATATATTGTTATATTATTTAAAATTTTGCATTGTGTTTATTACACCCTCTTCCTGCGCAACTACTTGATCTTACGGCTTAAGGCTATTTGATGTCCTTTTTATAACCATTATATTGTCAAAGTCGGAGTGTAATATATGCCTGCCTGTCAACTATATATGTATATAATACTCATACGATATACAGCAACAACAACAACAATAATAAAGTTAATTTAAATAAAATTAACTAATTGGCCAAGAAAATGTTAAAAAGTAAAGTTCAAGTGAGTTGTTCCTTTCATGATATTTCATACCATGAATGGAGCATTTTTGTTGTTGTTATTTCTACTGACTGCTAACTAAGATGCAAGTATGAAAGCATTAGAATTAACGTCTACCTCAACAATTGTAGATGATTTAAATGTTATACGAAAATATGTATGTATGTATGAAATAGCAATAAAATCGGTCAGTTAGACTGACAGGCTGGCAGTTTCAATAGATTTGAAAATCCGACTGAATGTGTAATTGGAAAATTGCTTACTGTTAGTTTGAAAATGTTTATAAAAGACAGAAATTTAAAAGAATAATATCAATAATGGAATTCCAGTAGTTAATATTTGTTACCATAAAAACATAAGTGGTAAAATTAGACCAAGTTCCTATTAAAAAATTTCAGCCGAGATCAAAATGACAAACCAAGTTATTTCTATAAATAGAATATTTATATTTCTTTAAAAATCTTCATATTGTAGTGAGTTGATCTTTACGATTCATTTGTGTCACACCAATCATTAGTTGAGATATTTGGAAACAAACTTACATCTTAAGGTGTTCCATTTTTGTTATTGTAACCCTTAGGGTGTCATCTTATTTCTAGGTAAACTTTTGACTTGATAAACTTTGAAAAATTTAATTTTTAAAGTATTTTGGAGACAGAATCTGAGTGAATTTGGAAGTAGAAGTGTTTAGTTTTACAACTGTTTTATTTTATTTTATTTTATTTTCTTTTTTATATTATTTTATTTTTTATTGTTTTCCGTTTTATTTTCTTTTATTCGGTTTTGCTTTATTTTATTACATCCAAAGGACATAACATACATACATATGTATATGTTTACTTATAAATTATCTCTCAAATCCCCCCTGAGACTTTGACAGCACATACATCACTTTTTCAACTTTTATTTTATATATGGTTACAGCTGTAAATTTATTTCTTCAAAGGACCTCTGACTTAAAACAAACTTGTGGAATCCAGTGCTACTATATCCCATAATTTTACAAATGAACAAAATCAAAGCAAAAACAAATATTTATTCCTAGTTGGTCGCTCGTATGAGATGGTACTTGTATGATACTAAAGAAACGTTGATATGGAATGAAAGTAGGCTGCTTTTGTTTCCCTTTACAGGATAAACACAATAAGAACATAATATTTTTTGTTTTATTTATTAAACGCAACCAATTTAAACAATTAGCAATAACAAAAATGATATTAAATTTGTATTCTATGCTACAAATGGCGAAAACATGTATCCTGATTTTCTATTAATTAAAAAATTACTTCCCGTTTAGAAGTTTTCACCTCTTAAAATATTTCTTAGCAATACTTAAGTCCTTCCATCCTGCTTGCGAGAGCAGAAAATGGACAACTTTTTTTAAAAAATAAAATGCAATGTGTGTGATATAGAGAGGAGAAGATTTTATTATCTGCGGTTATGTCCAGTTTATTATCAAAATAAAAAATATTTCCCATCATATTGCAACACGTGGATGCACATTAATTTGAATACTTCAGTTTTAATGCAGTTTCTCCAATTTATAAAACTAAAAAACATTTTTTTTTTTTTTAAATATATTATACTAGATATTCTTCAAAATAATTATTTGAAAATATATGAGTATTCTATAAAATATTATACCAAGGTTTCAGAGGAAACAGAATCTTACACAGCCATGTCCAAGTAAACTCATTTATTTATTCATTCATTATAAGAAAACTTAATTAGTATTACTTTTCTCTTGCTCCGGACATAAAAAATTTTTTAGCCAGTTAAATCATCAAAATCTAAAATTAAAAACTATCTGGCCAATGAACTTTTCAACAGACAAGGAAATCTCTTCAATAAATATTTTATACATAAATATTGATTCGTTCAATAGCAGTAAATGAATCCAGAAGAAGTCGAGGAACAATTTTCCAATAAATGTCTAGAAAAATCTTTATAATTTTCTAATAAATTTCCTATGACACCTACAAATAGGGCTGTGTGTGCATATTGACGATTTCTGTTCATAGATTCCCATGCACGTGTATTATTGTCTATTATTAGAATAACGCACATACATACGAGTATACATATGTATACATTTTTATCAGAACACAGTCTATAAACAAATAATAATTATGATATGTAATTAGATTTTATTTCACATACAAAATTTTCTTTTCATGGCACGACAAAAAATAATCAATTAAAATTTCAAAGGCTCACACATTTAAGAAAACAATAACATAAAAATACGTATAGACAAACAAAAATATTTATCGTAATTTAAGTTGGAAAATATTTGAACCTGAATTTAATTTAAAAAAGAAAACCTTTAAAAATGCAGGCACCGAGTTGAATAAAATTCTATTTAATTTTGCAGGGATATCCTGCAGAAGAGCCATAAAGCATTTTTAATGGATCAGCTGCTCCATAGTGATGGTAAAAATATGCAAACTTCTTTACGTTCTGTTAAGAATGAATTATCGTCATTCACTTTAGTCAAACAGTTAAAATTTGATTTTCCCCAGCGATCTAACTCTACGAAAAATTTCTTATAAATGAAACAACAATTTGGCAAGAGACTACATAAACACCCCCGTGAAACAAAGGGAGTCATTTTTAAGGAATGATATATTTATGGCTTCCAAGAATCCATTAGCGTATCTCTTCTGCAAATGTGTCCAATGAAACAGAATTTTTATTAAATTAATAATGGCCACAATTACTTAACACTTCAGGAAAAAGAAATCATGACCATTGGCAATTTTATTGAAGGTGTCTCCCAAACCGGTGAATGGGAATCAAACCAGACAACATCCTTCAATGACAAAATTTTTTTAAAATTGTGGCATATAATCTGATCTATTTAGAAGCTCTTTTTTCACTGGGAACGTGTAAAGAATTTAATGTGATAACGACACAATATATCTTTTCTAGCGGCTTGTCAAATAAGAAAATACCGCCATAGATTAGACAACAGGCCTGTGCAAACGAGCATTTCTTAAGCGATATATAAGAACAAAAGTTTCCTACAAGAAACAAATTTATTATATAAATATTTGTTTTTGTTGGTGGCTATTGAGCTATAACTCTATTCACTTATTGCACAGAGAAACACTTCTGCACACCTTTTCTAACTTCTAATGTTCTATTTTAAGTGCATTAAATAAAAATAAAAATCTATAAAGCACACCCCTATTTTGCATCAAATATCAACATTTCTTTTATAATCTGGCTGACATTAAAGGTGCTTCTGTTTATGGAAGAACAATTTTATAACACAGGGCTACACAAAAAATTTATAAAGCTGAAAGATTTAAAATAAAATTGATTGAATGGCTAAAAGATAATTTGTTTTTTTTTATTATGAATGATATAATAGAGGTTGCACCAAATCTTTCTAAGTCACTTTCATATAATTTTTATTGGTTTTTTAGTTTGGAGTCTGTTAAGATAGTTTTTAGAAAAAAACCAAATTTGCATGCCGAGTTCCAAAATTTTTATTCTTAGAAAGTTTATTTAAAATCCATTTCCACATCACAGAAATTTACGAAACTCTTCCGTAACACACTTGCAATATTTTATATCATTAATTTGCAAAAACTACTTTAAGATTATTATGTTCTTACAAAAACTACTTTGACATCTATCTGAGTTGTATAATTTTTGAATGAATAAGTCTTACAACTGGAGCACAAATGCCATTTTATTGGTGAAACAAAGCTTGTTCTCGAGGCAATAAATGGCATTAATATGTGTATTGAAATTGACTAGGAAATCCCAAGTCTTAAATTTAATGTTACACTGTGTAAAATATCCTGCCTTCAACACTTGATTGAAAAGTTTATAATAAAAAAATCCAAAAGATCTGAAACTTTTCCTCCCGTTGACTGTTGAATGAATTCCGGCAGGATATATACTTTTTTAATGAAATTTGTTGCATGCAACTTCTTTTATTCGCTGTTAGCAGCGATAGTGAAGCACACGGGTTAGCAAAACTGTCACACTCTATCTTAAGTTGGCAAACAGATAAAGTTTCATGCAACAAATTTCATGTGGGTTCAATTCCCATTCATACGAGTGAAAGTATCTTTTGCTTTGCTTTGCCATACAAGTTGCAATATAATTTTTATATGTGTTTTTTGCATTAAATTAATAAAATAAATTACAAAAAAAATTATTTTTTATCAATTGTGGTTTTATTTACAAAGGAAAAATATTACTGAGGAAAAACTTTCTGAAACTCTGAAAATTAATAATAAAGAAAATAAAAGAAATAAAAATTCAGGTTTTATTTGAATCTCTATATTTTGAAGAAAATCACAAACACATTTTTGCCAATTTCCAATGATTATAGTATTTTACAAAAGTTTCCTATTCAATGAACTTCAAATCAATTATTTTCTTTTACTTTTTTTCTACAACAATTGTCAGAAGGCCAGTCAAATAAAAATAAGGCAGAGAAGTCCAAATATAATAAATATCTATCTATACCGGCCATTCACAAGTCAATTCGAGCAACTTCATTCAGTTCACTTTTCATTTTCTTCTCCATATATTTTCCAATGTCATGCAGTTTGGTGGGAAAACTACAGGAAAAAGACTTAAGAAGAGAGAAGAAGACAATAAAACATTTTAACTATGGCTGGTGAAGATGATAATGTTGATGATTATTAAGTTTTCAGAAAGCAGCTTTTTAACCAGCAAATATTAGCTGCCACATCTATGGTAGCAGCAAGAACAAATTATTAAGAAGGCAATTCAAATTGACCATTCATTCTTTGTATCGGAACATTTTTAACCAAGTTATTTATATGTATGTGTGGACCTCTCTAAGTCGCTCTCCCTATTGGTTGTGCTGAATTGTCAGTGACCACAATTTATACGCATATCAAAACAAGGACCTGTTCATCGTAAATCAATCAATCTTACAATTAAGAGAGTTCCTCTGACACATTTAGTGTCCAATTTGAATAGTTTTTTTCTTCCTTTTTATTCCTTTCGTTGCTGCCATTTGACTGACTTTTTTGTTCAACTCATCCGAAATATATTTGGAAGATATTCGTACAAATATATTTTGTAAATAAGACAACAATGGCTAAGGGGAAAAATTATCATGATATGAAAAGACTATATTTATGCAAAATAACTTTTTACTCTTTCATTTTATTTTTTTCTGGTTTCCAAAGTTGGAAGTTACAAAATATAATAATAAACTAAAGAAGTCTGCTATTCAAAAGATAAGACTTTAGAAACGATTTAAAATAAATTGTTGAAAGAACTAAGAGATTTGTTATCAATCTAGAAAATTAAGGCACTGAGAGAAATTAAAGTACATAAACGAAAGATTAAAATTGTACTCGCATACAAAACGTTGAAATATTTGCTTAGAATTTTGGAAACGATATTTTTTATTAAAAAAATATCAGTGAAAGTTGTACCTCTGAAAGCCATGAAAATTTTGGAATTGTGATTATGTCATTTATTCACAAATTTGGAAACTGTCTTCAAAAAATATAGACTCTTATTTACATCAAATTGCGATAAGTCTTTTTCAACTGGATATATACTACGTTTATACGCACGTCTTATTTGCAAATAAAAAAGAAGAATGTTGCCGTATAACTTTTTTATTGTAACTTATTAACTCACTTAAACAAGTCGTAAATAACGACACTATTTGCAAATAAAAAGTAAGACGTTGCCACTTCGTGAACGTTTTTTGTGTTTTACTTACCAAACAATCATATTTTCGTCACATGGCATCAATAATAATAACATAAGTTCTGTATGCAATTACCCGTATAAAAAGTGAATTAGTTATTTGCAAATAGTTCTATTTGCAAATAAGACGTGCGTATAAACGTGGTAATAGACTACACAAACGTGAAATAAATAGGACCTCTTTTTCCTTATCTGAATGTAATTGTATCAATTACAGTACATTTTGATTAGAATATGTGACATTTCATAAGCCTAGTTTTTAATGTCGATTGTAAATCTATGTATCAGCTCTAGTTTAAATTTTTAAATTCAAAAGAATCCTTTTATGCTTGTAGAAAGTTGCAACGAAATGGCTGCTATGAATGCTCCAGCAATAGTCAGTCATCTTGTGTGCATTTCAGTAACCTTAAGAGCATTCATTAATCACACGAAGGTCTTGGTTAAATCACTAGCTCCATTCTGTACTTACATAGATCCCGATATTAGCGAGAAAAGAGTTTCAGCAATTGTGAAGCCTTAGAAAGTACGCATTAGCTCTTCAAGGATCTAGAACTTTTCCTGTTTTACTAAAAATGTTGAACAAGACGAACAAATTCAATGCATGCTTTTTTTCCAATCTCTGTCACAGTATTCCTAAAACTTGTATTTTTTATAAATGATCTTGGCCCTTTAAGAATTTGTGCTCTTATCTCTATTGTATTCACTTTTGTTAAGACTTTAAACAAATTATTTAATAAGCTGTTATTTTATAAGAAAATTTTACGATCCTGTAATACCAAAGTTGGGCGTATCATATTTTATTGTCCTGCAAATTAGCACTTCTCTGATATGTCAATTGACGTTGTTCATGTTACAAATGTATAAGTTTAATCGTTTTCATAATGTGTTCGGATATACAACGGCTGTTAAATGTGTCCCTCATAAAATTCTGGTTCTAATGTTGATTCTAGTTCCATAGGTTTATTATTGTAGTGTCTTCTGTGGTCGAGAAATCTAGTTGTGATTTTCCGTTCCGCCAATTTGATGCAGCTGTATTGGCATGTACATTAGAATTTTTATACCCCTTTTTTATTTAGAGAGCTGTTCCGTTTAATCTATTATGTCGTAGTCTATTTAATTTGCTTTTCAACTTGAATACTGTGGTAATATTGTGTTTCCTAGTTTGTATGTTGTTTTGCCTATAAGTGCTAAAATAGACCAAGTTCTATTATTCTTCTCCGTTCCGATTTTTTCTTGCCTTCATATCCATCCTGATCCTGTCTATCAAGTCGTACTCGACACTGCGGTATATATTGCTTTAGTCTCTTTCATATGACGCTCGTTCAAGTCTCGTTGTTAATTGAATGATCGCTGTGTTCTTCTGTTGTTAAAGATAGTTCAACGAATTGTTTATTATTGTGTCTGTCGGTGATTTTCCATACATTTCGTATATAATTCCTTTTAAGATCTTATTATCAGATCCAGGTTATTTATTTTTGTGCCTTTTTTCATTACCATCGTAAATTTTACGTTTAATGTTCTAGTTTCCCTTGATGTTCACTTATAGCCTTACGACTCAAGACTGATATTTTCGGCTGGTGCCAGTTGTGTCCACTAAAAAAATAGCAATAGTCTAGTAGGTCACCGTTTCATTCCAGATCATTATGTGTGGCTTCATATTAGAAATTATTTCGTTTCTTATTTGCTAATAAACATAGAGACTCAACACAAACTTTGCATAAATTTTCAGGATTCCAAGGTTTTGCATTTAATTTTCCATGAAAGCAAGAATAACTCCTGCAATTCAAATTTATAAACGCTGTTAGATTTTAAGCGATGTTCCTTAAACATGCATAAACTCTCCGCAAATGAAAAAAACAGCTCGGTTCCTTCACACAAACTCTTCTTAAAAATGCCATATCCAATTATATTTATATAATACAATAATTATTAAATTATCAGCATTTTTAGTGAAAGCTACAACTCCTAAGCCAACGATTTTGTGAAGTAAATAAGGACATATTTGGAATCAGAGGTGTTAAAACATCTTGAGTCATTCATTATTCACAAAGTGCAACTTTGTTGGTCAGTGTTGTTAATTAAAGAAACATATTGTTGTAATGTATCGCATATAAAATTAAAAAAAAAAATATATATTTTTTTCTATATATAAAAATTGAGAACAGTTTTTAACAGGCCTTTAGAAGTGATTCAGAATCCCAATAAAAATAATGTCAAATTGACTTCAGGTGTAGTTGAAGAGGTGCACTAATGGATTTTTGGTTAGAATAATAATCTCGTACTTCAAACAATTCTAACATTTATACATTTGCAAGAAAAAATGGAATATTTATAAAGGATATTTATTAAATAGCAATAAATCTACCAAAGATCAATAATATATTAAAATGTATTTAGCTTTTGAAACAGATAAATAGCTGACGAGAAGAATTAGACTTCTAGTACAATATTGTTGAATATTTTGCAACCAATTGCCTTAAGAACATTAATACCTAGAACTAAAAATTATATCTTATATATGGCGTAATTTTTGCTTAATATTCCGGCTGTTTTACTTTAAATTTTCATCAATTTTTCTTAGCTGTTTGTGTTTGTCTTGTTTCAGAACAACATTTGAGCAACACTCTCCATCACATTTATTGGCTTTAGAAATTTGTTAATACTCCTATTCATTAATATCTCATACATTAATCTAAAACATAATTTATTTTCGAAAAAGTCAGCTACTAAAAACAACCAACTCGACAACATTAATTTCAAAACGTCTTTTCTGCTTCTTAACATAAATAATGAATTTCCAATGCCCCTTATTTCATTTGCATATTTCAGATGTAACGAATACACAATGTGTCACCAAGCCTGTCAAGAATTATTAACATGTGTTTAGAGAATGTTTTGTGGCCATTTCCAACAAAATTATTTTTCAAGATAATTTTTCAAGAAGAAATAGACAATTTTAAATATAATTTGGAGGGTTTGTCGTTAAAGATATTGACCTCATTTACATAAAGAACTAAAACAAATGTACCATCCGAAACACACATGCAAACATATATAAAGGGTGACTTTTAAAGAGCTTTCGGATTTGATTTAAAAAAACACATAAAATTTGGAGAAATATTTATAATATAAAATATTTATTTGAGTCGATGTAATAAAATATTTATTTGAGTCGATGTAATAATCTATATAATTCAAATTTTTAAAGGATACATATGATGGCCTCAATTTTGGCATACTCTCTCCAACATATCAGCCAGTATCTCTTAAATAAATTCTTCAATATTGGCTTACAGTGCGTAAATCGATGCGAGCTTTTCTTTGTAGACATGGGCTTATTATAGCCCCACAAAAAATAGTCTAAAGGCGCTAAATCGCACGATCTGGGCGGCCAATTGACCAGCATCAAACGTGAAATAAACTGTTCATCGAACTTGCTTCTTAATTGGGCCACTGTTTTCTGCTTTTTTTGTGGCAAGTCTAGCTCTTATATTTTGGGCAAAAAATTGTAATCATCGCACGGCAGCGTTCGTCATTTGTAGTAACGTTCCTGCCCTCCTCATCTTTGAAAAAGTTCTGTCTGATGATGCCACACCAAACAGTGTATTTTTCGTAATGCAATGCTTCTGACAGCTCTTAACATGAAATATGGCAATTTTACTTGTTCACGTATCCATTCAAACAGAAATGAGCTTCGTGTTTTCCGATGAAAAAAAAATTGGACGATGCACTTTCTTAACCGAGAATAAATTCTGATAGTCAGATTCAATGATCTGAAGCGTTGTTCGTTTGTTAAATTATAGGCTAAACTGTACACGTTTAACATTAATACGTTACACGAAAAGAGCTGAGCTGCTATAAACTGTGTTGCTAAAAAATCACCCTTTACATGCCCATAAAATACATTTCCAGAAGCTGACAATAATGTGTTTTGTATATTCTTGAATGCACAAAGAATAAATTTAGCATTTCTAATTAACTAAACAAAACAACAACAATAACAACAACAACAAAACGAAAATGTTTACCAGACGAACTTTGCCTTTATTCAAATGAAAATACTACATTTCTCGAGCGATTCCCATGTGACGGTTTTTTTTTTCAAAATTCAGCAATTTTAGAACGAGCTTCGCTTCATGTCCAAAAATTAAAAAAAAAATTTTATGGCATAAGCCAACCGATATGCCGACATACTATGCAACTTTTCTAATAGTGATTCGCCGATACTCCTTATGAATTTTCCTTACTTTCTCAACATTTTCATCGGTCTTCGATATTGTGAAGCTTCCAGAACGAGCGTCGTGTTTGAAAAGCTTGTATCACTTGTAAACATTTTTCTGACGTAGAGTACAATCACCATATGCCACTCTCAATATTTAAAGGCCTTTTGAGCACTTTGTTCCATTTTTACAGAAAATTGTATGCAAATTCTTTGATTAATTTTTTTTCCACAGCAGAAAATCGCCAAACATGCAAAACACGTCTAACTCTTGTGCCTCTCACAAACAAATTTAATTAAACACAAACAAACTCAACAAGTGTGCCAACTTAAAAAAAATTGCTTATCGAATGCACGTAAAATTCACCTTTTATGTTGAACAGTCCTCGTATACATATTGTAGTAGTTCATATAAGTATGTTTATAAATTTGAATGTGTGAATTAAAATTTCTAATTTCTGCTTTTCTTTTATTTTATTCTAGTTTACAACAAAAGATGCGCTGTGTCAGCAAAATTCAGAGTGTTTAACGGTGAGTTTCTTCTTATAGTCCTTAAATCAAAAATTAAATAAAAAACAAATGCACCTGCCAGAATACAACAACCTTTTTAGATTTTCTTCAAAAAGTTATGAAATATTAAATTTAAAACGGCCGCGTGTCCAAACTTCAGATTTGATATGATAAAAATTTAGAATAATAAAAAAATCTATACACTAAATTCAAGTAAAACAATTGACTGAAATGTTCTAAAATTTAAGTAAAATTTTCTTAAAACTAGAAAGAAATCTACTTCAAACTAATAAAAAAAATGTACTTACAAAAAGGTTCATAGTTTCCCTCAAAGAATTTTGTAGATTTAATGAAAATTTGATTTACTTTAAAAAAATATATTTAAACATTTTGTAATGAGAATATTATCATAAAAAGGAAATAAATGATTTTTACTAAAATATATTTGTTGAGGAAATGATTTACTCGAGAATATTTACTTTTATTTGAAAAACAATCGTCTTCGTGTATTTCTGACGCTCAGCAATACCGGAAATAGTGGATACAGCAAAAACTGCCCATTCACATATGTGAAGTGAAGCAAAATGCATTTCATTACGTGGTGGGAGTAAAATGTGTAATTTTCTTTTTACATTTTGATAACAATAATTGACAGGCCAAAGCCTATTCGTCTTTGGAATGCTCTCCCACATCACATACAAATGAGCAACAATGCAAAAATTTTAAAAAATTCCTTTTAATTATTTTGATCAATTGATTAAACGTGTTATTAAACAAATATTAATAGTACGCATCTTTTAATATTGTTAAAACCTTTTTGCATGCGATTTCGAAATTTTTGAAACAATATCGTACTCCACTCTTTAATTTATATTGCATAATTTAATGTACGCTAACCAACCCTGCATTATAATTATAAGACTAAATCTGGCAATGCAACGGGGTTCAATAAATAATTAAAATGAAACAAGCTTTCCGTATTCAATTTCATTTGAAGTTAAATTAAACAGTTGAAGTTGTTATCCAAAGTCTAAATTTTTTGATAACCATGGTTACTGATGATGATGTGGGAGTAATTCCAACTGGTGTCGTTAAATCGTTAATCGATTTTGCAAAAATTATTACACCCCAAAGTACATATTTTCAGTTCTAATGAATATAACGAACTTGAACCTTAATCATATATTTGCTAGTCATTTCTTTACAAATAACAATTTCCTAAAACAACATGGTGCAAAAGTGATGTCACGGCTCAAAGGTAATGTTACTTTATAATTGGTTGCCATTTTGTCATAAATGATAAAATCAAGAGATCAGTTTTCATAAAAATTTTATTGTTGACTTGTGTATCGCTCCATGACATGATGACAACTAATTTTCTACATAATAAAGTCAAATGCAAAAACAGTATCCAATTCGTATAATTACGTTACTTTTGCGCCACTGTATACATACATATGAACATAAAATTGTTCCATAATGCTGATGTCAATTCATATTATAGAATTTGCAACATAAATTAAACAATCAATAAAAAAAAAATTCAAAAATTAATGTTGAACGTATTAGATTTATTATTTCAATGGTAAATAATAAATCAAATATGTAGTCTCAAATATTTATAGCTTTCAATAATAAAAAAATTTTATATGTGTGTACTTATTCTTCATTAATATTTTTTATATATTATACTATATGTATTATAAATATATTTCTTATCAAGTATGATTTATAATCATATAAATAATTAATTTAATTTCACGTGAAATACTCATAACTAAAGTTCTACAAATGGAAAAGAATTTGATTTTTACAAGCCACTGCAGACACTGAAATACTTTTTTGGAATTTTTTGTTCCAATATTTATCACCAATAGTAACATTTGGCATTGTGAAAATCTCAATATATTCTTTCGTATATGTATATGAAACACAGATTATTTTTGATATTCGTAGAGGCAAAGTTTATAAATAAAATAAACGGAGTTACTTTTAGAAACTGAACGCAAATTCCCCGTGCCTCTTTCGAATTATAACTTTTGGAAAACTGATCTGTCAAACCGATCTCTATAACTGTGCTCTTCAAAAGCATTTGAATGAATTTTAAGTCTTTCTCTTTAATAAATGAGTGGATTTCACTTCAAAGAACTCCATGAAAAACACAGTGATTGACTACCATAAAAACTGCATTGTGGGCCACTGGTTCACCAATATTTTAAGCATTTATAATTGATCCAATTTTCTCAGTTCTTGAATTATTCCTCTCAAGTTGACTACATTACATCAATATGCCAAAATAATTATTAAGATTAGAACACTCTTGTTTATTCCTTGTTTTTTTTTTGTAATACTAGCCAACAGTGAAAACGATTATCACTGTCGCACAGTAACTTATCATAAACCTTTAACCGCCAAAAACTAGAGCATTATCTCCTGAAGTATAATTGAAATAGTTCGAGGATGATATTAAAAAATTTAATTCTTAAAAATTGTTTTAATCAAATTCTGGACGGTTATAGTTCCAATTTATTCACGAAAAGTATGACAAGTTCATATCTGGTATGAATTTTGGGTCATTATTTATTTCTACTCACACATGTTCATGTGAACTTGTATGTGTATGTGTTTTGAAGGCAGAGCCTTGAATATATTATATATTCATTGCCAAATGATGTGCAAAGTTTTTAAACATGCATTTCTTTTCGGAGAAACAAAAAAGGTTGTTTACAATTTCATGTCCTTAAAGAACCTTTTTATGTCAGCAGCTTTTTGAGATTTTTTTACTGTTTTTTTTTAATTTTATTGATCTTTTAATATTTTGAAAACATTTATTTAGATTTTTTAATTAAATCCCTATTTGAGATCTGTAATTTTTCTATTAACGATAAAGAGATTTCAACACCACTTCGGGACTTTTTATTACTCATACCTACGGATCTCCGCAAAAGACCACTTGCCAATTTTGCAAACTTTTTATGGACTTATCATAGCGAATATGTAATAATTAAAAACATACATTTATTTATCACTCTTTAAATCTGGATTGATGAATAGTGTGTTTTTGTCCAAATTAAGTATAATTTTTATATCTGTTTCTATAAATGTCCGTTAGAACTTTTAGATCTTTTGGCTTTTAATAGAATATTGTACATGCAGTGCAGTTCGGTTATAACGAACTCTGCTGGACAGTACAAACTCACAACTCCTTATAGACGAAATTCCATATAACAGGGGTATATGTTTTTTAAATAGATTTAGGCAATAAATACAGGCAACACTTATTTCTTTATTTCCCATATGCTTGTACATTATATTATAAATATATTTTTATATTTAATATTAAAATTTATCATTTCGGAATATTCCCCAAGAAAAACTAAAATGGACTCATGTTGAGTATAATTGTTTGTTGTGTTGTTTGTATAAAAGCATTCTAAGCCTACTATGATATGCAATGATACAATACATAATTCTCGTATTGTATTTGACTCATTTGGCATAAACATACGAGGTTGAATATTTGCGAACAGCTTAAAGTTTACTGACGATTTGGTTTAGGGGCCAATGAAAGGTCGGCATATGAACAGCTGAAGCCACAACAAACAAAATATTTTGATATACGAGTATGTGTATGTATTCGCAAATTATTATCTACCCAATAAAAAAAGTAGTTTCCAGTAAAATCATAAAGATCCACTACTTTTTATCCACAATTATTTTAACAAAAGCATATAATTGGATTCATGGGATCTTAACTTATGATTAAAGTGTTTTAAAAAATCATTTCTCATTCCATCCCACAGTTTATTTCACATTGAGCTGCTTATAACAATCATCCTTTTTTATTAAATTCATTATTCGAGATGTTCTCAGGGATTAACTCAGCTAAGCCAACAACAAACAGTGAATTATTGGAAATTATCCTTATTACACATTTAATTTTTTTTATATTTTATTGGTATATTTGTCCACGTAACTTAAATACTAACTTAGGAATGTTACTTCACCACCACTACTTCAGGACCACATTAGAATATGAAATAATAAGGACGATAAATTAGTACATGCCTTTAAAAGTAAAAGTTTTGTTACAGACACTATAAAAAGAAAACCATTACAATGTCATGAAAATTCTGAAATTTGAATGTAGAAAATTCACAAGCCATCTTCAACATACCAAAAAAGTAAATCTTTTATTTATTTTAAGAAAATAAATTTATAATTCATAACGGATAAGCTATTTGTTGCCTTAAAGGATAAAGACGATGAAAGGATAAAAACTTTTCAATGGTCACAATTTGCATAGTTTGCTTGTTCAGTTAAAAGTTTAAGAATAATACTGCTTTCTTTAATTTGAAGGACGAAGATCTCTTTTTCCGTTTAATTGATATTTCTTTAACTTAACTTCTTAGGAAGTTGAAAAAATGCTTTGAATGTAATGAAAATGTCATTCCTCATGAATAACTTCCAATATTTTTAGTGGGTTAATTTTCTACTGCTTTGGTTAGTAATAATTTGAACGCTTTAAAATACTCCCCTTATTCCATTTGTCGACGTCGATGTCACATAACGTCGATACCAATATTTTGGCAACAGAAATTATATTCTATTTTTATGCTATTATTATTAAGGCTTATAAAGTAGTAAGTGGTCGTCAATAATATTAAATTATTGCTTATAACAGGCGCAGAAATAATGTCTTTTTTAATGCCGACTTGATGTGACTACGATGACGACAATTAGAATACATTATGAGCGCAAAAATTAAAAAAAAAAACAATGTTTTGGATGCTTAAAAATTTTCTGTTTTAAGCAAAAATTTTGCTATAATTGGAATTGGCTATAACTGTGGTGATTTCTATAAAATATTTGCAACTGGAAAAGTTTTTCGCTCAGTGTAATTGATAAATGTTTTAAATGTATTTGAAAACAAGTAAAGTCTTTTTGCATAGATTCGATCAGAGTTTGCAGACTAAGTCTCTTATTATGATTGTCGCGTCGACGTCACATCAAGTTGACATTAAAAAAAGACAGCAGTTCTGAACTCGTTGTAAGCAATAATTAACTAATATTGATGGTCAATTGTAATTTTATAAGCCGTAGTAGTAGTAATATCCTATCAATAATATGTAATAGTTCTCGATAACGATCCCACAATTGCCAATATATTGATGTCGTCGTGGTGTGACAATCATAATAAGGACAATTTACTCTGCTTATATCAAATTTATCATTTAAAAAAACATGTTAGAAAAATTTCGATGATTCGTCGGGTTAACATGGGCTATTTGATATCTTAAAAATTGAGGTTGTTAACATTTCGGAAGTTTGGGTTTATCTTATTTAATAGACAATCTCTGAAAAATACAAATATTTTTATAGATTTATAAATTTTTAGCAATATCAAGTATGACTTTATTCACTCGTCTGGTAGTGGCTTTTTGTCTCTTAGCGATTTCTTTCAACCAAAATGACTTCTAAAACAATTTCTATAGTCTTTGGCCTTTTTAACTCGATATTTATTCCTCCATATTTTGATTGTTTGGCTGATTTTTATTTTTAGCGGAATTGGAAATTGTAATTGTAGATGCTGACAGGGCATTTTTAATAACCAAATTCCATCATATGCAGAGTTTATTTGATTTTCAAAGTCACTTGTATCGAGTGGCATATAACAAATTTTGAAGACTGTTATTCAGAAGCCAATTTCAAAGCTATTGAAATTTTGCCAGTGTGTAATTTTAATCTTTCAAATCCCTGACTTCATTCACACATTAATTCATTTACTTTTTTTAATGTCATTGAGACCAGTACCTTTTATTGTGTCCGTTTTTATGTCAACGGATGGCTGGGACACTTTTTAGGCGAAAAGATAAATGTTGTATAGTTTGACCATAACCCGGGTGGAAAAAACAACAAAAGATATTGACATTTTGTCTCTTTATTTTTTATTTTTTTTTTTTATTCGACTAAAAACTAATGGTACATATGAAGGGTATAAAGCAAGGGGGCTCTTAAGCTATTAATTTTGTTGTTGTTCGGCCAATCCTTTGGTCTTAATAAACTTAAAATGCTGTGAAGACTGGGGTTCATGGATTTCAAAGCCGTTTTGATAACGTTGACGGAAGCTCGATATGCTACAATAAAACTTCTTTTTAATTTTTTTTTTTAATATTCATACTAAAACAACTTTTTTTTTGGCTGAACACAAATTTTAACAACCTGGCTGAGACCACAAAATGCAAACACGTTTGTGTATAAAGGCATGTTGTTTACAGAACAAAACAGATTGTTGGCCAGTTTATATGTGTCTTACATTTGTTTTAGTGTTTACTCGGGTCTTTTGTTAGAAGCATGAACGTTGAGTAGGGGGAAAAATTGAGGAATTAAATACAGACAGAAAAGGCAACAAAATAACAATGGTAGGGGTAAGTCAATATTAATGACAACTTTACTTGTTGTTCGTAATTTTCTATGTGCTTGTGGAAAAAAATACAAATGGAAATCATAGAGTTTTCTTTTAAGTGAGTTGAGAATAATTAATGTTGTATAGTGATGGAACGTTTTGGAAAATTTTTGAAAGTGTGGATTCGCAATACTTTCTGATAGAAGACTCTGAATTTTATTCATTGCACGCTGTTCTGTATTGAAAAATTTAAAGTAATTTTTATTAAGTGACATGTTTTTGCTTTTATTTAAAAAATTTTCATTCATTTATAAAAATTTTTTTTATTCGATTTTGTACTTTAATTAAAGAAAAAAAAAATTAAAATTAAAATCAGTTGATAAAACTAGTATTTGTACAAAAACTAAACAAAAGTTGGAAAATTTTAAACTTTCCTTATGAAATCAACATCCTAGTTGGCTGATGTTTGAATACAAAAACTGCCAACATCAATAAAAAGAGGTAGATGCCACCTCTTTTAACTTTCACATGTGCCTTTTTTCACTTCTGGCACATGGAGTGTTTAATTGATTTGTAGCACAAGTTTTTAAGTGCAATAAGAAGTATGAACAGAGTCTTTTTTTCCCTCCTGATGCTGCATTGTACGTTTATTAAACTTCAACAATACGAAATGTAATAAAGGAAAATTTTTATTTTTTTTATTGGTTTTTTGTCCTGCTACACTCTTGCTGTATGTGAGTGGATGGATGGATTTTCTTCCTGTTAACCAATTGAAGTACATTGGTAACATGGTAGAATTAAATTCTGTTTATTTTTTGTTGTAAATTTCAGTCATACCCTTTTGGGCATGTTGATGATGACGTTGTACGACTGCTGTGACGTTGGTTATGGTGATATTGCCTGTATGCCACACAGGGCTTAAAGTCAAATGAAATTGCCATTAAGGGAGCGTAGGCAACAAATAAAAAAGAACTGAATAAAAAATAATGCAATGTATGTATATAAGTAGATGTAAGAATGTGACCCAGCAAACACATCGACCTTGTGTAAAAATTGTCTACGAAATTTCAATATCAAAGTTTTTAAATTAGGTAGCAAATTTGTTTTTAATTTTGATTGTTATTCATAGGTGGTTCTATGAAATATTTCGGTAAATGTTCTCTTGCGTAATTCCTTCTAATATGAATATAAATATAAAAATTTAAAACTTCATTTCAAACTCTGTCTAAGTCTGAAAAGGGATGGAAATTAAATTTGAATTTCTGATTTTATTATAAAATTTTACAAAATCTGATTGTTTTTAGAGAATGATTGATCTAAAGTTAAATTAATATTTTATCTTAAAGTCCATTTACCATGTAATAAAGTTTGTTGGGTATAGAAATTTAAGCTGAACTTGTAAGTGTGTATACGTGAGCGCGCCACAACCATAAATTAAGTAATGTTGAAAAAATTAACCCCTAGTACAACAAAAAAAAAAAAAAAAAAGCAAGAGCCATCGTGTGGCAAAGCAAAAAACATCAACAGAGTAAAAAATGTACAACAAGTACGTTGCACACTCAATTTAAATTTAATGTTTTCATAGCCGTCATTATTGATAATATATTGATTATTGGTTTTTTCTGTAACTTGTTCTTTTAATTTTTTATAAAAAAAAACGAAAAAAATTTTTGCTGGCTGCAACCAAGGGATTTCTTTCGGAAGTAAATTATTTTAAATAATGTGTCGGCGCTCTTACAATTTATTGTTAGTTTATTGAAATTTTCTTTGTAACTTTTTTGGGCTTTTTATTTCAATTTACTAAGAAAAAAATTTTCATACATTTTCCCAAGGTTGCACACTGGTTTTAAACATTGATAATACGGTCTTCATATAATGGCCGATGGAGGAAAATAAGGGTTAAAAGTTTTGCCAGCGTGAATATGGTACATGACAAACGCATTATGCGAAGCAATGGTGTGTCCTTGTATTGTAAGAAAATTTTGTGTTAAGGAGAATTACTAGAACCATCACGTACAATATTTATATTTGCAATGATTATGTTGTGGTAAAAAATAACACCTTAAAGTACTCAGGCAAACAAAATATGTTCAGTCCCCTTTAACTAGAAGAGTTTTATTTTCGTTATTGCAATTGTCAGCAATGAATACAAAATGGTTGTAATAATGAAGTTTAAAATTTTTTCTATATTTTTCTTTGTGTTTCGGACGCTGTGAACTATTTGATTCCATTGCGGTATTATGTAAGCATCTTAGCGATTTGAGTGGCTCCCGAAACTAAATTCAAATATTATTGAAATTAAAATAAAAAAAATTCAAACAAAATTTTATAGTTTTATATGACCTTTTCATTATAACTACATATAATAGTATTATGCCACCATCAATTTTTTCTTATCAAAATATTACTCTTATTAAAAAAAATTTAACTTTTTCTAATGCAAAATAATCAGTAGCACCCGTCCTTTGAGCTTGAGAAGCTTTCAATCTCTAATGTTTATAAACGCACTCTTTAGATTTACAAAAATATAACCATAGTATTTTTAAAGAACTTTTCTACAAAAAAATATGACTAAGTTTAAGGCGAATTGACAATAAGTAACAAGGAAAATAACATGAACCAACATGCATTTTGCTGGAAAATACCGGCTAAATGTCGGAATTTATTTTTAACATTAAAAAAATATAAAGAAAGATAAATATATTAAGAAATATACACCTGGCAGATACGGTCCCAAAGA
The DNA here is from genome assembly GCA_963681545.1 of Germaria angustata. NCBI lineage: Eukaryota > Metazoa > Arthropoda > Insecta > Diptera > Tachinidae > Germaria > Germaria angustata. The sequence continues at coordinate 39,296,146 of OY813001.1, forward strand.
ACTCATGCAAAAATTTCGAGTAAAACGAACATCAGGTGTATTAATGTAGAATTTGTGGTAATTAAGAACAAGTGTTTAATACGACTTAGGAAGACTTGAGGTCAGGACGAATTAAAAGCACATATTTTGACTTGCTACTACAAAAGCATCCCTCATCAAAATTTAATTTTTTTTATAGCAGGGTTGCAGCATCTCTGGTGTGAAGTAGACGCATTAAGCCTCCAAAGCTGCATGTGCTGCAGCCATTTAATTAATTGTTTACCTCGCCGACGATTCTGCTAACATTATTGATGAAGGAGGGCGCTTTGATGCAATAAACATTAGCGCAGAAGAGCATAAAATCGCTGTTAGTGTTAAGTGATCAGTGTTATGCCTTCATCATTTAAACAGTCCAACAACAATTAATACAACGCCATACCTAGTAAATCAGAAAAATTCATAATGTTAACTTTTAAATGACTTGTTTTGGACAGGGATCGAACCCATGTTCTCGAACATAAATTACTTCGTAGCCAACGCGTTAAATACTTCAGTGAACAGCACCACCAAAAATTGACAAATTGGCATTAAAAGAAATCACTAAAGAAATTATATAATTTTGAAGAAGACAGCACTCATTACCTGAGCATTTCTGTTTACCTTGTGTACTCTTATTTTTCAATTCGCCTTGCGGAACGCAAAAAAGCTTGCAACATAAGCAGCTGGAACTTTGCCAGATCATTTTCAAGACGGTTTTTATTTTTTTATAATTTATTCACTTCTAAAATGTTTGTTTATTATTTTTTAGATTTCCTCTATTTGCAACATTAGATACGTTTTCATTTGCCTAATTAGTTGATGTTTTAATTTTTTAACGTCAAAACTTTCAACTCTATGTGATATATGTTTAAGCTGTAAAGAAGGCTAAAATTCAAGGTTAAAATCTTGCCACACAGAAATTGGGAGAAAAATAACAAATGCCATTTTATAAATTTAATACATTTTTACATTTAAGAAAAAAACCGATTCTACAATTAATTTTTTTCAAAAATAACTGCAGCTTCGGTTATAAAATTATAGTGTTTCTTAGACTGGGAGAATGTCAAAAAGGTGTTCCAAACATCGTTTAATTTTAAGGTGCAGTTTCAATTCTATATTTCTTTATACTGAAAGTTCAACTTTACTCAAAAAGCAAATCGTGTACATAAAACTATATCGCATCTCAAGAAGTAATATTATTAAAGAATTTTCGTATAAACTTTAAACGGAAAAGAGCACTTTCTATAAAGTTTTAATGCATATACGAGTATTTTCGTATATGCACTTAGTTATTCACCTAGTTTTTAAGCCATCCTTGATGACAGGTACATGGCAATGTTAACACCTCGCCGACAAGTAGAAGACAGCCACAACAAATTCGCCAGGACCACTTCGAACAAATATCACGAAAATCGTTCAAGACAAACAGGACACAATGTCGCTCGTCATGCCGTTCATACGACAAGATGACATAGTCGTGAAGGACCACGAAGATGAAAAGCACATTCAAACTTTAAAAATCGATTTTATAAAACACATTGTCCCCCAGTGTGTATGTATATACTAATTAGCGTTTCAGCCTCAATATTCAAAAATTTTTCGCAAACAAAACGATGTCTTAAATGTGTCACTTTTCCGGGATCTATCAAGTTGAAAGACAAGTGCGTAAACGAAGGAATATCGGATGTATGTTAATGTCATGTACATACATTGTGGTACATTGTTTTTTGCTCTACTGCGTGATTATTTTTTTTTTGCCCTCATACAAATAATTTTTCAAGAGCTTTGCCATCACTTTACCTTGTAACACTTTTTGTGTTTTCTTTTTATATTTCTTCATCTTCATTTAGTGCTTTTAGTTTCTGCTTCTTTTAAGAGCAGTAAACCATACAACGTCATGTACTAACAATCACACATATGAATATCATAGTGCACCTGATGACGATGGATGTTGACGTTTTTAATTCTATTTCAGTGTGTTTGCTTGTTTATGTTTAAATGCTGCAAGTTGCTGGTGCTATTGCTGCATACAGCATTGCCATTAGGAAAAACCTCATGTGCATATTTTTTACTTGTGATGTATTTTTCTACTTAAAGCATTTAAATATTTACATTGCAATTTGCTGGAAAAACAAAACTCAAATATATATATATATATATATATATATCTATATATATATATATATATATATATATATATATATATATATATATATATATATATATATATATATATATATATATATATATATATATATATATATATTGCACATAACATCAAATGTTGAGAGAGTGCTTCATGTTGGTTCCATTTTATGCACTTGTACACATACACAAACAAGCACAAATAAATATGTTGTTAATGAAAGAAAAACCTCTTAAAGCCTCTAAAATATTTCACCAAGTATAAGTGGATATTATGCTTAATGCACATTGGTTAAGTTAAAAAAGGCAAGTAAAGAAAAGAATTAGGGTTATTTAAAATGAATTTTCGTGTACATTTAGTTTTATGAATGTCAAATGAAAACTTTTTGTTTCGTTGCTTTTCTTTTGCAGCGGAAATAGCAATAAAATGTCAACGCTAAAAGGGTATATTTGGAAAAATAAATATATAAATATATTTTAAGAAAAATATATATGTTTTAAAAATTACTTTCTAACTCACATAGAGTAAAACAGTGGATTAGAAAATCTATATTATTTTTTTAATATAAAAATTTTTATCAAATTCGTTATTCGAGATATTCTCCAAAATAACCATTTTAATATTATATTGTTTGTTGTTGGCTTAGCTAGGTATATGCCTGCATTTCATTGGCGCTAACCAAATCATCAGTACCCTTTTAGCCAAATCATGATTGAAAGCATTCAAAGCTCGTATACTTATGCCACAGACTACAAACACTATATGAGAATTCAAACAGAACTCAATCATATTTTTCTATTTGTAATAAAAAAAAAAAACACAAAAGTATAAATAGCTTTGGAATGCTTTTGTACAATCACAACACAACAAACAATTATAATTGCGTCTTTTTGTTTTTTCTTTTTACGCAAGTCAATTATAATTGTTTGTTGTGTTGTGATTGTACAAAAGCATTCCAAAGCTATTTATACTTTTGTGTTTTTTTTTTATTACAAATAGAAAAATATGATTGAGTTCTGTTTGAATTCTCATATAGTGTTTGTAGTCTGTGGCATAAGTATACGAGCTTTGAATGCTTTCAATCATGATTTGGCTAAAAGGGTACTGATGATTTGGTTAGCGCCAATGAAATGCAGGCATATACCTAGCTAAGCCAACTACAAACAATATAATATAAAAAATTTTGAAAATCTTGACAAAAATTTAACAAATTTATTTCATATCATTCGAATACTTACACTCGTATTCAAAAAATATTTTGCTCTAGCGTAAAATCGAAGGTAGTTAACAAACACTTTAAGGCTAACAACACTTTGTTAAGAAATTTTAGTTCAAATTTTACAACTGAATACATTTTACTGGCAGTACTATCGAAAAATCAAACAGTTTTGTAGTTTGTGATGTATAAAAGCGATTACAATTCCATTCGATTAGTCAAATGTGTGAAATTATTTTTTTTTATATTAAAGTCAATAAATTATTTTCTATCAAGAAATAAGTTTTTTCTATGATATAAAAACAACCAAAATATGATGAGCTCACAAGATTATATTTATTCGACTGAAGGATGTATGTTTTATTGTCGTTAGACATTTTTTAGGGACCAATGATAAATTATTTTTCATTTTCTTGCTCAGGAAAAATTACCCCAAAACTATTCCTACTGAAAAACATAGCAAACAACAAATTGTTTTAGCTGATTTTTTTTGTGCATTTGGTGCCATTTTTCCATTTGAGGCCATCTTTCATTGCAGCCATTTTTCATGCTGTCCATTTTTCATATGAATATTTCCTTTTTAGCAGTTGAAATGAATTTGTATTTTGATTCACTTGTATAGTTTTGTGATTTTTTTTGTGAAAAAATTAATCTCCCGCTAAGAACCAAGATTTCCAGCCCTTTTTTTTGATGCAAATTCACATCCTTGTTATTGTATAAATAGAGATATTTAAGATAAAAGTCTATAATTTGAATATATAAATTTAAAAGAGGTTTAAAGCTTACTTTAAAATGTTCATAAAATAGTTTTTTCGATGCTATTTTATTTAGCAATGGTTTTTATAAAGCAAATGCTTATTAACCATCTTTTTGAATACAAACAAAATGAAAGGAAAATTTTTTCTTTGGCGTTTTGTCCAGAATCTGATTATGCTTTCCAAAATTTTATTTCATTATTTTTATGAGTTTTTCCCTTTTGTAAGGAGTGTAAAACATTCAAAAGTTTATCATTTTATCATAGACTTCTAAAAGGCCTTAAAAATTTATTATTAATATTATATTACACTTTTGAAAATTTTTCTTAAACACTTTATCCTTTTTTTAAAACCAGATGATTTTCTAGATGATTCTTACTCTCAGGGCGCACTGCCGGAAATAGTATCGTTTGAAAATATATTTTGAAAATTCTCTATTCTTCATAATATTGTCTGTAAAAATTAACTATTGGTGATTTGAAGTATTTGTCAAATGAAATTAACCATTTTAATACTAATTGCTCGTAGCTTTCACAACAACTACTCATATAGACGTAAAAGCCGCTTAAGTTAATATAGCAATTAAAAAATATTATTCGCCTCATAATTTTGCACGCCATGAAATTTTCTTTCATAATATTTAAGATTTTTTTATTATTCTTTCAACTTTGTCTTTTTATAATTCATAACAACTATAATGTCTTTTTAAATATTGGACAGTGCTCAAAGGATTCTGCTGACATTCTTATTAAATTGCCATACAAAATAAGTGGGTCTGTAAAAGGAAAGAAAGAAGCAAAATACTGAACTCAACACTGCCACTGATACAGATACTGACATGTATGCGTAAATATTTACGCAACAATTTTTCTTTTTCATTAACAAAAGGGGAGAATACTCTTTTCATAATTTCATAATAAAAACATCAACAGGCGAACAGTTTTCAGAAAAAAGTGCACAAGACAATGTGATTATATAATGAAAGAAACAAGGGTTAAATATTTGTCAACGGCCGGCAATTTTGACTTTTTTTCATAAAGCTAATGAGCAAAAAAAATTATAAAAATATATACTCGTAGACGTAATAATAAATGATAACAAGTTTAAATATAATGAGAACAAAGGCCTCAATATACTGAGGCTTTTTGTAGCCACTGAAGAAAATTATTGGTTGGTATGGTCTAAAAAAAAATAAAACCTAAGAAACTTGAAAATTTTAAATATTTCATTGGCCATTTAAAAGAAGACGAAAAAAACAAACGAATAATTCAAAAAGACCAAAAAATATTAAACCTAAAAAGACGTTTTTTAGCTTCGTTTTCAGAACTCAGTAACATATCAATGTCGGGTCATTATCATTTATGCTTAACATGCAATATATAAATTTAAGAAATGTTTCAAAGGACATTTGAGTGCAAAAAATAAATAAATAAGGAAAACAAAAAACACAGCGTTAAACTACATTTATAACAAGTTTTGATTGTTAAAACAACACAATTTCAACGATACAACTTAAGCAGATCATAATTGTTTGTCATCGAGAAATTTTTTCGTTTTATTTATCTCTTTTTTTATATGAAATGTCTGAAGAACGCACACAAAAACTGCAAATAAGTATCATTTTAACGCATAAAAACGTTTTGCGTTTTTTTTTTGTTCTGCTCCACTGGCAAAGATTTATAACCTACGAAAAACTGTCATCAAAGCTATTTTCTCCACTAACTGTGGCTACCGATTGCTCCTTATTTGGAGATCTTATGGATTTCATGTGGTGTAGTTGTTGTTAAATTGATATGGTAAGAAAAACTCATTGCTGGCCATCATCATTGTCGTCGTCATCATTCTCAGCACAATCATCATCATCATGTTATGCACCAGTCACATGTACGAGTATCAGGGAAAAATGACATTGTCTGTCAAAAATCTCAACATTTCCAACAATCACAAACATGAAAACAGTAGCTGAAAGCGAACGAGTGGCCTGAACTGAATGCGCAAAAAGCATTTATAGAGGCCACAAGAAAAAATCATGATGAAAATCAAGACATCGAGTTCAAATACTCATGAGATTTTGAATAGAGTTGGTGAAATAGAATATAATTTAGTATTTAAATAAATCGATGCTCATTTGGGATTGTTTGCAGAGTTTTTTGGCGGGAGTCGAACTCGCTACCCTCAGAATATTAGTATAGTATACTACACACTAGGCTACGAGGGCACATGGTTAATTCTCTTAATTTATTTTTATTTTGTCCATTTATTTTAAATCAACTTTTAAGTTCATTAAAATTTAGGCAGAAGACTATTTAATATTCTGTTTTCATCGTTCCTTTCCTTGGAAAATTGTTTTTAATTTAATCTGTAATAAAATTTAGTCTATGAAGCCTAGTGGCATAACCGAACATCTTGAAGTCTTGGAAACGTCCTACTGACGATTGGAAAATTAAAATATTAAAATTTATTTTTTTTTAAGTATTTAGAGTACGAGAAATTTTTAATTATTTTATATTTGAAGAAAATATACCTTTTTCAAACTAAGGCCTGCAAAAGCTTAGAAGGAGCAACCCATACAAAGTTTTTAACTCTTCTTTATATGGAGAACTACAATAGTGAGACTTTGGATAATTGATGCAAACTAGTCTGACAAGCAAAACTCTGTAAAAGTAGGAAGAGGGGCGGCATGTGTCATAAGACTTTCTGATGCTCGTTTTGGAGATAAAGGCATTATCAGGTATAGTACTTTTGAGATAGAGAAATGAAGACCATTACCCTCTTAGAAGAAAATTATTTAATTTCTTTTCTCAAGAGAGAGAAATTATCGTATTGATTTGAAAGTAACGAGTGCCCCAACAATCTAAGGATTAATATGCTCAAAATTATTACCCAGGGAATGGTGTGTTCTATTTTAAGCCTAGAGTCTGATATGCAGCATATGGTAAAGATCACTTTGCGTATCGTCAGTGACGTGTTGGTGGCACTTCATGGTCTCAGCGTAATAAAGTATTATCCATGCTGGGAATTCAATAAAATTAATTGGTCAATCTTGGTCGTAGAATCCTAAATTTGCATGAATTCCTTGAAGAGATGGAGTTGTTTACTTTCGATGGCCAATCTGGGGTAATGTTATCAGGAGATTTGTGTTGGACGGTAATATTTCACTAGGACACACACAATATTCCAGTTAAAATTTATTTTTCCCCATTACAAAGTAATAACAATAAGTATCAGTTGAAGAAAAACAATATTTTGATATCGATTTACAGAAGTAAGTACGTTATCTTTAAGCGTACTTTTCAAATCAAGAACAGAATAAAGATTTTTAATCATAATTGTGTCCTTGGAAAGTGGACATGTGCCCTAATGGATTTTTGAAACCAATGAAAATCGTATTCCTTAAAAATTACACACATTTTTCTTACACTAGACAACTGAGTGTACCCTGTTCTAATCCGTTGCAGTATAAAAATAATTGCCCAGAGAAAAACATTTTTAAGTGCAAGTAAACAGCATAAGTTTTAAAGATAAATATAAAAATGCCATGAATGCGAAAGACAAACTTTTCAGTAAACAGAAACATCAAAACAAATATGAACAACATATAAAATGTGTTTTACAAAATAAAATGTATGTAGAGGAGCCCAGAATGAGAATGTCTTGTAACAGACGAAATTCATTTTATGGCGGAAATCAATTTTACACAATTACGATCTCTCTACTCGTATTCATGAATAAATCTTTTGAAAACCCAACATTCATCTAATAAGTATTCATGTTATTCTTTTAGTCAAGTGCAATTGTTTGTGCAGGTATCAGTACTTGGGAACAAGATGACAATAAATAAGTAGGAGATAAATTAAATTACATAGAACAAAATTAAATTGTGTCATATATAAATCGCAAAAAAAAACATAAAGAAAAAATGTCGTGTTCGTTTCTTAAAAAAGTGCAACATTTTCTGCCCTTTCAAGGGAAAAATTTTTAAGTACTAATTAGTAACTGCAAATTTACTAAGAAATATTGTACAATGCTTTAGTATATTACCAATTTTTTAAACAGTAACATTAAACATAGTTTTTTCTTGCAATTAGAAACAAAAATGTCGTATTTTTTTCAGAGTAGAAAAACAACATTACAAAAATTGGTATGACAACTTTTATTTTTCCGAATTAGGACAAATTCCTACTGCGTTTCATATAATTGATCAAAAAGAATACAATTATCCTAATTATTGCAGATTATCCAAATTTCATCCAGATTTGTGCGTCATAGTTTTTGTTTTTATTTCTTCATTTCAGGCCAACGAGCGTAACATTTCTTTACAACAGTAACGATTTTGTAACTGAAATTCTAGAAGTTTAATTAAAAATTGCTATAAAATTCATTTGATACAGACGCCTCTCTGAGTTCTAATTAAAAATCATGCTTTTTTGGGGTAGAGGGACAAAAATATTCACAAGTATTGATTACATTTTATGGGCAGACTTCAAAGCCATGACTTAAAACATCACTCTTACCTAAATGATTTTACAGCGCTCTTATCATTGGCCTTCTACCATGATCCAAATATAATTAAAATGCCACCCATAATTATCGGATGAAAATTAGTTTGAGTTTGTGTAACTGGAAAACATTTAATGGTTGTTAGAAAAGTTAAGCCCATAGACAAACTCTTCTCATAATAACAAACACTCTAATTACAATATTTCTAAAAACAGGTTTAGCCGGATAAGGATGCCAGCCACAAGCAATTTTGTGAGCAAATCCGGTTGTTTGTAAAAAAAGGCTTTCAAAGAAAATACAAAAACACATACAAAACAAACAGACAGACAGCCCCTAACTTAAAGTAGGAGCTTTAGCATTAAATTAGAATTAACAAAAAAAATACCAAAATAAGGATAAAAGTATCATCATACCCTATTAGCCAAGGCAGCAATAAATAGAAGGAACAAAAACTGAACAGAAAAAAACAAAAACAATTTAATATTATAAGAGTACAAAAGAAATAAGAAAACATCCTTGTGTATCGCATTACATGAAATTAATGAAATTTTAAGCTATTTGTTGGTATTAAAATGAGAAACAGTAAAATCTGTGAATTGAAAGGAAATTTCATGGCACGAACGAGTCCTTGCGATTTTCAAATGAACTACACACACAAGTTTTAAAGCTAATAACGTTAATATATTTAATCCTGAAAAACGTAAGTCTTATTAAAGATTATTGAAAGAAAAAATAGTCTTTATTGTTAAGCTGCAAGCAGTTGGAAGATTTTAAATGGTTGAAACTTAATTTAAAAAATATATTTTAATATGAAGTGTGTCTTACGGATAAAGCTAAACTCGAGTTGCAGGCCAAAATTTGCCATGCCCATACAACTTATGTAAAGTAAATAGAAATAACATGAAGCCGCCACCAAGCAGTCCGACTTTGATGGTGAGTTAAGAGGCGAAGTTAGCTGCAGTAAGAAACCAATATGTAAACGAACACTTTTTCTTGTATTGTTTTTAAAAGTTTCTTAAATTTTTCTCAATAGAGTGACCGATTTACGAGAACATTGATAGAGAAAATGCAATTTCTTTAAGGCTCTGCAATAAAGAACAATGTATTAAGTTTTTTCCTAAGTTGTCATAAGGAAATAGGATTAAGGATTTCTGTGTTGAGCGTCACAAAACAAAAATACATGACACCATAGACAGATTCCCATCGCATTTATTTATAAACTAGGCCAGCCATTTCAAGAATAATATATAAGTTAAATATGCGCAGGTGGAACCCTTGCCTTCCTTATTTTCAAAATTAACATACGCACAGAAAAGCAAGAAGAATCTCCTTGTACCTAAAATGGAGTAACTCAACTACTTCATGATACACTTATTGATCTTATTATCGATCCATTGTGTGCAGTAATTCCTTTTCACAGGACAACAAAAATGGACCAGAGTAAAGTTTAAATTGCATGGCTTTTTTACGTATGTAAAATCAAATTAAATAAAAATGAAAATAAATAACACTAGGATCTAATGAAAACTACATCATTTCATAATAAAGAAAGTATGTGTATGTATAATACTTAATGAAAATACATTCCATAGAGTTAAGCCGTAAGACAAAGTCCATCAAGGAAACTAGTAGTAAAAAAAATTAAGAAGGAACATGAAACGAAACTCTCTTGAAATGTTTTATCATGATAAAAGCCCGAGTTTTATCCTTTTGACTTTCATTTAAACTAAAAAGTCTCTTATTTTGTCTGACAGGTAGATGCTGCCACTTTAAATTTCTATTCCTTTCCTTGTTTGCTGAAGCCAACACCCACCCTCTATTTGTTGTTGTTGTTGCTGTAAATCTAACAGCATTAAATTTATGGCCTTTTTTATATTTCCATTGGTAAGAGCAATAAATTTTGATTAGTTTTTTTGTTTTAGAACATTTACACTCACACTAATTCAAAAGCACATACACACATACTCCTGCACACATATTTAAGCGTATAAACTTTGTCTGCGCAGTTGTAGAATAGCATTATTTTTATTATAACACCAAAGCTGCTAAACTGTATATCAAATTAAATTAGATGAACAATTAAAGGGATGCCCCAAAATTCATGCATTTGTTTTATAAATATGCCACCCAAGAATTATAAAAATTTTTAATCTTGTGAAATGGTAAAGCTGTTGGCTGGAATTTTTTCTTTGTAAATTTTAATTTTTACTATATTGATGCAAATCCTTAATCATATTTTGCATCGATTTTTTAATAGTTGAGAACTATCAGTAGTGCCGCTTGTAGTTTTCCATCAGCATTTAGTAACATTTAGTGTCAGATTCATCACCCTAAGCTGAAACTATTGATTGCACCAGTTATGGTCAACATTTGAATAATCATTTTCATTATATTTATTTCAAGCCTATCGATTTTGATGGTCAAAAAACTTTCATAATAATTTTGTTGAAGAATTCCAAACCCATGGATTAACTCTTAAACTCGCCTCTGGCCAAATTCCAACTAAATTAAAAGAACGGGTTATCAGAAATGCTTTCAAAAAGTAAAGCTTGTGATCTGGAACTGTATCAATACACAGTGGAAATTTTTGATAAATTCTTTATTTTAAATAAAGATCAAATTATAAGAAATTTTTGCAATATTATTTACTTTAAATAATTTCTTATTGCTTCTGATGAATTTATAGAGTCCTTCACACTCGACATTCCCACACACACTCGAAATTCCATTTTTTATAGCTATTTCCGGTAGAAAAAATGGAATTGTTTGTTTTCTAATTTCAGCATACTTTTTAGGCAAGAGCACGTATTGCTGCAAAGGAAGTTAGTATTTTTTTTATATTAGAGCGATAAATAAAACTTTTGTGTTGATTGATGAGCAAAATGTTGCTGTATTCTTTCTATAAAAGAGAACTATTTGCAATTGGATTCTCCCAAATTTGTAGAAATAGTTCCTTTTCTAAATTAAAATTTTGTTAATTGGGTCATGAGAAGTCGAGAAAATGCTCCAATGGATGCCTCGAAAGCAGTGAAAATCTCACTATTTAAAAGCAAATTCCAGTTTTTCAAGCTGGAATGCCAAAGAAAATATGAATTTAGTTGGTTGAAGTAGATATAAAATTTTTACCATATGTTTTCATGAACATAAAATAGACATTAGCACTTAAGGGTGGAGGACAGGGGCCTTGTAGAGGACTTCAAAAAATACGTTATTTTGTTCTGCTCTGTAGATGGGTGCTAAAAATAAAATTTTGCTTCTTTGACTTTTAAACTTTAAACCTTTCAAATACATTATGACTATTAGTTTAGTAATCTAAACTATGAAATCAAAAGTGCAATCGAATTGAAACCCTAAAGTAATTTAACATCATTTTTGTCAGACAAAAAAACTTATTTGATATAATTATCCTTAACTAATTTAAGATAAAATTAATCTCCAGAGACCTCCTACTAAACTGAAAAAAAGAATGGTTAATTTCTAAACAAAATATATAAAACTCAAAACAATAACTATTATTTTCCAAACAAACGCTTAAACTTTAAAAATTATCATTAAAAAATAAAACTGTAACAGCTTCTGAAATAAACATCTTTATTTGGCCGATGTGAAAAAACAGTTTTCTTGTTTCCTTGGTTTCATTTCTAGGTTTTTTTTTTTAATCTACGAATAAGAAATTGTATTCAATATGTTAAAAAAAAATCATATTTCCTTTTTCTATTGTTTTTATAATACAATACCTTCGTGGAATTTGGCTTAAGTCTCAAAACTCACAAGGATTTTTTAAATTAATTTTTCATTTAATTCTTCGAAGAAGTTTAATTTTCTATATCAACTTTCCTTTCTGGAAGAATGAAAGTAAAATTTTTCAAACATTTAATATTTTAATCACAACAGAGATGGATATGTTTTTTTCCTAATTAAAACTAATATTCTGAAATATGAATTGAAAAAGAAAATAGTATTGATCCAGTCAATTTCAACAAATGAATATTTTTTTGTAATAAACAACATTTTTAAAAACTATAACAGAAGTCATAGACTTGTGAAAGTAATTTAAAGTTTAAAACAAGATTTTGCCACAAAACCTTTGAGAGAAGTAGCTGATATTTTAGAGTCGTTTAAAATGTCATTCCTTTCACTTTTTATTTCACTGGAATGCTTTGGAACCAATAAAAAGGTAAATACTTTCATATGATTTAAATTTACTTTTGTTGGACTTGAATGCTTTTCCTGTACAGCTTTTTTTATTTAATAAGTTCTTTTAGCAAATCAATAAAATTCCAATAGCAATAATTACAAATGATTACTAAAGTGTTAATAAGTGTTGTATACAAAAAAGTAATATAAAAGTAGTAGTTGTCACCGTCTGTGGCCTAATGGCAAGCACTTGATTGCCTTAATGTTGGTTACTTAAAACACCCACTAATGCCACGTTAGTAAAATTGGCTTGTACTTGATATTTTCTTTCTTTTCCATTATTAGGTCTTTTTCTTTTTCTTACAAAAAATATTTCTTTTATAAATATGTACTATGTATTATGCCTTTGTCCTATAACTTTCTCTCTGTTAAGTTATTTTAGTGTTCTACTCTGCTGGTTTTAAGCTGCAGATAGTAAGTAATTGTCATTATTCATTATGTCGTTTGTCTTTCTGCCCGTCTTCTTAGCAAACACCAGGGGCAACGACAACAAACACAAACAACAGCATTTTCATTTTCTTTGTAATTTTCATTATTACCTTCTTTTCATTTTTATGCACAAACATTTTTTTTTATTATTTCGCCTTTATGCAAAATAGTATGCTAATGTACCAAAGTAAAGTAAAGTGAAGCAAGGAAGTCTAAATATATGGATATGTGTGTATACACTCTCTTAGTTGTAATGAAACTGATGGCAAAGAAAAAAAGTGAAAAGGAAATTCTCATACAGTAGATTTTCAGTTCTTATTTTAATCTAGATATTTTTCTTTTTATTTTCCAAAGTATTTTTTTTTTGTCAACTTCATCCTCATCAACATTCAAATCAGCAACCAATAAAAAAAAGTAACTTAAAGTTCGTTGAAAACAAAAATCTAAATAATTTTAGTTTCCTGGCAAGTTTAAATATAATTGAAGTTGCAGGTGAAAAAGGTATCTAAAGTAAGAGATTCGCCGAATTTTCTGTTGCAACGCACATAAATATATTTTTTACTAAAATTATTGTTGCATAATACAGGACCAGTCCAGGCCAGGATGTCCTATGATTCTCTTTTTAACGTCCGTTTACATTGTCAGAAGTGAAGATGCAATGATGCATTCAAAATCAGAGTACTGAAATGCTCATTTACCGCTCAAACATGTGTATGAGCATGTAAATTTAACAGACTATCCCACGATATCGAGCGTTATCGTTCGCATCAATTTTGAATAAAAAATAGGAGATTTGTATCACTCCAGTAAACCATTTTTTAATTATTTACATAATTACCGACTAAAGATGTAAATAAATCTATAAAGAACACTATTAAAGGGACGCTAACCAAATGTATTTAAATTCTCGTCGTTTCGGCATCGAGATGCAGGCCATAAGATTTCGCTGATTATTCTCATACATGTTTGAGACATTAAGAAACACAACAAGTAACAAATATTTTTGTTGAAACTATAACCGTGCAAATGATTACTTGGAAAGAATATTCCGAATAATAGGTTTCAATAATAAACAGACAGCTTTTTGATATTCATTTATGATAATAAAGAAAATGTAAAAAAATATGAAATCTCATTTATGAGAAATGTCTAAAATGGTGATATTTTATGTTAATATTTATTGAAATTCCCGTTTGATGTTTTAGCTTAACTCGCAGAATACAGCCAACTTCGACCTGGAGTTCTTATATATCGTGCCCACCTCTTGTGCCAAGAGCTTGTCATGGCAATGTTATTGCAAAAAGTACTTATAACAACAGTCTTATGGCAATTCCAAGTCGAGTGATATGCAGACTAATGGGTATAAAAAATCATATTACGATCATTTATTATATTTACATAGTAAAAATTTCGTATTATATTCTTCCGATAATAACTTTATTTGACTAAGACACCATATTTCACTCGAAACATATTCCTTGTTGTTGTTTTGAATTCCATGCACTTCACTTTGCGTCCATACTGTGAAAAAGGCAAGTTCTAGCTATAATTCTAATATATTTACACGCAATTTGTACCTTTGACCTATATTCCATATGTTGTTTTAAGCGGATTTAAATGGGAATAACAAAGACCGATATTCAGTCCACGTTTTTAATAGAAAATTATTACAATTTAATTCTGAACTCAGTACGGCTCTGTTAAGCAGAAATAAAAACCTCCTGATAAACATATCATGCCCCACACAAACGATACTGATATAAGTTGTACAACAAGGGAGATAAATATTCAATTTATTATTAGTTGACTATTTAAGAAGTGAGTTTTTTGTAATATTTTTTTCTTTAATATTAGTAATTTAATTTTCCTATACAAGTGTTACAAATATTTTACACAAATCGATTACTACTTCGACTAATGCAACAGGAGCAGGAACAGAAACATCGTTAACCATATTAGAAAATAAAATGTAGCAACAACACTGGCTGTTCCCTGAATAAATGTAAAATATTATGCTTGCGTGTTGCATGGCATGCCATAGGAGAAGGGAGACATGGCACGCGTGCCAAGTGTTATGTAGCACTCAGATCGCTTATACTAATACACGTATGCAGGGTTGCATGTGGCAAGTATTTATGTTATGGATGTTGTTACTATTTTGATGAATGTTGTCTAAACAAGAAAATAAAAAAATAAAAAAAAAACATAAAAACATGTATTTAAGAATCGTATCGTTTTTCAGATAAATGTTAACATAATAGCGCTCTACTAAAAGTGGAGGAAAAGTTATCAAAAGAAATTTTAAAGGTGATAGGCAATAGAAGAAGGTTGGTTGCCTTTGTTTAAAATTTAACAATGAAATAAACATAAAGACGCAAACCGTTTTTTTAATAAAAGCAATTTAATGCAAAAATTTTTTTATTGAAAAATGCAAATTTTTGATTAAAGTAAGTAAGTCTTAAGGGCGCATGAAGAACATTGCAAGAAATAAGTCTTCAGCGATGGGATTGATATTTTTGTGCTTCCAAAACTTCACTAATGAACTTTTTTTAACTTTCAAGGAAGTTAAATTGGCGCAATTTCCTTTTACAAATCTGTGAAAGTCTATTTTAAATTTTGAAAGCACCTTAAAAATTAATAATTCATGATACTGCCTAAACGTAAGAACAAAACTTTATTGTTTGCTAACCAAATCATAATTCGACTTCAGCCAAATAATGCTTGGTAAGCATTCAAGCTCATATACTTATACAAAAATTGCAAATAATATATGAGAACCCAACATGATTTGGCTGAAGAGCGGCAATGTAAATGATTGGAATTTGCACTATTTCCTGATAATAAACTCAGCATTTTCATAACTTTCTTGAAACTTTTGGTAATACTGGAGTGCTTCGATATTTAGTTAATAGATATCATAAGCTCCGGATACCAATAACTTAACGCGAAATTTATTTTGATTCCATTTGTTAGAAGGATGTAAATGCTTAACTTTTTTTTATTAAAATTCAAATTCCAACCTCCACAGATAAAAAGTATTTGCGAGCTTTTAAGAATCATAATTTAAAACGACACAAAATGTAATATCATGTGCAAAGCCAATTTACTATGTGGGTTAAAAAAAATAGTAAATATGTTTATGTATTCCACATACAATTTACCTTCTAACCAAAAATCATACATGCACAGCGCATTGTTTACAACTTGTAAATAGTTGGGCGAAATACATAAAAATTTAAATGTATATTTTGCCAGCATATATTAGAAATTCACCAAGTACCCCTTAAATGAATTTATGTATTAATATAAATTTACGAGTGTTTAACGAGATATATTACAACAAAAAAGCCTTTAACCAACATATAATGGTTGTCAGTCATAATGCATGTTTGCAAAAATTTAGGCGAGAGGATGGCAAGAGGATGACAGGCTTGAAAGTAAGTAAACCATAACTAGGATATAAGAGAACTTGTCTAAAAATATGTATGGAGACTTGATTATAGATGTCAACAGCAAAGAAAAGTAAAGTGACTAACAAAAATTGTTAGTTAATTCGATTAAGACTAAATTTATATACCTTCTAAAGTTTTGGTAAACTGAAGTGTATTATTGCTATTTCCAAATCATTATTAGATTGTAAGATCCTCTAGCAGGATATTTGAGAATTAAGATTTGCAATAGCCTGGAAAGGAAAATTGTATGTCATAGTTGTTGACAAAGAGAAAGTCCAACAACCTTTGTCAATAACAGTTTCATTTAAACCTGATGACGCCTTACAAAGTTATGCAAATATCCTGACTATATTTGGTATTATATAATGCGCAGATTAGAGCAAAATAAATACATCAAATAGAGTGTTCGAAAAATTTGAAATTGTCACAAAGTAAATGGTGAAGGAGATATTATACAAAAATTTTAAATACATTAAAAATATATGGCTACTTAATGTCCTTTCAATATATAGAGAAAAGAGTCAGTATCGATATGGAGGCCATATTCTAAAAATTTTAATTGCATATTTCCACATCGGATTTCGCAGATATGACCTTAATCCATTTAAGGAAAAATATTTAAACCATTTTTGATAAGTTATATAATCAAATCGGAACCAAACATAATTTTTTTTAAATACTCAGATTTGTGTATCAATATATTTTGTTTAAATAAATTTGTATATGGAAGGGGTCCTTTTTATACTTCCAGAATCATAGGATATGCACAAGGATGTTAGTTATTTTACTCCGTTAACCCAGACGGAAATAAGATATTCCGTTTTTAACTGATTTGTTTTGAAATATATGATTTTATTTTATATTTTATTTGTTTAGTTTTAACAGCAAACCGCGAAAGCGCGATTTCGATGAATTTCAGTATCATATATCAGCAGAGTATTAGTCTCAGATCAGGCTATTAAAAAGATTTTTGTGTTATTTGTCGTATTAGAAAATATTCCAACAGCAGTCCCATGGTAATTGGCCAAATAAATCCGAAACCTAGAAAGGCTACAGGCTTATTAAATAAATTTCCATGCTAAATTGGTTTCATAAGCTTCATCAGTATTACGAATAAGTCTTTATAAATTTTGTAAACCAAAATACAAAAGAAACTTATATCCTTTACATCCGCTGTGAATATATAGAAACATGATTTAAATAGACAAAGATGACAAAAATTCCAAACAAGTCTAATGGCAGTATTTTCATATTTCAACTTAATATAAAATAATGGGAGATAATTAATTCTTCCCTGATAAGCAATCAAAAAAAGTGTTTCCAAACCAAAGAACAAAAAGTTAACCTGCCTGTGTAATGTTTAATATTGAAGTTAAGTTTTATTGTCAATTTACTTCTAACCAAAACTTCAAGTAAAAACAAATTACTACTCCAGCAATATTATACTTAATCTTTGCAACAGCTTGGCTTCATTTTAAAGCGCCTTTTCAACATCTAATTACCAGCTGCATTTTTCCTTTATCACTTCTTTGAATAATAAAATAAAAGACTATAACAACTTTTTAAATTTATAAGAAAGTCTATAAATGTTTTTGAAATAAACTTCACTACAGCATCCAGGTTGTAATTAATGATTAAGGGTGCTACTCAGTCTATCAAGATCTACATAAAGTTTTAATTTTTCTACAAATATCCCAAAAACAAGATTCAAACAATTAATCATTTGTGTCTAGCAAGTACTTTAGACTTTTTTCTAATTTTTACTAACATGAAAACAAAAAGGCCTTTCTCTAGGTGATAAAATGCTTACACAACTTAAAGTTAACAACTTTAACAACTTTAAATTTCAGCAAATTCGTCTTTTGATGAAGTCATTAATAGTGAAATGTAATTGTTACTAGAAGCACGTACATAGAAGCTTTTTTTTTTTTGTTAAGAAACAGGAAGGAATCAGGTGGAAAACAGGTCTGAAAGGAAAAAGTTAATGAAATTATATAACTATACGAGGTGTGTCGAAATAAAAAGGAACACTCACTATTTCAACTACATTGGCTAAATATCATTCTCTACTAATGTGCTTCAATAGATAATTTTGTGTTCTTGGAGAAAAAGGATCAAGGAGTTTGCATGAATTATGTGCAAACTCCTTGATTGAATTATGTTGTATAATTATGTTGTATAATTATGTTGTATAATTAAGTTGTATAAGATCTTTCAAGAAGGCTAAGATGATGCCAGTGATATACTTTGCACTAGATGCACCGGAACGTTAGTGTTAACTTATGAAAACGTCAAAGAAGTGAAGAAAGTTGTAATGGGAGATCGCAGTTTCACCATCAGAGAAACGCGGATATTTTCCCTATTTCATGCCATGAAATTTCTTCTTTTCTTTTCAATGGTAATGTGTTGGACATGGGTCATGTGTCAATGAACTTTCCTTTGTGTCCTTGGTCCTATACGAATTCTTATAGTTCCCAAGACTGAAGAGACCCATCAAAGGACAGCGATTTTGGAGATCAAAACTACAACCCTAAACGGCTTAGTCTTTAGATATGTGTTGTTGTAATTTTGAAACATACCCTTGCAATGGCTTCAGAGTTATTATGACTCGCCCACCGCATATTGATGCAAAATTATCACATGCCAAGTGATGTATTGTAGCTACATTTGACAAATCGAATATGGCCGAAAATCTTTAAGAAGCATAAGTTGAGCTGTTCTTTAGACGTTTTATAATTTTAAATAATATATCAAAATACGCACTTTTGTTTTTCATATTTTGTCATTTTAAAGATTTTGTAAATTTAAAACACTAGATCCATATAGTGGTGTTACATTTCATCAAGGAAAAAAGTCATTTTTAAAATTTTCCCGCTTAAGCGAGTGTCACAGATGTGCAACATACAGTTTTAATAAAATTTTATTTTCTTTAAGAGTTGTGTTTTACTTCCGATAGGGTTGGCTCGAATTTGTAATGATTTTCCGTCATCCTATGTAAAATTTGGGTTGTCAACAAACTCCTTTCGGCTATGCGCCATCTTCAATGTTCCTTTTTTTACTAAGATAGGGGACAGAGTATTTTATTAATTTTTTTCCTGAATTAGCATGAACATTTCAGCATTTTTTTCAAGTTATAAAAAATGTCATGTATTCAGTAGTTAAGGTCATGCCATTGAGAAGCTTTGAGGATTGCTGAAAGTGTTTGCACAAGTGTATTACACCTGAGAAGTACTATTTTGAAGGACAACGTGAATATTGATTAATTATTTAGTATTTTTTCATAACAAATAAGGTCCATAAGACTTTATGCACACACCTCGTATATTACAGTTAGTAAAATTAAGCACTTTTTATAGACCTTGTCCTGATAAACTTAGAACCTGCTGCTTTGCTTATTAAAATTTTCTAATATTAAACGTTTTGCATTTACGAGTACTCCACCCTGTAATTTATGTAAATTTATTTTGTCACAATAACATTTTATGCGAAAATATATTTTACCGGTATATTATTCCAAATAACTTGCACCCCCATTGAATGGGTTAATGTACAACCCTCTCATAGAACATAAAATGAAGAACTGAAAATATTTTTTGCCTACAATTAAATTTATACAAAATAACAATACAAGAAGAACAATTTACCTCCAACATAACATTTAAAATCTACTTTCTCTAATAAAAAAGGAGTGAGATCGACAAAATTGTGAATCTACATTTCCTACCCAAAGTTTATTATATTTAATAATACTTTTAATGTATAATTATGTTTTCAATATATTTTCCAAAAGTCTTGCGTACATTGTGAATTGTCTTTTTAAAATTTTCGTTAAAACACCTAAAAATATTTTGAGAAAGACATAGTCACATAACTTACATTATATTCCTTACAGTTGCAGTGGAATACAATTTCTGGGGCTGAAAAGAAATTTCTTAAGACGCTATAAAACCTAAAAATAATAGTATATATGTGCAAGATCAATATTATAAATGAAAATTTTCAATACTGTCTGATTAATCACTGACATATGGGAAGAATGACATATTTCGCCCATTATTTCCAAAACTGGTACATGAATAAACACATCAGAAAGAACTGCTAAAAAATTTGAAGGGACAAACATAAAATTTTGTAGGAGAAGTGGTTTTTAATAACTCGATATGCAATAAGTTGATCGGCTTCCACTTCTGACGATTATAAAATTTTAAGACTTAATTTTTGTGATCGTAAATTATTGACCATGATTATGCATTTTTCGCCGTAAGCCAGCGAGAAAATTTATACTCCGAATTTTAAAATTATATTCTATTTGAAAGAACATGCAGTTTGTTATCATAGTTTTTTCTGTAAGTCGGATAAGCAATTTTTCTGGTCGAATTCCCATTATTGATGGACTTATTTTAACTAATGCATTCGTTTTAAAATCTGTTCGATTGGTTCTTAATATCTTTAGTAAAGCTATCGCATATTTAAATGAAAAAGTTGTAGAATAATATTCCCTCTTATTATGATTGTCGCGTCGACGTCACATCAAGTCGACAGTAAAAAAAGACATCAGTTCTGAACTCATTGTAGGCAATAATTAACTAATATTCATGGCCAATTGTAATTTTATAAGCTATAGTAGTAGCAATATCCTATCAATAATATTTAATAGTTCTCGATAACGATCCCACATCGACATCGTCAATCATAATGAGGGCAATTATATTCACGAAGAAACATTCAAATTAAACAAAAGTTTATTATTTGCTATGGGCTAAACTGTCTTTACGACTTCATCTCACTAAAGCTAACCAAATCATCAGTAGACTTCAGCCTTCATGTTTGGAAAGTAATGAAACACATATATTTATATTAAAAGCAACAAATATAAAATTAGAGTTTCAAGAATTTAATCACATTTTCTCTTAGTAATTAAAAAAATTCAGTCCTAAGATTTTTATTGGAAATTTATTGGAAGCAAAATTAAAAAATTCTTATCAAATATAAGCGCAAGTAGAAAATTGGATTGAATTACAAAGATTTTCATTTTATATCAGTATGTTTGTGCGTTTTTGTATAAGCATATAAACTTGAATGCTTTATAAATATGATGGCTGAAGTCTACTGATAATTTAGTTTGCACCAATAAAATGCAGGCTTAGACCATAATGAATAAATTTTTTTTGTTTAGTTAGTTGGAAGAATATCTTGAATAATTTTTAATAAATATTGTTAGCACTATAACACAAGATTAAATGCTTGCCTTAAAATATTAATGAAAATATGCTTTTAATATTAAATTTTAATAAAACTTTCACATATGCATTTCAAGGCACGTATAGTATTTGGTGCATGAGAAAGTTTATCCTTCTAAGATATATAGTGTGGCCATTAAGAACATACAACCTGCAACTCAATGAGATTTCATTAAGTGGCAGTCCTGATCTCGACAATGCCTGTTGATGAAATGTTGGAATTAGAATTTTTTTCTACCTGGAGGTATATAGTATTATCTGACGTAGTTTCTGCCATAGAAAAAGTAAAAACAATACCAAGTTTACTTTTCTTTAGACATAAAGATCAAGTAAATATATTTTCTTTACCATAAAATAAAATGGCACCAATAATTGCCTTTTAAGGACTTGTGATTGATCACAAAATGTTTCGATTGTTGATGTTTAATTTCGCGTTACTGTTTTTGAAGCCGTTTTCATTCCCAAAGCAGCAATTAGGCCTCATGTTGTAAGCGTTCGAGTTTCGAAGCCAATTTTTTATGCCAACCTCAAGTCCTCTAAACACTTTGAGCTGATGATTATTTCCGGATGTCGCTTTTATAATTCCTGGCTTTCACGCCTTCCCTATCTCATATGTTTTCTCTAGTGATACGGGCTGCTCTGCTTTTTTACGTCTCATGCAGACCATGAGGTACTAAGCACTTTGTATTTCTCAATGGCTAAACTGGTCTTATTTTTATCCTTGGCCCATTCCTTTGCAGGTAACATGGTTTGCAGCAGTTGTAGCATTTGACCTTTGTTTTGGTCTGGCTATATGGTTTCGTTTATCGTTCTGGGCAATTTTTTCTTCATTTCAAATCATATGTACTTGTGGCGCACAAATGATCGCGGCTGCATCTTGCGCAGTACCAAATAAATTTAATATTGTTTTTGAGAAATGCTTAATTTATAAAGGATATCATATTTATTTTCATTTATTTATATATATTGCAATAAATTATTCTATAAAAATTATACAATTTACATACACAGGATTGGTTAATAACCTACATCTAGAATATCCATGTTCATTAATAGTTAAGATATCAGCTTCCGTCCCTAATCTTGAATCGTTTGGCTGATGTAACTATTTCCTTCAGAAATTTGTCAGATATGGATATTTATTCGCAATTTTTTTCATACAAAATTAATTGTTTGGCAAATTTTAAGTTTCCTAAAGCAAAAAAGGAAATTTTTCGTGGAGATTTCTTGATTTTTGTGAAAAGAATTGCGCTTAAGCCTTTGCGGTAATTTTTTCGATCTTACTTCTTGTCATCATGAACTATGGGTCTGGTTTCATTCTTTACGAACAACTTTTTTCTTCCCTTAGGAAGAAAAAAGTTAGTAGTTGTTGTCAGTATTCTCTAGAGACTACGGAAAAGTTAATTTAGCTTCAACACACAACGTTGCAACGTTGTTCGTGTATTTATAGCGATATAAACAGGTAACTTTTGAAGTAAAAATCTTAAACATTTTTTGTTAGATTCTGAGCTCGTACTAAAAATTTTAAGATAAAGGAAAGGACAAAGAGCTTAAGTCTCTCAGGAGTAGTAACTTTTTATTGTGTTTGTATTTGTTGTATTGGCTTATAAAGAAATAAAATTGTGGCAGATATTGAATGAATCCATTCACCTGATTGTGTTTAATACATTTTTTACTATTGCCCTCTTGTTATAAATTAAGTTTATAGATTTAATTGACATTATTTGTGGCATTTGACCATCGTGAGAGAAATTGAGCCTAAAAAATCACGACGGAAACACTATTTAATTATTGAAAAACAGCCAACCAGTAAACTGATTATAACACAAATAAATGTGGTAACTGATTTATTTTTGTATAAAAACAATATTTAAACATTTCTATCACATTCACATAAGCGGACGCCGTTTAAACCAACAAATTGTTAAACTAAAAATAAAAATTCTTATATATTGGTTTCGATTAATTTCCAAGCATTAGGGTTCTTTTAAAGGATGTGTATTTTATTTGTAAATATATTTTATTTGCAAAGGTGCGGGATTATAATAAACAAACTTCGCTTAAAAGATACAAAATATTTGGTTACCGCCTCTTAAGCACTATAGTGTTCAGCGGTTGTTGTATTTTTATTTCTTATACCGACGAATAATAAATTATTTCAAGTGGAATGAATAAAACAACTTTATAATTAAAGTATTGACTTCTTGGTGATATCTGTGGTATACTAATTAGACAATTTCTAATTTTATTATGTAAATGTTAAAATGTTTTTTTTTATTATTATTTCGTTTCCGTGAACTAATGATTCTACATTGTTGCTAATTTCAATAAAAAATTGATTGACAAATGAAGTCATTAATGCAATCCGGTGTTTTCTGTCTATGACTCAAATCCAAATGGATATCAGTGAACTAATAAAGGAAAACAATCCACGTTTGAAATAAAACGGAAATCTTGATAGGCAAAAATAAGTCAGTCCATGAAACGAAAGTTGGCGAGAATCCGTAAAATTTTCTTCAAGATTTACTCATTCTTTCTTTAAACAAAGTGAAACTTATCCACTTTCATTTTTACATAGAAGTTTGCTTCATCTTTTGTTCTTAAAAGTGGCAAATCGATTCTATGAAAGCCAAAGGTATTTTCTCAACAAGGTTTACACTCAGCATGTCCTTGTTAAACGACGGCGTACAAAATAAAAGCTTCTCATAAATTTGTAAAAGCACAAAGTTTCTTAATTCAGATTTCAAACAGAATTCATAACATTTTTCGGTTAAAAAAAATAATATATTCCTTCAATACCTATAAGCCCTTTGGTAATTATTGTACCCAATTTTTGCTTATACTTTTAAACCTAAAGGCAGTTTTTTCACTTTATTGTTTTTAATATATTTTACCAAATTAAACAAATTTGCGGTTGGATCAAATTGACAAAATATACTAATATAAAGGTTATAGCTTAGTAAAATTTACAAATATTGAGACCTTCTTTTCGTCAAAGTCGTGATTAAGCTGTTGACTTTACATATCAAATACGTCAACCTGTCGTAATTCGCTGTTGTTGTTCCCACAGCAATTAAATATTTATTGCGACAGATATTTGAAAAAGTTACAGAGGCAATATACCCCCAGCGGGATTCATGTAGACTCTAATTAACAGCATGCGCGCAGCGAAAACCTTGAAAACCAAAAAATGATACCGGATAGTTTTTTAAAAAAAAATTTTTTATGAAATAGTTAAATAATTTGTTAATATTTTATAAAATCTCCCTTTTTGTTACATTAAGAAAAACCAAGACCTTCACTTGTCGAATGTATAGATTTACTCTTCTGCACTGAATTGTTGGAATAAACGCGAAATAAAAAGCTTTTATTTTAGTTAAAGCCCTTGTAAGGGCTTATCTATTTCAGGTGCGTGTATGTGTGTGTGCTTGACAGGGTGTAAGTATAGATAAATATGTGTACGTCTGTGTAAATTTCCTTGTTATAAGCATGTTTTCTTGGTTGTTATTCTCTATTTACAACGTGTATTCTTGCCTTTGCAAGAGATTTTCCATATAAAATATTTAAAGGTGTTTGTTTTAAAGGATGTGTGGGGATCTGTAAAAGTATTTACCTTGACATGTCAGGCATACAGCCAAAATGTTTTATTTTTCAGACAATACATGTGTATGGATTTTAGATTCTGCATACACACACACGTAGAACTTTCGTATCTAGACCATAGGAAAAGGAATATAAAAAATGGCACTCATCTTATTTGTTCATTCTTGTTTTTATGGCTGTTCATAATACATTGAAGAGTTATTTATCTTTGGTGCCCCATACGAAATGTAGCTATGTGCAGATAGAGAAAACGCTGTATAGGCTTGTCATGTTGCTCGTTTTATGTTTTCGGTTTTAGCTTTTTTTCAGAACTTATTGAGGATAAAGGGCTATTTGTTTTATTTGTATTGTTTAGTTTGCATTGGCAAATTTTTTTAAAGAGTTTTGCCTTAAAGAATACAACAATACACAATACGGTGTTCGTTATTCTTGAAAGTTTTAAGAATATAAATTAAGTTGAGTTTGAAATTTTAGTTTCCTTTTAACATGTAAAAATTTATTAAAATCCAAGCCAGTCTGGGGAAAAACGGAAATTGCAAGAATCCATTTTTTTTATTAGAAAAGATGCACATTTTCTGCTTTGTTTAGTAAAACTTTCTGAATATGTGTACAATGGAAAGCCAAGCCAAAAAATTATTAAAGAATAAATAATTAATTCCGTAAAAACAGATAACAAGCCGTATCAGCTATGGGTTAATTTAAGACCCGGCAGACTCCAGCTTACATTTTACCTTTAGGAATTATTGAAATACCTTCTTAAATAAATAAACATTGGCGGGCAAATTATCCGTCCGATTTTTTTATTTAAAATCATGAGACCAATCTGGGAGCAAATATTTCACTCGAAAAGAATTAATTTGAAAATCGATCCATAAATGGATAAGTTATACGTTGGTCATAACAACCAATTCGCCTGCCCCATTTTAGAAAAAAAGAAAAACATTCAAAAAAAAATTTTTAAAATCAGTTTACAAATGATAAAGTTATGCGTGCACAAATATTTAAATAAAATGTAATAATCTCCTGCCCTGTTGAAGTCGATAAAAAATATTTTTGTGATTTTTTTATTAAATTTTAATAGGCTAGTTAGTTCAATTGTATTTTATAAGCCAAATTACATGTGATAGTTATCAAAGAACAAATTACACCAAAGACACATGTGTAAATCATTCTGACAAACACTAGCAGAACGGAACAACATGCTGTTTTCGAAAGCCGCTACACTTTCATCATCAGCGTTCTTGTGTTTGGTCCACTTCTGTGGTGTCAGTTGATGTATATTTCAGCTATTTATACAAACTTTTTCACTGTAAATAGAATACGTGAATTTTTTTGTAATGGAAAGCCCAAATTACACCTCACTAACTTACAACAGTGTTGCCATTGTTATTTATTCTTTACCAACTATACACATGTGTTTTAATTTGCTTATTACAAAAAAAAGTTTTCACAAATTGTAATACGATGAATCAAAAAAATTCACGTATTCTATTTACAGTGAAAAAGTTTGTATAAATAGCTGAAATATACATCAACTGACACCACAGAAGTGGACCAAACACAAGAACGCTGATGATGAAAGTGTAGCGGCTTTCGAAAACAGCATGTTGTTCCGTTCTGCTAGTGTTTGTCAGAATGATTTACACATGTGTCTTTGGTGTAATTTGTTCTTTGATAACTATCACATGTAATTTGGCTTATAAAATACAATTGAACTAACTAGCCTATTAAAATTTAATAAAAAAATCACAAACAATAAAAATGTTCGAAAATAAAGAGAAATCTTAAAAACCTAAAAAATATTTTTGTCCCAAATATTCTAATTTCTTATTGAATAAAATTATACGAATTATGAATAATTAATAGGTGCACCCCGCTGCATTTCGTATTAAACGGTATGTCTCAAGAAGCATAGTCAATTAAAAAAATCGACATTCGAAAGCGAATTAAGGCACTTGATATCCATCGAAATTTTAATAAAATTTCATTAAATTTAAAATTAAAATTTTCATCGATATCGACTGGCGTAATTTACTTGCTCTGACTTCATGTTGCTCTGTGCGATATTTCTACACAAAATTAAAATTTCATTGATAAATTATATTTCTGTTTAATTATGAATTAATTAAACGCCTAGTAAACTAAACCCACCTTTGGGTTTTTTTAACTTAAACTCTTTAAATGAGTCCTACACTTCAACTTTACATAATTTGTCAAACATTCCACAGGCTAGACATACATACACTAAGAATGTTAGAAATACTGCTGGTGGTCGTTTATTATAAGAAGGAGTAGGCGTCTCTACTGTGTCTACGCTTGTGTTTAATCATAATTAATAATTAGGCTGACAAATATTTATCTGCAATAATAATAATAAAACAAAGCAAGTCACAAATACACGCTACTATCAATTGACCAGACAAAACACAAACAGAAACGTAACAAAATTCCTAAAAACGTTCACCTACAATTGGATTTTGGTATTAAAGACAAAATGGCAGGTTGTTTGCCTATTAGACAGTTAGTCAACACAGGCATAGCAACCCCTGACAACAACGAAATTTCCATACATACATTTAAAATTTTACAAGTAACTAAACAAGAACAACAAATGATATTGATTAAGTTCGTAAAGGATTAAGGCGAATCTACGAGTATAAATATTTTATAGGCAATAGGAGAGGTATAAGGGGAGTATCATACATACTTATATGAAACATTCGTAAGTGGTAAACATATTCTTCCTGTAGAATTTATATCAGCTACTTTGGTGTAGAAGAGTAAATTTACATAAATAATAATGTTTAAATAATTAATTGGGAAAATATTACGAAAAATTTGCATAATGAGCTTGTGTAGAAATCGCAGTCAATTGCTCTAATAATTATATCCTTTAATATTATGCAGGAAGTACAAAGTCATCTGCAGCATTATTATAGAAGTAACTATGCGAAATATGCGGAAGGCTTGATTTCGAAACGAGAAAGAGTTGAAATTAAACTTTTTCTCAAATGTTAAAAGTTTGAAAATGATTTGAAAATAACTTTAAAAATACAGCATTCTCGGCAAAAGGGGTATATTATTTATTAAGTGTAGTTTGCAATTTAATGTGGAACATATATAAAATAATTTCTTTTTAATTCATTCCATATCATTATAAATAGGTAATTTATCTTTTACTCAATAAAATTTTCTCCAGTAGTAACAAAAATCTTCATTCACCATTTAGTCAACACATGGAAAGTTAATTTTTTGCTTTCAAATTTTTGAGAATAACACTTGATAACAAATTGAAAAAAAAAACAGCAAACAAATGCATAAAGGGACAAATTTGTCAAAGATTTACGTCAGAACCTGTCATAAGACAGTGCTCTTCGCACTGGGTGAATAAAGCCGTTCACCACCGTCCCCGTCGCTCCTTCCACATGGGCTGAGGATCACATGTGCTCATGATAAGGGCGCCGTGTTAGAAAATTCTGAACAGGCTGCAGAACCATGCATAGACACCTTGTTAAAGTGCTGGAGCGTATACGTATTATTAGAATCTATACAATTCTAGGGAAAATATAACTCATGCGCTAGGAATGCAATTTCCACTGCTTTCAAACTATCACTAACGGCATTTTTCGACTTGTCAAAAACTGGGATTGTCCATGTAATGTATAAAGAAACCGAAATAATGCGCCGTCAACGCAAAGAGGTTTGTAGTTTTCGATTAGGCGCTCAAAACTTAAATTAGCAACAATGGGCTGGTTCGGAAATGCATAACTGCGTTATATTTAATGCGCACCTATGATTAGTTTGTAATGCTAATGCAAATCAACTGATATGATATCTTTACCAAAATTTTCATTTGCTTACAATTTCCAACGTTGTTTAATGTTAGAAAAACTATGCAACTAAGAAAAAACAATTAGTTTTAGAGTGAAAAAAGAGAAATTTAATAAAAAAAATTACTACCAGAATGTAGTAAGTTATGCGCTTTTGATGTTTTTTTGTGCATCATACATTTCTGTGATGCTTTTTACAAGGCATTAAATTTGCAGTGTTGCAGGCAAACATACTGCGCGGTCAGTATAAGACGTTACAACAACCGTATACTTCTTCAATTATCGAAAATAAAAATACTTGCATTAAAAAAACATGTTTTAAAATTTAGGAAAAACTACTCAATTTGAGCTCAAAATGGCTGTCGTATTGCTCCAAAGCCATCCTTAGCTAGAATTCAAAAAGAAACGATGAAGAATTATGAAACTATTTTTTTTGTGTCAAATTACAACGTGATGGATTCGAACCAGCAATTTTCTTTTTAATTGCTCAACAATATATTGCATGTCTATCAGTTCATTATACATAAGCAATGAAATTATTTATTTCAGTCCATATATTCTTTGAAAATACTTTATTATTTCGGTTTAAGTTTCTTGTAACTTTTTTCTTAAGATCTAGCAATTAACTAATAAAGAAATTGCTTTTAGAAAATGTATTTCTTAGTTCCAGAGAAGTTTTACTAAAATAGCAAAAAGCAAGAACTGAAATTAAAGACCATTATATACTGCCTTCAGGTACGAGTATGTAAAATATTGTGAACTATTCTGGAGTAAATCATTATCAAAATAAAATTTTCTTTTCCTTTTCCTCAATAAATTTTAGAAAATACGATTTTAAAATCAATTAATATTTCGCTGTATGTAATGAATTTGTTGTATGGCACTATACACTATATTTAAATCCAAATTGTATTAAATATAAGTAAATTTTTTTCAGAGTTTTAGAAAAAATTTTAATAAAAATTTGGACATTTTCGAAAAAAAATTTAGGCATTTTCTATTTGAGACTACTACTTTTATTAAAAAAAAGAAAATAATTTGTTTTTTTGATTTTTAAGCTTAAGGTCTTTTATTTTTTAAACAATTTTATTAAAAAATAACAATCAATATTTCGATACTCATTGAGTATCATCTTCAGGACAATTCTCCTGAAGATGATACTCAAAATTATTATAAAAAAAGGTCAAAAAATATAGATACATTATAAAAAAAAAGAAAATTTCAATTATATGTCGATTCCCAGTGGTAATATAATATTGCTTTCTAGACAGAAAAAAAAGGTATTTCTAACATATTACAAACAGCTTTAAATTTTATGAACAGGCATCAAAAATTTCATTTTTTTCATTTGTTTTTTATGAAAAAAAAACACAGAATGCAAGAGGTTAAGTTTTACTTATTTGCTGCACATATAGTCATAGTTCTTGGCAGGATTAGAAACCACAACCCTCAGGTTGCTAGATAATTAACGTTGATAATCTAATTTTTACCATTCGCAGTTAGCTGTCTCAGCATTTTCATCACTTTACTATTATTTTTACTTGTGTATACAAATCAAATAAAGGCCACATAAAAAACAAGTGAGAAAATTAAAAAAAGGATAATGGTAATAATGAGGATAATAGTATTAATATATAAATAGGAAAAATTCAGTGTCTAAAAGGCATTCATAGAGTTGTTCTTGTTAATAAATCTTTATTTTAATTAATCATACTTTTGTACAAGCCATCATTAAAAACTACTACTTGTATTAGAGCCAACTAGAAGAGTAATTAAAAGTTCTCAAATTCTGGCCTCAAATTCTTCTTAGAGGCCTAGTATGGAGTTCAACCTAAATTTTACGTTCCCATAAGAAATGTTTGATAAATTTCCCAACTAGAGTTCTTAACATTTATTGGCAATAACAGGGACAACTGAGACATAATTTTTAATTGCGCGGCCACGGCTTATTTGACACTTCATGTTTAATGTACCTCGTAATTTATTTAAAGTTTATTTAATTGTTCATATTCAGAAAGTTTGCAAATTCATGTGTATACAAACAAACTTCTGAACACATTTCTACTTTTTCTTGTGGAAATATGTATATGAAAAATTTTAAATTCAGCGACAACTCCATATTAGAATTAAACTTTAAAATGAACGTCTGATCGTAGAACAAAATTTCAACTTTTAAACATTTTTAAGTTCCAATCAACTTTCTTCTATTTGGGACTCCCACTGCAACAAACAGTATTTTAATGTAAATATCATATTTTAAATTAAATGTTAGCTTTTTTAATATTCATAAAAATGTCAAAAACTTTTTAACTTTTAGTTTTCTGCATTAATATTTCATTTTACTTATTTATGTACATATTCTCTCAGTTTGCTCCTTTAGGGTCTTAAGTGAAAAATCAAAGCATAGAAAGCAACACTAACACTAAAGTATAGAGCAAAACGAATAAATAAGAAATTAAAATAAAAAAGAAACAAGTTAACAAGTAAAATATATACATGAAATAAATGAAAAAGGGAAAAACAGTTCTAATTAAAATAAGTTTTTTTTTTATTTTCACATACACCAACAGCAGATACTCCCACGTACTCGTACATAATAACAAGGGCTTATTGTGCTTTTTTAAAGCACTGAACATAAAGTGAAAGGAAGGAAAATGTGAAGAGAATAACAGATGCAAAATTGCAATACAAATCTAAAGGAAGTAACATTCTATAATTGTATTAGTTTTTAGTTGTATGCTTCTATGTATATGTATGTGTGTATTGAAAGTATGGCGATAGTGTTGATCTAGTTTACTTATTGTATATAATAAAAAAATAATTACATTATGCATATTTTATGTTGTATTAAAAGTAATTTTTTCTTACATCAAGGAGACGTAATGAAATATATTGAAAGGGAATACACCGTGATTATAAAAAACTATATAGAAATAAGTGACTACTGAACCTATTTTTATGTCAAATTAAATTAATATTTTAAAGTAATAATAGGGACAGTACTATTATTTATGATTTATTAATTTGAAAAATGCAACTGGTTGAAGCTAATTATATATGACTTTGTACAAATGATTTAAATAATTTAACTATACATATATTTCTTTTTCCGGACATTGAATTGGCTATCAATAAGTTTAAATATCTCCAGATAAAAGGAGCTTTATACACACATGTATCCAATGCATCTCTAAACTTAAGATATATGCTTCTTTTATGAATGTCCTAGTAACCTAAGCGTCGCGGGTTGTATTACCTTTAAAGTATTTGGTTGTTTCTGTAGACGAACTATTTAAAAAGTCCGAGACTTTTTGATTTTCCCGCCTTTTTATCTGAAAAGACAACACTGCTTCAGTCGACATGCATCTATCAGTAGACGAGTGTCAAAATTGAATCAATTTGCGTCATTTATTTTATTGCTGACAGCCATTGACAGCAAACTATTGCGTGATTTGACGACAAAACGGAAAAAAGCCATAACTAAAAACAAAGTTTAGCTCCAGAATTCTACACTATCAATTTCAATTGTATAAAAGTGATTTACTGAATTTCTGAATGCATTCTTAATGCGCAGTTGAGATCTCTACACTCCACATAATTAAAAAAATTAGCGATATGGTGTTTTCCAATAGTATATTCAAAGTGCAAAAGATTGTAAATGCCGCAGGCAATTTTGTTTGAATGATGGGTATAGGAAATCTTTCCCCAAGATGGGTGCCACTTTTTCTCATAATCGACAACAAACACAACCGTGTGACAACTTTGTATTAGGCGCTGTGCAAACGCAATATGGACGAGTCTTTGTGACGTTTCACAGAAACTGAAAAATTAAGAAATTTTTAAGTTTTGATTTCAATGATGAGATCATCTCATAAACAAACACCTGTTTTAAAAAACTCCATAAATCTTAGTTTTACAACGGATAAAAAAAATTGAAGAAACTTCAAAAACAACATGAACAAACAATCAAAAACAACATGAACGACAAGAGCGATAAAATATTTTATTTGTATACGTTTTAACCAAATCAATCTAATCTCAGTGAAAGTGGGACTTATTCTTAAGAAACGTCATTGTCATTGCATCAAAAGTATCAATAGATGCCTGGTTTTGACATCATATCAAATCAATTTGAAGTATTTCGATTACAAAATTAAACTGCTGTCATAAATCTTTTTACTTCTGTTCATGACTTTTAACATATTTTGATGGAAATCACTGTTGATAGCATTTTGAAAAGTCTAGGATATATCCTATTGTTATTTACTTGTGAGGAAATTTGTTTTTGAGTTTAAAAAAATAATGCAAAAATACGTTTGGTATATTGCGAGATAAATTGTTTGCTTGAAAACAACGCATTAGCGTAAACTGAGCCATAGTCAATAATTGAACGATAGCGGCGCTAATGAAAAAGTAACCTTAAATATTCAATTGCTTCTTTTACAAATTATCTAATAAATTAGTTTAATTAATATGATTTTATTTAAAATTAAATTTTTACTATACAAGTTATAGTTACTGAACTGGCCTTCGTAGACTAGTAGGTAGTGTACTAGGTCGCAGGTTCGAATCCTGCCGCAGAGCTCTGACAGCTTGTGTTTGATAATTAAAGGGAGCGTACAACAAACCTTCACTGGCTTAAGTGTATGTCGTATGACATGGGCTATCACACCCCTCCAATCAACCTAACCTAACCTAACCTATAGTTACCGAAATACTCCAGAATTTATTGATATATTAAGCAAAGGCCGCCGTACCTGCAAAACTTCGTAGACGGTAGTGTCTATGATTTTGACAAATAAAATATTCATCTATATTCATATTTAGTTTGGAATGCCGCATTAAAAAAATCTGGTTTAGCGAAAGTATTGAATATAATTAAATGAAGCCTCTTTCAGGATTCAAATATAAAAATTCAGCTTGCCTCGTATCGCCAGGGCCATTTCTACCATTAGTCAATGCCATTTTTGGAGTTTAATTGTTGTTTTTAATTTAAATTAATCTCATATACGATTTTGATTCTAGTGTTTTACATTCAGTTTAACCAGCACTTACACATGCAAATGCATGCTCAAAATATCCAATACACTCACACCTGTTTACTTAAAAAAAAATCGCACTTTTCCTATTTACAGCTCAACTTGCAAGAGTTTTAAGAAGGCAGTGACATTTTGACATTTGCAGCAAGTAAAATGAACAGATAACTGTGTTGCCTACTAAAAAGTTTTATGGAAACTTGCTGGATTGTATTCAAATAATAATTATAGTTTTACCATATTTCTTGTATATTTTGAAAGAATAAACATACACTATCATATTAAAACATAAATCTTACTAAAAAAGCAATAATAATTATTAATGCCAACTGTTTCCTTAAAAATTATCTCGGTTTCCCCTGGCCACAAACCAAATAACGCAATAAAAGTAGAGCTAAAATTAGAGCCTAAATATCTTGTAAAGCTAATAAATTTATGTCCCTACCATTCCATTTTGTGGCACATGCTTAACGAAATATATATTTTTTCTATTTCTAAAATGAAAGTAATTTTTACGGCAAGTTTTCTTTTCGATGATATTTTGAAAACGAACTACTGTTACTTCAGTGTGTACAGATTCACGGAACTTACAAGACATTCAATGTATACTTTACTTGCAAATAATGACTTGCCAGTATAAATGTAGGGCTAAGAAAATCGTCACCTACAATATTTTTGGCACCGCCTTGGCTTGATTGAAAGGCGAATGACTTGATTTTTATTTTAATTGTAGAAAATCTAAAATTCGTAATTTTTTATACCCTAGGAAACTATAGGTTATATCCTACACTTGTTATTCTTAGAAGGTTTAACATGATGAATGAATAAGAGTGATTTCAATGTTTTTAAAAACAATTTAAAACTTCTTTAAGTTTTAATGAAATTGTTATTTTTACTTAACGTACCAAAAACATATTGATACTATGGCGATTTTGCCATATTGATACCATGGCGATTTCGCCATAATTTCAAAAAAAAAGAAAAAACATACTATATAAAAATCTGCTTTCTTCAGCATGTTAATATGTCTTCCAACTCTGAGAAAATACATCAAAATAGAGAACTATTTACAATATCATGCCAAAATTAAAATCAGTAAAATTAATCCACACCTGCACTACTTCCGGATCACATCGCGCCTTTACCTCCAAAAAAAACGTAACCAGTAAATTTTTTATTCTATTCTAACATCATTAAGACTATTTCTGAAAGTGTTTAACCATTCAAATCAAAGTTGCAGTAGTCCTCACAATTTAAAGCAAAGGCATTTAATAAGCAAATTTCTCCTATAAAATTATGTGATTTTCACTTACGTTTCTTTTCGTTGTTAAGGCTCAACATATCCATGATTTTTTGTGAGCTTTTTTAAACTTCGTTTGGAGGAACTCATTGTGGCACATAACCTCGTTTTTTTTATTTGAATATAAATGACTTTTTAAATCCTTAATAAATACCTTGGGCTTTTACTTAATTAACCAATTATATTTTCTTTCAGGTAAGTGCGATCAATGGAAGAAATAAAAATCATAGCAAAGAAGTTGTGAGTACATGGAATTACAAGGTATTAAATAAAATTACTTCAGTTTATTATGAGTTCCAAGTTTGGTTTTGAAAAATTCTTAAATCTATATGTAACGATATATTTTCTGGAAATAATTTCCATAGCACAAGCTTTTCTGTGCTTATGCATAGTATATTTTCATCAACTTAAGAGGTACCAGTCGCAACCTAGAATTTCTTTTATTTTAAGAGTAAGTGTCGTCGAATTTAAAAGGTTCCTTATAAACAACTTTTCGGCATTTTTATGTTTTAATGTCGTGTTTATAAATCATAGTATTATTTCGATGTGCTTTATTACAAACTTATCCTTCTCGGGTCATTATCTTATTAAAACATTAATATTGGGAAATTTCTATTATGTATTATTATATATTATTATTATTTCTTGCATGGTAATAGATAACTAATCAAACCCTCAATATATTGCAAGCAACACTAAGAATTTTCAATAACTTTCATTTACGTTCAAGTCTTTAGAAAAGTTACTGACATCTTGGCAAATGAAAAATCCAATTACCAACTTTCTAACACTCAATTCAGTTTTCTTTCTAACATTTCTTTTTTTATTCTGCTCACTGTATTAAATTTATTAACCCGCTCTCTGCCTTTCTCTTTGCCTTCTAGTATATAAACACATACACTCAGCCAAACTTTTTGCTTCTAAACATTCATTTAAACATTTCGAAATGAAAAAAAATATTCCCAAAAGATGAGGGAAAGAAAACTGGTGCAGAAGACGGAAAAAAGATGGAGAGGAAAAAAATGGCAAAATTAAATTATAACAATTCCCTAAGCTAAATTATAAGTTGCTTTCATTCTTTACATTATTTACTTTATATTTTTGTTTTTTGTTGCTGTTTTTTTTGAGACAACAACAAAAAAGAGGAAAAAATTAAATTCTTTTTGCCTTAATTTTCCTTTAACAAGTGTGCGTGTCGCAGATGCAAGTTAAGATAAAATTTTGTTCTGTTTGTGTGGATTTCTAATGGCGCTCCTTTTGGCTGATTCTTATTTCAACTTTTCCTTCCTCTACAGACATACAGACAATGAGATAAAGCATTTTGATTTTTTTTTTTATTTAATTTTTTTTTTTTTTTTGGTGAGGAGAATATACAAGATGTCTTTTAGACAACAAAATTTCGTAAATGAAATACAAAGTCTGTACATACATACATACCAGAAACAGAGCGGAAAGGAAGAAAATGCCAGAAAAACTAGTAACAACAGAAGATGTCATGAAAAAAGAAATCTTTAGTATACGAGCAGTTCGTACTGCTCAGGGTGGCTAAATCAACAGTAGAAGACAACAATTCGTTAATACAATGTCTTGTCTATTATTCTTTCTTTTTTTTAATTTCTGCACACACAAAAAATAATCTGCAAATAAAATGAAAACAAAAAGAAAAACAATTTGTAAAAGAGAGTAGAATGAAGATAGTAGTCAAAAAATGTACTATTTAAACGGAAATAGCAACAAGGAAAATATAAAATAAACTAAAGGCGGAAGTTTAAGTTTTGTTAAATTGTAATGTTGAAAATGTCTAAAACATTGTTAATAACAGTCATTTAAGCAGAGTGGCAATTCAACAACGAGCATGATGGAAACAAATAACAAAAAGTGAGCAATTTTCAATTGCCTTTAATTGCAAGTTTTTAAGGTAATTTTAGTGCTGTTTTAGCACAACAAATGCTAGCAATTACATAAATATATGTTTTTTAAATAATGGAACGATAACTTAAAATAAAAAAAAAATCACGAGATATTCTCTGTAATGAATAAAACAAACTAAAAAGAACTTTGGTCTAGTCTTTTCCATAATTCCTTTCCAGGAAATTTCACCAAACTTAAGTATGTATGATATGAGACAATATTGTAACTTAATATATGTCCTAAGAACATGTTCAACAAAATATCATGTTACTGTCATGTATGAGTCCTTTGCTAAATACTTGCAAACGCAAACACAAGTCTATGTACGAGTGTCTAATACAATTGATGTTTGTGTTTTTGCGAGTGACTGACTGACAGCAATTGTCATTTTACACATTTCACATATATACGATTATGTATGTATTACAATACAGTTGGTATTTTTATTTTGATACTCGAATTGCGACAGTACAGTGTAAGCGATTTGTTAGTTTTAAAATATTTTCTCTATTCTCAATTTTATTTAATCACAAGTTGCATGTGGCCAACGCATATTGCAGCGGACTCGCTCATATGAGTACATTTAGGTCGATAGTGAATGATGATTATGCTTGGAAAACAATGTTGCAATTTGGAACCCTTTTGGTATAATAACACGATAGAGAAAACAAATCTTTCATAAAATCTATGGCATGAAACATTTTTTATTTGCTTATGGGAAGAATATGATAAAAAACATGGCGGGAGGGTTTTTAAATTTTTTTTAGTCTGTTTTGTTCTCTGCAGCATTTATTAGGTTAGGTTGATTGGAAGGGTGTGATAGCCGATGTCATACGACATACACTTAAGCCAGTGAAGGCTTGTTGTGCGCTCCCTTGAATTATCAAACACAAACTGCCAGAGTTCTGCGGCAGGATTCGAACCTGGGACCTTCGCACTACGAGTCTAGTACACTACCTACTAGTCTACGAAAGCCAGTTGCAGCACTTATTGGTAAAAAAATATATCATGCTACATTTTACATGTAAAAATCTATTCCACATATCTTAAGTAAAACGTCCGCCCAACATCTTTATTTCTTTTGGAGCTGTTATCTTAAGTATGAGAATGCCAATGTGATAGTGTAGAGGCATTTAAGAGTAACAGCAGATATGCTCAGCTCTTCATATCAAATGTTTAAGGTCCAGTTTTTTGCAGTGGGCTTTTACAAGCAAAAGCGACGCTAAGATACACTTTATACTTTTTCTATTTCTGGTAATATAAAAAAATATAAATTTACCTTTAAGTTTTTTAAAAATATATATCTATATTTTTAACCCTTTTCATAATAATTTGGTTAATATAATATTTAAGCTTGAGGTCTTTTATCGTTTAACAAATTTTATTAAAATATTAGAACATTCTTGGCTTATATATGTATTCTTTTAAAACTGCAATCAAAACATTTCCAAAACAAAGTAATAAGAATACTGGGAGTAGTATCCGGAAGTAGTACAAAAATAATTGCGGATTGTTTTCTTTTTTATTCCAATTCACCGATTTGGAAGTTGTCTTCGTTATGTGGAGAAAGCTACACTTTTTACGTTTTTTGCAACAAAAAAAAAATGAATTTGTATTAAATTATGATTCGATTGCTCATAATTCTATTACTTATTGAGTGAACAAACGAAAAAAAAGAGATTTTTACGAAATAATTACTTTCAACTCGATATTTACAAATTTGCAAAAGTAACTGATATATTCACATAAAATTTTGTCAAGTTGACTTCCAAAGAAGTTGAAAAAATATACTGCGAATGACTGCATTTTTTATATAATTACTATTAGAAATATTATTGCCTAAATAAAACTAATTACAAACGGAAACCTGTTTGTTTCAAACATGAAATAACACATCTTGGTATAAAGTACTTATGCAATTCATTCCTGCCGAATATAATGCACCATTGTGTATTGGAAAAACAATGTTTTGTAAAATACCAACTACGACGAAAAGCCTATTGATTTTTATTTAGCACAAACTTTTGACCACTAGAGTTACGTGCAACATACATAGTCATGTTAGTTTTTTGATTAAAAATGAAAATACGTGATATAATATACAAATAAATAGGAAAACAAGAAAAACCAACAAGTTGTTAGTTATCGAACGTAAAAATTTGTTATTTTCTACGACGTAAATGGTGGATTGTCCAACACAAAGTCTATGTATGCAAAAATAAATTTGTACAGACAAATAGACGTTTTCCATAAAAGATTTAGTAATAAATACAAGAAAATTGTGTAGGAAAACCATAACCATAAAAACTTTTCAATTATTTAAAATGATTATGCCACCGCATGGTTAGACAACTTGTAGATTAATAGTTGTTGCCACGACTATTCGATTACATTGTTAGTAATTTTTGCTGGAAAGCATGCGAAAATTTTCACTTCTTTAATCTCTAATTAGAGGACCTACTAAAATAATGATTTAAAGTTAAATAATAGCTATAGACTAATGGCTGCCAAGATAATTTGGGTAATAGAAATTTTTCGTAACCAGCCTAAGATATTGTGGATCTATCAACTTTTATATTTGCTACAATCAAATGATTAACAAACATTTACTTTTGAGTTATAGGTAGTTTTAGATTTGCAACACGATTTTTGTTAATAAATAACGCTGTTAATGCAGCGTTTAATGACGCTAATGGTCTAGTTCAGGCATGGGAAACTCAATATCATTGCAATTTGTTACATATGTTTTTAGTGTCACTACTACATTTCAAATGTTATTTTCTTATTTTAGAATTTCCATCAAAGACTATCAAAAGTCATAACATTGGAAAGGTCATTAAAAAAATG
This sequence comes from Germaria angustata, assembly GCA_963681545.1. Taxonomy (NCBI): domain Eukaryota; kingdom Metazoa; phylum Arthropoda; class Insecta; order Diptera; family Tachinidae; genus Germaria; species Germaria angustata. The sequence continues at coordinate 39,336,626 of OY813001.1, forward strand.
ATAATATAGAAAATTGCTACCATTTTCTTTTGATTCTTTGGTTGAAGCTCTTTCCAAAAAAATTCTCATTTTCTCGTTAGCACTATTGAGATGGAAAATGTGTCAATTTTAAAATAAATTGACATCCGAAAAAATTTATTGCGAAGTTGCACTTCCCTTACATAAAAAAAATCAATTTAAAATTCAATTTATTAATTTTACTGAAAGAAAAATAATAAACAATTATTTTATATGTTTTACAAAGTATTGAGCTCTTATTAACAGTACGTTCCCACTGTGAGCAAATCATGACATTATATTGTAAATCTTTTTGTATTCAAAATTTCGAAATCAATTTGAGGTTTATATTTTTTTAACTATATATGATATTGAAATATGTATCTCACCTTTTCCAATTTATCACTCAACTAAATTAGAGTCGTATCTGTAAACATAAAGGCAAAGAAGTGTTGCACCGACAAGTTTCAACATGATTTGCGGAAAAGAGAGTTTTTTGAGGTGGTTTCCTCACAGGAAATATTTAAGGCATATCATTTGTCAAAACACAACTTTTGTTCAGAACACTTATTATCCGCTTAAACACAGCACGTATTTGGAAGCGCAATTACAGCGCTTATTTTGCCTTTCAGCATTACGGGTCTGCAACACTTTTTTGATGTATACACACATATTGACAATAACCATAAAATCGGAGAAAAAATGCTTAAAGCGGTAATATTTTGGTGCTTTTTTTCTAAAGATTTTTCTCACTTACTTAATTTTAAAGACTGCAATGTCTTAAGCTTTTCAAAATGTGATTGAAGGGGTCCTATATAACTCTCTTAAGAACCAACCAAGTGTAACTAAGAACCATATAAGAAAGTTAATTTCTGTAGTTAAAGAAAAAGTTGAAAAGAGCTACAAAAATTTAATTCAGTCGATTATATATTTATTTAAATTATCCAAAATTATGCCAATTTGTGAAACAAAATTTTGTTTATTGTTGGCTTAGCTGTGTATGTACCTATGTTTCACGGGCGCCAACCAAATCACCACTCGACTTCAGCCAAATCATGTCTGAAAAGCATTCACCCTCACATACTTATATAAAAATCAACAAACATTATATGAGAATTCTATAAAATTTAATCATATTTCTACTTGTGAATTAGAAAGCATATTCGTATAATAGCAACTTTCACACAATCACAAAGGACTTTTTATTTTTCTTATACTTTTATCCAATAAATTGCCCTTCACATGAAAATGAATGTATTTATAAGGATAAAACAAAACACTATTTTTTTTCTAACAATATTAAAGATTAAAAATTATTTGGGATATTTTCCCAACTAATTTGTTAATCTGTTGTGGGTTACGCCCTCATTTCTTTGGTACTTATGACTTATATAAAACTCTCATAGATGGTAAGGGAATTACAAAAATTAAGTCATATTTTGATATTATAATTATGAACATGTAACCATAAGAGGGCTTAGAAAACATTTATAGAAACATTTTATATAACAAACAATTTGTATTTGATAAGAATATTTCTATTTTTCGTACGCAGTTGAATGCTTATCAAATATTAAGGTTAAAGTCTTCTGATCAATTAGGATGACAACTTTTTGAGTCTCCTATTGTTTACGAAATACAGCCACTGAGCTGAGGAAATGTTATTAAATGAAATTTATTTATGAGTTTAAGTAACTACACCTTTGGAACTTTAAACAAATTTGTTCTTTCTTTAATATGACATTTCAAAATAAATGTAATATTCTCAAATTCTCAATTTGATTAATAGCAAACCTGGGTATATGTACGACTACATGTGCATTTAATATGCATATAGATTATGAACAACATGTTTGAGCTTAACAAAATCTTATCAATATTAATTAAGATTTTAACATGCATTAATCAATAAACTCTTGGTCAACCACTCAAAATACATTTTAATAATTCCATTATAAATACAATTCAATTTATCAATTTAATATCACTTTATTGTAGCAGCAGCAACAACTTTGGCGTATTTTTCTGTTTTTCTCTGAACACTTGGTCGTGTAGCGCAGACAATGAAGAAAACTAAAAAAAAGCAAATTTTTAACATCTGAAACAATGCTTTATGACCAACAACAAACATACATAAAATAAATTAAGTAAAAACTCAGATAAAAGCGTAGCAGTATAATCGGCTTAAAAGCCAAACAGGAAAACCCAAAGCAGAGAAAAAAAGAGTAACAAAAATATCATGATCACAAAAAGCAAACTGTGTCATACACACAAATCGCAAAATAGTAATAAAATCAGGAGATCAAGTGTTCAACAAATGAATGAAAAGTTGGAAAAAAAAATTACTACAAGTGATATATGTTCATAAAAGTTATAAGTGTTCACGCTCAATTGTTGCAACAACAACACAACTTCGAGTTAGAAATTCGGTATTATTCTTTATATATATATATATAAACCAACACACACACACATCATATATATATATATATATATATATATATATATATATATATATATATATATATATATATATATATATATATATATATATATATATATATATATAAATACCATTTATTCTCATCTCTTGAAAGGGGCATACATATAGCATACATATAATATAATAATATACATATAATATATTTTTCCATAAAGTTGTGTGCAAATTAAAAATTTTAAACTACGACAATCTTGAAACAAGTGATTCATTTAAAATATTGCATTTGCTTTGTCGTACAAATATATCTTAGCAATGTTGCAAAAGAGAAAAGTCATCCTCTGAAATTATTTGCCTTGCGATAGCACCGCAGAAAAAATTAGAAATCCTTTTTGGGAAACGCCATTTTCATAGCTTTTAAAAGTCCAACAGAGCACTATTTCAACTTTCTATAACTTCAAGCTCTAACATTGTTTTTAAATATGAATTATTTCTACAAAATTGCAAAACTCAAAAAACAACAAACACATATTTCTCTATATGTGCTAATCAATAAACAATAAATGAAAAAATTATATTCACAAAGGAAAAAAAGTCGTGACTACTGGCAAATTTGCATGTCTTCCAGATGTTAAATCAATTCTCAGTGGTAAATAGCGAAAACTTATTTAATATAAAATTATATTCTAGGCAACGAATGTAAAAGATTTACTTTTCTGAATGCAATGAAGAAAGCTTCTAGGTCGACGAGTATGAATCGAAAAAGAGAACATCCTGTCAATGATTTTAAAATCATTGGAAATGATATGGATTCGCACTACTTCCTAATTCTAGTCTCAGCATTTTCATGACTTTTTGGAAGCTATTTTTTCTAGGAGTTTTCTGTTCTCTTAGATAATTCTTTACTCGCTTGTCCTTTTATGAAATAACTATATGCGGCATTAATAAAAAATTAAATGCAGAGCCCACAAATCCATGCGACATGTTTTAATATGACTGTCATCCCGCCTTATATTGTGTTTTTTGATTGAACATACGTACGAGTATATTTGTATTGGCAATGATTTTTAAGAATACGAGAATATATCACTTTACATACACTTGGATTTAATTTAAAAAAAAATCAATGATATTTCTTACGTTTTAATCATAAGAAATGACAAAATTAAGTTGGCAATTTAGTTTCCGTAGAAGTATATTGGCCTATAAATGGAAAACACGCCCAATCATGTTACCTAATGTTAATTTTTTAGAATAGAACAAAAAACATGCAAAAGGGGCGCAATAAGTGTAATATTTTTTAGTAACGAAAACATCAATTAATGATTATTGATTATTATAACTGCCTCAGGTATAAAACTTTTGTCCGCTTAATGAAGATGTGCGGTTTGCAGCGTTCACTGTAACCAATAAGTTCTCAATTGAAATCGCAGCCATCTTTTGATAACGTTCTGAACTCACATATATTTACAATAAATCTTAATTCATTTTGAAAAATTTCCGTATAAATATTATACCCCCATTATTCAAATATGTTTGTATGTGTGTGTGCGTGTATATCAGATCAAAACTTTTATCTCTTTTTGACAAATCACTTTTGTCTTGAAAATTTAAATGTTTTTAAGTCAGATAAATAATATTTTTTTAACTTTTCCCACTTGTCATTATTTTCTTTTGTTTGAATATAAAATGTAATTTATAGTTTGAGAAACGTCTTCTTTTATCAGAAGATTAAAGTAAATTTCTTTTACTTTTTGTTTAATTTGAATGTGGTTAAAACGAAATGCTACTGCAGATTAAATTCATATGAAAAATTGATTCGCATCGATGTGTGTCATTTTGCTTAAACCAACAAATAGTTTTTGTAAAATAAGATATACCAAACAACAGCTTCCAGATATTTTCTTGCTTTGAGAAAAAAAATCTCAAACCGGATACACACACACACACACACACACACATTGGCTTACCGTAACGTCAATATACAAGTAAAACCTTAAAAAAACATGAATAATGTAGGGGAAAAATTAAAGAAAAAAATAAAAACGTAATAAGAAGTTTGTCAACACAAATTAAACATTTATTTTGTTGATAAGAGAAAAGTGACAAATATAAAAAATGAAATACAGCAGACACTTCTGAAGATAGAAGCTGTAAATAAAATATTTGTATGTACGTATAAGAATTTTCCGGTGCAAGAACGTTTTTATTTATTTGCTGTATCTCGGCATCTCTACTCGCATTTGGATGTTAATAAATGTTTGGTAAAGCATTACAAACAAACAGGAATACATACGTTCAACATCAAGCTGAAAGTAATCTGATGATTTGTGTGCTTTTTTAAACAAGATTTATTTACTTCGAACTTAAAAAATGATGTTGAATATATTAAAATGCATTTTATTGCCTGAAAAAGTAAAATCCATCATCAAATAAGGCAAAACAAATTTACACTTCACTCTTCTTCAAGAAGATGATAGAAGGTACGAATGCCAACATAAATATTGATTAACACATCAAAATCACTTGCCGCAATTAAAAAAGTTGATAAATTTATTTAAACGCTGAAGAGATGTGGAAAATAATTTTAATAAATTTAAATTATTGACAAGTTTAAGGATAAAATAATCTTAAATATACATACGACTATACCGCCGCAACGGAGCGTTGCACGATTGTCAGTTTCAATATAAATACTCGTATCATCAAAAGCACCGCTACAATGCAGCGGGACAGGAGGTCAATATTTGTAGAAAATATTAAACTTGGATGTAGGAAACTTCTATTTATTTTCAGTTTATTCTTCTGCAAATAACAGCAGCTGCATTAGTTAATCAGTTAAAGCGACATTGACAGTTTCTGGCAAAATTTCAACAAAATAATAATGGTAAAAAATTTTATGCGTGTGTCAAGGAACAATAACACCAGAGTGAAATAAGAGATCTTCTAAGGAATCGCTTTCTCAGGGCTTCTAAAGTAACAATAATTCCATATTTTCAGATTTTTGAAAGGATAAAATAATAAGGAAATAAAATTCCTGTATTTTACTTTACATAATTTTTAATCAACTACTAATCGCAATAATTATGAAACTAGTCGTTTAATAAAATAAGAAAATATATATTATTTTAATTAAATATTTCACTAAATAATTATTCTGATTATTATTCTTACTCTTATTGGATGAAGCCTAACATACCGCGACCTTTTTAGTCTATTGTTCGACCTTATGGTGCACTACTTTAGATTTAAGCTATGGACAAAGACAATGCATCTGTGTGAGAGATCATATATTTCGATTGGGATCAGTTTACCACATATCCTTAGAGGTACCTAGTTCTTTTCCGTATAGGAATTGTATCATCATACAGTTCACAGAAAATGCATTGCTTAGTTTCTTTCAATAATGGCTTCTAGGACCACAGTGCCCGACAAATCATTCCATTAATATTTCAAGTTCATTTCAATTGATAAGCACTGAGACAGCTTTACAAATCTATTAGTTTTCCTGAAGATAGATATAGCCTTCTAATGATGGTAAAATTCTACTTAAAAACAGTATTCGGTGCTTTTCTCGGTACAGCTTCTTACTATGCCAAAGATAGCCGGCTCCCTGTTGGGCAAACAGTCAGGTCCCTCCTTTCCTATGTCGTCCTTATATTAACCTGTTGTGGGTGCCAAGGTATATAAGAGATGTTATGCTGTCAATAAAAAATTGTCAACTAATCTGTCTTTCTGTAATCAAATATATAAGTATTTTTACTCAACACCCAAAGAAAAATTGGTTCGATTTGTAGGCGAATATTTAATGTTGCTCGTAACAGCCAACGATAACCAATATATTGATAAAATTTTTATTTGGTATTTTTTGTAGGTGAAAAGAACGCAATTTACTGGCGCTTATGACAACTTCACAGTTGAGTATTTAACCTTAAAATTAAAAATTTAAATATTTTCCAAAAACTAAATGAGAATTATAAAAACACACAACCTTAAAAGAAAAAATTCCAGCACATTCTTATTTTAAAAATCAACTTTATTAGAGGATCAAAAGCAATCTGCAGATTTAGTTGGCAGTCCGCTGCAAAGTAATGAAGGAAATCTATATTTCCGCTCACTTGGGTCAAAAACTCTTTACGAAGACATTAACATGGAAAAGCGGGAAGTTTTGTGAGAATGAGAGAGGTTAACAAGAAGAGAGTAGAAAGAAAGAAACAGTACTGCCAAGAAAAAGTTAATAGAGTAGGTTTAGTTTCGATTTTCGGGGGTGTGCGTGTACTTTATTCACAATAGAGTCAGCGCCGAGAGCAGCCGCTGCTCCTACTGAAGAAGCTGATTTTGTCCTATTCCTTGGTCGAGGGCAGAAGTATTAAAAGATGAACTTAGTATAGTTTCTTACTCATTCGGAAGATTGAAAGGCATTTTGATTCAAAGCTTTTAATGTGCGTAGAGACTAATTTTCCAGGAAAAGCAACAATATAATAGTTTTTAATTATTTAATGCTGGAAATAAATTTTGATGCTTTAAAATAATTAATTTTGTTAAAATACCAACCTCAACCTATTTTATGGCCAACTTTGCTCAAAATACTTATTCAGCCTGGGCAATGAATGCGAAAATATTGCATCATAAGGATGTATAACTGACACTTTATCTGACAAATTTATATCTATTCTTATGTTCAAAATTATGGCACCCCCAATGCAATGATTGTGTTTGCAAAGCATTTGCCATAACAGTCTTGCAATGTTTCTTAAACATTTATTTATATGTATTTTTTTTAATATGAATGAGATTATTTCCATCATTAGTAGACTTTGCTTGACAAAAATGGAAAATCCCAATTTCGTTTCAAGCAAATAAATTTTTCAAACACCACAGATAACAAATACAGCTCATAATTTATGTGCAAAATAAAAAATAGGAAGAAAAAAAACGAATATAATAAAGTATTCAATTCAGTATTGATTGACGCTGAAAATTACCATAATTTGTGCATTGAAATGCAAATTTTTTATAAGAAAAAAATATTAAATAAAACAGGAATGAAAACAGGAGAGTAGAAAAAAACAAAACGTAAAAAAAACCAGCAGATGGAAAAATATTCTTAAGAAAATCAGCCAGCAGCGAGTAAAGTGTCTATTGGAAACGAAATGAGGAGGAAAAAACAAGGTGCGGTTGGTTGCAGTGGGTGGCAGGCAGCAAGCTGAGTATCCAAGCCAAAGCTTTACAGATAAGCAAAAACGTGTGCGTGTATAAGTTGGCGTTGCAATCAGCTTGATGAAGAAACATAAGAGGAAGGAAAGGAACGTGTCTATTTGGCAGTGCTGAAGTGACGTGATGACGAAGTTTAAAGCAGATGTCGCTATTTTCTAACTTGCTTATATAAAATAACAAATATACTATTAATATTTGTAGAAAATAGTACAATCAGGGAAAATATTTTCCTTCATACATTATTACATACCCTCATTTACATATAAATGTAAGTAAATGTGCATTATAGGGAGTAAGAAGACAAAGTCGTTGACTTTGGAACGTGCCAAGAGTAACCGCAGACTTATTGCACTAGAAACTACTAATACTTTTAAGTATTTTGCTCTTATACAATACTACTACTACTACTATTTATTTACTTTACTACTCCATACTATTGCTGCTACTACAGCAACAACAATCACATACTACTACTACTGGTAGTATTTCTATTATGGGTACTGGCGTGTATTTGTAGCTGAATTATAAACTAAGTGAGTGAACAACTTAGATTTTACTTAGTTATTTTTTTCCTCATTTTCAACAATTTAATGCTAAAATGCAATCATCCATATTATGAGTATAAATGTTTTAGTTTTCATGTTTATATCTTGCCAAAAATTCTACAAATTCTTATGATGCTGCTGTGTTGCACATATTCACATAAGATTTTTTGAAAACTTTTCTTAAGTAATCGGAAAAAACTTTTTACGTCTTTTCACATATTTGATTAAGTAATCACAAATGGGGTACAAAATTTGTTAAAATAAAAAAACCTCAATTTATTTAAAGAAAACTCTGCCAAAGTTAAAAAATTCGTTTGCTTATAATCACTCAAAGAATAATGTAATAACTTCAGTTTTTAGCTCATTAGACTTTGCATAAACGTTTTTTTTTTGTTCTGACAAAGAAATTGCTCTAAGTTATTTGATTAAGTTATAGTGGTTTGGTTAGTAATAAATTAAATAGTAAATAAATATATTTAATTTTTTTTAAACTACTTGCGCAGCAAGTAAAAAAAAGAACTTCCAAAGAGGTTAGGTTAGGTTAGGTTGATTGGAGAGGTGTGATAGCCCATGTCATATGACATACACTTAAGTCAGTGAAGGCTTGTTGTGCGCTCCCTTTAATTATTAGACACAAACTGCCACAGTTCTGCGGCAAGATTCGAACCTGGGACCTTCGCACTACGAGTCTAGTACGCTACCTACTAGTCTACGAAGGTCCAAAGAAGTCAATAAAAAATTCGGCTCTTTTCAAATTATTTCAACATGCGCTTGTCATGGCGAGGAAGTACCCTTCAGAAATATTACACAAATTTTTACCGATTTTTCGAGAGTTACCGTAGAATAAGTTTTTGCGTGTCCTTTTTAATTTATAATTTCATTTGAAACAATAGTGAATGAAATCGCCCATGTTAGTTTTTCGAAATATAGAAGAGTTTATTTCCAATATATGTATGAAGCGACAAAACGTGAGGAATACTTCGTGCGAAAAGCGAACTCGTTTTTAAAACTCAGCTTTAAAGTTTAAAAACGATTTCCGTAAGACTACAAAATCTTAAGCACTTTTTTCTTATTGGCACAGATATTAGGAAGATTAAATTAAAAAAAAATAAATTTCTAATAAATTACGTATCTACTACTAATAAATTTCAACAGTCGCAATTTTTTTCTCATAAGAAACTGTTTTAGCTACAAATTTAGGGAAAGCAACACTTCGTAAAAATCTATTTTTTTCTAATTTACTGAAGATCTTGTGAACTGATTCCTTAGAAGTAATGAAAATGTCATTCCCTAAGAACAATTTCCATTTTTGTTTCGCTGGATATGCAATTGCATTCAATGAAGTATTTAAAATGTAATTTTTTTCAAGCTTTTTCCTAGATTAATAAAAAAACAGCATTCAGAAAAATCATGACAATGTAAAGTTAGTAAACTGGAAGTCAATGTAGGGATTTTTTTAGGACTTGTGATTTTTTTTTGTGAGAAAAAAAATTTTTTAAGTATTTTTTCCTAAAAAAATACAATTAATTCTCTTCATAAAAAATTATTAAAGCAATTATTTTATATTTATTATTATATGTTTAATATTTAAGAAATATTTTATATGTCTATTTATATTCATTTTAATTTAATTTTAATTTTTTTTGGGGAGTATTGATAAATTCTTGTCTATTTTTTTTTCTCTCAAATTGAGAATCCTCTTGGCAAAAATTCCATTTTTGGTGAATCTTACAATTATATGTCGATATGATAATTTTGTACAAATTAAATTTTTTACTTGATTTATACCTTTAGTTTTTTTCTTTTTTTTGCGAAACTACCTTTTTCCGAAATCGCATTCTTTTCAGTGGAGTGGCAATGTTTATGCGAAAATCCGGCTTTTCCCTATTGCCATAAAAATTCAAATCCAATAAAATCTCTAAAATTGCAATTGCGCTACTCCGCAATAAAAAGAAAATCTATACTTCGACTCTTCGATCAATTCAGGATACAGAGTAAGTCTGCTGCTATTTTATTCTTGTAAATGTGATAATCAATATTAAAAAATTGCAAACAGTGTCATGTATTCACTTCGTTTATCTAGCACTGCTGATTGCCTTCAGCGAACCTGATTATATTTACCATCCATCATTGATCCAATTTGGACCTGCCATCGATTGTATTCTTCGAGTTTCTACAAAAATACGCACATGAAATCATGCACACAAAATAATTAAACATAATGACTTTAAATTCAATCTGATCAATTCACAATTAAGTTGAAAATGCATATAGATCAATATCGCTTAAAAAATCCTAATAAAATCTAATAATAGTTTCATTCATTAAAACTCATGAAAACAACAAAATTAAAATGTGTTGATGGTGTTGATTTTATCACTTTATAAGGCAATTAATATTGATTTAAAGATCGACACAAAATCACAAGGATCGTTTTAAAGATTTAGATTGAATATATTTTGTTATATTGTGGCATTAAATTTTGTTTGCTAAAAATTTTTAAACGTAAAAAACAAGTTGCTTCATGTTTAAGCCATTGCTTTAACTAATATCATTTAAAAACTTTAAAGAAGAAAAAATAACAGAATATATTATTTTATGTTTAAAAAAACTAAATTCATGATCTAATTTTTTTGTTTTCTTGTTTTTAATGGAACAATAGTGTACAACTTTAAATACATCACGTACAAAAATCGCACATGATGACTTAATTGAATTAATCAATCAGTTTTTCTTTTTCTTTTTTAATACATGAAAATTCATTTTGTATAAAACATTGCACAAGTGTGAGTGTATTGCGAATAAGTAGAATTAAACTTTTTTTGAATTATACCCTAAAATTTATACAAAAACTTTGAAAAAAAGTTTTCTACATTTTAATTGAATTTTATGGAAATATGAAAGTATTTGAAAATTCAACGAATGCAATTCCTAGACGAGCGTAAATTAATGTGATAAACTACATTGAAATAATGCACGATAGTATAATCGATACTGCAAAATTTCAAAAATTCCAAAAATTTAATAAAAAAATTATATATACATTTCATTCATAAGCCCATCTTACACTGCTTTTATTTCATTCCTCATCTTGCCTTTATTTCTTTTCTAAATCAGACATAAATTTTGAACTTCTGTTTGCTTGGTGATCACTATTTGAAATAAAAAATATTATATTATATTATTATACTATATTATTTAATTCGTTTTTCAATATTTCCTTTATTCCAGAATCACTGTTTTTTTTCATTGAACCCATCTCGTTTTTCAAAAATTGACTTTTCATAAAATCTCGACCTATTGAGGTCTAAGAAAACTATTCTGACTACCTTCGCGATGATGTACGTAATATTTGCGTGAATGCGTGTGAGAATGTGTGTGTGTGTGTGCATTTGTGTTTGCAAAATTTTCATAACTTTTGAGCTGTTTCATCCATCGAACTAAAAATCTTATCAGCGCTTAATCTAAGAAAACCACATAAATTTCATAAAAATATAGTTCTAGAAATTTTTCGAAACGAAGTTATTTATAAAACCAAAAGCTCCTGTAACTTCTTTTTCTTGATATTGGAAAATTACTTTCAAGGCCGATTTATTTTTTCGCAAGATATCGCTAAATACATTGTTCCTTTTGAAAATCCAACAAAACGAATTTTTTGTTAAGCTTGATTTACAAATTAATCGTATATCACAAACATATATTTCTTGTTGTAAACATATTTTGGTTTTTTTTTTTTTTTTTTTTTACAAAAAACAATGGAACCAGCTGTCGCAGCTACAAGGATATGGTTTTTCACATTCCCAAAAATTCCCTCGGATGCCTGAGGCAACTCATGGCAATAAAAGACTATTATTTCAATTACTTAAGAAAAGAAAATAAATTGTTCCTTTGCCACAAGGACGATCCTTAGACTCTTCTCGTAAAGATCCGAATTTTCACTACTTCTGAATTGCAATTTTCGCCTCCACAAATCTTCCTTGTTTGTTTCGTTTTTGCAATTGTATCGAAATAGAAAGTCAACAATTCTTCAACTACCAAATAATATTTTCATAAATATGTTTCAATATTTGAGTAAAGCATTTTATATTTATTTGTTTTATACACAAGTATTATATTTTAAGCCACTTTTATAGCATGTGTGCATGCAGAAGAATAATTTGAATTTTTGGAATAATCCTATATAATTTAAAATTAATATTTTAAATCAATATTTATTGTATTTAAAATGCTTTTTAACGATTGATTGGAGTAGAGAGAAATAAATAATGAATTAAAGCAAATTATCTTTGCACAAAATGCTTTTTTAATATAGGGTGTAAAATACCTTTTAGAATATTTCGTAGAACAATACGGATAATATTCAACAAATAAAAAATAAATCTGAATTCATTTAAAATTTATATTCCTCAATTTTAATGTTGTTTTAATCGTCAAGCCTACATAAATTAATATTGACTAAAATCAGTATTTTTAAAGCAAATGCGAGCATTGTGAAGATGTTAAGTAAAGTCTTATAGCGTTTTGTATTAGAAACTGTAGCAAGTCCTTGACAAAAAAAAAAAGCGAATAGTCCTTACAAACATAGAAAGTATACTTTACAACTATTCGAGGAGTAAGAAATAGACACGGTCCATTTAACATTACGATCTCCCAGAATACAACACGCACTTTCGCATTGCAATATAACAGAGAAGTACCTTTTAAAAATGATTGTTATCGTGAAAGCAGGAGGGCAAGCCGAGTGGCAATGCATCCTTTTTCGAAAACAACATCTTCTCTGACTACGATACCTTCAGCATTGTAGCCAATTTACCATACTTTGTAATAGATTTAGCACATTTTGAACCAATTTTGCACCAGAAAACTTGGTTTAACTCCTGGCACTTTTTTTTGGATTTATTAAAAACATTTTGGATTTGTTAGCACATTTTTATAATAATTTTTTTTTAGTATTTTACTATTTATTTTAGTATTTTTGAATTTTACAAGCGACTTTCAAAAGCCTCTACAACCTTTGAGAGAAATTATTTTACAAGTAAAATTAAATAAATTTACGTTTAATAAAATAATTTTGAAAATGAAAATTCCTATATCTGCGACCTGGTAGATGTTTCAAAATATACATTTAATGAACTAATATTTTTAGAGATCCAAAATAATACGAAAATTCTTTAAAACATTGGTTTTTTTTAAATGCAAAATGTTTCGACAACTCAAAGACAAAATACTTTATCGAAAAATTTATTATTTTACTACAAATTACATAAAATTATTAAATAAAGATAATACTCGTACGTGCAGTGGTTTGAAAAATATGTTTAATATCGTTTAAAGACTGTGTTTCCTGCAATGGCCCTTGAAGGTGTGTTTAGAAAACCCAATTTCATTAAAACGAATATACAAAAACGATTACAACTATAAAAAGACGATAATAATTTTAATTAACTTTCAAGTACGGCGTCATAATGCATGAAAACTGCCAGCTTTCATTTGATTTTCCAATAACTTAAACCTATTGGAACCACTGAATGCAATGTTGAAAATATTTTCAATGGAATTTTCGAGGTATAAATTTCGCCGATACTTCATATTTTAAAAACTTGAAAGTGTTATGATCTAGTTGCACACTCTTAACTATATTTAGATCATACATACATACATATGGGAATCACCTCTATCGTGAATAAGAGCTGAAAATCATGTTCCCATCATATTTTCATTCTCCTAGAAGTGAAAATTGCTATCACGGATTTCCCGCCATTACAAAAACTGTAAGATATGCTTTCATCATTAGAATCCTTTCACTTCGATATAGTTGTCCCAAGAATGCTACCATCTCTACTCTTCTACTGTCAAATTAACAACTATCATTAGAAAACTAATATGTGTTACTTTTATTATTATATGCCAGTTTATAGTTGCTGTTACATTTCGGTGTTAATGATAATTTTATGCTTATTTTTAAGTATTTTTTTTATTTACAAATTTGCATTTGAAAACCCTCTTGTGTTGTACGTACTAGTACTAACAATAATTTCAACTTTGAATCCACACTCTAGATGCATATTTATAAGTATTTGCTGCGTATAAAAACACTCCACCTTCTACTGCCACTTGTCATTAAAATATTATAGTTCAACAATAAAACGACATCACAGCAGCAAAAACAATACGACTATAAATAATATTGACACGATTGTGTGTGAAAGTGTTTAAAGTTGCAAAAATCCATCCTTCGATTTACGCGATACATATATAATTTTTAAGGATTTCTTTTTGTAATGGAGTCACAGCTATTGACCGATTACTTTAAGGATAAACCGTGAGAAGAGTTTCTGAGGCATTAGCAATAACAGAAAATTGAAATGAAATCCGAAAAATTTTTCATTCTTCGATAATTTTGATCTGTCTGTCTCTCCATCTGCCCTTTAATATTTATTAAAGATATTTATTTAATAATTTCTTTCGTTTTTTTCTAAAAGAAAATGTTGCCTTAAAAATTTACAAGCCTCTTTACACAATAGACCAAAAAAAAGTAATTTGATGTTTGAGTTTGGGACGATTTTATTTGATGTTGTATTTAACACTATTGCACGATAAATCTAGAGTTTTGGATATGGAGCATCACTTGACAATATTCATTTTGTTCAAGCAACTTATAGCAGTGACATAGATATGTTGACATCACTGACAATTTATAGTCTTAAGATAAGAATCCAACATTCATCTCGTCATCTGATGTATGTTTACAATACTTAATTAATTAATTAATTAATTAATTATAAAATAATTGATTAAAATTCCATAAATTGTTCATTCAAAATGAAATATAAAACTTATTTTAATAAAAAAGTGGTCAAAAAAATTTTAAAAAATTTTGCATCTTACCCTGAAATAAATTCGAGTGCAAAATATGTTCCGAATGGAAAAGAAAATCAAATTTTATATAAATTTGTTTTTGTATATCAAAAAAATTAAATTTAAGACAGACATATCTAAATAGGCCTCAATTTCTATAACTTGTTTCGATGAAAATTTGTAAGACAGAAATAAATAATTTTAAAAAAGAATTCTGTTTTAGTCTCCTGCATTTATTTGTTGATAAATTTGTAAAAGAAGATCTATTTATTAATGTAATTGAAAAAATTTACTCCCTTAGAGAATGAGCATTCGCTCTTAATAAATTTGCGCCTATTAAAGATCATCAAACTTAATTTTTTCTCTTTGAAGGGTAGAAAATTTTACAGTATTTTTTTAGAACGAAAACGCTATACATTTTCTTCTTTAAATAAATACATCAAAAAACATGGTCCCCTGTTGCACATTTTTTTTAGAAATGCATACGAAAATGAAGGGAGGGCAAATAATACATATGTAATATTCTTGTTCTACTGTGCCTTGAGTTAATGTTCTCCAATTTAGAACCATTTTCCGTAATCCCACGTCAAGGAGAGTGGTTTCTGTTCTTTTCCGTACTCACTGTTAATTTTCTTATTAAATTAATTTTCTATTGTTCGCTGTCTCTAAAAACTTCCTTCGGTCTTTGCATACCTTACGATCTACTTCGTGTCACTCTCTCGTCTGTGGCTGCCACTCTGTTCACCATCCCCTTCTCTCACCATATCTATGCTCGTATGTCTTATTGATTTCCGTAAGCTCGTTTTGCCTGTTGTTTTTTTCAGATAATTTTCATTCCTTTCAAAGGTTATGTTTAGGAGTAGAAAATTTTAATTTGTATATTAAAAATTAATGCATAAACATTAATTTATATTTTCTACAGTCATATACATATATGCATGTAATTGGAAACACACTCGGAACTAATTTTTGAAAATATTATTTAAAATTTTCTCCAAAAAAGTCTATATCTGAAATGTCACTAATGAGCTGATGGTATTACCATCGAAATGTCAAATAGATTTAAGCACAAAGCAAACAGATAAATAATTTCTATGTTTTTATGGTGATAAGCCGGGTACAAGTGTATTACCACTTATATGAAATATGTGTGTGTGTGTATATTTGAGGGCTTTGGAGGGTTTTTTTAGTTTTAACGGTTTTATTTATTAAGCAACATTTTCTTTTATTTCATTTTCATTCCCGTTTGCTTGTTTTTTCCCCTTACTTTTCTAGTTGTTTATTGCTAATATTTTTTGCACGATATAGTTTTCTATGTCATTTAACAAGTAAACAAATACGTAGTACATAAGTGTGTGTACACACACATGTAAACCTACTTACACCAACACTTTCCCAACAGCTCCTATATTTTTATTATTATCTATGGCAGTAGTTGTATTGTTCTAAATGGAGTTCAACTACACCCAAAGAAATTGAAAATGCTTTAGAGAAAAGAAATCAAGGTTTTTCTCAAAATAATGGCCAATTTTTAAAGTATATTTCTTGAGAAAAACAAGCATCAAATAATTGAAGGACTCATAACAATTGCAAAAATTACGGAACGAAAAAAAAACTAAACTAGAAACGAATTATATCAATTTTTAAACTAAGCCATAGTTGGTTCGGTTATGTAATCTGATCGATTGGCTCTTTGTCGGTTGTTTTTGCTAGAATTATTAAAAAAATTTTATTGGCAACCTTTTTCCCAACAATCTGTTTCCCATGTGTAATTTTTAGAAAACATTTTTCTAAGGTCGATAAATTTCCATTAAATTTAATCAAATCTTTGCGAGAAATTACAAACTACAACTATTTTGAAGATCAGTTTAAGTAAAATATTCCTTGTTTTAGGAAAATTTTACTTATATCAGGAAATTTCTTGAAATAATTTTTAGGGAAATTTTTTACTTGAATCTGCGCTTCTCTTTTTTTTAGTGTAGTCAATATAAAATTTTTTAGATCAACAGACCATATTTTAAATAATTCAGAAAGAGTGTCTTGTATTTTACTTGGTTGAATATATTTAACAAAAATTAAGTATAAATGTTTGGATTTGGATTTTTTTTTTGTTTGCAAATCAAAGTTTTTTCAAATAATCAGCAAATTGTGTCTTAAGGCTTTTAATGACGGCATTTTCGATTTTTACATAGAATTCGTTTTCAGCCAAAGTTTCCGAGTGTAACTGTTCCGGGGTGTAAAAGTTTTTCTCATTAAAACAGCGAAATAAAATCTTGGAAAGCAGATGGTTTTTATGTTCATCGTAGTACGAGTAGTTACTAGTTGGTTCGTTAGTAAGTTGGCTGTTATTGTTTTTGTTTTCAGTATTTTTCCCTCTTCTTTTATTTTATTTTTTGCCTATTTTACTTTCATGTGCTCCATATTTTGTCGTATTGCGAGTATTTTGTGCACCATCCTCTACATTTAAGGGAATTGTGGGCTTTTGTGTGTAAAATATTTTATAAAATATTATGAAAGTACAATGACATCAAAATGCACTTAAGTATTGCATGTTGTTGTTTTATGAGCTTTTTGCTATTTTTCATTACTTCTTCCTTGGCAATAAACACCCCCTCCACCCCCTCATCGCATGAAATCGTGGGTAGATTTCGTTTTTCTATTTTATTTTTGAGGAATTTTCATTATGTTACTTCCTAAGCTTGCAGTAGCTACAAAATTGTAATGAATCTTTAGTTTTTATTTTCTTTTGCTTAAAATGTTTTTCATATCACAAAAATTTATGATGTTGTATAAAAAATGCAATAATATTTTTTTTACTTTGCAAATTGTTGGCTTAATAATATTTTCATGATTGTTAATGGGTTTAGAGGTCAATTAATTGCGATATAAATTTAAATATTCAAAACTTCTTAAAATACATTGTGTTCAAAGTGTATACAAACGTGAGAGATCGTGTATGTAAATGATGCATTAGTGGGAAAATTTTGAATAAAGTTTTTTATTGTGACTACAACAATTGCACGATGTATTTTAAATAGTATT
Organism: Germaria angustata; assembly: GCA_963681545.1. Lineage (NCBI taxonomy): Eukaryota > Metazoa > Arthropoda > Insecta > Diptera > Tachinidae > Germaria > Germaria angustata. The sequence continues at coordinate 39,354,725 of OY813001.1, forward strand.
TTTTCTAGTTTGATTTTATATTAAGTTTTGAATGTGAATATGCAAAATGTTGTGAACCGCTAAAGTTTTTTGGGGTAATAAAATATCAAGTCATAAGCTATTGGTGCTTGGTTAAGTTTCTGGGTTTTCGCTTACGATTTCGAAATTTTGTACTAGACTTACGAAAAATATTATTCAATCTTTTTAATCGAGTACGAACTATCGAAGGTAAAAACCGCCGATTACCAATATGTTCAATATTTCATTTGTAATTTCTGCTTCTGGATATTTGACTTGAACTTTTCCATACTGGGAGTAAAGGAAAAAACCTTTGCAATGAGTTTATTCCTTATAGGAGTTGTTCGAATAATTACGAATGAAATAGAGGACCATGATTTACTAACTGGTCAAAGTGTCTCCCAAGTTAAGAAATTTAGTCAACATGAAAAGTTTTGGCTCAGGTTCAATATGTTTCTTTATTTATTTTTTATGATAAATATAAAAGGGCCATTTCAACAAACCTTCAGCCCAAAGAAATAATTTCAAGATAAAGTCATCTAGTATTAGATATTACTTTAAAAGTTATATTGTTTACAACAGGAAAGGTGTCTCGAAATAGATTTAAAAGTCAAACTTGAGAATCAGTTGGTGGGATTTATTGAAAACCCAAACGCATAGTTTCGTGGTTTGTGAAGCTTAAGGAATGAAGTAAAAGTATGTTCAAGGATAAGAGGTGATGGAATAGTGCAATCAAGTATTGGAAGAACTGATTTATTACAATATTTTTTATTTTACTTATTTTCTTAGCTATACTTTTACCAGATATTCATTGTCATAATGCAAAAGTTATTAATATTAATTTTAGTAAAGTTTGTGCTTTAACAGAAACATTAAAACAATTGGTTTCTGGAGCTTGTTCTTGGGAGAGCTTTTAAAACTCTCTGCCGATGTACATTAATAATTCTATTGTTTGTTGTTCACTTAGCTAGGTATATGCCTGCATTTCATTGGCGCTAACCAAATCATCAGTACCCTTTTAGCTAATTTCAATTGGCGAGATAAAGTATAAATCTCCTACATGATATTTTTCTTTTATATACATACATACATATAATATAATTTTCCCTGACAGAGAAAATTATATCATAAAATATATTGTTTTTCCATTTATGAATTAAAATAATTTTTTTCTGACGATGTGAGTCGAAGTTCTGGCGAAATAATGAAAAAAAAAATATCAAAAAGTATTTGTTTAAATTAAAGAGACCTGCTGTTAGAATACACAATTTTCATACACAATATTTACACGTTATTGATTTTTTTTATTATATAGAAAAATGCCATTCTTGTCAAACTGGAGAAAATACGTGTTTGTTAAAAATAATTAAAATAGATATTATTATTATTGACTTGCAAAAAAAAAAATTATTTTTTTAACTAAATCCTAAACTCCTCGTAAATTCCAAATTGCATAAATTTACCTGGTTGTATAAATGTTGCTTCATTAATGCTTTTACTGACCTGAAAAGATATAAAAATGTATTTATTACAAAAAAGTCTCAAGTTCAACTACTGAATTTACCAATTCAGATTAAAATTCTTTTTAAAATTAAAATAAGGCGAAGCTAATAGTCGCTATATCATCATCATTATTAACGTTAAAATATCTGTTTTTACCATTGTTTAGTTGATTTCTAGAATTTAAGGGATTGTTAACTATTTAAATGAGGCCCTATGGTCCTTGTAGGACCGAGGGGAATATATGTATATATAACCTGAGTATAGTTAGATGCTCTCTATAACTTCATTAATAAAAACTAGTTCGAAAAAATTATTAATCCGAATTGACAAATTCAGTGACTCGAGTTGCGATTTCAATGTCGATATTAATTACTGTTTATTAATTATTATATCTATCATATAGTGAATATAGAATGTAGTTAAAATTGCCATTGGCATTTTCATAAAATGACGTTACATTTGTAAAATTAAATTTTTAATTATTCAGGATAGTGGGAGTTATCGTGTCCCTGCACCACTTGATATGGCTGGAATAGGGTTTTTTTTTTTGTAAATTAATAAATTCATGATCTGAAAATCTATGGTAGGAGTTGAACTTTCTACCATTAAACTACTACTCTGGCATACTACCTACTAGTCTTCAGACACACTTCATTATTTTCTCTTTTTTAAAGCTTTTTTTAAATTTTATAAACTGAGAAAATAGGTTTAAGAAATTTTACGGAAATTTAATTTTGTAAACTCAAGAATGTGTGGCTATATCCTCACAATGTATACATATTTCTCTTAATTAATATTCATATTAGTTAACATCTTATAGAATTTTATTTATCTACGATAACTCTGGGAACAAAACACTTTAAAAGCGGATGGCCTAAGAGCAATTCAAACATTATTAATATTAAAATGAGGAACATGGGTTTCGAAGATGAAACTTCTATTACTGTAATATAATTAAGGTAAAGAGAGAAATGCATTTATATAAGAATTATTAACAATTATATTTGAAAACCAGCTAAATCTATCATTTATTATGCTATTGTCATATTAAAATATCATTCGTAGTACTTTCTCAAAACAAAGGAATTCTTTTAGTCCCACAAAAGGTTAAATTTCCACCTTACAAAAGACAAAACAAACAAAAAAGGCACCAAATAAAACGAAAAATTTTGTGAATGGAGCAGACAAGTAAAGTGGAGAAAAAATCCAAAAAAAAAAACATTATTACCATAAATCATTATAACTGACGCTTTGAGGTAACAACGTGATGGAAAAACACAATAAAACATCGCACAGCAACTGGAAGAAAAAGCAATACTTGGCACCTGTGTGCTACTACAAATGAACGTTGCCTCTAGTGGCACTATTACTATTATTATTTCTACAAATATTCTACGTCACTAGAAAAACAGCTAATAAAAATAACAAAAAACAAAGTATTCTAAACTTTACCATGTAAATACAGGTATAAACTGTATTCGGAGGAAACAAAATCGTACAGCACGTTTAGTTTGTCAGTTATAAATGTCTAAGAGCAATTGTTTTGTACAATGAGTATTTTTGTTAGTTTTTCTATAATTATTTGTAACTCAAAATGTCATTCATATTTTTCTATTAATATCATAAACACATAAAACAAATTGACGGAAAAATAACAATATTAAGCAAAAGGTAATGAAAAAAATTGAATTATTAACGGTGCTAAAAGCAATAAATATACTTAATTTACACTTAATTATGTTATTTGAATTGTAATTCAAAAGAAGAGGAAGTTAGTGGCTTGGATATATATTTCATTGTTGTTATTAATATTATTTTTATTATTAATTTATTTTTAAAGAAGAAATCACATTTGAGGTGACCATAACTTCGCAGCAACATGTTGTACTGTAAGGCTAATGTCATATAATATCGCTCTTTTAAGGCAACATAGTGTATATATTCTGATGCGCATCCTGGTTGTTCTGCTCAACATTCACACAAAATTAATTTAAAATAAAAATCGCATTTAATAAGCTCTCTGAAAACTATTTAAATAATTTATTGGGTATATGCCTGAATTTCAATGGCTCTAGCCATATCATCAGTACACTTTAGCCGAATCCTGTTTGAAAAGCACTCAAACTAATATACTTATACAATTATCAAGAAATACTTAATATTGAAATTAATTTAATAAACTTAATTTATTTTTTAAGCTAAAGGTCTCTTAAATTTTTTAATTTTTATCGATATTTCGGTACTCTTCGAGTACTATCTTCAAAATATTTTTTTATTTATTTATTTATTATTATTATTTATTATTTTTTTATTTTCTATTTTTTTCTCAATTTATATAAGATAAACAAATATCCTGAAGATAGTACTCGATGAGTAACGAAATATCAACAAAAATTAAAAGAAATTAAGAGACCTTAAGCTTAAAAAATAAATTAATTTTATTAATTAAAATAAAACGGTCAAAAACCTAGAACGTATATTGAAATTTATTATTCGGAATATTCCCCCCAACTAAACGTTAAAACAATTGTTTGTTGCGGCTTTAGCTCTTCATATGCCGACATTTCAATTGGTCGCTAAACAAAATCACCAGTGAAGTTTAAGCAGTTTGAATGCCATATTTTTCTACTTGCGATACAAAAACAGTTTTAGAACAATTTAATACAAACACAACAAACAATTATAATTGACTTCCGTCTTTTATTATTTTTATAATTTCTTTCACACCTTTGGGTATTTATTTATATGTATAAAATCTATAATAAGAATATTTACTGAATTCATTATGAGAGATATTCCCTAAAAAACTCCCTCTTTCCCAATTACAATATCACAATGCACTGCATAAATAGGGGTCGTCCCCTGAATACTGGTCCAATAAAAAAACATTAATAAAAATATTATTATTTAATTAAAATTATAATTTTCCAAAACAATAAATCATTAAATAGAAATCGAACATGACAAAAGCTTTAAATTGTTAGATCCCACATCGAAACTTTTTGGTATTACTTCAGTTTAGCTTCAGCTATAACTCTGATTCTCTTATGCATACCAAAGATGACATTGAGGAACATTTGTTCTTTAACAACTGAAACATATTGATTTTTTTCGATTGAACTAACCCATTGTGCTCGATTGGACACAGCAAAAATACTACATCAGTTGCAATATATTAAAAGCAATAACTATTCCTTGTGTCCTTAGAGCAAATATTGTGTATAAAGTCAGGGCTACAGTAACTGCTACTGTCACAGGGGGTCCTCTATAACTACAGCATATACAGTGTGCAATTTATTTTATTATTTATTGCTATTTCCGTAAAACTAATTTTTATTTTATATATATTTTTAAATGCTTTATAAATTGTCATAAATTTACTTTTCCTTTGGGAGATGTAAATGTAAGTAATATAAAGTTATTGGTAAAAATATGTTGAAAAAAATAAAAAAAGAAAACTACTGACATCTGTCTATGTATGGTGGTTAAGCATTTTTTTCTGCCAAATTTCATTTGAATTCATATTTTTTTCTAATTTAAATTTTTATTTTTTTTCTACTTATTGTTATTCAATCCCAAGTTCATTTACTATTGTATCATTAAGCATTCAATTGACTATAATTAATTTTAATGATAGACGATTTTGTTCAGTCGTTGATTCGTAGGGTTTTGCTGTCTTTTTTGCAACAACATTTATTTTTAATTTATATTGATTGATTATTAGCTGGATAAAATTTGTTCATATCTTTTTTTCTTATTTGCACATACCAAATAATTTTATATTTTTAATTGCCACATTGGTTGGTTGTATTATAATCATTATTGTAATAATGAGTGGCATTGAATTTCTATTTTTCGCTGGCAGCTTGCAACATTTTTCTGCAATTGAGGATTTTCTGCATATAATTTTATACATATATATAGTGCATAATTGTAAAATAATTTATAAAAAAATAATAAAAACAACAAACTATCCTGAAGTGTGGGAGTTGCATGTTTGGACAAATTAGTGGCAATTATAAATAATAATTTAACAATTCACTGTTATCAATCGTTATTTGAAACCTTTGGACAATTTACATCAGCAAAGCGAACAAGTATAAAACGGCAAATTTTAATTTTAAATATAATATTGCGGAGTTTAAAGACCGCAAAACGTATACGTGATTTGAATTAAAATTATTAATGCAGAAAAACATAAATAATTTGGCTGAAAGATTTCTAACAAAAAATTTTAAATTAAGGAAATATTTTTCAACATAACATTTATTTATTTAACTTTTAAAATTTCATGCTTTTTGTCTATGCAAAGGTGGAGCACCGAGCACTCAGCAAATCTGCGATTTTAAAATGTGCCAACTTTTTCCATGTCCTTGAGGGGCCCAGCTTCGAGTTTTTTGTGAATGTCGTATACAGAAAACTTCCAAATTTTATTTAGTTTTGTCTTTAACATCTTAATTTTTAGCAAAACAGTTTTTTTTTATTAAGGTTCTCTGTTGAAAAAAAACATTATGAAAAAAATATTTGAAAAAAAACATGGGCTGTACGAGGACTCGCCAAATATTTTAAATTCACTTAAACTTTAAGATATTAGCGAGATTTCGTTATATATCTACTTCAACGTTTATGTGTTAATATACATAGTTTCTGGAGAAATATCGATCATTTTTATTTTTCACTTCAAGAAAAATGTATTTTAAAGTTTCCATTGAATAAAATTCATGGCCGCGGCTTTTTTACTAGAGTAACAGACTCACTCATAGTAGTCACAATTTTAAAAAAACATGACTTAAGCTGTTTTTCAAACTAAAGGTTCACTCATAAATTTTATGTTCTTGGAAATTAAAGTAATGATGATTAAAATCAAAAGCTAATTAATCAATACATTTATGCAAAGCCACTACTCAGGTTATGCCCTCTTTTTCCATATTACCAACCAACTAATGAATTTATTAGAACTTATGAAAAAAATTTAAATATAATTACTACTTCATTGTGATTCAAATATTTAGCCATTTGAAGGAAAGAAAAAAAACGCTTTAAAAATTATTCAATTTTCTTTAATCCTATAATTAAAGGCGAAACATTTTATTACTATAAGCATTTATTTAATCAAATGGTAGTTTTTCAATAAATGTTTTATTCCAACATTTTCGTTTGTTTTTTATTCGAACAAAATTACAAACAAACACGAGACAAAAAGTTAACACCTACAATTTGCTGGTCGCAGTACTAGAGAAGAAAATAATTTTTGAGATTTATGTTGTTGAGGAATATTAAAATAAACAGCTAGAAGAAAATAAAACCGAAAATAGATGGTAATTACAAGTAATTTGGCTTAAAGAAAAACCACCAAGAAACAACAGCAACAAGAACGAGAAGCAAGAAATTTATTTAAGAAATCATGACACAAGTAAATAAACATGCAGAGTGAAAAAACAGGTGTCGAAGTGGATACAATTGTTAAGGTAATTAGCCAGAAACATAAGTAACACTTACTTAAATTAGAAAGGCGTTTACGAACAGCACAATGTTATTAATAAAAAAACATTCCCCTTTTCATGACACAAATGGAAAAAATATACAAAAGTTAATTTTAGCTAGATAAAAGCTGTGGTAATTTCACCTGTTGTGGTGGCACAAGTCTCAATAAATTATATAGCAGGAATCTTAGGAAATAAAGAAGTCTTAGTCTACTCGTAGATAAGAAAGAAAACCCGTTGTCAATGTTCTAGGTGTTTGAGTTGGATAATCTAACGATAATTAGAAATAGCAAGAAAAATCGTAGTTCATATATTATGTGATTCGCGTAAGTAGCATTACTATCGTCACTTAAAAGCATTCGAAAAGAATGAAGTTCATAAGGGCATTACAGACAAGATGAACAGGCCTCTAAAATAGCGTTGTTATGTTCTGCTGTGTTTGTTATAACCGAAAGCACAATTTTTCTTTGTTGATCTGGGAACACTGAATAAAAGCAAGTTGAAATCAAGGCAATCAAATGTAAGGTCTTATTCGACCGTTGTAAATAATAACAACTCAGCTCGAGGAATTAAAAAAGTGTAACATTCCGTGGATCAATTTATATAAAAAGGTATTTCCATCAATTTGAATTGAGATATAAAACAACCCCAGAATATTTAGTAGCCTTTCCTAATAAATTTGCTCTTACTAAAGTACACTGAATTCTTCGTTTCTTCTTTAAAAGGCGAAACAAGTTTACACATTTGTTTGCAAAAAAGAAAAAAAAAACGCAAGGAGCTTAATATGGAATCATTTTGACTTGTTGACACACTGTCATAATCGAATATTATACGCATACATATAATACTATAGCACGTGTTTTCAAAGTCCTGATCCTTGCATTTATCGCACAGGGACCAAAAATTATCTCTATTTATATATGTAAAGCTTCAAGTCGTAAAGTAGCTGTGGGCTGTGTGCCTCTCGCATGCCCGTTATTATTTTTTAAGCAAGACCAAGCTGGTGTTTAATTGTTTGGCTTTCTATAGTCTTGTGTCTCATTCTTGTGCATTTTAATAGATCTTTCTAGCACAACTGCAAAGTGTTAGGGTTGTTTGAAGAATTTTTTTTATAATAGATAATTGTAAAAATTTGTGTTTTTTGGCCAATTCTTCCAAATAGCACGTGCACTTTTTAGGTATAATATAACAAGGCAATCAAGTTACACGGTCATTTTAGATTTTGAGGAAATAAACAAATCGGCAATATGAGCGTTAATGCCTACGTCATTTAAATCTAAAATCACAATACTTAAAAAATTTCTGAGTGCGATAAATAGCGTAAAGGCAATACCCTTAGAGGATAAAATCGAACCAGAGTGACCGAGTAAAGTCCCTTTGTTCTTTTTTATGAACACATCAAATTTGTGGTGGATGCGTCAGTGTATCCCATTACGCACTACAGGGAGATTTTGTTTTTTATACGGACAATTCGTATGTGGAATGAGCTGCCTGCAGAAGAGCTTCCTGTCAATATCACTCAGCATGTAGAAGTTAAAATTGAATACATCCACAAACATTGCTTCTTCTATCATCCCTCCTAAAACCCATTTTCCTAGTTCTACATTGCACGTCTATTGGCTTAACTTGAGTTAGTGCCTGGTCTCGTTTTTCCGATTTCTACCTATTTCACTTATTCTAGTGTTTATGTGTTTGACGATTTTTTAGCAGTCCTATGACATGGGTATCAAAGGAAAAGATTTTCTAACAAAGAGAACTCAAACTAAAATGGAATGAGTCTGAATACAAAATGAAAGCCCTTCAAGGGCTTCCTCTTAATGCACGCTAATTATATGAAAGGAATTAGTGAGAAAGGAAATCAAAATAAAACAGAATCGGTTTAAGTACGTATTCATGACCTTTATATACATAAGTATTTAAATAATTCAAGAACTATGGTCAACCAGGTACTATATATTAATGTTATGTGTAACATAAACTAATTAATTTTGTTCTATTGTGAGCTTAAAAACGGCATCACTTCGCAAGGGTGTTTCCCATTTTTAGAAGCCATTTTATTCAACTTTAAATTTCTTGTGAATAGTGTAAATAGAATGGTACTCGTATATATGTTTAGTAACAATGTTTAGAAAAACTTATAGAAAATGTTCATTATTACGCATTATGCTACAACCCACACAATAATGAGAGTTTTCCTTGAATTTCTTGCACAACAAATCTACAAGTGGAAAGTTCTGTGTGTTGCTATAGTAAAAGCTTGTATAATTTCGATTTGTATAATACATTTGCCTGGTGTTTCCCTTTTTATTTGCTTTAAATGTTTTGTTGTGAAAAGTTAAGCCCAATTTATATTCCGTTTATTAAAGATGATTTTTTTTTCTTTCTAAATCTATATTTCTTGTTGTTGCTAGTTGTTCTTCTCGTAACCAAAAGTTCACAACAGCTGCAAATGTGATGCAAGATATACAATTGAAAAGTTCTCAGTAGGATGTTGGGTATCCCGTAGTGCTTTAGAGCAGAGCCAAAACATTTGCTAACGACCTTTTTAAATAAAAACAAACTAAAGTGAAAGAAACTAGTTATCTTTTTGTCAATGCAGAAAAGAAGTATGTGCAACATAGGTAGCAAAGTATATACAAGTACATACGAGTACATACATAAGAAATATGTTTGCGAAACTTTTAAGGAAATTTAAAATTTTCTCAAGATTTATAATGAAGTAAAAAAACAATTGTAAAAAATATACACTGACTGTAGTAAATCCTTAATAGATGCAATTTACAAACAATTTGTAATTAAGTTGAAAAAATATTTAAAAATAAAAATAATTTTACATTAAAAAAAATTTTAATTTTTCCTTTTATTATTTATGTTTAAAATTTTGTAAAATAATTTGAATTTCCTGAAGAAAATTTACAGTGTTTACAAATGTCGAATATTTTAATAATTAATTATAAATATATTTAGGGGATTCAAACGGTAGTCGTAAAATCATATGTCATAGAATAATAGCACGACAATCACCCCTATCGGGAATAATTTTCCGCATGAAATCATTCCACATTCCACATTATTGCAATCGTGAATAATTTCCCCCGAAAAAATTCCACTTAAAACAAAATTCCCCTTATCGTGAATGTTGTTTTTTCGTGCAATATGTGGAATTTTTTCACTGTTTTGTTCACTATGATTTTGCTTGGGGAATGCATACATCATGTAAGTATTTTTTGTCTAATTAGAAATTTAAGGCTGATAAAAAGTAATTTTAGGACAAAATCGGTAAATAAATTTCAAAGTGACATTCTTCTCAATAAAATGAAAGGTAACAGATCCACTGGCCTTATTTTCGCATTTATTTTACATCATTCACTCGACTTATTTTGAATGGTGATGCCTTTCGTGAAGAAGATGGGCTACATGAAGCGGACTTTCATGTTTCCTTATTTATATGTCTATTATTTTAACCAAAATTTTGGGTAATGACTTTCCAATGTTATGGCAGAAATTTTTTTAGTCAATTAATACAACCGACGTTTCTTTTCCCTTGGAAATTCTTTTAGAATTGGTACATAAGAATTTTCATAATGTCCTGAGACAAAGAAAAACTACCTTTAATCATAAACCAATCATGTTTAAGTTGTGTGATCGACATGATTTGTTAAGATTAAACTGTCACAATAAAGAAATGCATTTGATAATGAGAAAAGTATACTGGTCGTTGGAAAAAGGTAACGAACTCGAGGCTAAAAAATTCAAAATGATAGAGGGGCATCATGCGGTGTGCAAAGAACTCCGGCTGAAAGAAGTCAATAATAAAATAGAGAAAACCCAAAAATTACTAGAAATTGAAGAAATAAAACTTCGATTATTAGAAAAAAAAAACAACTTTAATTTAACAACTATTTTTAAATTATTGCTAATACGTATGTATGTATGTTTGTATTGCTTTATTTCTGCAATATTTCTCTGCACCTTTATGTGTATGTATATCTTTTTATGTGTATGTATATCTTTTATTTTCAAATGTTCATTCAAATTACACTGATAACATATTACACTTTGCACAGCTGTTCAAGTTGTGGAAAAAATTGTTCACGTGAAATTCCCGATAGCAATTTTCTGTTCGGGTGGAATAAAAATTCCACGTGAACAAAAATTTCACTTCTTATTCACGATAGGGGTGAATATATGACTGCTATGAACAACCCGTCATAACTTTGTATGCTATTTCAGAATTCGGTCAGCTGATATGAACATAAAACATTTATAAATATTTGACATCAAAGAAAAGAAATTAAAACATTTATAAAAATTTTGTTTGAAATTGATAAAAACAAGTGAAAAAACTAAAATAATACACAGTTTGTGTGAAAATTACATGTTGGACATCATAACGGGTGGACCAAGTATGAAAAAAATGTATCCATTTAAATTTTAATTCATCTCCTTGTAGGTGATGAAGACGAGGAAGAACAAACTGAGGAAGGGTTTTAAAAAATGTTGCTAGTTTACTCACTAGCCGCAGAAGTGTCCACCTTGGGATTCCAAAATCTCTATTAGCGACTTTTCTTTCAGCAGATTCCGTTTTTTAGTTGGATTTGTGCGCACACGTTTACCTTTTAAAACTAAATAATTCAATAATATCATCAATTTATAAAAATTTTTCTTTTCGAAACAGGGTAGAAATTGCGTTGGCGTGAGTAAGGGTTCCAGAAGTGGTCTTTAAATTATGGTATATTATCAACTAAAAATAATTTGTTTGTAATCACTCGATGTTAAGAATTAGGAAGGATAAATCGGACAAGTTAAATTGAACCAATTACTTATTTATTTAAGTCAACCTTGTCCACCTATTTGGGCAGATGAAATTTTCGAGAAAATATTTTACATATTTAACGATATAATTCCAACCTGATCCATTTAGATTAAAACGAAGTTGTTGCTAAGCTCTAGTCTTGTCAAAAAAAGACAAAAGTTTTTTAAAACATATGCCAAAACAATTTTTGCATTCTATAGGAGGAACTTTGAGAAATAAAATTATTTCACAATGGCCAACAATTACTCACGTACACAATTCTTCAAATGAAAAGAAAATAATAGAATATTTCACATAGAAATACAGGAAAGAAACCATTTAATATTAAATTTAAAACAAATTATAATAAAAGAAATACATAAATAAGTATGTGAATACGAGTACAAGCAAGTTTTGCCAAGAAAAGCTTCCTTAATAGTTAAAGCTTGTGCGATATCAAGAATATAACACAGAAAAAAGTTAAAACAGGACGTATATGAAAGCTTAGGAGAACTCAAATCGTTTGTTAAATAAGGAAAGGTGTAATAAAGTCCATATCCTTCTGCTTCAAGGCTTTGTAAATAAACCATGTGGAAATTATACATGGCAGTAACAACAACTACATAATTATAATCGTTGTACAAGTACAAGAAGAAAACCACAAATCTTATAAATAATTGCAATAAACGAACACAAACGTAATAAAGACGATTTACGAGCACAACCATAAGGCATATGGAAACTAACTTACGAATATATATGTACATATATAGACATGCATATGCATGTATGTATGTTTATAAATGTAGCAACCAACATACAGATATTTCATTTGTGTGAACACAAATCTTACTCCTTATACAAATCAAACGAATACAGTTTTATCCTGAAGAGATTGTTACCGAATTCATGTGAAGTACATACTCGTACATCTTACACGAAGTAATTTCTCTTTAAAAAAGTACTTTTTTCAAAAAGGACCTTTTCCTCATAGTAACTCTTTCGAAAAGTACCTTTTCGTTAAAAGAACCTTTTACACGTTGTTTAAAGAGTAAAAGCAAGTACATACCTTTCGCTAAAGCTTTCATAAAAAGCACCGTTTAAAAAAAGTGTACCTTTTATAAAAACAAAATTTTATTCAAATATATTTTATTTTATTTTTTTATAAAAAGTGTGTTTTGCAAAAAGCAATTTTCTAAAAAGGAACTTTCCTAAAAGGTATATTTTGTAAGATGTACCTTCTCTAAAGAGTTTTGTAAGAAGTAGAAGAAAATACTTTTTATAAGAAGAAACTTTTATAGAAAGTAGTTGGTGCTAAAAAGGAAGAAGTACCATTTATAAAAGTCCCTTTTTGTCAACAGCTACTTATTATAAAAAATACCTTTTGCTACGAAAAACTTTTATATAAAAGTAAAATTTATTTGAATGTCGGTTATTAAAATACCTTTTCTAAAAATACCTTATATAAAAAGCAGCTTTTACCTCTTATAAAAAGGACTTTTTATAATTAGTAGCTTTTATAAAAATTACCTTTTATAAAAATTACCTTCTATCAAAAGAATATTTTCTAAAAACTACCTTCTATCAAGAGTAATTTTTATAAAATGTACTTTTTATAATTAGTAGCTTTTATAAATAGTACTTTTTTTAAAGTTCCTTATATAAAAAGCACCTTTTATAAAAAGTAGCTTTCATAAAAAGTAGCTGTTATAATAAGTATGTTTTATAAAAAGTAGCTTTTACAAAAAGTATATTTTATAAAAAGTACCTTATATAAAAAGTACCTTTAATAAAACGTAGTTTTATAAGAAGTATCTTTTATAAAAAGTAATTTTTATAAAAGGTACGTCCAATAAAATGTTATAAAAATTACTTCTTAAAAAAAGTACCTTATATAAAAAGTACCTTTTTTAGAAATTGGCTTTTGTAAAAAGTACCTTTTATAAATCATACCTGTTGCAAAAAACTCTTTTCGAAGACACTGTATTATAAAGTTCAACTCCTTTGAAAAATCCAATATCATAAATAAGTCGAGAGTACACAAGTATGCTGATGACAGCGAAATTAAACAAACAAAGATAAATTAGGAATTTAAAATAAATAAATTCATTTGTATATTTAAATTTTTAGTCCGCTGTAAAATAGAAATAAAGCATTAAGCTTAGAAAAAAAGTTAAACATAAATAATTTTGCAGGATTTAAATTTATAAAGGAAAATAACATAAAGACTAAAATTTAATCCTTTAAGCTAAAACAAAAATAAAGTCAGCTCACAAGACAAATTGACTTGGATACATGAACGTATGTATGAATGGTATGTATGTATTTATGTATGTATGTATGTATATGTGTAAATATATGACATAAAGCAACAACCAATACACAACAAAATATTTTGACTCTGATTGCTTTATTTGCTTCGAGCAATAAGTCATTAACGAAAACAAATTTAAGATTAGCTTTTTTGCCTCTCAAATACAATTCACTTATGTAACTTGTACGAACAGTCATTCGTTGTACTTTAATCCTTTTCAATATGCAAGCCTAGTTACATACATAATAAGTTATTCACTTATATATGTATATACTTATTTGCTAGCAAAAGCCTAAGGCAGCTTAAGCCATCGTATGTTTGAGATAATATTAAAAAAAGTTCAAATTTATGACAAAGTTTTTGAAATAAATTTATTTGCGTTGTTAAAACAATGGCAAATTGAACAGATAGGAAGGGAGAGCGAACAGTCTCAGCACGCAGTACAGTGAAAACTTTCTAAAATGTCTGCTTGTCACTATAAAACGAATCAGCGATATACATTAACAAGGTTGGTAAGAAGATTTTAAAGTACCAGTGTTCCATTTGCTGGAAGTAAATTGGAGGCTGATATATCTCTCCATCGCATTAATAAGCGATTTGCAGGTCAAAAAGTGTTTAAAAATTAAATTTAAATTAAAGAAACCATTATGGTACAACATGCGAAACAGCGAACAAAGAGCCTATATTTGAAGGAAATTTGACAAATTTAAAAGCTGGTGATTCCAAGCACTTGATTAGGCCATATGCTAAGGGATTGAATCTTTCATTAAATAAAGTCTGTAGAAGCCAAAACGAAGAGGAAACGCTAATGGCGTTCCTGTTTCCAGCTCCTTCTACATGTTTATGTTTTGTTGTTAAAAACAAAGTAGTAGTGCAAATGAGAACATGTTCTTTTCTAAACATGTTGCACATAAAACATGTCAGTATGCAACATGTTTTGCACTCAATTTCATTTCAGGGTAAAATAATAATTTCTCTGTCGGCTCTGCTTACTGTGTTAACAGCGCTTTATTTTGTTTGATGTTCGAATTCCCGGGTTTTGTGTAAAAAATTTAGAAAAAACTTATAAATTTTGATATATGGATATTAAATATTTCAAGCAGCTATGGAAACTGTTATGTGTTTTATTCGTTCTTATGTCCATATTTTCTACTAAGCAACTGCCCTGTCACTAAACGGCTATAGAGCAATCTGCGTAGGCATTTCTACATGCAAAATTAACTGAATAAATTCGCTTATATCGAATTCGGATTAGATTACCAGGCATCATAAAGTGACCTAACTGTACCCAAGTGCATCAACTTTTCTAAAACTGGCAGACTATTCAACATTTTCTTTTATCGTACTAGCAATAAGGGAATAGATGACCTCCATTTGTGCGATTCAGTATGCTGTAACTAGGAAAATAGGTTATGGGAAGGCGGATAGATGGGTTAGTATCTCTTGATCATCGACTTGAAGTTTTCTAAAACTAAAGTGGCAGGAAAGATTTTCGTTTTATCTGCAATTCGAAAAGCGATTCCCTAACACATCGACAACAAATGAATGTGCAAAAAATAACAAGTTTCGGAAATAAGTTTCTGTATTTCAATTGACCAAATGCCAGTGAATAAATAGAGTTGGATACGCTACTGTTACCTAAATATAAGCTTTTTCAGCCACTCATGGTCCAGTAAAAAATTAGGATAGATTTTGTTTTCATGCAGATTTAGAAAAATATGTACTTTTTATTAAAATAATAAAAAAAAAACATTTCCAAAATGAAGAAAATTTTTTCCAAAATTTGTTAATGTGAAATTTTAAATTTTACTTCATAAGAAATTGAAAAGAATATAATCCTGGCTGTTTTAACTTTAATTTGTTTGAATTTTATTATAAAACTTAAGAGTTATTTCCTGAGTTTATATCTAAATTAAATTAAATTAGTGTGAACTTCTGGTGAGAGATTTGTTAAATACTAACATTGGTTTGTCAAAATAAATTAATAATAATTGTGGTTTTTTATTCCTCCAGTTAATTGATTATAATTGTTTGTTATTTTTTCAATTATATTTATAATTTTTAAGATAATAAATTATATCTTCTTTTAATCCTTATAACACAATTAACAACCTCATTGAATTGAAAATAATAACAAATTTATTTTCCGTATTTGATCCTTTTCCAAAAAAAATTTTTTTGTTAAATTTAGTTATAGATAATAATTATTTCCTTAACAAAAGCTAAAACTTAAAAGATAATCATTATTTTCTAAGCAAAAAATCAGACTCGAAAGCCTTACGATTGGTCTGCATGAATCTTTCCCTCATCATTATTTGACAAAATTTAAAAAATCTTTTAAATATTTCTACTTTTTCGTTCCAAAATTTTTTTAAAGGACCAAAAGTTTTTTAAGTGATTGAAATTTAAAATACAAATACACATTTTCGTACATTATTTTTTAAAAGCTCATAATTTTGTTTTAATTTGATATACGAGTATAATTAAAAAATTTTCGAAAAATATTAAATGACTTTTTGCAGCAAATTAAGGGCCAAATAGTTATTTTTTTAATTCCAATATCATTATTTGCAAATGAAATCAAAAGCAAATAAAAAATAATTCCAGTTAATACAAAAAAAATCATCATTTGTCTTTCATTTCTTTGTAATTGATTTAAATAAAGTTAAGGAAAAACAAAGACCAAACTAATAACAGCTCATTCCGACTCATTATTGTCAGAACGTGATTAATTATCGCAAACTAATTTTAAAGTGCAATTTCGAAAAAAAAAGAAAATAAACCAGACTCGTAAAACAAGGATACTACAAGCTTTAAACAGAAAATAGCAAATTGTGCAAAATTCCACTTATTTCAAACAACAAATCAATATGAATTTTGCCTCATGCTGAGACAAAAATTGAGAAAAAGAATTTAGTTTTAACAAAAATTTATTTCCCCCAAACTTATGATTATAAATACGAACAAGAATATGACTGAATAGGAAGGCAGCAAGGATTTGAAAAATGACTTATTTTCCACAAAAATTAATATGAGTTTGAGTACTGCAAAAAATATAATTAATAAAACAAAATCTACAACTAAATTTAATACTGATGTTTTTTTATTAGAGTATGAACAATCTGTATTTAATCATTTCTTTCGTTTCGTTCTCATTGCAGTGTTGGGAGGAATGTACTAAGGCGCCACCGGGAAAAATCAGTAAAACTATACGTGAAACGTGGTCTTTGCACACCGTTTCCATGGTGCAACAGGATTCTTTGGTACTTGTGGATGTTGCTTGGGAACAACTAAGTGTACCTTATCAGTGTCTGGTAACCTGGGAAGTCTCTGGTGGTGGCTTGATGGGCAACTTACTGACAGAAGCATTCAATGTGCAACTGTCGTTGTGGCCAGATACAAAATATCGCGTACAGGTGACTTGTAAAAATAAGGTAAGCAAAGGAGTAATTTAAAATTGACTTATTGCACTAAGAATAAGAAAACGATAGAACTCATTCGGACTTAAGAAATAAAGGATATCGATTGAAGTCTCGACAATATGATGTTAAAAAATAAATTTTTTCCACTCCATTGAACAATCGTACATTGAAATTATTGTTACAAAAGTTTGCAACAAAAAAAATCGTCAAACTGTTGGGGCTGATTGCCGCAGTCGATCACTAGCGAACTTGCAAGTTTTTATACCTTTCGAAATTTTTAATTACGTTAACCTATAATAAGATTGCATTCGAATGCAGTCCTTAAAGCTTCAAGTCGTCAGAAAATTACCAATCGAATTTATATTTGTAAGGAATTCAATGGAAAAAAAGTTTTTACAAATTTTCTAATATTCGTTATCAGATCGAATACAAACAGAATTAGATACCAATAAGCCATAGCGATATATGGCAAAAAAAATTACTTTAGGAAGAACGCTACTACTTGGAAGGTCGCTATACATTGGAGCAAGGAATCCTGCGCTACTCCTTATATTGATTCATCCAAGTGTGCCACATGTTCTAGTTGTCAAAATAATCTATTACGATTTATATTCTAACCAAATGAATTAGATCCTACTCAGAGTTTAATAAGTTAAACAAGTATGCAACGATACTTGCATTCATATTGAGCTAAAGTTACACTCACCATCTGATTCGGATATGAAGAAAATACATAAATGAGGGTTCATTTTCTTAAAAAATATATAAATTAATATAGTTATTAATTTATATTATGAATAATTTTCGCTAAAGATTATTTGCAAAATAAGCTTTTCTTTTCCTCTTTACAATTTTGAATACCTTTTGAAAAGGTGTCCTTCCATCATCAGCAAAATTCGAAGTGTAAAATTATTAAAAATTTTTTTAAATTTAATATACTATTTAAAAACGTTTTTTGAATATCTTTGAATATCTAGACGTTCGACAAAGATAAAGTAAATGAAATAAAATTTGTATTCTACAGCCAATAAAAATGAATGTGAACAAGGCACTTGGGAAAATCGTTCTAAGATTCCAAATGGTACTTTTATCAAAAAGGATTTTTGTTAAGAAGTACTTCTGTTAAAAAGCACCTTTACTTGTATAAAAAAATGTATTTTGGGTAAAATGGAACTTTTGCTCAAAAGTTAATTTTGTTTAAAAATAAACTTTGCTAAATAGGTACTTCTGTTTAAAAGGTGTTCCAAATTTACTGTTGTCAAAAGGATACTTGTATTAAAAATATACTTGTGTAGAAAAGGTACTAAAAAAACTATTTTTCCAATAAGATATTTTTGAAAAAAGCTACTTCTATTAAACAAGTACTTGTGTAAAAAAATGACAAGTTTGCTAAAAAGATACTTGTGTCAAAAGGGACTTTTGTTAAAAAATACTTTTGTCCAGAATGTACTTTTGTTTAAAAGTTAGTTTTGGTAAAAGAATATTTGTACTAAAAATGTACTGGTGTCAAAAAGGTACTTTTGTTAAGAAATGTACTTTTGTCATAAAGGTACTTTTGTTTACAAAAATCTTCTTATGTACAAAAAAGGGACTTTTATTAAAAAAGGTACTTTTGTTACAAAAAGGAACTTTTGTTAACTGGGTACTTTGTTTAAATGTAGTTCTCTATGAAGGTGCTCTGGCTAACTGTTTTTTTTTTTTTGTTATATAGTTATTTTGTTAAAAATTACTTTTTTTAAAAATGTACTTTTGTTAATAAGGTAATTTTATTTAAAAGTAACTTTTATCTAAGAAGCACTTTTTCTACAAGGGTGCAAGTATTTTATTTAAAACTTACTTTTCTATGGAGGTACTTTTCGTGGAAAGCTACTCGTACTGAAAAAGTACTTTTCTAAGAAATGTACTTTCATTACTTACTTATTTAAAAGAGTAAAAAGTCATTTATATTAAAATGGTGATTTTATTAGAAAGCTATTTTTAATTCAAAGAAAAGTTGTTAAAAAATTAGCCAAAGTAACCTTCTCTTGAAATTGTTAATTTTTAATCATCGCTGCGTCTAATTGGAGACTAGTTGTTATTAAATAATATTCAAACTTTATATTTAATCATTCCAAATTATTCTTGAACATTTGGAGTAGAATTGATTATACCATATACTTGATATAGTAAAAGGTATGTTCTTTTGTTTGGAGTTATTTGTTAAAATATTTCCTCTAACTTTAATGTTAAAAACATTTTTACAACTGAAATGTAATTTTTGTTTTCCTTTTCCATTTTTTACTTTCAGCTGAATGGCTTAATGTCACGTTCATTGCCCCTAACCATTGATACTTCAGAGGCTGTTAAAGCCATTGATACAACAATACCACAATTAAAACCAACCATACGGAAACAGGCAATATCTTCCTATATAACAAACATACCGCTTTTCACAACAACAATGCCTCCTCCCCAGCCACCGCCAACATTTGCACAACTCCCGGTAGACAACACAGTTGAAGACTTTGAAATTGATACAAATGTAGTTCCTTATGATGATCAGCAATCAGCCGAAACATTAAATCAACATACAAACTTTGTCTTCAATTGGCATATGAAGAAGAACAGCGATATAAGTGCCATTGAACCTTTGCACAAAACCGAACAAGACCTTCTAGCCGCTTTGGCCAACATACACAAGCCCTTATTGTTTGGCATGACAGCTGGCATTACATTGCTAATGCTGTTGCTTATATTTTTCGCATGTCCCTTGCGGAAACCCAGATTATCCAGCGATAAGGCCATGCTAATGGCTGAAGATTTCAATGCTCATGGCCTGACATTACCACCGACCTTGACGGCGACAAGATCGATAGGAGTGACAACAAGAAAAGATAGAATCGAACACGAATGTAAATCACCTGCCATGTGCTCAAGAGGTACATTAAGAGTGTAAGTTAATTAAGCATAAATTTACCTACAATTATTAAGAGTATATAAGAAAAATGCGGAAGGCAGCAGAGAGCGCCAGTGAGGAAAAATAATAAAATACAAGCGAAAGTGCAAAAGTCATTTGAAAAAGAAAACAAACAAACACCAGTAACAAACTAACTAAAACTAAAAAATAAACTACAAATAATATAACTAAAGGAAAATTAAAAAGACATTATTTTTTAAATTTAGATTTAACAAACAAAAAAACCATACAATTCATACATGCAACAATACAAACAACCTAAATACAAATCCATAATATAATCTATATGAGTTTTAAGATCAACAAGAACATACATACAAACAAGCAGACACACATACATACATACAAACATAAATACATAGAAACATTTATACATACATGCAAATAAAAACTTTAAAAATAAATATTTGCCTAAGGAATTTCATTAATTATTCATCAAACATCCCTTTACAACTGATGTTTTTTATTTGAGTGTAATTATTTTATGTTTATTTCTATAATTTCCTATTATTACAACGTTAATTATGGTAATTCCATTTAATGATAAAAAGTAATTAATTTTTAATTAAATTATACGATGAGTAAAAGGATTCAAGAATAAATTAAAAACCAAGTAGAGAGATTTTTTCTAAACCAATAAAAGTATGAGTGAGATTGAAAGAAAACATTATTTGCTTGATTGCAATCGGAGGATTTTCCTCTTTAATTTCTTGTTAATTTTGTGTTCCGGTTTTATTTTGCCCCTTTTTGTACAATTGTTTGTGTGATGTGAATGTGAGTGTTTATTTTTATAAAACTAATAACTTAAGATTTTGTAAATTTATTTAATTTTAGATTTAAAAAATAATTATATAATCAGTAAGTTTAAAATATCAATTCCTTTTTTATTTTGCTAGCATAATAAAAGCAAACGTCTTTTGAGGGCAATAATCTAATAAAATATTATTAAATTATGATGAAAATTTATGCATGCAAACTTTTTTGTGCGATAGTAAAAGGCTTATAGAAACAAGGAAGAAGGACAGAATATGAAATAATTCTCAATAACTTTTTTTGTGATACATGTTTCACCGCATTTAATAACAAAAAAAGTTTCATGTCATAAATTGCATCATCAAGTTCAAATGTAATTCCAGTATAAAAATATAAATTACAAATTTTCAGTTTTCTTTTAAATATGGCTTTTTTATTGATCAAAAAAAAACTTCTTCCTAAACAGAAACTTATAGAATTCGATATTTTTTCGAATATAGTGATTACAAAAAAGTTTGGTTACTATTCTTTATTAAAAATAATTTTTATCAAATATATAAATCAACTTCCCATTCAAAAGTTGTTGAATAGATCCCTGATAAATATTCCCAATTCGCAGTTAATAAAATCTAGAACTTGAGATCCAGAAGTGGTGAAAATTCTGAGCATTTCTAATAATTTCAGCATTCGCTTATTATTGCAGGAAGTTCTATTTTCTTATTCCTATTAACAGGATCTGAAGTCATGTTAAGAATGTTAATTACAAACAAATTTTTTAAGTAATTGAAATATTTTTCACCCCACAGGATTTTATTGTAATGTAAGTATTTAATAAGCATGTTTCTCATATTTTTACTTTTAAATTTTCTTATTGACATTTTATTCGACTAGATTTGGAACTAGAACTCCTATATATTATTATATAATGACATGTTTAATAGTCACATGAACATATAAAACACCCAGAACTTTAAAGTTGTATTTAGAGAGCTCCCTTTTTAATATCTATTAAATGTTTTTTTATACTTCATATTAGCGAATAAGCTTTTTTTGATATCTTATCAAAATTAGTTTTTTCTTATATAAAAGTGATAGTTTGAATTAAAAATTTTAGAAAATAGAATTTTGTTTTTTCTTCCATCTATCCATTCTATCATCAAGATTTTATCCACTTAACTTTCTAAAAAGTAAAAAATTAATTAACTCATCTTTAGAAGCAATCGAAATTAAAATGTGCCACTTCCATTTTCTATTCATAATAGAAGAATTTAAAAGTTTTTGGAATAAAAGATTTTCGATTTTAAAATTTTGAATATTAATATTACTTATCGCACGTTGATACAACAAATTTTATATGGAAATCTGTTGAATAAACTTTTAATAAATTCTTATCAATGAACCAGATAAACTTTGAATAAATTGTTTAATTATATCTCATATTAACGAAAAATTTTATAAAATATGTATTATAGAAGGCAGATAAAATATTCAGAACAGTAATTTATTTATCTAACTTTCAAATCTAGAAATTGATCACAAAGTTTACTTATTGCAAGACGAGCACTTAAGGTATTAAATAAAAGAAATTTTCATTGAAAACGACTTAAAAATTGTTTCCTTTACAATCTATACTATATATAGCAATTAAATTCTAGTTATGTAATTCCATATATTATGTTTTATTCAATTCCTATAATTCACCGATGCTTCTATCCTTTCGATAAGGTTGCTTTAGTCGCCACACTTCAATAGCTTTCGTATGATTTCTATTTTTATTCTATGCGCAAAATCCTTTGTACAGTACAAACTCTTACCCATCATCATGATTAAACATTAAGGATGGATTCCAAGTACCAATTAAAAACAATATAGCGACTGACGCATTAATTCATTAAACCAAATCGATACATTGAGGATTCCATTATCAGTTTTTTTATGATTCTTTTACCAACATTTAAAGTAAAATGCCGTGCTGGCTTCAACTTTCACCTCGTGTGCACTTAGCACTAATGTTACTTGTTTGTATTCATTATAATTAGGACTTGGACATCTTTTTGAGCTCATGTGAAGTGATGACTGGTATTTATATACATTTAAAAAAAAATTTTAATTTGGTAAAATTCGTAGTTCAGTAAAGAAATGTGACGTTGGAGCAATTCTTTATATGATATTTCTTTACAACTTGGTTAAGCTGTCCTTTTCTTTTAAACTTTTAAACGCAACAACTTGTAGCAAACTTTGAGGCAGGGTCATTAAAATAATGTTAAAAATATGTTAATACAAATAATTTCTCCATTAAATGAATAATTGCATTTACTTTATAAACTGGCCTGAGCTTAAGCTTTAAAAGCAGAAAAAATATCGATATAAAAGTAACTCTGATAAAGCATATTAATTAAAAAGCCATTAGAAATTGTTTTAAAAGTATTAAAAATAAAATTCTAAAACATATTCACATTATCTGTTGAATCTATTAATATAAAAGAAATTAATATTTAA
Source organism: Germaria angustata (assembly GCA_963681545.1). Lineage (NCBI taxonomy): Eukaryota > Metazoa > Arthropoda > Insecta > Diptera > Tachinidae > Germaria > Germaria angustata. The sequence continues at coordinate 39,378,447 of OY813001.1, forward strand.
TAATAAAAGTACCATTTAAGTACAATAAGCCTAATTTTAATTTCCTTTCGAAAACACTCCCCTCGCCACTCGCCCTTTCCAATCTTATTTTAGCACAAACTCTCATAGAATTTTTTTCATAAGTTTTCCAGGATTAAAAGTTAAATGTTTATTTTTGCAAAACAAAAAATCAATGGCTCTTTTACAGGAATAAATACCACAAAGCAGATCCATTCACACACAGTTTAAAAGAACTAAACGATTAAAATGTTATTACGGCAAACATAATCAAAATTAAGATAAAAATTATAGAAAAAATTATTTTTACACAATTTTTTTGAAAATTTTGAAATTGGCCTACAAAAAAAAAAATAAATTAACGTGAGTTAAATTGATTGTTTAACACAAACATTTTTGGCATTACATGTTTAGATCTAAAAATTATAAACTAAAATTAATTATATATAAATTATTAAATTTGAATATAAATTAATCAAAATTCAAAATTTTTATATAGTAAATGATATTAAAAGAGATTAAAAGAAAAATAACAAAAAACAAAATATATGTTTGTAAAGAAAATAAGTGTATGTATCTGTTGTTTGAGGCTACAAATAAATTAAACTACGATGAAACAAAGAATTAATTTATAAATTGTGCTTCAAAAACAAATATCTGAAACAACAAAAATATTATATGAGCACGTCGATATTCCTTAAATAAACAATATTAATAAAAATCAATTGCTTGGAAATACATAAAATGGCAATTGTTTATTGTTTTTATTTCATTTTTTCAAAATTACTAAGCAAAATATATGAAAATTTATTGAAAAAATAGCAATTCTTTTGTCTCTTTGGTTTGTTAGTCCTTTTTCCTTAAGTTAAGTTTTAACATTATCTCTTGCCTAAAGTCAAAATTGAAACAGAAACGATTTATATATTTATAAATATTGTATTTATTTCATTCCACATCTTTGGAATTAATTGAAATAAATTTATATCTACAAAAGTTTTAATTTTGATTGTATAAATTTAAAAAGTTTAAATTGTATAAACTGAATTTGATTAAAACAAAACTTACAAATTAGGTAATTTAAGACAAATGAAAAAGATTTAGAACTTTTATAATTACAATTAAAGTAAAATTCATAAAAAAAACTATTCAAAGAAATAACATTTACGGCAATAGAAAAAAATGGTGTTTTGGAAGGGTAGAACTGAACTCAACTAATTTCATTAAAAAGTAGAGTTTCCCTAAAATGGACGAAGAATAAATTTTCTTGGCCACTTGTATGCCTTTTCTGTTTTGGTTAATTTCTGAATTCTTATATTATGCCGCGTGATCAGCTTCCTAGTATCAAACTGATGCCACAATAATGATGTTATCTGAGAATAAACTAAATACTAAAATCTAGGATTGCCATTGTTTATATAACACATCGTCATACTTTGTGCAGAAGCCATAATGCTTAACACTTCAATAAAATAAAACTTTGTGTAAATATGGATCTGCCTGAGCAAATCTATAAGATAAAAGAACTACCACCAGCAGTGTAGCTAGAATATTCATGTGAAGTGGTAGTTGAATTCTTTTCTGCAAAAAATGTTTGGCTTAAAAATATTAAACCTCATCGTCGTAAAGTGATGAATCTTTTGGACTGTAAACAGAACAAACAGAGTTAGTTGCTTAATGCCACATATAATGTCAATGTATATTTAGTGTTTCAAACACAGAAGCAAAATTCTTTAGCAACATTTACACTGTTCAAACGATTGACAACATCTAAATATTTAGTCGCAAAGAATTATTAAATTATTGACAACATTAATTATTAATAATAATAAAAATAAAGTCCTCATTTTCATCAGATGACGAATATGTTTGCAATAATTCCTTAATTATTAAATATCTAACGTTCATAAATTAATGTTTATGGATTTTTTCTATAAAGCTTCCACACATAAAGCAGTATGAGAAGCAACAATAGAACAAGACGAAAACCTCATTCGTTTAAACAAAAGTGCAAAAAGTTTTACATGTTTGCATGTTGTTTTTACGATATATTTTTTGCACTATTGCTCGCTTTTTTCAGAAAAGAACACTAGACTGCAGGAAGTGCAAAAAAAGGAGGCGCAGACACAATGTTATAATTTTAACTTGAAGAGAGATGTTTTGCCGTAAAACGAGCGCTATAGTGCATTAACGCAGGAGGTGGCCATTTAAGCGATGTAATTTTTTCCAATTCATGTCATCAATTTTACTTCTTACGAAAACATAGTTCTTTTAATTATTCAAAACACGATCGCAGATAGTTTAATTTATGACATCACTCTTGCACCACCTTATATATGTAACATTAAATTTAACACTCAAAAATTTGTACTATGGTGCAGTCAAAATTAATTCTGAGAGTTGACCCAGACAGACCTCTATATCTATGATAACATCAATATTTAACATTATACTTCCTTAGAAATTTTATTAATGTTATAATCAAAAAAAATGATCAAAAACTATTCAAAATGGCAACATTAAGATAAATTTCAAACAATATTGGATTAAATGTTGAATTTTTAAAAAATTTAATTTTTTTAAAGACTAAATAATATTATTATGAAAAGTGTAAAGACTAATGGAAGTCACTCCTGGGAGACCTTGTAGGTATAGCAAGTCAAGGATATATGCCACAGTTTCCCACACTACATCAACAAATAATAAGTGATTTTACTTTATTTTATGTGATTATTTTAGTGGCTGCGTTTCCATTCAGGTTTTGTCTCCGGCAAATAACTTAGTTTTCAATTTACAAAAAATACATAATATTGAAATTTATGGGGATTTATGTTGCAAGAAAAATAAAATAGAATAATGTTGAGTGTAATTGTTTCTTGTGCTGTGCCAAGAGTGATTTCCACTAATATAATTATTTTTTTTTTAGAAACATACACAAACAGAAAATAGTTTTTGGTTTGTTTGCAGAAACATTCAGAGTCCTTGGAAGAATTGTATTCACTACTCTCAGATTACTAGTGTAGTGGTCAATCTGCTAGTCTAAGGGGGCATATGATTTTTGGAAATCAGTTTGTGAAAATCATAAATTTAAATATTAAATATATTCCGAAAACACCGTTTTCCAATTAGCATCAATAATTTTATAATAAAACAGATCCTACAAAAATCTTAAATAGACTAAAATCATTTCTCAATCAACTTGTAATGAAAAAGCAATGCATCTCATCATATAATAAATAAAATAAATATATAAGAAATAATTGAACAAATAATGTTGTGTTAAACTACGATATGATACCTAAGCTTAGTTTTAATGGAACTATGTAAATTTTAAGCAGTTTGTAAGTGTAAAAGTAACTAGAAGCAAAACTTACATAAAGAAAAACTTACAAATATTAACAAAAACTTTATATAAAAAAAGCTTAATTCATTTTATAAAAATTATAAAATTTGTATATATAATTTTATATAATATTAAAATTAAAAGAAAATAATAGTAACTTTAACCATTTTATATAGAACTAACTAAAATAATAAATTTTTTAATTCAAGAAGATTTTTTTACAAAATCATTTCATCATTGACATGAAAATATTACGCCGCTAAATATATAGTATAATGCCGAGAAATCCTAATTGCTACTTTTTTAAAATCGCTTGTTAAACTTCCTTAAATATCTCATATTTTAACTTCTTTTAACTTAATATTATGAAAGTAAAAGGCCAGAAACATAAAAATAATCCTTTAACATAAAAATAGGATAGATATAAATATTAATAAATTTTATTTATAGAATAGAGTGATTTTTTTATTATACCACAATTGCAGTACAGGAAAACAAATTCTTATAATAAATGGTAGAGTTATGATCTCACAGTATGTACTCGTCGACATACATATAAGTACATATATAAAATGAAAAGTAAATACTTAATTTTTGAAAATTATCAATTACGTGTGTACTTTCTGCGAGGATAATCATCAATTATATGAAGTCTTTTTTAAACGATTTTGTAAGTACACACGATGCAACATGTGATGAAATGTGTGGAAGAATACCAGTTTCATTATTTAACGCTACTGATGATGCATGCAGGCAACCAACAAATATGAGCTCATTGTGTATATGTATATCTATACATATGTGGCATTATTAACCAAAAATATTTAAGCAAAACGCCTTCACAAGCGCTTGTTTGCCACGAACTAAGCGAGTACAGGCAGTTAACGGTATACACCACGCAATCTTAGCGCTTTATAGCAGGACATATCAAAATATTTTAATAGTCTTGCAAATTAAATCATGAAACGAGGCCCCACAAGAAGCAATCGGCAACACAATATGCCTTAGTTTCATTGCATGTTGTATCGTGTGTATGATACTTATGTACTTCCACATATTGTGGAACTCATCACAAGATATCTTAATGACATAACTAAGATATTCGTTTTGTTTCACTTTCCAAATAATAATATCGCAACATAAGTACGAGTATATAGGCTACAAGAAAAGTTAAATTTTTTTTGGAACTTGTATTATGTAATAAAATCATCTCAGAAACCTAAAAGAGATTTCGGTATCAGCTCATCGTAAATTTACTTCTATTAAAGTATCTTTCCGAAATATATCCTATGCAAGGTTGTAGTATATTTCCTTTTTTTACAAAAAAAAGAAGAGTAAAAACATCACAATTCTAAATCGATGCAATAATAAGAAAAGACAACAGGGTCTTCAACAAGAGTGTCACCAACAATTTTGATACTACCAATCAACATCAATAAAGGCACCACTCGCCAGCCTCAGTCGCGAGACGGTATTTAAAGGCTTTTAGTGCGTAAACCAAAGCGCTAGGTTCCTCGGATTAAGAAGTTCCGCGATTTCCCTATTCTACTAACCCTAGAAATGCCTCAGTGTAGTTAAGTTTTCTAGATCCACTAAAGACATAATCTGCATCCAACCGCGGTGTAATTGTTCCAGCACTTTTTACCAAATTTGCACAGGCCAATTTTGAAACATACAGGAACTTTATCGGAGTAAATTCTACTTCATTCTACTTATTTGGTTCAATGCACCTCTGTTATACCAAATAGTGTTGTCGGTGATTTTTTTGCAAAATTGAGAGGTCCTTAAGAGCAGTTTCAAACATTGCATGAAACACAATTTGTGCAACTTTCTCAGTAGAAGCTTTACTCTTCTTTGTCCAAACAAATTTTGGCGCAGCGGCCATATAAAAAGAATAATCGCTTTAACCCGAAAAATTGAGTTTCAAGGTTTCCTCTTTAGCCATATTATATGCCTTTAAAAAAAAATAATAGTATTTTATGAGCCCTTCTGTTTCCAACAACATTAGGGTCAAGTTCAACAAGTTGAATAATCCTTGGGCCTGATGTGGACTTTTCATGTTGGCAAAACATTTTGTTAAATTTGAGGCCATTGGCAAAATTGCAACAGAGTTCTCAAATGCCCTAGACAACTTCTCAGTATATTTAGTTTCAGTCGCCAATAAAATCGATAATGTTAGAGGACCAATTGTCCTTATCATTCGACTTCTTCTCTCAGGTTTCCAGGTGATTCCCCTAAGACGTAGTATAGCAGAATTATCCAAACCAAATTCCTTTATGTTCACATCACTAACAGTGTTTCCAATTCTCAATTTAAACCGGGTTATACACAGCCTAATTTATTCGTAAACGCATTTAAAAGAAGTTAAGACATCGACCAAAGTTGTAGCAATTTCGAAATCAAATTTAAAATCAGTGTTTTCAGTCATAAAAGCATCATGGATGCCTTTCACAGAGCAAGTTTTCCCGTTAATTTTGATATTTTTGTCCGCGTTTGTATTTCCACGATTTCCAGCATTCGTATTAGCAATTTTGCGCATGTAATTACAACCAGTGTGAGACGCTCCTGCAATAAGGTTGCTCACATCTATCTACATATGTATATCACGTTCGTCTTCAAGAATGCAGTGTCATAAAATTTTAGATAAATAAAGTTTGCCAGTTGGAAAGCTCAGTATTACGAACTGTAGGATACAATAAACAAATATTTGTCAAAACTCTATACATGCACACGAACTGAAAAAATAAATGGCAAAAAAATCATTCTACATTCACTAATCTAGATGGTAAACAAATTGAACAATTAATTGGTAAAAGAAATAACATGAAATTAATTTAAATAAAATTTTTGTAAATTATTTTATTAATATTAATAATTCGTAAAACAAATACGTCATAAATCATGCATTAAATCATTTGTAATGATGTCTGTTTAATTAACATATTATATATATATATATATATATATATATATATATATATATATATATATATATATATATACATATATATTGTAACTTTATATTGGCTAAATATAAAAACACAAATACAAAACAATTTTTTAACCATTTAACAAACAGGCAAAGAAATCAAATTATGCAAATTAAATTGCTCTGAAAATGCTAAAAAATTAATTAAAAACGATAAAAATTATTAAATTAAAAAGATGATATTAAATTTTATAAAATCTTGCAGTCACTACATAAAAATCACACAAAACAAATAGAAAACATTTAATTGTAAAATAAATACTACATTTAAGATAAACTATTCTAATTTATTAAAATAACAAAAAAATACTAAAAAAATAAATAAAATAATTAATTATAACTAAGAAAAGGAAAATATAAAAGGAAGAAAAAATAAAAATTTAAATACTATTCAAAATTAATATACATATTTATTTATATATGGATATGCTTTCAGTTGGTCTAAAATAGAATGGAAATTATGCCTGTTTGCAGAGGTAAGTGGAAAAATCAAGAGTATGATTAAAGAAGTATTCGCCCACTGAATTTCCTCTTGGTATCTAGGAGCATTGAATAATATACATATAATATTTAATAGTTAAGTTAAATCTGTGGATATTTCGGTCTTTTGAAAGACAGATAAACGGGCGAACAGACTTGATTTTTTTGTTTTCATCGAGAGTCCTCTTAAAATCGGATTTTTCTTTAGCAAAATACAAAGTAAAATTGATGAAGAATACAAACTCTCTAATTTTTTTAATAAATGCTAGTAAGTCTAGCTTAGATCAAGTTCAACGGGAATCTTTCGGTCACTTGGATCCATAATCTTGCCCCTTTGTGATACCCGAAATAGATAGACAATGTTAAATTGGAAACAGAAGAGTAAAGAAGAGAGAAAGCAGAAAACACTCAGAGTGAAGGGTGGGGATCAAACCTACTTGCCGCTACTCTACGAGGACCACTAGTAATCGATTCTTGAATAAAACACTCTCAGTACGCAATGAAAATGTTGAAAATAAATTATGTTCCTAGTATTTTTAAGTGTTCGTCATCAAAGTTATATGAAGTTTGGTTGGTGCTATATATAGTAAATTTTGCTATACATAGTATATATTCAGGTTTGTATGTTACACATTTTAAACAGCAATAAAATTTTATATATGTATAAACCATAAGCAAAGTTTTGTAAGCATATACCTGAGTTTATGATCAGTTGTTATACCAAATGAAGTCAACATGTTATGAGCATATTGAATATATTTTAATAATCTCTATTGAACGGATTAAAAATTAAGTACACACCTTTAATTAGAAGGGCTTGAATAATAATTACCATTTTTACATATTAATTGAAACGCGCGAACCGATTACCGTTTAATTTACATATATTCACAACATCTTATTAAGCACTTTACATACTTATGAACATATTTTTTATTTCACTTTTATAACCGCTCACTTGTTTCACTTTTATAACGTTGACATACATATGTATACATACTGGTATGTACATAAATATCTATTTTAAAAAATTCTGTAAACACCTACATACATAATACGTACATAAGTATTTACTGCAAAATTATTGCAAACTATCTATAATACATATGTATGTACATATAATCTTTATTTTTTGAAGTTCTATAATAATAAAACTGGAAAATTTCTCAAATAAAAAAAAAAATAAATGCAACTAAATATTAGATAATTGTTGAAAATTAATCGAAGTACAGAAAATATTGTCTATCATATTTCAATAAATTAATAATAATTTATTTCCCAACACTTTTGAATGATATAATTAAGATATAGAACATCATATCTTTGAAAAAAATTTATACGAAGATATTCTGAAGCTACAAAAAGATATGCGAAGTTTTGAATAAAATAGCAAAATATGATCATATTAAGTATATACATACTATTGAGCCAGTGCTAGTTCATATCTCAAGATATACTTAAATAGTTACATAAGTATGTGCAGATGTACATACATAAGTATATTATCGGAAAAAAGTAACTGGTGATTTTTGGAAAAACAGACTATTTTTATATTACTTCTCCAGATAGTTAATTTTATAAACGTTTTTGTCGGATTAAGGTAACCGAAAATGAAAAAAAATAAAACAGGAGAACAACGTTAGTTGTCAATATATTAATTTGAGCTATGAAAATTGGAGCTGCTGTGCAGCGGCTTAAAACCTTTTAATATCGGATAGCCGCTGAGCACTTCCTTAGTGCTCATGTACATACATTTGTACATATGTACGTATGTATGTATGTATACAATAGAATTAATTTAAGGAACATGTAAGTACATACTTACATATTTTGTCTAAGTCAATAGTGTAAGAATTTCGCTTATCGGATATGACAATGTCATATAAAACTTTAAAAGTATGTACATAGGTAAAATCTTCATACAAGGCAGGAATAGTAAATGTATGCAAATCCACGTACTTATGGTATATATGTATGTATGTATGTACTTACATAAGTATGTAAGTACATATGTAGGTACATATTCGTGCATAAATACATACATACTTATGTATGTACTTACATACATATGTATTTATATATGTACTTATACATACATACGTGTTAAGTATATACAACATAAATCTATAATTGAAATATTAAATTTTAAACAACCACATTAATAAGGTGTATTTAAGGGCAAATTAAACTTTCAAATTAAAAAAATATATATATAAAATATAAGCTACATAGATATTTATATATGTATGTATGTAAGTATGTACATATGTACTTATGTACCTATGTACATACCTTAACATTTGAATTCCCAAATTGATTTTGCATGGATTAATTTTCCCTTAAATTACAATTGAGTTGTCATCATAAAACGAAACACTCAGAAAAAGAGCTGAAATCTTACTTTTATTTCACACCAAAGATAATGAGAGAGAGAGAGACATCTACTTTCCATTCTCATTTTTTTTAACATGTATGTTTGTATGTAAATAAGTGCATATAAACCTGAGCAAACAGAGCAATATAAAATTGTTTTTATTTTTCTTCATATCGTTTTATTCCATTTAATACAAGTCACCAAAAAGAACAAGAACAGAAAATGAAACAATAACAAAATGTTAGTCCATGTTAGGGAACATTTGTTAATGAGAAATTGAAAAGCCATAAAAAAGAACGTGAAATAAAAGAAACAATGAACTAGAGTATAACAGCACTTGTACAAACTTTGTTTAATGGATGCTGTTTCACTATAATTAACTTTTTAACACTTTTTTATTGCAAATTCTTGTTAATTTAATTATTAATTTAAAACGAAATCTAAATAAATATTATTTAAAGATGAATTTTAACACTTTTTGACCTTTTTTAAAATTAATCTTAACAACGTTAACGGGAAACGACTCAAGCAAACGAGTGAGCAGAAGAGACTAAAACTGAAATATGAATATGTGTAAGTGGGTTACCAATGTTTACAATAACTGCATTTATTGGGGTAGAGTTTACCGATCTTATTTGGTTATTATTGTATGTACATACATATGTACATATGTATGTATGTACATATATACCTATGTACATATTCCTCAACACAGGTGATGCTGGATGGAAAATCAAAGATTTTTAAATTTTGAGATGCTGTAGGCCGAATTTTGATGTATGTAATGCATTCATTCATCAAGCGCGGACACAGTTTAGGCGAGCGGTTGATGGTGAAATATAAGTACAACGACAGCAATATATGTACATATGTATGAATGTAAATGTCGCACAGTACGAAATAATAATGGAAATTTATATATGTATAAAAATAAAGTTACATATTCAATATAACGTAAAAATAATTTTATATTTTTCGTTTTTTATTGTTTCAACGCTAAAGTCTCTCAATATATGTATAAAAGTTTTATAAATTCATTTGTATACGCACATACATTCATTTTATCAATTTATTCAAAAGAAGATATCAAAAGTCTATTGAAACATTAATATACCACTAGGCATAGAATAGTAAGAGACATAAAGTTTATGAGCCAGATATTATAAATGTAATGACTTATTGGTTAGTGTGGAAGATCTGTAGTAAACTTTTGATAATTACACCAATAACATAAAAATTCTTCAAACGTAGGTATTAACCTGCGCTTGTAATTGTAACATTTTAAAATATTATTCCAAAAAGGTAACTAAATTTCAATTTGATAATCCTGCTTGTAAGTAAGTTCTCTTTGCAAACCATAAAAAATGTTTCTATTTCAGTAGTGATAGTTTTTCTGTAAGTTAAAAAATTAACTTTTTTTCATGGAGAAGTAAGGAATCAATACAAATATATATATATATATATATATATATATATATATATATATATATATATATATATATATATATATATATTTGTATTGATTCCTTACTTCTCCATGTAAAAAAGTTAATTTTAATTTTTTATATATATATATATATATATATATATATATATATATATATATATATATATATATATATATATATATATATATATATATATATATATGAAAATGCACATACATATATTTCATTTTGTCCTATTTTTAATAATTACACGGTAATCGGTAACACTGATTCTTTTTCTGACTTCAGAAAATTTCGAATGCTCTACGTTGCAAAAGCAAAGAAGAACAGTGAATGCATGAACTTGTTATTGAATGTATGGATCATTTAAAGAATTTATACATACATACATACATACATAAGTACTTACACACTTAAGTACATATGGGACATACTACATCAAATTTGTTATAGATAATTTTGCTTTTACCGCAATGTCATCTTGAGGTCAACTTAAATGAAACTGTATATGTACATACATACATACATATGTTAAGGTATAATAACGTACATAAGTATGTATGTACACATGTACATACATACTTATGTATTTCTGTAAGTTTTCTAATTGTGTGTGTGTGTGTTCTGGAAAACAGTCACAGTATTAAGCGAAATCTGTTTTACTCCAAGAGATGAGTGGACTCACGCGGCAGCCTAATATGTACAAATGTCAGAAAGTGTATTGATTTTCAGTTCGTTTGTGTAAAAAGTAAATAATTTCTTTTTTTCTAATATTATTTCTTTAGTTTATTGTTTTAAAATTAACTTACTCTGAAACATTTTGTTTTCTAGCTTAGGTGTTCTTCTGTACTTACATACATACATATGTATGTATGTATAAGTAAGTACATATGTACATACAATATTTAACTCTTATACATATGTATGTACATAAGTATGTACATATGTATGTATGATTATTAGTTCTGTTTATTTACAAAAATCTCTTTTTAGTTGGTAGAAGTTGTTATTGGAAGCAGTGTTATTAAATTTGTTTATCTCCTTCGCCAAAACGACAATAAAAAATCAGCCCAAGTTGCAATTTTTTTTGGTGTTTCAAGAGGAAAAGTTCGCCAAAAATTCGCAGAAAAAATTATTTTATAATACTTTTTAGTAAAATAATTTTAATTATATACTTATAAACATCTAAGAGGCTATAAACCTAACCCTTGCCATTGCATTGAAATTAAACATTTTGCAATAGGTATTGCAGCAAATATTGTTTAAATTTGATTAACTAAATATTATAATTAAGGCATGTTGGAATTCATACTCCACTTGAAGTAATCAATATACATATTGAGAACGTCCAAAGCTACATATTTCTATAAAATGAAGTACACGCCCCATCACTGTATTTAAAAGCGCAAAGCCAAAATTTTTTTTGGTGTTTCGTCATCAAAATGGTCTCTGCACAACTTTGATCACTGAAGGTAATATGTACCCACCGAGATTTTTGTACATAAACCATTTGAACGTATCTTGAAAAACAGAACAATTATTTTTGAATTTTGTTACCGAAAATTCTTTATAGATTTGGAAAGGCTTTATATTTTCCGGTAAACGATTCAACATTTCTGTTTAGCTTCTTTTTTTCAAATTTCTTATGTGATCTGATGTTAGATCAACTTTTATTAGTTAATTTTCAATCGTAGGTTCATAATATATTGCTTTCAATGTATTATGCTTTCAATTAGAGAAAAGAGCTGAGGTTAATGTTATCAACCAGTTATGCAAAACAATATTTTTTTTATTTTTTTAGTTACAAGTAAAGCATTAATTTGCTTTCTAAGTAATTCTCAACTTCTGAACGTTATTCTCTCGCAACAAATTTTTACTGGCAAAGCAAATGAACAGACCTATTATTCTATCGGACGAATTGACCAGAGGCGGTCGTTCGAATAAAGTTATGGTTATATATAAACGTTTATCAAACGGCTTAATAATGCGAGAGATACAAACAATATTTTCCCTTTTATCAAAACCATTTTTATTTCGCTCTTTTAAAACTTCAATAAATCTCTGTAAAACCATTTTTACCTTAACCGCAATATAAATATGAATTTTTTTTCCAAAACCTTAAAAACAAATTTATTTAATACTCAAACAAGATTTCAAAATAAAAGTAGATCTATGCCACAAATAACAACGACACTGTAACCACTTGTGTTAACCATCTATTTAAATTGCTATGAGAAGAGAGAAAATTTCATGATAAAAGTAGAAAAGCTTCCAAGAATATTAACCTTCGTCAAATACTTGATAATTAATCACAGGCCAAGAGGCAAATGAGGGATGTTGCACAATAAAACACACAAAAATATAAAATAGTATCCAAGAACAAAAAAAAAGGAAGATATTACAAATACAAAAAACCCCAATTAACTTAATAAGCGTTCTAACAAAACACAACCTCACAATGGCCTTAAACCTAAGGAATATTTATTCCAAACTGAATGAAACCGAAGGCAGACAGAAGAAGACGTTTTTCTTGTTGCACGAAAAGTCTTGTTTTACATTCTTTTCTCTTATTCATATAAGGTGATGGAACTGATTGATTTACCACAATCAGCCACATTTACACTTTCCCTCTCACTAACCACCGAACCAACAATTACACAATGTGACATCGGAGATGAAGACAATGACGACATACAGACAGGCTGGTTGTATGTTAGTTTGGGAAATGCTATATACATTCACACTCATATAGAATAATAACTGCGTATAGATGAATGTATCAATGCTGAGTGACACCCATTAAAAGATATTTGTCAACGACACTCAGATAGACGGACAGATACACCATTGAAGAAAAGTTTGGCATTTAAGGAAGAAAAATAATTTTTCAAATTTAAGAATTCGACGTAGTTCATTAAAATAAAGGGACGGATGAGGGGAGGTGACAAACAAATAAACACAAAGAAAGGAGGAAAAGTTGGAAATATTTTTGACAATTAGAACTGCCAAAAACTGTCACTGGCAATAATAGACAATTGTTAAGAATACGCCTTAGCATTAGATGCACACTCATCTCATATATTCCTCTTCATGGGAAACACTGCAAATAATGGGTTTATAGAATTTAGGCAAGTGTTTATATGCTCATGTTTTAAGGCAATAAGAAGGTGATACGAGTTTCTTAAGGGTGCCTTTTTAACTAGTGTGTCAAATTTTGCTATTTTCTCAAAAGCTGATGCCGATACAATAACAATATCATCGATGACATTATTGTTATTAGAAGGCATTAGATAGCAGTGATAACAAAGTAGGAATTGGAGAGATACTGCTTAAAGCCAATAGCAAGGGGAAATTGGGTGGTAAAGTAACTTTTGCCAGACGTGGGCCAACATAAATGAGGTTGTCGTCGTTTATGCCACCTGCGTTGATAATGATGCTGGTGTTTTACTTTGGTTTTTTTTTTTTTTTATTACTTTTAGTGATGCCGTTGTTAGTGAATTTGTTGTTTGTATAAATTGCGGTTCATGGAAAATCGTTCAATATATATGATTTAACATCCTTCTTATTGTGTCAACTTCAACACAAAAGGTAAATTGCTTGTTACACTGAGAAGCGTTACACAATGAAGCGTGTCATTGGATCTGAACTTTAAATATTCATCATTCATTTTGTATGTGTATGTCTGTCTACAGATTGCTAGTATATTTATAGAAAATATTAAATGTATGTATGTATGTATACATGCGTATAGACGTGTATCTTTTTTACAGTGAAATTACCCAACCCAGTGAGTTGGGTAGCATTATTTTATGATGCTCTTGAACGTAGCGTAGTTTTATATACACAACAAACTGCCAACCAAAATTAAGCTTTTGGGGCAGAAAAGTACTTTTTGTGCTTCCTCTTGGCAGCACGATAAAAATAAAACACATTGTAACCGTTTTGGTAGGTTCAATACCATTTTTCCTTCCTTTAGACCTCTGCTTGCTTGCAAATTTTGTTCCAGAAGTTTTCATATACTTTCCGGTTCCAAAAAAAAAAAGAAAAAAAAAAAAACAATATAAAAATAATTAAAATTTACTGTAACTTCTTGACTTTATTTTCACTACGCGAAAAAATTACACTGGAATAACATCGCTCTTCATATTCAGCAGTTTAGGTTCCCCCGATCGCTTCGCCAGACAGTCGCAGAAATAGACACACATTTTTATTTAATGGTTGTTCTCCGCCAAATGTCAAAGTCCTGGGTAAAATTATCTTTTACTATTTTAAAGAGTGCGTTGTTTCTTTTTATAATTTCTATAGTTTAACCATTGTTGTCAGTGTAAAAAAATATATTTGAACTAAAATTTCTGTCGATTTTGTATGAGAAGATTTTGCATTTGCTACACATTTATGTTCCGGTACAATACAATTAATCAGACTTAACAAAAGTCATTTGTGGCGTTCCTCAGGGCTCAATTTTAGCTTCGCATTTAATTGATAGTTTCGTTTATGATTTTCCTAATGTAGTAGACTAAAAGCTAGTGAGCTGAACTAGTAGACAGGAGGTCGGACACTCGATTCTTGCTAATGACTCTGGGTGTTTATGCACATAAGCCAAGCAGATTGAAAGTTTTTGTATGTCAGTATTGTTAAAAAATAAAATAAAATAAAAATTATATCTGCTCATAGTATATCTCCCTTGAGTACTCTGAAAACTGTTTTAATCCATTTAAATGTGGTTAATTCTTATATGAAAAGTGACGAATCTATTTAATTGCTTCTAAAAGTAGAGATACTTATTTTCTTCCGAAATGAATCTGGCTAAAGTGTTTTTGTTGTTCCGAAAAGCACAAAACTGGAATTACCAACTGGATGGCATTGAAATTCATTTTTTGATTAATCTTCGACATTTGGGAGTGTATTTTAACAAATTAGTTGAATTTATTGATAACGCTAGAGCATTTCTTAACAAAGGGACAATTTTAGGGCCAAATTATTAATTTATAAATGGGGTCCGAACTTGTGTCGTTACCATCGTGATCGTAATTACTTCATACGCCAATCGTATGCAAATATCATAAGCAAATCGTATCATCACATGCGATTGCAGACATATCGTAATTATTACTTGAATTCACAATAATTATTTTACTGTGAATAGTTTCTTTAATTCACAATAAATGTAAAACTGTCAAAAAGTTAGAATTAATTAAAAGACAAAAAACGATAAATAAATCAGATCTTATCTTTCTATTTAAATTCAAGGGATAGTTATCATTAACCTTTAGGCAGTTCCAATACAGAAATAAAAATACTTTGTGATGCAATCATGATTTTTATATAAATGAGCTTTAGGTCTTTTTTATAAAAATTATTTTTATTATGATCCAATATTTCGACGCCTCTTTGGGCGTCTTCTTCTTCATTTATATAAAAATCATACACATAAAAGATTCCTTTTTAAATAGTCCTGAAAAAAACGACTTCAATAGATAGAACCAACTGAACAGATTACAAAACCGAAGGAAATATTTTTAGTTTACGTTGTACTCCCAGAAAAGATTCGTATACCTTCTTAAATTAAAAATTTTGAAAGTTGGTCCATACATGGCGGAGTTATACTACAATAATTATTTCGGGTGGCCACTCTGTCTGTCCGATTTTCATTTAAATTTCTGTGAAATTTAAAATTACACTTTAAAATAACACTTCTTTTCAAAATCCGTCCATAAATTGGGAAGTGATGCGATAACCAATATTTCCGGGGGGTTCGAATTTCCCTTCCAATTTTTGAAAAAGATATTGAACCAAAGTGCATGCAATCCTTTCGAACAAAAAATTAATTTTGTAAATCGGTCCATAAATGGGGGAGTTATGCAAAAATCAATATTTGCCAACCGATTTTCGAAAAATATAGAAAAAAAGTACAAAAAAATCCTTTCGAACAAAAATATTAATTTTGAAAATAGGTCCAATATTAACTATTATTATCATTGTTATTATTATTTCAATATTTGAAAAACAGATTTTATTTTTCATTTTTGTCTTATTGTTTAATTGTAAACATGTTGCAAAAAAATATATTAGAGTCATGTTAAATACAATTGGTTGTTCTGTTGTTTGTATAAAAGCATTCTAAGCCTACTATGATTATGTATTTTGTAATGATTATATATAATACTGAATTCTCATATTGTATTTAATTTTTTTTTTTTTTGGCGTAAATATTCGAGGTTAAATGTTTTCAAACTGCTTGGAGTTCACTGACGATTTGGTTTAGCGACCAATGAAATTTCGATACAGCTAAAGCCACAACATACGAAACATTTTGCAAAAAATCTAATTGTTTTAACAATTAGTTGGGGAGAATATCCAGAAATAATAAATTTCAATATTAAGTATTTAAAAATATTTATATATCTGTCATATAAATAAATATGAATTAATAAATATAAATTGTACTCAAAATAATATTGAAATTTGACCAAAAAGTAGAAGAAATGAAAAAATTTTCCATCTACTTTTTTAAAATTTTTTAAATTAATTCACTAGTTTAAGTGTTAGATTTTTTTAACAAAAAAAGTTACAATGAGCCATTGTGCATCGTTAAAAAATCACATCCCACCAGGGATGTATACGACTTGAAAATAATAGAAGCTTATTAGGTGGTCAAATTGAGAAGATATGAAGAGGTCCTAAATATTATAGATTTAGGACTTTATGGTCTTGTAAGGATAACCTTAAAGGTGCCATTGAGTAGTAAAATATAATAACAATCATGGAAGCATGAGCAACAGAAAAAATAAAATAAAACAAACTACTGTGACATTCTTAACAGACGCAACACTTGACGCTCTATTCATTTTAGTTTCATTTTCTATTCCATTCTCAAGAGCCAGCAAAGAAGGAAAATTATTACCTACATATTAAAAGAAATTCCCAATAGATTTCTATGTGTATTGTTAGAAAAAATGTTTAAAGTCAAGCAATATTTTGTAGGTTTTATACTCAAAATGGCAGAATCGTAACAAAAATCTCAGGTTGTTTGTGCAGTAAGGGTTAATCTAAGTTTTTTTTTCTATTTTAACCAAATATATGTATAAGAAAGTTTGTATGTTGGCATTAGTGACGTTGTGTAAACCCAATATGTATTTATATTTGTATCTTAACTCTTTCCGGGGGCGGTATTATGAACAATATGCCACAAATCTAAAATTTTGTTAGATTTTTTGTATAACTACCAACGAATTTTTCTAGATGCAGTAGTTGAACGTCAGACGAGTATCAGAAGTGTTTTATTTAGGAGCAACTAGTAAACGCATTCTGCAAGACGTGTATAAAAAAAAACAAAAATATAGGTTCGTTGAATATAATAATAATAATAAGTCCAAGGAACGGAATTTGTGACACTATATAGGGAGCATAGGGCCATTTTTTGGTTTCTTTAATATGGTTTGTATTTAAGACGTACGGCTTATTAGACCATAGGGTCCGATCGTGGTATTGAGGCTGCCAATATTGCCACGCCAACAGGCGGGCAGAAGTACGTATGTATTTAGCCACATAAGATATTAGGGTTATCCTGCCTATGGTCAGCCGTCAGAGCCTCGTTAGCGCGACAGGAGACACCAAGTCCTTTAGACAGTGGGTGAGGTTGACATTAAGGACGGAGTGGCGATGTAGGCAAACTTAAAAATTTGCTTTCCCATTAGACCCCTAATTTGGTAATTTGTCAAATGACCATAGACGCACGAATGATGAAATTGTTTTATCGGAAAGGCTGTTCTTCTATGCGGGCACCGCTCCGGGTGCTTCACCCATTTCACGATCACCATAATCGTCTCACCAAGAGGACTAATAACAAGGTGACATATAAATTTGAGTCCTCTGGTTTCGTAAACAATATATAAACAGCCGTATGATGACGAAACGCAAGATCTGCCGAGATCATCGCCACTGTTCGTGAGAGTTTGCAGGTGAATAAGTTGCAGTCGATTTGGCACGCATTGGCGAATTTCGCGTTCTGACTTGGGCCTGAATCCTCACAAAATCCAACTAATTTAGTAGCTGAAGAGAACACATCATAGACAACTATGTGTGTTCGTTGAATGGTGCCTGGAGCAGTTGAAAACTGGCTCTAAATGTCCTCAAAAAAGCATCGTCAGCGCTGTGGCCTATATCTACATGAGATCCAAGAGCGGGATGGTGGCGTCATCAGTCCGTTGGCCCAACCATCATCGTCAACGAAGAGTGCTATATATCGATTATTATCAAAATCTTTTGGCCTAATTCGGATTTGACAAATTGGCTTTATACTATATACATCATAGCTTGGACATTCTTTTCGAATGATTTGAAAGCACGCTACTCTCACGTGTAGGTGATCCGGGTTTTCCTTGTGGGACTTTCTTAAGTCACTGGACCATGCTTATAAGACAAATGCCACAACAGCCCTCAAAGCTACCTAAGCGAAAGCGCAACACATATTTGCACAATGTTACACATAGTTTTCATATATAAACAAAAAATGTGAATGATTTGATGCGAATAAGGACATCGTGTTCCAAACTAACAACGATCTGGCAAAATCTATGTTCTAACAAATGCTTTAGAAATCTGGATATTTTTAGAAATAATATTTTTGATGGAAGTAAAACTAATTCTGAGTTATTGATTTTCATAAATGAAATGAGTGCTTTATACGGAAGTTGTAAGCATCATATTGCATTCTTACGTTGAATCCTGCAAGGATTAAATATTTCTTCATAGATTTTTACCAAACTTGATTCGGCTAAAGTGTACTGATGCTTTGATTAGCGCCAATGAAATTCAGACATAAAAACAGATAAACCAACAGCAAACGAGAATTATTTTTAATAAATAAAAGCTAATTTTTTTAATCATATTGCCTTTGAAGAAAAAGTATTTTTAATAAATAAAGGCAAATATACATTTTTTTTAATTTTTCACCTTTTTTCATATTGCCCCTGAAAGAGTTAAGAAAGTAAATTGAAAGAAATCTTAACAACAGATGATGAAGGTTGCTTTCAGCACCAGAAACATTTTCAAGTGAATAAAAACTATAAGTTGCAAGCAGCCATAGACTAGTATGTTTATCTATCTACATGTGTGTTAGAATATTAAAAATTTATAGTAGCAAGTAAATGCCAGGCAAATGCATCCTTAAATAGACTTTCTTCATCTTTCATCCACTTACTTGGAATTTTTCGGCAGAAGGCGTTATTTAGCTATTGTTGCGTTCGTGCTCTCCTGTCACTTGTAACTCATGCTGCATAGATTCTGCAGTTGTTGGGCTTGTTACAATTGCTGTCAGCCTTTGAAAATTTTCTTTAGCTTCTGTTTGTTACTTGAAGATGTAGAGCACAAACAACAACAGCAAATTTATGTTAGTTGTTGTTTGTTGCTTTATAAACTTTTCAAATATTAATTTTAATTTTATTTTCTTATAGCCTTTGTTGCTGTAATTTTTTTTAATTCTTCTCTTCTTTTTTTAGATACTTTCTGCCAATTTGCTAAATTTAGCGTTAGTCTGCCACACATGAAGCTTCACTTAACTTTGCCATTTGTCTGTGTTAGTTGCCACCCACCACTACTCTTTAGAGTGGCAAATTTACACTTTGTAGACATGGAAATAAATTTTTCAGGTCTTGGGTGAAAAATACACGTATACAAGTTTAAACTTTTCTTGCTGCTGCATGCAACATCAGAGTAAAATGGAGGAAAATTCTGAGGCTTAAATATGAAAAATTTTTGAAATTAATTTTTTTGTCTTTATCTTAACGTTGAAAAAAAAACCTGTACACTGTTTTATGATTCTTAGGGTAGAAATTAAATGTTGAAACTACTAAGATGAAAATATTGAAAAGATATTCGGATTTTGGAAAAAATCATACTCGTATAATATGAAAAAATATATGTAGAGAAAGAAATGATTTTTTTTTAATTTTCTTATAGTCCTAGTAAAAAGAAGGGCGGATTCACACCAACTTCAAGGATATTAAAATAGCCCTGCCTCCTATGTGTTGTCTCTTTTGATAGTAGCCGTTTGATGGTAATCGTCTCCAATAGTTTGTTTATATTTTTTGCAAAAAAATAAAAAATAGTTCTATATTAAATTGTGACTGGGTATTTGTCACTTAGGAAAGAGACTACATCTCTTAATTCTATCAATTTTAAATTAAACCAAAAAAATATGTTTTAATGTAATAGCTGATGGCCTCACAGCCTTGCTATTACTTTATTATATTAATTGTATATTTATATATAATTGATATCATGTAAATAAATAAATAAATAAAATAAATGTTTTAATGTAGATTTCAAGTAAAAACTGGCACAGAACATATCATGTGATTAGTCCCGTGATGATAGGAACTGGATCAAGTTCTAGGCTTAGCTTGTTATACTTTGCACAAAACTGGTGATAGAACGAACTACAAGAAACCTGCCCAAGATCTATCCCAGGCTACAGAATAAGCTAAAAGCACTTATGTATATATTTTTTCTGATGCGCAGCAGTTTTAATAAAAATCTTTTATTTTTTATATTTTATTCTAACAATTAAAAATTTAAGATTTCATTTTGTATATGTTGCTAATATCTTAACATCGATATATAAATATTTAGTTTAATTTAGTGTTTGTAATTTAACATGGTCCATTGACTTGCTAAAACAATGCAATAAAAATTTTATTTTAATTTGTTTTGAATTTTTATCTTCTATGCATATTTTTTCTATTAACACTCAAACAAATTTTTAATTGTGTATATAGACTTCAAACATAAGGTGTTAATATAATTTTTTTAAATAAATACATTTGAGAGCTGATAGTTATACGTGCTTGGTTGTAGGTCGTTATCATGCACGCTTATGAACTAAATATGTTTTTATTCATGGGCGTAGCTAGAAAGTGTTCTGTTGAGTCTGCAATCCTTGATTTTTATGAGCTCTGCAACCCTTCAACGAAAAGACAAACATGCCAGTCTCTCCAAGAAGTATACAATTTTCAAGGGCACAGTTCTTTCTCGAAAGAGCTAAGTTCCCCCCGGAAAGTTTATATACGGGCATGTTCTTATGTCGTCTATACACTCACAATATAAATACAAGTGTTTAACTCTATGCTCGCGGGCGGAAAGTTCCCTTTAAGTATTTATCATTTAAACATTTTCCCCTAAATTGTTGTGTATTTAGAAATAATTTTAATCATTCGAAACAGAAGTTTAAGTTAAATTCATATTATGTTTCTATATCTCTTTTCGGAGATACGGTTTGGCTATAAGAGTATATGTCTGTGGCGGCTGTTGAAATGACACCCGTTGAAAATTCCTGTAGTTGTCTGAAAACCTTTTTGATATAAAAAGATTCTATTCAAAGTAGCTTCCTTTAGTTTTGTTGCATCTGCTTTTATTAAAACATATCTCAGTGTTTCAGCTTCGACATCAGATGGGTTGTTATCAAAAGAAAAAATTTTAAGGTCCCGCTTTAAAACTCTAAAACGCGAACTGCCTACAAGTTGGGTATAACCAGGCACCATCAAATATTTAATGTGGACACAGAGTTATAGTAGATAGAGAAACCAACAACAAAATTTTCACATCTCTAAAATTTTCTTCTCAGATGTCATATGGAAGTATCAATAGCGCTGTTTGCATAAGTTCACGTGCATACATTAGAAAATTTTTCAATTTTTAAAATATATTCCCTGCTAAAGTTTTCCATATATCAAAATGAGAGAAAAAAACTCCAAAAAGTAGACAAGAAAATATTCACATGAAATTTGAGGCTGCAACTTAAATAACTTATCAACAATGTTATTTAAGTAGAGCTTGAAAAAAATTGGTGACAAAAAAGCAACAAACTGTTGCAAAATTTCAAAAACCTCAAATACATCTGAACTCTTATATACTCAAGGATTTAAGCGTTATTTGAAAAATTCTAAAGTTCACTAACTACTACAACAGCAACAATAGCAACAACAACTCCCACTGCACACCAATTGCATCCGGCAGCTAACAATATTTTTTCACTCATTTAAACACTCACATACACACTCACACTCCTACAAATAAAGACAACAAACAATGTTGCAAGTGTAACAATGCATAACGTTACATTTTCGAAAAATCATAATTTTGTTGTATACGCAACAAAGCTTTGTTGTTGCTTTTAGTGGTTATCTAAAAGGAAAATGCTTTCCAGATGAAACCAATGCAAAAACAAGCAAAAAAAGAACAAGAAAAAACTCAAAAATGCACACTTACTCGAGGGAAAAAACTAATATTTATCCATAAATGTCAGATACTTGCCACATTTTCTGTTACAGTCCATACTTTCCCATTGACCAAAGCAAACCTTTTTTTGCACCAAAATGTGAACATGTGGCTGAATGTGTGTGAGTGTGTGTAAAAGCGATTGCTACTTTGTTCTACTTCCTGTGTCTTTATTCAAGGAGTAGGAAAAAATAAGCTCGAATTGTTTAAAGATTAAAACTGCCGATATACAATTCGAAACAAAATCTATACATACGTTTGGTATATGAACATGAAGTGTTTGATATTGGAAACGGAAATGGAAGGAATTTTGCAATAACTACAACAACCACACATTCAACACTTTTAATGGTACTTTTTAAAGGGATACTCTTCAATACACTTTATCTGCTACACATTGCTGGTGTTTCGTTTTCCTTTTCTTGTGCAAAATCTTTGGCAAAATGCAACAAATTATGGTTATAAAAGTGCTTGGTTGTTATATTGTGTGTAAAAGTATGATTCTCTTTCATATATTTTTCTTTTCATATTTGCAATTCTGTTGCTGGCTGAAATAAATGGATAAGCTTGACCATTTCCTTTCAAAAAATTTTTCTAACAGAGAGAAGAAAGATTTCTGCAACAGTGTGTATTCCACAGTATATATTGGTGGCGTGGTGAAGGGGTTAAAGAGCTTGCCTACAAAACCGAGTACCCCAGGTTCGGTCCCTGGGAGAGGACAAAAATTTTTCACCAGTGGTTTTTCAAGTTTTAAAAATCCATCCAATAAGCCCCCAGATGACCACCCCCTCTCCCTGAAAAAGAGGATAACATCATGACAACAAAGGTCAGGCAGAGCCACCACCTTCTGGGGAAAAAAGATAGGAATAATAGATTAGCGCGGTTCCTGACAACTACACCAAAATACAGAGGGGGCGTTGTTTCTAGGCAATGACCGGTGGCAGTTCCATTATCCTAGACCTGGTACAGCAGATCAATCATCTACTTAGCTGGAACAAGAATCGATAAACCAAACTGATGCAAGCAAAAAAACAAATAACAATGCGAAAACAACTGCAACAACAACCCGTGTAGAGATGGATATGTTTTGTAGAAAGAAGCCCTATGCTCTCTCCAGAAGTAGAAGGATTGGATCTGCATTCAAACACTTTATATGAGCAGTTATGTCATATGAAGGAATTAATGGACTTTATTTATGTACTCTATGTTATATCACAAATATAATCTGTACAAATATCGGTTACTATATATCGGGTACTATATATCGGAATATTTTTAAGTAAGAACTAAAAACTGTCCCCCTGCTTAAAATAATCTTCTAAAATATTCTTTTTTCTGCATTACATTAGACAAAGAGTGATATTGGAATTTACAGATTATCCCAATAAGGATAGGTGAGTATTGAAATGATGTAAGACAAGCTTGGTTTCTTACATCAAATGCCCTAATGTCATGCATGTATAAACTGATTGGTATTGACAAGGAGTACAACAGAGTTTATGTGAGAAATTTGGATTTTATTATGAAATACGTAACAATTTCAACCTGTTATCGTTGAATCGAAAACATTGTTATGTGAATTTTAGGACTTAGTTCTCTTGAATTTTAATACCTGTTCCTCTACGTTCTAACATAAGTGTCGGTCGAACATTCTTATTGAAAACAAACAAAAAATTTTACATTTTTTGCTATTGTATTCAACATAGATGAATTTTAAAATTTGTGCATATGATTAGCGATTTATTTTACTTTGGCTCAGTTGTCTCGAACATGCGTTTTTAGTAGAGTTTGTTTGTATTTAGTTTAGTTTGTTTGTAAGAGGCATAACAGTTGGACGTGTTTTGCTTGTTCCGCAATTTTTTTCTGTGCAAAGAAATGGATCAAAGAATTTGCATAAAATTTTTTGTAAAAAATGCTCAAAAGCTCTTAAATTGTTGAGAGTGACATATGGTGGATGTACTTTGAGTCAGAAAGATGTTTGCAAGTGGTACAAGCTTTTTAAAGAAGATCGAGAAGACGTGAATAACAACGCTTGTCCTGGAAGCTCTTCACGTCAACAATCGATAAAGATGTTGAGAAGTTGTCAAGGAAATCGGCATATTGGTTGCCTTCTTCGCAAAATTTTTGGATGAAGCTTGTGGCAGCGCAGCCTCTTCCAAAATTGCTGAATTTTTAACAAAAAAACCGTCGCATGGGAATCGCTCAGGGAGTGTTGAATGGCGTTAACCACGATCCAGATTTGCTTTAAATCCTCAATACTGTTAACGGATTATGGGTATATCGTTATGAGATCAAAACCAAATTCTAGTCGTCCCAATGGAAGAGCTAAGCAGAGCCAACACCAAAATCGCCGAACAAGCAAAACACGTCAAACTATTATACTTCGCACAAACAAACTAAACTAATCATAAACAAGCTCAAAGATGATAAAATATTCAAAACAAGTGTGCCAACATATAAAAAAATAGCTTATCGAATGCACAGAGCCGGAAAACTTTCAAAATTCACCTTTTCTTTTGAACAGATCTCGTATAAGCCGAATCATGTTTAAATACGGACTTGAGTTTCAGTTATTTTACTGATAATGTTGGATAAGGATCAATGACCCTTTTATGACCAAAATATATAAGAAGTGCTGCCGCCTTCGTAATGTTTTTGGTTCGCATTTTCAACAACTATCCGATCTTATCGGAAAACTCTTTGCATATGATTGCAATATATTGAAATTTTAAGATAAAATAGTTTTTCAAAATATATGGGCAACAATATTATCGGCATTATAATAATAAGAAAGTAAATTATTTAAATATGAACACCGTGCAAAATAATTTTGCAATTTATAAATTATAATTTTCATCTATTAATTCTCAATATAATATTTTGAATAGGATGAGCGATTGTAATCGTACAGCAAATTTAAATTATACCTTAAATAACGCAAATGACCTCTTTTTCAATTTCAAGAGTATTTAAGACCTAAAGGAAGCCGTCCTAAAGCTATGAAGTTGATTATTAGAGCATTAAGAGCACGCCTTTTTATATGTATTGGTTTGGTTTCTAACTGTTAATGGTTGCACTACTTTTCAGTCTGATAGACAAAGAGGAAAATTTTGTCACATATTACATATATATCTTAAAAAAGAAAAAAACATATGGGGTGGCTTAAAACTCCCCAAAAAGTCTTGTCAAATTCGAATTTTCCACATCCAGCATTCGCACATTAGACCTCCAAATACCAGTGGTATTTTCGTTTCAGAAAAGAGTCTAAAATGTTTAAAACTTTCCTGTTTAAAAAGGCAGAAAATGAAACCCTTTCTTAGAAAAGAAAACACAACTTAAAACGGAAATGGGTTTGTCAAAAAAAAACTCAGCTTTGAGCTGAAAAAAAAATTATAGCAACAATAAAACTCTCATTTGTCTTAAAAGCAAAAACTTTTTTCTAACATTGAAAACATTCGAAATTAATGTAAGCAAAAACTATTTTGTTATTTAATGGTGTTTCCGTTTCTGACTAAAATGATACTTGAAAAGAATTTGACATTGCAAAGGGGTCGGCATGGGCGTAGCTAGGTATGGGCCAAGAGGGCCGTGGCACCCACCTAATTCTATAACAATTTTTTTTACATGCATACAATATAAAATTATTAAAAAATACACAGGGTATTGTGGACGGATTACTTTTTTCTATTCAAGAAAACACAGCCAATTTAGGAATAGAGATGTCTGTTCCAAGGATAGTCTCTCGTCAAACGCATCGTTCAAATCCCCCATTTTCATCACCTGCTGAATACTGCAAGCGATCTATATACATTCCTTTATAGATTCTTTAATTTCATCACTGGACAGAAGATTTAATGAAGAGAATAGGCTAGCGTTTGCAATTCATTGTTTGCACCCGTCAAACATGCTTTCCTTGAAGCTGGAAGAGCTTAAAAATGCCACAAAAACGTTTGAGCATTTTTATAAGTTGGATGATTTGGAAGGAAAAATTGAGCTTTGGTATAATTCTTGGCAAAAAAAAAATGGGTAAAGACGAATTAGCCGACTTAGAGCTGGCGAGTATTTTGAAAGACGCTGGATTATTTTATCCAAATATAAGGAAGGCGTTATTAATTTCATTGTCACAGCCGTGCACTACTGCAACTGTTGAGCGGTCATTTAGCACTTTAAGGCGAGTAAAAACATAGTTGCGCTCCACAATGACTGAAGCTCGTTTAAACGGTAAAATAATATGCAATTTTGCTTATTAAAAAAAAATAAGCATATTGTGTATTGCAGGACTATGTATGCTAAGCGTCCACCGAAGATTGGTAACCGAGAAGAAGGACGAATTTTTTGAAAAAATTCTAGCAAAATTTTTAGAAGATCAACGCAGATTACTCCTCAAAGAGATCGAAATTGTAATAACCATAAAAAATCATAATCATAAAAAATCGTAATTTTCGTGGCACCACCCTGTTTCATATCCTGGCTACGCCCTTGGGGGTCGGTAACATATAAAATGTCTTCTTCACCATTTTATGGAAATATTGTTTTGAGGCTGAGCCCCACTTAGTTTTGACAAAGTCCACACGCTTAACGCTCTAACAACGTTTCAAATATTCAAGTAATTTAATTTTGAAATGCGAGCCTTTAAATTAAATTAGAATATCTTTAAAAACGCCGTTGCTTTCAAAACAGTTTTTGTTAATTCAATGCGGAAATTGTTGTAGAAATTTTTCTCTTAAAATAAGAAAATAAATGTGTCAAAAATATAAAAAATAAGACCGATAAAGTTTGTAAAAACTGATTTGTTGAAAAATCATAAAAAGTGTTTTTCATGAAATTTATTTTGTTCCTGCAACATTGAATATTTTGGCAGGTCAGCAGGCAGTGTATTCGCTTAAAAGCGAGGAGATTGAGGCTTCTATTGTTACCAAAACCCGTAATCTGTTCTAATATAAGCAAATGAAGGTCGATACAATTTTTAATTGTACATGAACAATTTTATGAAATCATTAATGGACATAAATAATTAATTTCACATTGAAATATAAATGTTCGAAAAAAGCTATAATATCTAGAAGTCTAAGGAAAATAATCACAACACGCTTGCAAGTCTTAGCAGAGGTCCAAGTTGCACTGGTGCAACATCAGATATATTGCGCTTAAAGGTAGTTTTGATTCGCTGTTTTTCCATTAGATCTGATTGCTGCATTTGCTATACATAAAAATTTGTATTTGTATTTATTAACACTGAGAGAAATTGCTAACAATTTCTCTCAGTGTTAATAAAATGCAAATACCCAGTAAAATTTGTATATGAAATTGCCACAATCTTTGCAAAGTGCTTAAACTAAATAATGATCGGTTACAAAAATAAATACTAATAACTAATTCAACAAATTATGTTAGACTATAAGCTTAATGGAATAGATGAAAACATGGATAAAAGTTGGACTTTAAAACCTTAAAGAAGAGTAAAATCTATCTGGGGAAAAAACCTAAAAATAAAAAGTTACAATCAGCAAATAACAGAAATACAATAAAATAATGACGAAGATCGAAATAGTGGTTGAAACACAAATACACGAACACATGCATAGACAACACAAAATATCAAATCGATTGTTGCCGGTCTTATTGTGTGCGCATATAAAGTTAAAGGAATCAGGAAAGAGGAAATGCGAATTACATACGTTTAAATTACAACCCAAATTCCGACACCAATACCAAATCAAAAGCACTATTATAATAACTTTGAATAAGCCACAATTCATATACGAGTAAAAAAATACAAAGTACTGCAATAAGAAGAAACGAAATAAATCTGGAAGAATTTAGCTTGATTCAATTTTAATCCTTGAGGAAATAGAATTTGTATCCAATATACATAAGTAAGTGAATGAATGAATGAATGAGTTGATTATTTGTTTGTTTGTTTTTTTTTTATGTTCATTCCATAATTCATTTCATTCACTTTTTTTAAGTAAAAGGAAAAAAGGGACAAAGATTGTCTGTTACACAGACTGTGAGACAATTACAATTCAGTCAAATGTTGTCAATTTGTGGTAAATTGTCACTAAATATCATATAACAATACAATAATGATAATATTAAATTACATTTCAATACAACAAAAGAAACGGCAAATGACAACTGCTACAGCAACAACAATAGCAATAGCAACAGCTATGGCAACGACAACACATTTTGTCGCATTAAATTTGTGTTGTTTCACTTCACTTGTATGGGAATCGTGTAAATTATTGATTTTTTTTTTGTTGGAATTTTTCTTATTACATTAATGAAAAGAACTGGTATTAAATAAGGTTTTTTAAGTTTCGAATTTAAATGTTATATTTTTGAATTTAAAATCCATTGTCTTTTTGTTGTTTGCATATATGTACGAGTATTTTTTTGTTCCCTTATTTGTTAAGCAAACCACAAAAATAATCGTAAGAATGATGCAATGATGGTGGCTTATTTGCTTGTTTTTAATGAAGAGGCTACGCAGGTGAAAATTTATTAATACGAATTGCAATTAAGAGGAACGGTTGGTTCGACAAAACTCACTAAAGGTGCAATTGAAGAGCTTCAACTTTTACATTCATAAAAAGCACATTCATAAAATACACAAAGATCATGTTAAATTTGTAACATACTATGGTTACATTTTCTAGACATAGTTGAGATAAAATATACTAAATTGCTAATTCTTTAGAAATATTTGATGTGTATTTGTTAGATTTTCTTTCTTTACTCCTGTATGCAATATAAAAATACAAAATTATAAAGTCAATTCTACTTCATAAAACACCGCACTCTTCAAATTAAATAGGTGAAAAAAAGGGGCAGGCCAATCACATTTATTATTTTGCGCACAACAAAAAGTACCGACTTCAAAATATAAATTCTCATACTTTTCTTACTCTCGTATTTATTATATTTTGATTTTTTTTCCTTAGTCAGCCATAGTTCAATCCAATCTTTTTAGATTAGCTGTCCCTAGAGGGATTTAAACGGCTTGTTGTTGTCTACAACTCCTGTCCTGCATTTATTGAATATCAATTGATTTTCAAAAAGGATGTGTTGCGATGTCTTCGACTCTCACTTCAAGCAAAACAGACACAAATACACTAAAAAAATTGTATTTAAGAACGTTTCAGCCGGAAATGCTGGGCTTTTCAATACTCTACGGTGATCTCAGGCGCAAAAATTATTTCTTCTGGTATTGCTGTGTTTTTGGTAGTAAGAATCTTATTGTGTCCCCAATATAGGCTCTTTTCTATTAGAGTGATCACTGGGGGTTGCATTAACAGCTCCGGCTATGAAATAATGTATAGTTGTACTTGTAACATTCAATGAAGGGGTATTATTAGCAATCGTGTTTGTAAATGAAAAAAAAATTAAGCACTGAGTGCTTTTTATTGTTCTACAATGAGAAAAAAATAATTTTATTAAAAAATTTATAAAAAAAATATATACAGCAATATTTGATAAAAAAAACACATGAAATTTAGAGAAATGTATGAAATCTTTATTTAAGTAGATAAAACGATATATTTTATTGAATGTTTAAAGATGATTTCATATAAACGTATACCACGGTTCCAAAATATCGGCCGGTATCTCAAAATTAAATCCTTCAATATTTATTCAACCGATGCGGACATACCCCCAAAAACATGAGCCTTAACATATTCTCACAAAAAATAATCTAAAGGCGTTAAATCACACGATCTAGGCGAGCACTTAATCGGCTCCAAACATGAAATAAACTACTTACCGAACTCACCTCCCAATTGGGCCATTGTTTGGCTTGCTGTGTGGCATGTGGCTTCGTCTTGTTTAAACCACATGTCAACCAAATCCAGCTCTTCTACTTTGGGGGGAAAAAATTTTAATCATTGCACGGTAGCGCTCGCCATTCACAGTAACGTTTCTGCCTTTGTCGTCTTTGAAAATGTACGTTTCAATGATGCCGCCGACCCATAATCTATACAAAGCAGGGCATTTTTCGGTATACAATGCTTCTGGCTGCTCTTCACACCAAATACGGTTTTGCTTTGCTTGTTAATATATCCATTTAACGAGAAATAGGCTTCGTCGTTCATGCACGATGCACTTTCTCTACCGAGCATGAATTTTGATAAATCGTTTGTAAGTCAATTTATGGTTAAATTATAGACCAAACTAAACATGTTTAATAGTGACATGTTACACGAAAACAGCTGAGTTGCCAATAGCAAAGTTGCTAAAAAAATCACCCTTTTGTATAGCTCTAGTTTAAAAAGCGTTGTAGAGTTGAAAGCTCATTTTTTAAACGTTTTCGTTTCTTAAAAAAATACTTAAATACATTTTTCAACTTTCGAAAGACAAAAAAAGAAATGAAATACTCTGTCCATCGCTAAT
The DNA here is from genome assembly GCA_963681545.1 of Germaria angustata. NCBI lineage: Eukaryota > Metazoa > Arthropoda > Insecta > Diptera > Tachinidae > Germaria > Germaria angustata. Next base: position 39,409,745 of record OY813001.1, read on the forward strand.
GAAAATAATATGTTTGTGGCAACTGTGCCAGAGGTATTAATCTCCACTGCTTACATTTTAAATACTTAACAAAATGAATTAAATAAAAATGTAGGGTATTCTTTGCCTGAACAATATCAGTTGCAACTTCGAAACGAACAGAATCAGCGGTGAAACGATCCAGTAGAAATCAGCGTCTATTGAAAATGTAGAGATCTGTCATGGCAAAATGATTTTGGTCACAGGGTTTTGCAAAAATAGTGAATTACGCACATAAAACAATGAAACCAGTCAGCCATTTAGAGACAATGGAAACAACAAATGACTTTTTTGTTTGCTTCGGTTTCTGTTCAACAGCAACTTTTCTTTTTGTTTCCCATTCAAAGCCCGCAAAAGCTTATTACAGCATTTTTATACACTGAAGACGCTGCTTTTACAAGTTGACAGGTTTGACAGTTAGAACAACATATCACTATATGAAAATAAACCAGATTTTGCTTAAAATCCAACAGAATCAACTAAAAACAAAATAAATGGAAGAGTGTAATTTAAAAAAAAAGATCTTTTTATGTGTTTTTAGTTTTATACGATTTTTTTACTTTTTGTCTCCAAAACCATAAATATCTTATAGAAATGAATGCATTTGCTGGTGTTGGGCTTTATAAATAAAAGTGTCTGCTGTGGAGTGGGGCCACAAAATAATAAAACAATATGAAATGTTGAAATAAACTTGAAAAAAAAATGAAAATAAAAAAACCAATAACCCAACCTGGTAACTCCTTGTGGTATCCGATATCATAGGCGGCAAATTCCTAAGGCTGTCAATAAGTATGCGTTTGATACAAACAATTAAAATGACATTGGTTGACACATGACAAGCGTCCTTTAAGACCTCGCGCGCTTGAACAATGTGAAGTGCCCGGAAAACAAAATAAAAGAAAAGTGGATAGAAACAAAAAAAGTTTAAAATGCAACACGTCATTCAGTTAGTGTAAATCATTAGCAAAAAATTAAGAATTTTAGCGATTTTAAGAAGGGAGCTTCAATTCTAAATCATAGTCTGCAGAAAATTCTTAAAGAAGCGTTTCAATGCTGACATGATCACTTCTTTCGCCCATTTGTTAAAACAAATATTAAGTCCTAGACAAGCAAAGGAGAAGTTAAATCATCTGTATTTGAATCAGTCTAATCTCAAGGGAGTTAAGGGAAAGTTACTGAACCAATTACAGGAGGCTCAATTAAAGAATGGGGTTGGGCTGAATTTTATGAAAAATTCATTTATTTAAAAAAGGTAGAAATGATTTTGGACGAGAATGCATTGATATACCTTATCCATTTAAAGAACGCATCTTCCATGCATTGAGTGCACGTCCCAAGATCAGAGAAGAATTCCGATTTCTGCCTTAAATCGTTTTTGTTCACATCCAGATTACCGAGATACTGACTCACCGCTCAATTGTGTGTACGAGCATTTATACTTTAGGTATTGTTGGTTCTTCTCATACATGTTTGAGACACTAAAGAACATGTTGATATTGCATGTTCATATATGAAAAACATTTTTATTTCCTACTATTCATGAAATAAAAATTTTACTCTATTGCTCCAATGTAGGAGTTAAAAATATCTGTTATTTATCATGAGTTACAAGATCGTACAAGAAGTTTAAAATAAAAAATTCTTAATAAACCGATTTGAAAAGTTGGGTCTTAAAAGTTTGATGTAATTGAGGTATTACTGAAATCTTTAGAAACGTTGGACAAAAGGAGTCTTGTCACAAGATGTAATTAATAAATTTCATTTTTTTTGTCATCGCCTTCAAACATCTCACCAGATGATGCACTAATATATTGATATTTTAGTTATTTCATAATTCTTAGGCCCAATTTTTCAATTCGTTTCAATGTTCAGTAAAAAATACATTAAAGATTATTTTTAATTCTTTATGGAACTTACTCCTCTGTGGTATATCTTTTCATATACCATAAGAAGAATTAGTCCACAAATGATAAAAAAAAATCATTGTACTTAAAAAATATATTGACAAATACTCAGCTTCCTTCCCTTTTTGAAATTGGTTTAAGTCTAGTGGAATTAATTCTCTGTGATATATCCATAAATTTTTTAATCTTGCTTTTGAAAGCCAACCCTTTGAAAAAAAAAACAAATACCCGCATTATTTTTTTGTTTGTAGGCAGAACCTTTTTCGATGACAAAAAAATTTTTAAAATCTCATTTACAATAAATATCAAAATTGTTTATATTATCGCTTTCATGCATGGAAATTTTCGATTCAAATTCATATCTCTATTGGTAAAAGCACTTGTCAAATCTGTCGACTATTTCAGAATAATACCATGTTGTTTCAATTTCAAGAGAATCGTTTCGATACGAATAAGCAGATTGCAACAACATATTTAATTTCTCAGGATCATCGAAAATCGGAGAGGAATGATTATTTTGGTTCTATGCATAATTAGAAATTCCCTATCAATGCAAATAATTATTTATGTACATTTGGTTTCTTAGAATGAAGTTTTTTGTAATTTTTCATATTTAGTTTTTAGGTCTGCGTTTTGGTTAACGATAATATAAGATTATTTAGAATAGTCTTATATATAACAAAGTGTATGCGTGTACCATAATACATTTTCATAGGGATAATATTAAAATCTATTACTCTTTTCATCTTAGAATATCACTTTATTTATTCGATTTGAAATTTTAAACTTCTCTTGGTCATGTGTAATATTTTTATATAATGCTGTAAATTATGTTTTTATGTACAAACAGATCTAATCCGGACTTAGCGGTGAAGGTATGTTTCCAAAAGAGGACAAAGTTCAAACTACGGGATCTGTGTAGTTTACTAGAACCTGAAACATTAATTATGAAAAGAGCGGCTAACTGGATGAGGTACCATAAATACAGACAGAAAAGCTAAAGTCACTATCTTCTCTGAATACGACATTCTGTCCATCAAAATTATAACAGACGACCCAAAGATAAGTCTTAAAGTTGCCACAAAGCACTAAATCAGCAGGAACTTCTTGGGATTTCGAAGTCCAGATGGAGTTACGAGGTCCCTGTCGCGATCTCAATGCTAAATTGGGTCTGATATCTGAAAGAGGGACTCTGATATCTGGAGAAGGGTCACATACATAAAATTGTAGCAGTTGTGTGTTCTTCCATAAAGATTTCTATGCTAAAAGATTGAATGTCCTTTTGAATGATTTCTGTATAGGCTTTCAGAATGGAGAGGATGTGGAGACTATCAAGCACATCTTATGTCCCTTCCCTGCATTGTCGGGGAAAAAACCGATCTTACCGTGGCCGTCCGTTGCTACAAAATTTAGCAGAAGTATTGGGTTTCGATATACAAACTGTCATCAGGTTGCTTTAGCAACGAATCAGACGAGGTAACTTAGACCAGAGGAATTTTTTCCTCTTGTCCGCTATCCTTCCTCTCTTCAGGCATTACAAAGTGAACAATCGTTACCTAAAGTTCACTAGTTCAGTCTCAAGATTTGATTGATGGCCTGTTCGGCAAACAGAACCTGTTTTTTTCTGCAATCTTTAATCACTTCAGCTCGATCTATTCAAGTAGGTAGAGCTTTAAAAAAAATCGATGAATCATAAGAAAATTAAAACTTGTTATCCTGAATGCATTTTTGATTTATTTCGATAAAATAATAAAACGAACAGCTGTTTATCAAACAACAACTGACTTTAAAAAACTATTGCAAAATACCAAGCCGTTCAGTACTTGGACTAAAGTCTTGTACCGGATCTCTGAGGTTGAAGGCAAGAAAAAATAAAAATAAAATATATGTACATAGTTTATTAATATATTTATGAAGATAAATTCACGAAAGTGCTCGCGGATGACACCCTTGATGAGATGTATAATGAGCTATACCAAGTGCTAAAATGTCGTTGCGGTTTGTGGAATAGCATGTGTCAGAGTCCGTTTACTACAGCAAGGCCAATGTTACTTTAATGAATGAACATCGTTTCCGTATTATAGTGAAGAGTGAATCGTTTACAATTTAATAATTTTTGTCGCTTACAAATGGTGATGAATAGTTTTGTAAATTGTCTGGCAAGAACTTTCCAATAGACCTGCTAATCGCCAATATTTTATATAAAATGGGGTCTTCAAGCTAAAATGCATAGAAATGTGTTTAATTCTTTCTGCGGTTATTGTCGTAATATATTTATTATGTAGATTTCACGCAACACACTCAAAAACTTGGCTATATTGATGGCCTTAAAATCAGAAATGCTGGGAATTCAGTCAAGAACTATGAATCATTAATTCTAAAAGTCATATATGAATAAACCAAGTTGTGAAATCTGTTAAAAGTACATCCTTTTACTGCTTTTATGCTTAAAAAAAATTTCATAAATACTACTTTAAGTAATTAACAAGAAAATTCCAAAAACTGTTAATTGAGTAAATGGTAACGTGATTGGTTAATAGTTTAACAATTAAAATGAAAAATAATATATATGAAATTTCAAATACGCTTTTAAATCTATACCCGTTGATTTTTGTTGATGCAAAATTTTATAAAATTTCCTCACTTAATTTTTAAACATTTTATAAATTCTAATTAAAATTTTTATCACTTTAACTTCTCTATATGGTTGCACTGTCATATTGTCTCGTCTTGATAATAATTTACAAAATTGCAAAATGCAATGCCAAATGATACTGGAAACAATATGCTGGGAACACACAAGGACTTCGGGAGGATTAATTATTTATGATGATGTTGCAACCATAAACTATATACTTTATAACATTTGGCAATAATTACACAATTTAGAAAACAAACACTAAACTAAGGGATAGAACACAACAACATAACAAATAAAGAACACACAGATTTTTCTACAAACAAAGACTAGCATACACCCATAGTGGCAGCTAAATGTGGATGCTAAATGCAGAAAGCAGGGCGTGTGGATGCAGCCAATTGTATTGAACACAAAATTCAATTTCAATATCAAAATGAAATTTCATAGTTGTTGTTGTTGTTTGGTTTGTTATTTGTTGCCAAAGCATAAAAATGGTAGAATTGGATAAAATAAAAATAAATAAAAACCTAAAAATGAAACAAATAAAAAAATAATAATAATAAATGAAGATACACACTGTTGCCATTACCTTTTGCTTTTAATATGAATTTTTAAAACAGCCACAGGAAGAAATCGTCCAATATGAGAATCATTTGCTACGTTATTTACACTTTCAAATGGTGTTGCATGGCATACATGCTACACTCATTCTCTTCATACATTTTCTAATATTATTTTTCAATTCGATTGGTTTTGCCTTAAGTTATTTTAATTTTATTTCACAATTTAAGTTCGTTTGTTTGAATTTCGTAAATAAAGAAAAACAAAGACAATAAGGTTTTGAAAAAATAACGTAAAATAAAACTGAAATCCAGCTAAACCTCACAGAAAAATAGCAACTGCAACAGGAAAGTTCCAACAACAACAGTTGCAGTTAAAAAAGCTTTACAAGGCGAACAGCAACAAATTCGATGGTGATGATGATGTTGCTACTACGTGTATTTAATATTCTACGACAAATAAAAAGACCAGTGCCCATTGACAATCGATATGACAATGCACAATGGGTCTATGCCAGGTTATAAAATTCAAATATTTGCAAGTTGTCATAATTATGATATATTTTTATATTGAATATTGAAATTTATTATTCGGGAGAATATCCCGACCAATCGTTAGAAACAATTAGTTTTTTTGCAAAATGCATTGAAAAAATGTTTGTTGTGGCTTTAGCTCTTCATATGCCGACATTTCATTGAATGTTATCAAACTGCTTAAACTTCACTGACGATTTGGTTTTAGCAACCAATGAAATGTCGGCATATGAAGAGCTAAAGCCACAACAAACATTTTTTCAATGTATTTTTATATTGTTTATATATCAAAAAAAAAACATGTTGTTTGATGAAATAACTTTACAAAGTGGCATCATTACGCCAACTGATTATTTTTTGTTTTATATTTCATCTATATGTCAATAACTGTGTCATGCCACCTTGTGAAGTTATTTCAGCATGACATTATTAATTTTTTTAAATGTGTATTGAGGAACGAAACAAAATTGTTTATTTTGCAATATGAAATGAAAATAAAGTCGTATGTAAGGCTGTATTTACACTATGAATTCTAATATTCGCTGATGGGAGGAATTTTGAAGCGAGCGGAATAGCAAAGGTGGCAGGAGTCTGAATACGTTTTTTTACAACGTTTTTATACCAAATTTTTCACTTTATTTTAATTCCAGGTGGAAGAAAGATAGAGAGAGAAATACATATTTTGTCTATTTTTCTCCCAGCTGAACTTCTTGCGCAGTTAAATTTGCCAAGTGGAAAAGATTAAGCTTCAACAATTAAAAAAAAAAAAATCATTGTAAATGCAGTCTAGTTAGAAATTTTTTTATAAAATATTTATATAAAAGTTTTCTAAAACTGAAAAAAATTATGATTGAATTCCATGGAATTCTCATACAATACTCGTGGGCTTTTGTATAAGTATGTATAGAGTTCAAATGCTTTACAAACATGAAATCTGCTGGTAATATGTTTAGCATGACAGCTAAGCCAACAGCAAACAATTAATAATTTCTAACTACTTGTTTAATATAAAAACAGAAATATTTAAACTTATTTGCTATATTTTTTATTTAAAAAATTTTAATATTACTTTTTTTATTAAAATTTAGTTTCCCCTTGTGCATTAACGTTCTGACTAAGAATGATACTTTTGTTTGTTTCTTTCATGCAGAACAACAGGACACTTGCTGCTACTTCAGTTTACTGATGTCCAATTTTAAACTCGTTCAAAAAAAATTTCTATAAAAAGTCTTTTATATAAAAATTTAATAAAAGTATATTCTTTAAATTTAATAATCCAAATTAAATTAAATTTTTTATGACTTGCTATTTCTTTATAGTTTTTGCTTCATTCAGAAAGATTATGAAAGTTTTTTCGCCTTATGACTCAATTAAATTTTATTATTATACTTATGTTTTGTGAAGAGTGAAATTTTTTTTTAAAATGATGTATGCTAATGGAACTTTTAATCAAGATTTTTAAACTTTTATAAACCTTGAATGTGGCTTTTATTCACTGCACTACCACAACCTCTAAATAGTCGTAACTGATTGATTCTATTATGAGTCACTTAAAGGAATTTCCAGCACTACGATGCGGAATTAGGGTGAATTCAGATAATTTCTAATGACCTTCAAATATGGTTGTCATTTGAGGATGTTCTCTTTTATAATGCTTATTTAACGATTTGGAGGCGCTATTCAATATTTATAAGGAAAAGAATTTTTATTGCACTAGAATTGGTTATTTAAAAAAGACTTAACATCTGTTGAGGCTACAAATTCGTCAGTAGTCAGGATATGATGATAATTATGTCAAATAATAATTCAAGAAATATAATGTTTTCATGTCGATTTTTTTTGTAATATATTTTCTTTAGAATCGATAACAGATTTCCAATGATTTGTAAACTAATTCTTTTTATGGACCGGCAGAGGATGACCCGTAATGAAGGCATTGCGCTGGAACTAGAAAAATTGGATATGTAGAGGAAGGATCAAATAGCGAAACACGCCCCAATGAGTCAATAGAGTTGTCTACACTAGTGTCACCAATCAGCTTTTCTCCACAATCTTCTATATGCTTTTTAATAAATTAAAAATTGACTTGGAAGCATCGGCCCATACATGAGAGTTTAACTCAATTCTGGGACAGCTGTAGGTGTTATAAATAGTTAGGAAGTCGGAAGGAATGAAGAATCATTTTCAGCTTCTTGAAATATTTAGGCGTCTAAATGTTTCTTCAGCGACAAGGAAGACGCGCATGCACCATGGGATATAACGCTGCATTTTCATACTAATAACATCAAGACCATTTGATTCAACAATATTTGTATCACACATAATTATAAATGGAGAAGAGTATTCGGTCTTATTTGTATGCATGCACACAACAAATATGTCAAAGATTAACGTCAGTACCTGTATAAGACTTAACTTAACGATGCTCTTCACACTGGGTGAATAAAGCCGTTCCCCGCCGTCCTTTTCCGGGGCACATGCGGTGTCCAGAACCACATGTATCCCAGACAAGGTCGACATGGTAGCAAATTCTATACAGGTTGCAGAGCCATGTACAGACACCTTGCTAATATGCTAGAGCTCTTTAACCTCCAATCCCCTCAATGGGCCAGTAGTAAGAAGGCCCTTATCTTGGACCACTCACCAACCGCAACTGCCGAGAAAGACCATATTATGCGTCCGGGCGAGCGAGCGAATCCACTTTTACCTTTAATTTACTTGCATGCACGCCCGTTACCCTGTTATTTTAGGGATTGGGTAGCAATATATAAGTTTTTAGTGGTTATCAGCAAAAAGCCCTAAGTCCAAAACCTGGTATCCTTATACCCCAAGAAGCATAACTTCAAGCAACCAAGACAGGATGTATAAATCGTGCCCCGGCCGTCAGGGGGGCATGCACACAACAATGGGTTCCACGAGTCCTTGGTCTTGCCATTACGTTTTTCGCTGATGAATATTTTCCTCCACTACTGCCCGTAGGTGCGTGGGTTATAGGCAGCTTTTCGGGTACGATGTACAACAGCCAATCTTATCGAATTTAGTGGTGTACTTTGTGTCATTATCATGTTGAAAATTAAAAGTGATTTCCAAACCTACACTGAACCAATATTCGTAAGTAATAATAATGACATAATTAGTAAGCGCTTAGAGAAAATGAATATTTATGTATTTATGTCAGAATTTTTTTTATCAAATTAATATAGATTCCATTCAACTTAAAATTTTCCTCAGATCAGCAACAGTGTTTTTGTTAAGAATACCTTTTTATATAACTTGTTGATGGGAATACAAATTAGTTAAGAAATTAATAGAAAACCTCTTGAAACAATGAAAACGAAGTTGAGATGGCACTTAGTAGGCAGTTACACATTGTAATGGAAAGAACACACAGTTAAATTGATATTATAAAAAAATTTAATTTTTTTTAATTTTGTAATATAAATTTCTCATTTGAATATATTTTTTCAATTGTATATAAAACTGTATAAGAAAATATGATAGAAATAAAACGTTATTATGGACGCATCTATTGCAATATCGATTAACATCATATTGAGATTTTCCTAAAGTGCTACGACTCCTGATTGTTGTTATTTAAAATAAACTTCTCAGATAATGACTCTGGCAAATTTTTCTAACTCAAATGCTTAGATAATTACAACAACATATTTATCTGTTGTGCAAAAAATAACCAACATAAAACGTACCAGCATGCGAGTTGCATTATGCCCACGCTACTGTTACGTATTTCAGATGAATATTTACATTTGCATTCCCAGGCCAGAAATCTTTCCCAGACTATCTTAAGCTTTTACGACAGCTTACAAATCTCTACGCACAACTGCTCTTGGCGGGATCTAAGCTGAACTTTTTTTTTTTTTTTTTTTTTTTTTTTTTTTTGAAATAAAGACAGCCATAATAAACGAAAAAAATAAAAAGGTGGGAGAATTAAAAATGAAAAATATATTTGTATATAAAAAAATGTTTATTATACAAGAGTATAAAAATTTACGAAATCAAAAATTCATTAAATGGTAATAATTTGCAAATTGCAATAATTTAAATTTTCTCTGCTGGCAACCGAAAAAAAAACAAGAAATATTTGCAAACATTAAGATTCAAATAAAATAAGAACGAGAAAAACTTTAAAAAGTTATTAAAGTATGCGTTCACATGATGGCAAAAGTCGATATACTCAAGAAATCTGGTAAAGGAAGAGACAAAAAAAGTACTGAAAGTCAAAAAAAAAATTAAGAACATAAGGAGTCCGTTTTGCGAAATTGAAATTCTGAACACAAATGTTACAGGCAGTATCAACGCCTTCTTTTTGTTTTTGTGGCAACATGCGTGGTATGGTAAGAAGTGGATGAATATTTCAACTTCTTATTCTGCTCCTGCCGTCCAGCTGTTGGAACCTGATTGCTTGCTGCCTGCTTAGGGAGAGCTGAATAAAAACAACAAACAAATAAAATAAAAAACAGAAATCAAATGAAAAACGAATGAATCCAGAGAGATGTTGGTGATGACTGCGATGATCAACCTATTGCTGGCAGCATGGCTGAGTGGCTGGCTGGTTGTTTGGTTACTTGGCATTTCGATGTGCAAGAAACGATTAACATTTGCAAAGATTTAATGAAATGAAATTTTCGCGATCACCTGTCAATATTACCTGCTGTGATCTTAAATATGGGCTCCATTCGACTCTTAAATGAGAAAGACGACTATGACGACGATGTTGTTTGACTAACAGAATTGCGTTGTTGCGTTGGTTTGCATGTACTTTAGTTGGCATCAGACTTTCATTTGGCTGGCCAAAAAGACAGGGCACATGTTGTTTGCCTGGGACTTTAAGTTTCGTTTTTTTCGCTTATTTTATGATTTGGAGTATTTATTTTTAATTTTTCATTTTTTTCTTGCAACTCAATGGGAGGCATACAACAAATATATTTCCTAAATACATTTCCCCACCATGTGTTTGTTTGTTTGGTGGTAGGTTTTGTATGAAAAGTACAAAATAAGATTTTTGTTTGTGGCACAAGATTGTTAGGTTATTAAACAGCCATTCTGAGAATTTATGGAACAACATTCGGCCAAATAAATGATCATGTTGTGTTGTTTCTTATTTTTTTCCTTTTTATTTATACTAATATTGGGTTGGTATTTCGATACATTAAATAAGATTTCAATTTTGGCAACAATGTTGGTGGGACTTTTATTGAAAAAAAAAATACAATAAACTTTTGAAATGGTTTCAAGTTTCAGTAATTTTTAATTTTTATCAAAGATTTCAATTTAAAGCTCCATTAAAGTAAAATAATAAAATCAAAGATTTAATTCTCTATATTTAACAGTAATTAATTTGCCTGTATTTTGTATTCGCCAAAAATTTTTACTCAAATCTTGAAAAATGCTTCTATCTGCAGACACAATAGTTACATGGACAGTAATCGTTATTTGAATGTCGCTTAAGATAAGATTGTTGGCTCGTATCTGCATTAATTTTGCTGCAGCTGCAGACAACGTGTTGTTAAAGATCATGACATCATTTTCTCGCCAAATAAATAAATAAGTGTGGCTTGATGTTTTTATTTTCGACAACAACAAAATGCAAACAAACAAAATATACAAAATCTCTGTAAGTCCTTTTCTCCTTGCTGCCTTGATCAAAGCAGTGCAAATTACAAATATCCAAACCTTTAGAATCAATTTGAGCCAATGTGGAATGTTAAAATGAAACGAGTTTTCTTATCAGTTTCACGGTTGCAGTTGTGATATCATTTACCGCCTGTTGCTGCCACAATGCAGCAGCCACATATGCAGACATATTTCGTGATTAAATAAGTGCGGCTAAACTTAACGCAAACATCAGGTACGTTTAAACTCATATTCATATTAAAAAAAATTTCTCTTGAAAAATTATGTGTTTGTATAAGTGCGTAGTCTAATTCAAAATTATCAATAATGCAAAAGATCATAATATTAATGTGGGAAGAAAATATTTTGTTCCCTTTTGCCCTCAAATTATGATATTCATATATACCGCTCATATAGGGAATGCAATGCATTTCTTTGCAGAGATGGAAAATACGATTATGGGGGTTTTTCTAATATTGGTTGTGTACGAGTATCTTGGGAGTTATAACTCAGTCGGGAAATATTTGCCATCTGGAAGTTCTATAATAATTTTTCTTTCTTTAAGAATATGTTTCAGCATTGGCAGAGATATTTATGCTTAAGTAATACCAATAAATACAAAGTGCAACACGAAAAAAAATAACCATATACGGACACCACTACGTGATAAAAGACTAAAAAAAAGACCCGTGTCTCCCAATTTTTCCCAAAGTCATGCACTTTTTTTTATGGGCCGCCAAAGATTTGGGGCCTCGGTATCATTTTCGCAAAAAAGTGATCATTTTCTCGGGCTCATATCTTGCAAACCGTTCCGAATTTCGATTTACTCTCTGAGGCAAACTTGTAGCTCTTGTCATAAAGAACAAAAATTGGGAACATATAAAATCAAAAAAACTTCACCTTCCAGATAAAAATCGCAAAAAACTTAAAAAAATTCGATTTTTTTACCTTTTTCTCTTGTTCAGGTCCCTAGGTAGCAAACCGTACAAAATTCAAGGAAACAATCAACTACAAAAATTTACTTAAGATCTCAATAAACAAATTTCTACAACATATAAACTTCCTGGGAATAATTCTGAACACCGTTTAGGTAGCGCTTAGGTAGCCGCAAAAGTGAAAAAAGTGACGCGGTGAAAGTTATATTCAGAAATTCGGAACGGTTTGCAAGATATGAGCCCGAGAATTTGATCATTTTTTTGCGAAAATGATACCGAGGCCCCAAATCTTTGGCGGCCCATAAAAAAAAGTGCATTACTTTGGGAAAAATTGGGAGACACGGGTCTTTTTTTTAGTCTTTTATCACGTAGTGATGTCCGTATATGGTTATTTTGCCACGACTTAAAAAATTACACACAGTGTTATTTAATATTTTATTGTTTGTTGTTGGCTTGCCTGCATTTCATTGGCGCTAACCAAATCCTCGGTAGCCTTTTAGCCAAATCATGATTGAAAAGCATTTTTAGTTATATTGCAGAAAATCTCAAATAATAAATTTGAAAAATTCTAACAATTATTATTAAACTTCTTCATAGAAATAAGTATTATCTGAATCATCATTTATTGATTTTAGTTTTAGGAGGAACAAAAATCATATTCGATGTGTTCATTAGCTTCACCATCAAACATAAAATTATTGATATCATTCCGTTTTTTTAAATTTGAGTTTTCAATACATTTTCTCGTTTTTGGAATCAATCAAATTGTTTTTTTCAAAATGGGTGCATTGACATTTTTAATTTTGCTACATTGTGTAGATTATTATTAAATACCAAATGAATAGGAATCCATTGAACTTATCTTGGGAGTTTTCGAAAGTCAGGCTATTGTTTAAACGTTGAGTGGTTTTGAAATAAATAAAATTGGGATTCATAATAAACACTTAATTTTTTGGAAATAATGTTAACTGCCACAACTTTTTTTGAAACCTATTAAACTCCTCAAGATATATTCCACTCGAATATTTTGGAAAATTTTTTTATTTTGAAATAATTCCTGAAATTCTAGTTAAACCGATGCATTCCTTTTTAAAATTTTAAAAACTGCTTCAAAAGAAATTTCGACTCTTAAAACTGAGTTAAGTTTCTAGAACTCTATTTAATATGGTTCTATAGTTGAGATGTTATCGTTTTTGACATTTTTCTACAAAATATTTTTTTAATTACACCAAAAGCTCTTCCAAAAACGAGCTTGATAATTATGATTAGTTACAAAACCAAGCTTGAAAAACTATAATAACAAAATATTGAAAAAAAAAATTTATTAGGCAAAATAAAACTTTTATTGCAGACAAACAAAAAACAGCCAACGGCAATCTAAATTTCTTTTCCCTAAAAATGTTTTGTAGAATATAATTTTCATCAACCATAATTGATTAATGAGAATAATAATTTTAGTAGCTATACGGAGAAAATGACGGTACGACCTATAAAAATGCTTGAAACGTTTTCATGCAACAACTTTTCAAAAGTCGCAAAGGAAGGGCTTATAATTTTATTTCCATATAAACGATTAGTATATCAAGGAACTGCACAAGCTCTCCTCGCATTACTATGTGTGCATATTTCATGAACTGTTAATAATTTTTTTTAATAAATTGAATCGCAATATTAAACTCAAAATAAGAGTTGTATTGCAAAAGTTGTTTAGTGCGTTTGGTTGGTCCATTGGTGAAATGACCGCCGAATGGCTGACGTTTTAACTGAGAAATTGTTATAGCCATGTTAATGTTGTTGGAGGACGTTTCATCTACAATATGAGATAGTATTATTGCATTAATGATTGCCATACACAGATACGTTTGAATATCTGCTCTCTACTCACTTGCCGGGCTCAAGTCGAAAATATACAAATACCTGCGAGTGTAACAAACAACTGCACAAAAAGGCTTATAGAAGATTAAATACCATTGATAGGGAGTAAAAAGGCGGCAATCTTGTTAAAGTGTTAAATCATACACAATGAACTTTCAAAAAGTACTTGCTTTGACGCTCTCAACGAAACTTCAGACGCAGTGCAAATGTTTGTGTGTGTTAAAAATTGGCTTGTTACTCTAAACATGTGACAGCTTTAAATGTTTCTCACTTTTAATGTTGAAACTGAACTCAACTTTATTGACCAAGTTAAGCTGAAAATAATATATTAATATAAAAAAATGTTTGTTGATATCAGTTGAGCTGTTATTTTTTGGGTCTGCTTTTTATACGCATTGTCGTGATGTGTTGTGTGTTTGATTTTATTCGCACAAAATTCCTTTTTAATGGCTTTTAAGCCTTCTGCTTGACATTTTGCCACTTATAAATGTCAAAATAAATATGTATTGATGTCTTGATTGTAAGCGATATAAGAATAATAAAATACACACAATCAGTTAAAGTGCAACCATTCGAAATGAAATCAGTTTATGAGATTTATATCTTCGATATGCAAACATCCTTTTCTTATTGTGTGTTCAAGGTCAACATACTCATGCTACAAGAGGAACGATCAATTAATGGGGAGGTTTGTTGAAAAGATAAGATAATAAATCAGATACCCCTTAGGGTATGTAAAGTGGACATGGTCGTGGTCGTTAAGGCTTAAAAGGCTTTATTAAGGTAAATTTATTAAAGAGTGTTGTATGCGAGGAATATTATATTTTTTAAATGCATTGCGAATTTCGAATACAAAATCCTTTAGCCAGTTGTAAATTTCCAATTATACACAATAATATTGACATTTGAATTAAAACCGTTTAAATACCCTGACTTAAGGCAACCTTAAAAAATCCTAAAAATTTTCAATAAATATCTCGAAGAAAAATATAATTAATATCGTGTATAAGCCCCCTTAATTTTTAATATTGTTTTTAGCATAATCCTTCCCTTTTCTACAAACAGCACTCCCTTCACATGTTTTCGTAGACTTCCTTTCTGTGCCATAAGTACTTAATAACATTGTGGTAGGAGGAATAGGAAGGACATTGCAATTTGTGTTCAGCGTTACACAGAGGACGAACTCTTCGTTCGTGGTCCGTTAAACTGAAGACATGCTTAATTTAAGATTTCAACATTAGGAAGGTTGCTGTTTGAAAATTGTATTTATGTATTATTGGCAAAAAAGTCAAAAAATTTATCGAATAATCGAATCGATGCGAATATCTCTTAAACCATGCGAGCTTTTATTCTTAATAACTTAAACTTAACTCGTCTAAAAGAAAAATTACAAGCGCCCCTAACTTTTAGTCATACGCGATTTCAATGTTCAGCGCTCCGTGCTGTCGTCTAAGCTGAAGTTGCAATATATGTTCTTTGAAACGCTGCGTTCAAAGCGCAACTTCCCTTTTATTGACGATTTCATACAATTCTAATCAATTGCTTAGCAGTTCATTTAAATCTTGAGAAAAATTTTTCATAAGACACCACTCTACAGGCGATTGTTATCAAATATATGTAATTAATATATGGTATTAGCGGAATTCAATTTCTTATATCCCCTAAAAATTTTATAAAAAACAACTTTGTATTTTAGATGCAGAGTATTAAACTGAAAATAAAAGTAAGGAATATAGAAACTGAACTTAAGTATTTGGAGGAAAAGCTTATGCTTTCTTTCTTTCTCATCCAATCAATACCTTTAAAACGAGTTTCCTTTTAAAGATGTACGCAAAAAATTTTTGTCCTACCTGCAAAAGATTAAATAAATATATAAAATAAATTTAATAATGCATTAATGAATAAATAAATAAACAACTAAAAATAAACAATAACAATTTTGTACCAGGTACAAATTAAGACTAACGCATAAAAATCTGACTGCTGGCACTTTTTTATTTAAATTAGATCAGCACTCAAGCGATATGCACTATTTCCGAAGCAGGAAAATAGATTGTGGAGGAGGTGAACATAGGGAGTTCCGTCTATAGACAGTTCATTTTAGCTTTCCATATCGAAAGTAACTGGAAAGACTATTGCAGGAAAATTATACCACACAAGATTTTTTCGGGTGAAGAAAAAAAATTTTTCTATAACGCGGAGTACAATTCATCGATTACAAATGGATGTGCTCTTAATAGAGAACGAATTGTTTCTAATAAATATGTTGTTTCGGGAACGAATTTCCTAAAAACCATTAGAGCACATTCCATTGTTGTAATGATAGAACAGGGGGACACACTTTGCACTGCATTGATAATTATAATTATTATTAATATTATTAATTATAATCTATTGTGTGAAATAAGTTGCTTTCTGCTGTACGAGGTCGAGCAATACCATAATAATTCCTGAAGCATCGGCTCATACATAAGAGTTGTATTTATTTAAGAATGCTTTTAGCTGATATAAATAATAAGTATGTCATAAAGAGTGTAGCATCTCTTACACCGTCTTAAAAAATCTCAGACAGTGGAAAGTTACTGGAAAAAATAATAAGAGAAAAGTATAAAGAACAGAGCGTTAAGGTACCTTAAATGTCCCTTATATAACTACTCTCATAGTATGGACTCTGGGAAAACTATATTTAAAAAAAGAGAACAGTCATCACCGACCGCAAGTGCAATAAGTTTTGACAGTAGTGAGTCATGTCCCCCTCTAACAAGTGCTATAACAAGTGATGACAGAACTTCTCCAAGAGGAGAACTAGTAGATTACCCGTGGAGCATTGCTCACAGAAACTATACTGGCGGTAGCTGAGCAAACTGTTAAACTCAAAATATTTTACAACATAGAAATTTCCTACAGTTTTTATCACTTGGGAAAGTGCAGAGCAAACCAGAATTGCGCGGTCAAGTTTA
Organism: Germaria angustata; assembly: GCA_963681545.1. NCBI lineage: Eukaryota > Metazoa > Arthropoda > Insecta > Diptera > Tachinidae > Germaria > Germaria angustata. The sequence goes on from OY813001.1 coordinate 39,426,806, forward strand.
GAGTTATTTGCGCCTTCCTTTTTGGTGAGTACACAGAGAATTCACCAGTATGATGCAATTATGCCCCAAACGTTGGCTAATGCAAGTTGTAGCGTCAAAGAGCACTGTTCTAAGGGCACTGGATGTGCTCAACATTCCATTCTTGGCATATGCCTGAAATAAAATTTTATCATAGTTACAGTTACTATGGTGACTAGTTAATTGCTTTCCGGGTCAGTGAATATTTTCTCTTAATCTTTTAACGAATGATCAAAATCTATACAGGTTTTAACACGAGGGCGCTGCTTCTCTAGAGAATTTTCGAACTTTAGTACTTTGGCTTACGGAGTTTTTATCTTCTGGCGCAGAAAATCAATATCTCTGTTTTTGTTGTTATGTTTTTTATACAGGCCGGTTTAATTGGAGCCTCCTACAAGCTTGGAGCTTTGAGAAAGAGAAAATATAACATTCAAAATTTGTGAAATTGAGAATGGAAAGTTAGACATTTCATCTATTTGATTATGTTTTTTTCTTTTTTCGCTCCTAGTGATCTAGTGACCATATAATTAGCAAATTAAGATTTTATTGAAACTGCTAACAACTACTTATTTCCATTTATTTACTAGTCCAATTGACCTTGGCAATTGTTTGCTTATAGTTGAGATTTCTGACTTTCTTAAATTGCTTTGTACACAATTTTCACTTTAAATAATTAAAGATATACGACTAGCAAATATTCAAATTTGCTAATTGGCTTAATTGGCTGTTAGTTCTCTGAAATATGAAACTACAATAATCTCGTTACTTGTTTACTATTTATTACAAGAATATTTATAAAAACTCCGGCTTAAATAAACATGCTTTTGTGTGAATGTAATCATATTTGATATCTTAATTAAACAATATGATAAATTGAAATTTCTGAAAGAAGCTGCTGAGGGGCCTGAGCAAATAAAAAAAGAACGAGAACGGGAAGGAGGTAGAGACAGGCATTCGAAAGCAACAAAAGCCAGCCGAAGAAATTGAACGGATGGATGAATGAACAAACGAATTAATAGATAGACAACAATCAACAATAACAACAATCATGCTATTAACAATAGAGCATCATGTTGCATGTTGGTTGTTGTGTTATTATTTGTTTTGTTGTTTTTTTTAATGCTTGATTGTTGATTTTATTGCAGATATTCGCCAGCATTTGATTGTTGAGTGGAACTTTCCATTATTCAAGGTACAAAAAACTCCATCTTCGTTTAAGGGAGTTTTTATTCCAAAACTAAATAAATGTAAGTGTACATGAAATGATAGATTTTCACAAGGTTAGGTTAGGTTGATAGGAGGGGTGTGATAGCCCATGTCATACGACATACACTTAAGCCAGTGAAGGCTTGTTGTGCGCTCCCTTTCAAACTGCCAGAGTTCTGCGGCAGGATTCGAACCTGGGACCTTCGCACTACGAGTCTAGTACACTACCTACTAGTCTACGAAGGTCAGTTTAGATTTTCACAAACTATTGTAAAAAAAATTTAAAAATTTACCCATTTTGGTCCGTTCAAAAGCCTGAACGATATCATATTCCATATGCAATGACATGCATTGGCCTTCCTTGTGAAACACTGAGCAAAGCTAAAGGGACTTATAATCCACTTACAAACGCATAATTTTCTAGTAAACAAAATTTTAGCACCAAAAACACCGAAAAACTTCTTGGCGAAAAATTTTCAAACAAACATTCTGTATAAAGAAAATTTTATTTTCAGTCAAACTCTTTTATTGTTCCTGTTAATTATTAGCTAGAGTTTTTAAGAAAAAAGTAAAAATTATTTTTTTCCAATAAATTTTTACAAAATTGTTATCAGAATTTAAAAATTTTTTTGTATGTCTACACTCACAAAACATATTTACTGATTCAAAGAATTTGTTTGCAGAAAATAATATTTCTTTTTTTCGGTGTATAGTACAAATATTAAAATTTCATATACTTGATGGTTATGGTTATGGCTGATTAGTTATTTTATGGTTACAGATTAAGCAAAAAATATACATTAAATGGCATGATTTCATACTAATAATTTTTTTAAATGGCTGACAATAGCCAAAAATTAATCCTTGTCCGTTCTTTGGACCCATGTAGAGATGTTTAATTAAAATTTATTTATCTATATATATAAAATAGGATGTGTGTATGTATGTATGTATGTAACGTAATGGCTCCAAGACGGCTGGGCCGATTTTGATGAAATTTTCAGGAAACCTTCAGAATAATCGGGCAGGTGACACTGTGAAGTCTGATTTTTGATTTTCAGTCTGTAGGCGGAATGGCGTGGCAAAATTCAATAATTCATAAAATGAGAACGGCTGGGCCGATTTCTGTAAAACTTTTTGTCAGTTGTTCGTATTTTTGAGGAGAAGAAAATTTTGGAAAATCCCTCCGGAAAAGTCGGAAAATTGGAAAAATCGAAAATCGAGTTTTTGTATGAAATTTTGTTTGAAGTTATTCCTTAATGGCTTTTCACATGAAAAAATAGAAAGTTTGTCTGAAGGCTTAAAATTGGGGCGAGGCGAAGTTCGCCTGGTCCGCTAGTGTTAAATAAATACGTACAAAAATTAAACAAAAATTTACGAATATTTTCGGCAACGTACGAGTAGCGAGAAAAAAAAAATTAGGCAGCTACTGTCATATTCGCTTGACTACTTGTATCACTGCCGATTTTTTGTGTTATTGGAACCGTATATACCCAAAGCAATGCTTTCAATTACACAATGTGATATAATTCTATTAATCAATAACGTAATATTAATACGGAAGGTGGGCGTGGCAGTTATCTGAATTTGCTTATACTTTTACCAAACTTTGATGTTGGCCTAGTTACCTTTCGTACGAAAATTCATACCCCTAACCATGCTGAGATAACTTTACAATGTTTCAAATCTTTGTTTGAATATAAAATGCATGACATAGAATGTAGCAACAAAAGTTGCATGTGAACAAGCCGGATCACATGTACACACCACTACATCGTTTTTTGACTGCTAAGTGAACCGAAATGAAGCAAATAGTCACCTGTAGTAGTGATACTACGTTGTGACGTTATATCACCAGGCCTCTCTTGAGAGATTTATGCAGCTGGAGTGCCTAAAAAGTTATCGTGCACTGCGTCGTCTACACAGGCTTCTGCTTGAAATTCCATATATGAGTGCAGTATTTAATGGAAAGGCTCCAGGGGAATGGGGATAGGACAACTACATATGGAGAATCATAATAAAATAGTTTTTAGTTTTTTTCGGGATTGCTTTATTTCATTTCGACATCAACGCATCAGCCTTATTAGAAAACCCTTTCCCTTTTTATATAACGGTACTTAAGTATTCACTGTCATATAAAAATGCTCTTCGCTGGAAATAGAATCGCTCATTGATATTTTCGAGCACAGTTAGACAAGCGGGTAATATAACAAATTCCACGCTTTACAAACTGCCGGAGTGTCTTAAGTGCAATGTTCCATGTAAGTGAGCATCATACTACAACAAAAGCAACAGAATTAAAATTATTTAGAATGCTTCTAATAAATGAATAGATTTATTTTTATTAAAACGGCAGAATAAAAGAATGAAAGCGTGCTTGGCAGTGCCTTGCATTACTCAGTTTGAGATTTGGAAAATAGAAAAAATATTCTAACGTCATACAGATATATATAGTTTGCCGCTTTGTATAACATCTGCTGCTGAGATTGCAGTGTTAGTTGGTTGGCTAGTTGACTGGTTGCTATTCTAAATTAGAACTAGACGCAGCAACCAAATAGAGAGTGAGAGAACGAAATAAATGAAATGGAAATGGGTGGGTTGCTAAGGCATGTATGACTGACTGAATGCTCAACAGATTGAAAACTGTATTTTAAAAAATTGTACTACAATTTGAACCAACAAGTGTTTTACGGTCAGATTCGTTGGTGGTTGAGTGCACGCTCACTAGCATGAGTATATTTAAATAATATTTTTGTATACAATTCGTTAAAATTTTTGATGACGATTCTTAAAACATTCGTCATACGCTGACAACAGACTGTAAAGCCGGTGGTAGAACATTTCAAAAGAGAAGTTGAAAGAGTTCAGTTGAGTTTATTCACTAACGTTTTGTAAAAAAAATTATAATTATGTAAAAATAGTAAAAAAAAATAATAATAAATTTTATTTATTAAAACTTTCCAACTTGAGTGCTACAAATTGTATGGCTCGTATGACTACTTGCTAAAAAATGTGTCAATATATTTTACTACAAAAATAAGTGTTAATTTATGAAAAGAAAAAAAATATTAGATATAAATAAATAAACAAAGTTTGTTTTTATTGTGTTGTGAAGAGACAAACCAGGTTTTTAAATACATACAACCAAAAGCGTTTTTTCTCAAGCAACGAATGTGTCATCACATGACGTTGCTCTAGTTTAAGCTCATGTTTGCTGCTCGAAGCATGTCGAAGAAATTCTCCATATTGCTGGCAGTTTCTATTACCATTCTATTGCTGTTGGTAGTTGTGATTATTGTAGTCGCCGCAGTGCCATGTGCAGCTCTAAGAAATTGTGATTCTTTTAAGCCCGTTTGTGCCTCATATAAAAACGAACATCAATTCTTCTACAGCCAATGTGATATGATACGAGAAAATTGCATGACCGGATCAAGTAAGTGGTTATAAAGTGCAACGAATAGTGATTTTTTCAATTTGTGTTTGTGTTCTGAGATTTAGTTATTTAATAATGTGCAATATTAATTATTTGAGAAGAATAGACGTAACCAAAGGCGATTCATATAAACTATTATAAAAAAAAATATTCTATATGGCTAACAAAAATTATAAAAATTTTATTTTAACTCTAGAAAGAAAAACAGAACCATATATAACAAATAATTCCATATTGCATTAACGATTATCTAAGGCTTCCAAAAAAAATAAATATTAGTTGCATTTATTTCATGAAATATTTGTCCATAAATTCGTAAAATTTAAGTTCCTTTAAATGAGACTGCAGCTCTTAATATGCATATTTCTGTTGTACAAGTGTTTTTCCAGTATCCAGTGTATTTAATTGAAAATGTTAACAATGAAATAATATCTGTCTGAATGACCTAAAAACAAAACTTAAAATTACACTCGACTAATGACTAAAAGCTCTATATAAAAATGCCCTACAAAATGATGTCATCATGTTTTGTCTAAAATACTTTTTGTTTAAATAAAGTTCACGAGTGAGTCATGTACTATCAGTTGTTTAACTTTGCACAGTGGCTTGAAAACCTTCAGTTTGGAAAATAATTTAGTGATAGCGCACACAGGCAGAAGCGGCAGTTTTTTTTTTTAATTTCGATAGATCTTAAATAATCCATGAAAAAGTCTCTTGTTATGCCGAAATCTTGCATTTCTCTTAAATGGGGCTAGAACACATTTTTCGAATTTTGGGCAGCAGTAACTTACATCTAGATATGTTGGGCTAACATGTGTTTATTTAGGTTGGGTATGGTTGGCATTCAGAACCAGAGGAGAGAAAAAGAGATGCAATTAGTATCTGTAAATTTCGACAGCTTCCATAAACTTGGTGTTCATACCTTAAACACAGCAAATAATATATACTTTCCACGCACGTAATTGCATCTGTTAGTAACTTGCTACTATGTTTATATTTCTGTAATAATCATATCTTAGATGACAATTTTTATATAAACATTAGAGGCTGAACACTTGCCAAATATGTTAGTTGGTAGTAACAACAGCAATGATTTCGAAACCCCAATAAATAACAATTTTATTGAAATTTTTTTAATATTATCTAAACAATATTTCTTAAACTATTTACTGTTTAGGTATTGTTCATAAGTGTGTCATTTATCACTATTTGCTTAAGATTGCACAGTGGTTAAAACACTTTTTTTATCATTATACAGTACTCCGTCAATCAGCCAATATAATAGACAAATGTAACATAGTTTTTCACCGATGGTCAAGGCCGACAATCTTAAAGTTTATTTTAGTGACCAATATATTGTATATTTTAATTATTGGAATAGGGGTTTCCTACAGACTATTAATGGTTGACAATTTGTTTTCAAATGTTAATAAATAAACAAATATCTTTCTTATAATTTATCCAAGATTTCACTTGTTTGTTACAAGCGTCTTCAGGTGTGCCAGTTTTTATTATCAAAGTGTAAAACAAATACATTAAATTTAAATTTAAATAATTAAGTATCATAATGTTGTATCGCAGTTAAAACTTACGACTTTTATTCAGCATTGTCAGTATATAATCGTGTACGATTATTCTAATTATTGGACCAGAATTAAATAAAGATTAATTTATAAAAATCTTAATAAAATAATAAAAATAAAACATAAAATCAATAGTCAACTTAATACTAGTATCACAGATCTCTGCTTAAATATTTAATTTTGTTTGAAAATTTCCAAAATTTTACTCATAAAAATTTGTAAGGAAATATTTAAAGCTAAAAATTGGTAATAATATTACAAATAAATAATAATTCTATCGACAAATTTTTTCACTATTATTGAAAAAATTAATCTTTTAAATATTGTTTACCAGCGAGTCAGTCTTAATTAATTATTAATAAATTGATAAATCTTATTCAAGACTTTTTTTTAATAAATACTAGTCTTCAAAATCACCTCCAATAATATGTCGGTATCTTGGTTTTGTTAGTTTCTCTGCAAGTTTATCTCTTATAAAAAGTTATTCCAAGCTAAAATTAATTTATTTTCAAATTTCGACTAGATGTATTAAAGATAAATTTTAGAGAGTATGTGAGGCAAGCTTTAAGCAGATATATAATTGAATTGAAAACTTACATGCCTCTAAGCTGGGACTACGTGAAGGGCGTTTTGTTTTCATAAAACTGTTTAATTACTACTTATTTGTATAAAGCTCTTAGAGATTCTGAATGATAATATTCTGGAAATGTCGTTCCTCCTGGCCAAAGTTACAGAATTCGAGATCAGTCGAAATGTCTGATGAAATCCTCCATAAATAAATAAAATTTTCTCTAGACACCGATTATTGTAATTACCAACAATTATTTCAAAGTACCGATTACAAAATATATAATTGTTCTTATTCCTTAGAGATGATTCCTCGATCTTTAATGCCATTGAGATGATAATTTTTTTACTGTATTTGAAATTGTGAAAAATGTTGAACAGCATTTATTATTTCAACTGAAAAATTGTACCTGTAACATGTAGTATACTTTGGTTTTTATTACTTTTAAACTAGGCCCAATAAAAATAAAAATAAGAATTATTCCTTTAAAGCTTCTTTTATCATCTAACCCCATATAATTATATTGATTAAAACGACCTCCCCATGTTATTTTACAGCAGATTATCGAAAGCACTGTATGAAAAACTATTGATAGTCACTTCAGTTCTATATATTTGATAGTTGGTTGTAAAACTATCGTTATTATCATTGTAGGCTTAACTGCGTTTATGACTGAAATGAGAGTCATTTGCATTAATTCAGAGATTGAAAAAAATATTGCTTGAATGTTGCTAGATACATATCATATGTTTTTAAAACATGAACTTAGTCCAAGTCGTGTTTTTGATTTTCGTTAAAAAAGTTTGGAAAATACTTCGAAATATCGAAACTTGATCTATTTTTACCGTCTAGTATGATACTTGGACTAATAACACCTAGACACTTCATTTGATTTTCAAAATCGAGTCAAAGGTAAATAGTTTTGTAATTCAGACAGTTGTTTCTTCTCATTTTTCTTGAATTACATATATTTTGCTGCACGTTGTAAATAGAAACCGCAAACAGCAAAAAAATAAGTTCCGTACTAAGTTCAGTTGCCATACATATAGTCTTAAGAAATTTGAATTTTTCGCTAAAAATCTTCAAATATGCATTTTGACATTTTAAGTAGCCAACGTACGTAAAACGCCGATGTATTAGAACTTCTGGAGTGGTGGCAACCGTCTACACCCTCCTCTACCGCCATGCACGCATACAAATTTTATTTCCATAGAGACTCACTATTGTAAATATTCAGATATATAATAAGCAATAATTGCTTTATATCTATGGTACCTAAGCCCGATTTCTCGGCTTTCAATAAGGCGATAGCGAAATTCTATGACGATCGATCTTAGCGTTTGGCGTCATATTCCTGTAAGGAATTTTACAAACACATGAACGCAGTTTCATTTATATATTTGTATAGATATTGGATATATACATTTTTTTATCGATCCAATCAGGAGCATAAGGCCTCATATGTTGTTTGAAGTTTCGTTAGTCATTCTATTTCAGATGAGCCAATGATTAGTCTACTGCATCCTAGTCTGTTGATGGGATTGCCATCTATGCCAACAGACTGGTTGAGTGTAAAACATATTTTATATAGCAAACCGCTTAGTATAAGAACAGACGTCCGCTAGAAGCCACCTCAACTAGGATAACAGATACTACAGATTCCTCTCACAACTCGCCCCAGGTTCACCAAGTAGAAGCAATCAGAAATTTTCATTATACCTCCAGCCCCTAGATATTGGACAGGTCATGACAACTATTTCCATTCCTATTTTTGAATTATATTTCTAATACTATAAATAATAAAAATCTTTATTGTGTCATCCAACATAATGATATGTTCTGTAGTCTATATCATTCACTTTAAGCAGATATTTTTTTCTTTTATTCCATTTTTATATTCACCTTTTTGATTTATTGTTTTAAAAATGTGATAAGCAAAAAATATTTAAAATATCTAATTATTTCTGTGCTAAAAAAATCAGCAATAAAACTTTTATTAAACAATACGGCTGCACAAGCTGATAATAACAAATCGTGCTCTTACCGCAGAAAATAATTAAATGATATAATTTTTAATCTTCACTTTTTTATTGCAATCGATAATTTATGATCATTAATATTAAATCTTAAAATTTAAGTGGCAATAAAAATTTAGTTCAACTTCAATTTTGTAGTCGCCATACAACACAGTACAAAGACAATAAATAAAAAAGTTTTCCTGCTTTTTTTTGGAGGTTAAGACACGACATGCGATATATGTATTAATTTTATGGGAAACGGTATTGGATTTAGTCTGCTGCACCGAACAAAAAAGAGTTTGTGTCATTTTAGGTTAGGTTAGGTTAGGTTAGGTTGATTGGATGGGGTGTGATAGCCCATGTCATACGACATACACTTAAGCCAGTGAAGGCTTGTTGTGCGCTCCCTTTATTTATCAAACACAAACTGCCAGAGTTCTGCGGCAGGATTCGAACCTGGGATCTTCGCAGCACGAGTCTAGTACACCACCTACTAGTCTACGAAGATCAGTTTGTGTCATTTTAAAGCACAGAAAAAAATGCAAGAAGTTAAACTACTAGAGGAAAAATTTCATTCCCAAATATAAACAACAATTTTCCCCAAACGTCGTTAACTCTCGAAAAGAGAAATTTATTGCTCAAAAGTGTATATTCAAAGAAAAGCTTGACGGAGTAGGAGTACGAAGATGGGTGTCAAAGCAATAATTATTTATTATATGTATCGGGAACAACAACAATGGGACTATCCAAATTGTTGGCATGTTAATAATTACTAATTATTCTATATCTTGAAGGCTGCGAAAGTAAGACTATTGAAGTTTTTATTGCATTTACATGCAGGAGGATGGGGCAGGGCGGATGCCTCCAGACAAAATAATTATTAATTATTCTCTGTAACGAGAAATGCAAAAGTAAGAATATCGAATTTCTTTGAATTCCTGTGGGTATAAAACGTGCTTCCTGATAGGAGCGTGGAGGCGTAAGAGGGGAAATATGGTATCCCCATACAAAGTTTCATATGTATTCTATATCAGGGGAAATGAAAACTTAGACTATACTAAGGCATAAATTCGAGCAATTGAACATTTCTGTGGGACTAAATGTGTATTTGGTCAAGAGAGCTGAGGGGTATGAAAAAGGAGACTGGTGCCCTCCATAAAAAGTTGTTAATATTTATTCGCCATCTGGAGAGCTGCAATAGTGAGACATGCAAAATTTTATGTATGTATATTACTATAGGAAATAAGCGTATGGGCGAACAAAAAAATGGAAATATAGTAGCGGGGAAGGAGGAGTTCCAATACAAAATGTTTAGAAATTATTTTATATCTAGAGATTTAATACTGTGAATGTTAGATTTCTCTGACAGTAAAGTGCTTTTTCAAGCATAAGGCTGAGGCCATAAGAGGGAGGAGGGTCCCTGTTATTTGTCTTACATTCGGGGTATTAAAAAATAAGGTCGTCCAATTTGGTTACGATTGATTTGAAGATAAAGTGCTTCTTAGTTGGGCAGACATTTACCTTCAGATAGTTATAAATTGGTGATATTATTCGACCTTTATTGCTATTAATTAGTTGATTCCATATTTCTACACCCTGTGGGTGGAAATTAAAATTGTTTAACAAAATTTTAAACAAAATCAAAAGAATTTTTTTTATATATTTTCAATACAAAAATTTAAAAATCAGCAAAAATTTTTTTATATTGATATTAATTAATTAATTTAATATTTAATTGAATATTTTCGCATTTGTGGTATTAAAATCACACGTGATTTGAAATCTTGTGATTTTCAGAACATGACTGTGTGTTGTTTAGCTTTTGGACACGGTCATAGAAGACTATTGTTGTTAAAATTTGTTGAATAAAAAACTGTTATTCAAAGTTATAAATGATTAATGAAATTATTTCAATAAGATAATCAACTACTTAGTTTGCATATGTATAAGTGTGTTCATGTATATATTATATTAGATTAGATATAATAATATATTCCTTTTTATATTCGGTTGTTGGAGATCAAATAAAAATTGCTTAGAAATTTTGTTTTGGAGTACTTGTTGGCATTGAACTGAGACATAGTATTATAATATTATTCAGGCTATTCGACTACGGATTTGATTATACTTATTATCCTGCATGCCCATTCATACGAAAACTTATTTTATTTGTATCAAATTTAAAAAAAATGTATTTTGAATGCATTTTATCACGTAAAAAATTAATTGCATTTGTTACTGTATAATGTTTTCCATTATTTAAATGACTTAAAACAGAAAATTTTGCATTACAAGGATAATAAAGATTCTAAAGACAAATCTTAAATAATAAAATTTATCAAAATTTTTTTAAGATCTTTTCTTAACTGCATGTCAAATTGCAGGCATATAGACCGACTAGATCACAACCGATGACAACTCTTTTGATAAAAATTTATGAAAATATACCAACTCGATTTTCGTTGAATTGAGTCGTATATCTTATTTCTTGGTCGATTTGAACTATTACCCAATGTCGTATCTAAGATTTTATTAATCATGAGATTTATCTTTTTATTAGCAAAAAAAATTTTTTTTATATTTATATTTTTGCTGCTGAATATTCACATTTTCTGTATATTTTATTGAAGAATTTCAGATTTTGTGTCGATGTGAATATTTTCTCTTCAGTTGTTTTTATGAAATGTTTTAGTATATTCATTTATTATTCATCATAATCTTCAGTGCCATAGATATCATCATAATTCTGTGATGGCATTTTTCGCATTTATGATAAAAAGGTGAATAAAATACAGCAGAGAAAAAACTTTTCAAATGTGGTACAAATATTAATTTTTGTTGTTTTTTCTTTGTATATTACTAAAGCTTATTGGCTTATTAAATATGTAAAAAATGTCTATTCAATAAAAAATTTTATTTGAAACAGTGGTCATTTTAATATTTGTAAAAAGTTTGATTTTTTTTAAATTTCAGATGTAAGTACGTGTGATAATTAATATATTTAAAAGAAAATACTTTTAAAATGCAATTTATATGTTAAATAATATTAAACTTTTTGTGAAAAGTTATTAAGGCAAAGCTTATGCAGTCTTGTTCGTCTATTTCATTAAATACGTCCGATTTTCTTTGGAATAAATGCGCATATATCACGATGCATTAGTCAGTCTGAAGAAAGCAACAACAAACATCATTAACAGCAACAACAATATGATAGTACAGTGCATAAAATACACATCGGTAATAGGTAAAAATCGCCTCCAATGAACAACTTCCCCGGCCCCAACAATTTTGTACAAATATTTCATACAAATTATTGCGGTAAGAACGGACTTTGCGTATGACGATTTTTTTATAAAGTACCAATTACGAAAGTTTAGAGTACCAAATACAAAAATGGTTGTAGATTTTTACGCTTGTAACAAAAATAAAAATAAAATAAAATAAACAAAGACGGCGAATTCTTCGGCTTATTTTCTAATCTGTTAAAATAATTTTATTCACCAATTTTTATAAAACAACCAAATTAATTGAAAATAAATAAGATTTGTTAAAAAAATATATTGCATGCTGCAGAAATATGTTTAAAAATAAGAAATATATGTAGTCTATTGCAATCTTATATAATTGTACTTATTGGATGAATAGATTATTTACACCGGTCATAACGAACTAAATTGCCTAGTCCTGCGAAGGTCATTATAGCCAAACTCCACTGTGTATTATTTGTCATACCATTAGCAAATTTATAATAACCATGGAAAAATGTTTTCTTCTAACATACTTTTTTACTTAATTTTTCTTTTCAGAGTGGAAGCGTGACCACCTCTCGCATTGCAATGTGAATATGTAGCTGAACAATTAGTTCTGGCTGCTGTAGAAAAAAGTTTTTACTCTATTTGTTATTTATAAAATATATTAATGTACATATTTGAACTTTTTATTTATTACTTTTAATTAGTTTTTAATATTCTACAAAACAAATGCTTTTGTTACAACTATGCCAAAAACCAAAGTCAATTGTGTTCTAAATAAACTAAAATATTGTTTTAATAATTATTTTCATAAACTTAACAAAATAAATTTTTGTATTTCAGTAAGAAAAAAAAAACAGAGAATAAGGAATAAACGTAAAATTTGCATTTAATGGATTTTAAGCAGCAAAAGCACGAATCAGTGCATGGATTTAGTCAACATAATTAAAAATTTATGAAAATTTTTTTCCAACATTGTTGTTCTCTTTTTCAACTCAACTCGTTTATTTTTGAGTGCATTAATGTTGGAGTTTGTTATTAAAACGGAAGTACTTTAATTTGAAAACAATGTGTGTTTATTAATTTCCGCTTTCAGAGCAACACACATGCCTACACACGAGTAGTGTAAACTGCTTTTAAATTTTCAATTACTGCTCGTGAGTGCAGACGAGCTGTTGCTGCATTTGTATTTTATCTGTGTATATGTATGTGTAAACGTGTGTGTAAGTGTTATTGGATGATATCAAATTCTCCCCCTTTTATGTTTAATTTTATATATTTTATGGAATGATTTAAAGCATATATATTCATTCTTTATTCACCACAATCGTCATTGCCATTGTCATCATCATAATTTTGTGCTGGCATTTTGTTCTTCAAATATTTATTAAAAATGTGCGTTAAATAATGCAATACGAGTATCACAAAAAATCGTATCATATCTGTTGTATAAATAATTTTTATAAATTGCTTTTTGTTTGCCAATACTTGACAGCTTATTAAAAATACATAATGATAGCGGCAGTTAAAAAAATATGCAGTAAATAAAAAACAGGCTATTTGAAATGAAATAATTTTATTTTGAAATAAACGTTCCGTCCAATGAAAGTAAATATTGGGTCACACTCATCGATTTATTTATGAAAAATTTATTTATTAAAAATGTTCCCCAATTCGTTCGTTATTATGGATTTGAGGTGTATGTTTATCATAAAATAAAAAGTTTAGTTGTAATATGGAGGCTAAGCGACCCACATTATACTCAAAAGCATTGGCTTGGGCATTAGTAGAGGCCGTCTTCGAACAAGTTTAATTTTCTTTAACAAAATATTTTGTGCAATTCTCGTTTCCATATATAAAAAAATTAATTATTTAAACAATAATTTGCTATAGCCGCTTATGCTTGTATTGTAAATTAGATTTTTTATTCATAAATTAGCAACGGCTTAAAACTGTTTTTGATTACATATTAATTTTTCCATCGTCCTTTTGCATTTGAGGAAATAACACTCCTATGGTATTATATATTGTAGTTGTTTTTGTAACTGTACAAAAAATAATTTTATAAAATATGCATACGAGAGTATATATCTCTTCAACCCCATATGTTTTGAATTGTGAGTGAGAATTTTGCAAGGGAAAGTTATGTTTTTCCATTCTTTCCGAAAGCCAGCACGGACGTAAGTGCATATACCTCGACCAGGCTTTTAATTTCTTTCAACTTAGTTCTTTGCATAATGATTCCAGGAATATCTTTATTTGCTCTTCATCATTAGAGACAACCTTACACCTTCTGCTATAGCACCATTTTACCACGCCTTTAAATTGTACGGTTCATCATTACGTGTCGTACACTTTTAGTTTATTAAAAAATATATGATATTTATGAAATATTTCTATATTGAATTTGATTGCTTTTAAATGTTTTTCTGTATTACCAGTATTTAGATCTGTCAATATTAACACAAAAATGTATCAGTAGAGGTAAAAATACCAATGAAGGCTTGAAAGACTTTCAGAATATTAGCGCCTCTCATTACATCAGAACTGGCAACATTTTGGGTGCATGTTAAAGGCGGTGTTAATCCCTACAATAATTACAAAAACAACATATATTTTATTCTAGTTTGTCCAGTATAAGTTAAGAAAATTGCATGTTGTTTTTGGAATTGTTACACCAACCCACAGGGTTTTTGCTATACACCGATAATGTGAACATGAAATAACTGACAACAGACTTTTCTTATATACGAAAACACAAAAGAAAATAATTTTGCTTCTCACTTTTGATACAGTGTAAAGCCACTTTGAGAAAGTAATGCTTTTTATTGCAAATTTCTGTGTTTAAAGTTATTGGTGAGCTTTTCCAAACTCTCTATTCACTTTATTAAGTTTTCCCTCCTTAATTGTGAAACTTTCATTGAGAAAAAAAACTTTCGAATATGAAGATGATATAAAAAGACGTCTGGCATAAACACTCATTTTAGTAATGTCATGGTAGTACTGGCATTTCGATCCGATTACTGCTTTTGTTATCATCTCACTGAATAGATCTATAACAGATATCAAAAAAAAGCTAAAAACTAACTTTAATAATTAGTTTATTAGCAGTCACGAAAATGAAAAATTACTTCCACCTTCTGTCAGATTTTCGTGTGCAAATCCTGCGGCATCTTGGGCTTTAATCTGAACTCTATAGAATCCTGATTCTCCCAAAGCATGCCCCGCATTGTTCACCACGTTCTGCCCGCCATCTTTTAATTCTCCCCTCTTAGGTGAGGGTGACAAAGTAACCGTAATTTAATGCACTTTCTTTTCTAAATAAAAGTGCAAAAGGGGAAATTAATTTTTTTAAACAAAAGTTGGCTTGTAAGGGAAAAGCTGATAATTCTTTAAAGAAGTTAATTATTATTATTTTTTTTTGTTTCTGTTAAAGTTTTGCACGTTTTTCAGAAAACACAACGCCATTAGTAAGTTAAGGTAGTTGTGGTCAAACTAATAAATAGGACGCCTTAATATAGCAGTCCAAAGACAACTTAAGTTAAACCATATTTTTAATTTGTAAAAAATGTGTGATCTTTTACCTGCTAACGACGGCTGTCATTTCCCTAAGGCACACGAGAACAGTCTTTCTCATGACTGGCAGAGGACAAATCCTGGAGAGGCCGTTTTATTGAAGCATCTTCATCTTTAATTGTTTCATTGTTTACGGATCCATAATCAAATGTACAAAGAGACCCCTAAAAGAGAGAAAAAAATATGAAGAAATTAAGAAACCCAAAAGAAAAAACTGCGAAAAGTGAGCATAAAGCTGTTTTTATTATTGATAAGAGAGTTGTCTCCTTCTTATTTCTGTCGAAGGAGATAATTTTTACAGGTCTTCTTAGAAGGCTCCAGGAAAAATATCCTTAACTAAAATAGAAAACGGCTCATGGCTATTTATAACTTCTTGTTTTTGATAGTAATTTTATATTTAACTTTTATTTTGAAGCTATTTTGGTAATATATTTTAAAGAGAAAATTAATTTCTTAACGATTTGCCCTGGTGTCAATAACTAAGCCAGCCAATTAGTAATACTGGGTTTTCTCTTTATAAAATACCAGATCTTTTTAAAAAACAAATAACTTGAATTGTTTGAATAAATTTAATTAAACAGGCTTAACTTTTGTACTCTATTTATATACTTAATCGTCTATGTAAATATTAAGCATAAAAATGTAATACAAACTAAATATATAAATTAATTCATACTGTTAATTTAATCTCTGTACACTCTTACACACATGTTTTATGCAACTGCCTCCACAGTTGTAGGACTTCAGTTCATGCCCATTATTGTAAACGTTCAACTCTCGAAATTGTTTCACACAAGAGGCTGACTGACTGATGCCAGATAGAGAATTGACCCCCATAGTTTTTACTAACTGATGATTTTTGAAGTGTTGCAAGTAAACAAAATAAATAAATTTCATAAGTGTTCGTGTATTAAAACTCTTTTATCTCAATGCATTTGTAGTGGTGCAATAAATTTAAATAAATAAATCATAAATTGCATATGAATGCATACGTATGATTGCATTTACTCACTCAAATGCATTCAATTTGCATGCGAGTAAATGTCATGATTTTATTTAATGTATTTGAATACCATAGTAAATAGAGAACGATAATTTTTTTTAAGCGCATAATGCTGAGATATGACAATTGTGTGGCAACCGATTACATTTTTGTTTAAAAATTGTTTGGCCGAGTAATTGGTTTAATAGAAAGCGTACTTTGCATTAATAGTTCAAGTTATAAAAATGTTTTGTTCGTTACTTGTTGCACGGTGGGCCACTTCATATGTTTGCGTTGGCGCTAATTTTAAACTCATCAAATGACCTCGTACAAATATGTTTGGAAAAACCTCGAATTCAAATATTAAATATTTGAAAGGCTTATAAAACTAGGATGGAATCATTGTTGCCATTTCTGGGTAGCAAAGAGGTCAAACATCAAATTGTTTGCTTATTATTTAGTTAATGAAATCATGTATGCCATGTTGCAATAATAGCCAGTGAAATTGGCTGGTAAGTTTATGTTTACGTGTTTTCGGTGTATGCATGAGTTTACCTTCTATTTTCAACTAAGGGATTTATATAAATGAAATTTAAAGGTTGAAATCAACCGAAAACATCGAACCACTTAGAAATGATAAATGTATTTAAACTCCTCAATAGGCAGCTTCAGTGAAATCTTAATTTAAAATATTGGAAGTCTTGTGATTATAAATACAATAAGCAAACGAATTCGTAGTGAATGTGAAACTCTTATTCTTTATATATATATATATTTTTTTTTTTGATTTTTATCAATCATAAACAAATTAAACAACATCTCTTTCTACTTAACACATTAAAATTTATAAGAATATTTCGGAAAATTTCCCAAACACTTTATTAAATTATTTTAATTTACTAGTTCATATAAAAGGTGATTTTTTAAGAGCTTTCGAATTTGATTATAAAAACATAAAATTTAAATAACCGCATGAAATATTTATTTGAGTCGATTGAAAAATGTTTAAAGATGATTTTATTTATATGTTGAGGCTACGCCTCAAATGGTTCATACTCTGGGACGAGTTTTGGCATAGTGTCTCTACGAATAAATTCTCCAATATTGTGGTCTTGTCCCTATAGAGATGAGCCTCAAAATAGCCCCACAAAAAATAGTCTGACCGGTCTTAAACGTGAAATTCACTGTTCACTGCACTCGCTTCTCAATTGGGCCATTGTTTCGAGTGCGTGGAGTGTAGTCGAGTGAAACCACATGTCAGCCAAGTCCAGCTCTTCTATTTTGGAAAAAAAATTATCATCGCACGGAAGTGCTCGCCTTTTACAAAATATTCCTGCCTTCCTCGTCTTTCTCCAATGTACGGTCCAATGATGCCACCGGCCCATCATCTACACCAAACAGTGCAGGGATGCAATGGCAGTTCTTGCAATGCTTCTGGCTGGTCTTTACACCAAATATGGCAATTTTTCTGGTTCACGTACCCATTCAATCAGAAATGAGCTTCGTTGTTCATGCAAGATGCACTTTCTCGACCGAGCATGAATTTTGATAATAAAATGAAAATAATCTGCAAGCGTTTTTCGCTTGTAAGTCAATTCATGGTTAAATTATAGACCAAACTGGACATATTTAACAGCAACATGTTACACGAAAACTATATATATAATATACGCTGAGTGAAGAGGATCTGCTAATGCTCCCATTGAAAGAGCTGATCCTATTTGCGAACCTATTGGACTGCTAGGGACAGGGGAAGCACAATAGATCAACAATGGTCGCAGTGCAAAGGGCCATCCTGGGCCAAACCCCCATTACATTACATCATACGAAAACAGCTGAACTGCCAAAAATAGTGTTGCCAAAATAAGTTACTAAAAAATCACCTTTTATATACCAGTATGCTTGATTGCTACAGGTTGTTGTAGTCTCTTTATCTCTGGCTTTAACTAATTGTATATTTTTATATTTTCCTGAAAAAAAAGAAAAACTTTTATTGCTTCACTTTAGTCTTACAAACATTTTATTTCTGAATATTCAAAGGCCATTGTTTTGCCATTCACCTTTCACAAGGAAGAATTGTACATTTTGGTGAATAAATTGTATATTTTTTTTTGCTATACGAAACAAAATTACTATTTGGAATGAATAATAGAGAAAGATACACAAATGCAAATACATATTTACAGGTAGTTTTATTTAGATTATAAATAAACCAACTCGTTTGTCTTCTTTAGTCGTAATAATCATTTATAGTTTAAATGAGAAAAGGTAGTTAAAATTCGAAAGAAGAGCTGCACTGCCAACGGCGGACCATTCAACAAGCAAACGAAAAAAACAACAATTTCCAGCAACAAATTTCATTGCTGCTATGTTTGTTTCAATGCTAACAAGTCAAAGAATTCATAATAGTCAGGGAAAAAAGACTTCTAATATTGCAACCAAATGATGTTCCTGCTACAAATTCGCTGCTACTTCTGCTAAGCAAAAAAAAAATAATAATAATAATAGTAAAGCTTGAAGCATTTCTTGCAATCCATTTGAAATTATGAATCATAAAAAAAAACACACAAAGAACGAATATAACAAATGAGAAAAATCATGAAAATATTAAAAAAAAAATTTCCAACAATAAATATGGAAAAGTTACAAAAATATATACAAATATTCCTTGAGAATTTCAATAAAACAAAAGAGAAAATTTTTAAATGAAACTTTTCCATCATTTCTAACGTGCATCAACATGATCAACAGCATCATTGTCGTCGTTGTCATCATCATCATCATCATCATCATTATCTATGGCAAGCTGCAACTGGCAACAGAACAAAGCATTCATTATCATTTTCATTATGTTGTAGTTAATAGGATGCAAATTAATCTTTCATTAATGTACGTTTCGTTTTCTTTATTCTACGTACTACCTTTTGTTGCTCGTTCAGTAATAAAAGTCAACAACTGTGATAATGATTTTTCTCTCCTTCCAGCAAAAAAAAAAAAAAAAAAAAAAAAAATATGTACATATATTTGGATAAATTTTGCTAATTGCACTATCTGTATTGATTAGGAAAAAATAAGCTAATGAAAAGTTATTATGATTAGACGAAGTTTTCCAAGTAAAATTGTCCAGCTAGAATTTTCTAATTTCAAAACGAATAATAAAAAATAATTTTTGCTGCTTATTAACTTAAAAATATTAACAGAAATAGACATGAACTTGCCCCATTTGGGTCTAGTTGGTCGCTTTGCGTTACTTAAGGAGAGAAAAGAAACACAAGAGATAATGAAACCCCTATATTCCAAATTTTCTTATAAGATTCTGTGTTAAGCCAACCCAATGCATGGCTGAACGAGTCCATCTCTCTGATGCTGCTTCAAAGTCCATTAGGAATATAGCCTTTAGATCTGAACGAGATAAGCTAACCTATTCCGCCATTGAGGTGGCTTAACATGGAATCGTACTAAAAGCTACCCAACCTAACAATGAAATAAAAACGCGTGCAACTCTTTATTAATAAAGAAAAAAATAATTAATTGTCAATTACGACGGAAGGTCAATAAGTAAATAGTTTTTGAATTGCCCGCCTCTTAACGACAAGGGCAACACTGCTCATATTAGCAGGCATCTGTCAGTTGACACCTGTCAAACTTTAAACAAGATGCGCCATTCAGTTTGTGTTTGACATTCGTCCAATCAGAATATCGCGTGATTGGTCGAGCAAATGAAGAAAGTTCATTTCATGTGCTCATTAAGGAATATTTTTTTGCGAAAAAAACCAGCACTCAAACCAAGACTGAGCTTGATAAGTACTATGGGGACTCTGCATCATCAATTTCAATGGTAAAAAAGTGGTTTACTAAGTTTCCTTGTGATAGTACAACCACGGAGGATGCTAAACTTTGTGGGTGCCCGGTTAAGGTCTTTACACCTGAAATAATTGAAAAATTCACGATATGATATTGTCCGTTTAGGGATTGAAAGTGCGAGAGAATGTGGGTGCCGTAGGCATATCACAGGGCTCAATGTTTATAGTTTTGAATGATTATTTGGGTATGAGAAAGATTTCCGCAGTATGACAACGCTCTTGCTCTACAAACTCTTTGCAGAAGTGTTTGACATTGTTCAACCAAAATATCGACGAGTCTTTGCGATGTTTCGTAGCTATTGACGAAGAGATCAAATTGCAGTCAAAATAGTGGGTTTCGCAGGGTGAGTGAGAGAAAAGGCCAAGGTTGATTTGTCAGCCAACATGGCAATCGTTCTTTAATATGCATAAGGTATAATCTGTCTTGCTTACCTTTTTAAGCTTAAAACAATCAATGGCTTATGGGATCGATTTAATGAGGGTTTGAAAAAAAACCAACCGCATATGGTCAAGACAAAAGTTTTTTTTTTGCAAGGCTGCACTATTCCCCGGATTAGCACCGAGTGAGTGTTGCTTGTTTCCAAACTTGCAGAGATGAAGAGTTGTTTTTTACATCTAGTGCAAAGTCAGATTTAGTAATTGATACTTCTGACTACTACTGACACTGTTATCGTTTACAAAATTCCTCCAAATATAAAGTTATTAATTTTGTATTTTAATAAAAATTACGCGAATTACTTAAACAGTTGCTTCTCTATATAAAGAACTATCCTCAATTTGTTAGAGCAACGTAGTTCATAGTTCTAGTTATTTTAATTGAACCAAAACATGGTCTCTCAACACCTGTTTTGTTGGGAAATATGATGCTGAATCTACCAGTAGAAAACAAACCATTTATCGTCGTTATAAAAGGCCATCAGTATATCAAAGTAAAAAAGAAAAATAAAATGCAAAATTAACAAATATTGTGGCCCATACATAATTCTCCATTATCAGTAGTTATATAATAAAATGCTAATATTTTGTATTGCATCACATGAACTTACGTGCAACTCTTCTGCATATGGCCAGTATTCATAGAGACAGAAACGAAATAGTAAAAAAATAAGGAATAAGCCAAAAGCGACGGCGCACTGGAGCGCAAAATAAAGAAACGTGAGATTGTTAAAGGATGATGTGAAAATTTATATAATTGTTTTTTGTTCCGGAACCTCTAACATATACGCGCTAATAAAATTCAAACTATTGGCTTTAAATTTAACCCTTTTGGCACAAGCGGAGTCAAAACAAGCCGAGAGTAAGTATATAAAAATACAATCTAAAATTTTTTTAATTTAATACCTTCAATTCTTAAGGATACCAAGATATCCCGTGTTTATACCCCGCTGTGCTAACGCATCCTTTTTTCCTTCCACCATCGCTGGGGGTGGACATCTGGTATATTTTAAAGAAAAAAGTCATTATTATTTCTTGTGTTTGATTACACACTGTCCCTAGGAAAGCTTTTCTGATGAAAACTATATTAACAATTACGACTAGAATATCATACTTATCTAAATATTTTAGTCACCGTAATTGAAAGAAATATTTGATTTTTTAGTAAATGATACTTTGATACAAGGGTTAATATTCATTTATATTTATGCAGTTTTTATGTATTTTCTTGGGGTTTCAAAATGATTATCAATGAATTGCATCGTATATGTTTCAATAAAAAGTAGAAAAAATAGTTTATCACTGTACGTAAGTAACATGAAGGCAGTTAAATGAAAAATTGTTGGCTCTTTTTTTTTAAAACAACAAGCACCCGCAGCTTTCAACAAAACCTAACAAAAGCTGTTAAATATTGTTAGCAATTTAGGCGCCACATTTTCTTAACACTAACATCTAGCAAGCAAACCAAACAACACATCTCGTTTTAAATAATAATTGTTTGGCATTTCACATAAGTGCACTATGGGTAACGAAATGATAGTTTTCAAGGGATATGTAAAATTTTATTTGTTTAAATGCAGTTATTCATGAAATTATTTCTCTCTTCATTAAATTACATTTTACAATAAAATGTGGCATTTTTTCAAAGTAACAAGGTTCCGTAAGCGGATTCTTGAAGAGTTCAGCAAGAAAAAAACGTAAGTCAGAGTTTTGAAAGTTTACGATATTTTAGTTTGATTTTAGAGAGGTTTAAATTCAACTCCAATTTGCACATTCTTTTGGGAAACTTTGTGACATTTTCATTTTTGGCATAGCATATGTTCAGTTTTGTGTAAAATACTATGAAGAACATTTATAAATTTATGGGTATTTTATGTCCATTTCGTAAAAATATCCTGGAAATGAAAATATAAGGAAAAAATGTCCTGCAAATATAGTTCTAATAGGATTCCATTATGGGTGCTGAATACTCTATTGATCAAAATTTAACTTGGATATCAGATGTTACGGTTGGTATCATTGTCATTTTGAATTGGCTTGTATTTTTTTTTTTTCTTAAAAAGTGATATTATGGTACATAAATGGTTGTATTGTATGTATAAACTGCTGTGAATTGTTATTTATTGTATGAGAAATTCATTATTACCAACTAAGTTCTTAGTTCGGAAATGAAAGCAATTAAAAAAACGCAATTGGCAGAATATACCAAATAGTTTTGATGACTTATTCAAATAAATATGTATATATTGGTAGCTTTACTTCATAGAAAACCAGAAATGCTGTACAACTGTGTTAGAAGTTCATAGTTTTTCGAAGAATAATTTTGTTCCTTTCACCGCTGGAGGGAGCATAATAAGGTGGTTCCAATAATATCGATCTTCGGCTCGATGCTTGACTTCGTTCCACTTTATACGCAATATCGAAAGTTCTGTTGTCAGTTGTCGCTTCTAGGTATGAGCTGATCTTCCGACTCGTCTGCTTCCCTATGGGTTCCAATCTACCCATTTTTTTGGGAATATAAACGCTCGGTTTACGGAGGGTGTAACCTATCCAACTCCATTTCCGCTTACATATTTCCATTGTAATACGCTGCTGGTTTGCCTCCTGGCTGGCTGTTGGATATTGCTATAGGCCAGAAAATCCCTAAGATTTTGTGGAGGCATTTGTTGAGAAATACCAGAAGGCATTGTATGTCACATGATGCCATGTCCAAGGTCTCGCATCCATATAACAAAGTGGATTATATATTTTAAACATATAAACTCTATATAAAGCGTTTGATATGGGGACAGGTCAATAGGTCTGAACATTTTTAAATGAAACACAGGTTTTCGGATAAGAAATAATTTTATCTTTCAAAAATTTTTGAAAGGCGCAAAACTTCTCCATATTACACTTGAACAACGCCAAACATTCCGGCGAAGTTGTCCCGCAATTGCGTTTGTAGTCGATTGTCAGCAAGCGCGGGGACCATCTTGCTGAAAGCTTTTGCATACAGAAGTGACAAATGAACCATGTGCATTTTCAATCGTTTTAGGTGTAGAGACCCCAACTGGGAGATTATAAATCCGTAGTTTAAAGGAAATCGAAGACTGTATTCTAGCCGTTCAGCCAAGCATAGTCGCCTGCATGATTAGCCATTCCACTTTCTTGATACGCAACCGGATGCCGTTGCAAAATTCTTGTACCACTAACCACTAAATTTTCCCCAACTTATGGGAAGTAAAATGTATTATTATTTTTAAAGGATATAATAACCGTTTTTGTTTTGTTCACCGAGTAATGCATCCAATATCTTTTGTTAATGTAGTATATCGACTAACTTTTTGCTACAATTGTTTGGTATATACGGAAAAACGTGCAAAATAGGGTCACTCTCTGCCACCACTGAATAACAAAATATCACCAATATCTATTTCTTACAGAACATTTCTGAGTTGAGGAAGCTTTTATGCGTAAGATCCTGATTGCAAATCGTTGAAAAATTAAATATTTACGTACACCAGTGACCAAATTTTAAAATTTTTACACAATTATTAACTATGAATATTTAAAATTTTACCCGAATGAAGACTTCTTATAAGTCTCTTTTTTATTGTAGTGTACTACATTTAAATATTTCCACACCATTGTGCAATACTAATCTACAGAAATTCAAATAATTATTTGATATTTTTTGCAAGCTTATAAATAATCCTGGCACTTAGGTGTTTCCATCCCACTGTGTATTACTTCCCTACACAAATTGGAATTATGATTTTGATGTTTTTACTACTTTTGTTCAACAATGTTTTCGAATATTATTGAATCAGACCACGCATGCATAGAAAATGTCTGTTTCTTAACAAAAATTATGTTTATTTTTTATAATTTTTTTTAAACATGGTCTTTCATGCTGTTTTCGAGATCGTAAATGTTGTGTTTTTACATTTTTAATTTGTTAAAATTACTTAAAAATACACACTGGAATTATAAAGCGAACAATTGCCAACATAATTGGGTTTAGTTATTCAATAAAATTTTCTTTTTTGAAGAAAATGATGCCACAAAAAAAATTAAGATTTGTAGTTGGTTTTCTTATTGAATCAAATTTTATTGTAAAAATACAAATCACTTGACCAGTTTATTTGACTATTGACTCATAATTGAGCCATGATGATGATATACATTCAATTTAAATAAATGGACCATTGTTGTTGGTGTATTGATTTGTCCATATACTTGCGCACATCATATATACATAAGTATATCTAAATGCAACATTTACTATATTGCAAAAAGCACTCGAAACTAAACTAACAATTGATTGACAATACAAGTACTGTACAATACTTATAACTACAGTTTACATTATTCAATGTATTATATACGTTATTGTTGTTGCATAAATTGTACAAGCGGGAAAAAAAACGCCAGCACTTGTATACTAAACTTAAAAAGTAACATCTCATCGTTAACAATGACATAATAATAGTTGCAGCAACAGCAGCAGTAGCAACATCATGAGTAGCGAAAATCTCTTTATATGCTTGAGCAGTAGTTGCTTCCAGTGGCACAGCAATTGTAAGATTCTTAACATCATTTTCATTGTCAATTGTTGAAGTGTTAATGCTTATGTTGCAATTCTTGGCATCATTATTTGTTCCATTATATAAAAAAAAACAAATGAAGTTGCATTTAGTTTACTTAAGTATTGAATATGAATGACTATGGAACAATAAATAAGCAAAATGCCATTAAATTGTTAGAACAGAGTAATGCAGCATTCGCCCATTTATTTAACCTAAATAGAAATGACTTACACCAAAAGGCAAATCAAATTTTTCCAAACGCAAATTAATTCAATCTAAACGCATATTAAATTAATTCAAATCCAAATCAAGCGCATTATGTTGCATATCTAAACTAAAACCCAACAATCAATATTCATCGAGTAGGAAATTAGTAGTATTGATTATTATAATCTTTTATTTTTTAATGAGGGTTTAGCTGTTCATATATCGATATTTAATTGTTGCTAAAGAAATCATCAGTCAACGCATTCAACCTCGTATGTCTTTAAAGAAAAACCAACATATACAATATGAGAATTCAGTCGTATATGAAAACTAAAATGTATAATCATAGTAGGCTTTGCAAAAACTATGAAATACAATACGAGAATTCAATCATATATAAAAATTACAATATATGTAGTCAAAGCTGGCTTAGAAAGACTTAATGCAAACTGCACAGCAAACAGTTTATATACGATATGAATCTATTTTATTCTTCTTCAGACCTGTATACAATTAGATAATCTTTGGTTGTCAATGATTAGGATAAACGATAAAAAAAATTTTATTACAAATATTTAATATTGATTTTTTTTTAATAAATTCATATTGCGTATAAATTAAACAATTTGTACAATTTGCATTAAGTCTTTCTAAGCCAGCTTTGACTACATATATTGTAATTTTTATATATGATTGAATTCTCGTATTGTATTTCATAGTTTTTGTAGATTTTGAATTCGTAAAAACTCGTTGAAGTTCACAGGCGATTTCGTTAGCACGAAGGATTCATATTAACTGATGCATATATAAGTTCCCGTCGTTTCTTTCAGGGGCATAGGGCCTCAGTTTTCATTCATATTATTTGGGGTTTCGTTAATCGGATTTTTTCAGATAAACCTACTGTATGATGGGGCTGAAATTTAAGCCAACAGACTGGCTGAGTATAAAACACATTTATATAGCGAATCGCCTAATATAAGAACAGATATCCACTCGCAGGCG